>NW_004624764.1:12353139-12378385 GCF_000247695.1 Heterocephalus glaber | reverse complement strand
TTATAGGGTCAGAAAATGAATAGCATATATAGTCTCTGGTTTAAGTTTTTAATTTTGAAATTAAATTTTGAGATTTTTTTGTATCTGGTGGATTCAAAAATCTAATTTCTTTCTTTCTTTTTTTTTTGGTACCAGGGATTGAACTTGGGACCTTGCGCTTTCGAGGCAGGCACTGGAACTACTGAGCTAAATCCCCGGCCCCAATATTGCTATATATTATTATTCCCACTGTAGATGAGACCCAGTGGTCTTAAAGTGATATGTCTAAAGCCATACCCTGGACTGCAGGAGACATTTTCTTTTTTGGTACTGGGTTCTGAACCCAAAGCCTTTGCACTAAGCTATATCCCCAGCCCTTTATTTTTTATTTTGAGACAGGATCTTGCTAAGCTGCAAAGTTACCCATGCTGGGCTCAAATTTGCAATCCTCCTGCCTCAGCCTCCCAGATTTGGGATTACAGATGTGCACCATGCCAGATTAACTATTCCTAAAGTCACACAGTGCTCCTCATACACTGTTACAGCACCTGCTGTGACAAATTCACAACATCTTCCCAGTCTTTACCACACCTTGCTTACCAATCAAGGCAGAGGCCCAAAGTTGGCATAAAGCTTCCTTCTCAATGCAATGGTATAGACACTGCTACCCAAAAACAGAATGCCAAGCCCACAAAGGATCCATTATCTTCCACAAAATGACAACTACATGTGATAGTCTCGTGAAACAAGCCTGGAGTCTGACCACCAGTTCTAGCTGAGAACCAAAGACTCAGTATGTGGCAGTCTATCTCCAGTCACCGTGCTCTGAAGAGCCTGACGGTGTCTTGTAAGTGCTACCAAACATGGAGACAGGCTGACTGACTCACCATGTCCCACTGGCTGGTTTTTTGGTTTTTTTTGGTACCGGGGATCAAACTCGGGACCTTGCACTTTCGAGGCAGGCGCTGGAACCACTGAGCTAAATCCCCGGCCCCAACTGGCTGGTTTTTTTTTAAGGAGAATCAAAACAGTCACATTTGTGAAACACACAAGTGGAACACACTTGTTTCCTCAGGATCGGTACATTGAATCTCTATAGTCAAGACAGACAGGAAACCAAGCCACAAGTGGGAGCTGAGTACCATACAAATAAATCCCGGTTACAGAAACTGCAAATGCTCCCAGCCTGAATGAGCTCTCCCTAATTCTCTGGCAGAGACACCTCCTCCCTGCCTAGTTAGTGATTCCCAATATTCCCCCCTTTGGCTCCCTTTCATGACTCCAAGAATATCCAGCCCTAGGCTGGGGATTTAGTGGTTTCGCAGCCTGCTGTGCAAGCAGCAAGGACCCGAGTTTGA
Organism: Heterocephalus glaber; assembly: GCF_000247695.1. The sequence goes on along the minus strand of NW_004624764.1, from coordinate 12,377,048 downwards.
TCCCCACTACCAAAAAAAAAAAAAGAATATCCACTACCTCCTTACACAATGGGGTAACTGAAGGCAGTTTCCCTGGCCTGGGGCTGGTTTTGTCTTCTTTGGGAAAACACATTTCTGCTGTTTCTCCACATTCAGCTGCTATAGTCAAATTCTCCAAGGGAACTCAGATCACCTCCATCCCCAGAGGTTGGGGGCACTGACTCAGGCAAGCACCAGTCAGTGACAACCATGTTCAATGAAGAATAGGTACAACAGATAATATAACACTGCAGAAAGGACTTTGTTTCTCTTGTTTATAACCATATATTCAAAGTCTAGGACAGTCTGCATAGTTGTGGGGACTCAGTAGTTACTGACTGAAAAACTGGTTAACACTCCAGAAACAGCCAGAACAGTCAACAACCAAGGAATTGCTAGACAGAGAACATACACAAAGACTTCTACAGTTGCTATATATAAAATGTATATATTTTTAATATTTTGCAGTCTTGTGGCACATGCCTATAATCCCAGTTACTTGGGAGGCTAACATAGAAGCATCACAAGTTTGAGTGCAGCCTGGACAACTTAGCAAGACTATTTCAAAATAAAAATTTTAAAAAAGAGCTGAGGATGTAGCTCAATAGTAGAAGACTTGCCTGGCAAGCATGAGACCCTGGGTTTAATCGAGCGCTGAAAAAAAATTCTTTAACATCTTTATATAGTAGAGCTTACACAACAAATAACATTATTTTGGGATAGAATACTCAGGCTGATCTTCAATGTGTTAAAGGCAGTTAAGCCGGGCAGGATGATAGACACCTATAATCCCAATATACAGGAAGCTGGGGTGGGACTCCAAGTGTGAGGCCATCCTGGGCTATATGGTGAGTGCAAGGCCAGCCTGTACTACATAACAAGACTCCCATCTTACGCCTTCCCTCTCAAGAGTACAGCTACTCTTGCACTTTTTTTTTTTTTTTTTTGGTACTGGGGATCGAACTTGGGTCCTTGTGCTTGCGCAGCAGGCAGTGAAACCACTGAGCTAAATCCCCAGCCCTACTCTTGCCCTTTTGAAGCAGGATTTCTTAGCCTTGGAACTACTCAGCTAGGGGAAGGTGGGTGTTGTTAGATAATTTTTGGTTGTGGGGGCTGACCTATGGATTGTAGGATGTTTAGCAGCATCCCTGGCTACAACCCACTATATACCATTAGCACATCCTCAGTTCTAATAACCAAAAATGTCTAGATATTGCCAATGTCCCCTGGGGGGCAAAATCTTCTCCAGATGAGAACCACAGCCTCAGCTAAAGGATGAAAGATGCTATTCAGAGAAAAGATGTCTTACATCTGCACTAGGAATCTGCCTGGACTTGTAAGGGAAGAAGGATTTTCTACCTAGAAAAGTTTTCTATCTAGCATAACAGCTACAATAGTGATATGCATATATAATTTTTTTTTTAATTAAAGGAGACAATTTATTTGAAAGTTGGGGGAAGGCAGAAGAGATGGTAGACAGCAACTCTGGACGTGGAGGGAGCATTCGAAAATAAAATACTCAGCCAGGGATTTAGCTCAGTGGTCCCACTGGCTGCCTCCCAAGCGCAAGGACCAGAGTTTGATCCCTGGTACCAAAAAAAAAAAAAAAAAAAAAGATGGGCTGGGGATTTAGCTCAGTGGCACCATGCCTGACTCGCAAGTGCAAGGTCCTGCGTTCGATCCCCAGTACCGCAAAAATAAATAGATAAATAAATAAAATACTCCTAGTGTATGGATTTAATTCTTAGCCATTTCTATAGCAAAGGACTTTCAGAGGAGACTTGCAGGTTTCATTAATATGAAAAAGGCTAAAATTAGATGTAACTTTTTTCTTCCTGCTCAATTCTTTATTTATTTTATTTTTGGTACTGGGGATTGAACTCAGGTCCTTGTGTTTGCAAGGCAGGTGGCAAAACCACTGAGCTAAATCCCCGGCCCAATTATTTTTTTGAGACAAGGTCTCACTAAATACCCCAGGCTGGCTTTCAATGAACAATTCTCCTGTCTCAACCTCCCCAGTGCTGGAATTACAGGCTGCCTTGACCAACATCCTTCGGCTCAATTCTTACTAATTCTATGGACAAATTCCCAGCAGTGGCACTACTGAGGAAAGAGCAGGGACATTACGAATGTATACCCAGGTTTTTGTTTTTTTTTTGGTACTGGGGATCGAACTTGGGACCTTGCGCTTGCGAGGCAGGCGGCGGAACCACTGAGCTAAATCCCCGGCCCTACCCAGCTTTTGTATAACAGTTTGAATGTATAACACCTTTTGTACTGTTTCTGCCACTCATATCGAAATCTACCTGCCTCCCTTCATATCTAGTCCCTAAGCTTCTGAGTGGTGAGGTTATGTTAGTTCATCTCTAACACCCAGCACCCAGTCTGGGAAAAAACGAACGATTAGTATTTGTGACTTGAACTAAACCTCCCTGCAGCCTCCCTTTCAGGATGTGGATGCTGATTCTCGGCCAACAGATGAGTGTCCAGGTGGGTTGAGTCCCTTCCCCTCACCCCTCCGAGAGACTCACGCTTTAGGGATTGCCACGCTCAGCCGTACAGGTTTAGACCCCAGTCCTACTGCTCCTTGGCACTCTGTCAGGGCTCGCTTCTGTTCCAATTCATCTGTGAATTTCACAAAACCATAACCCCTACAGGGGAAAAAAACCCCAACACACTTAGATCACAGATGTGATGAAGTCTAAGAATGGACATTAGACAAAGAGGAAAGAGCAACAATGTGGGCCAGAATGTGGAGAATAGGAGCTGAGAAGGGAGGGGGAGTCCATCAAATTATGGGAAGGGATGTGAGTCCCATTAATGGAAATGTCCACACAGTGGTGTTGGGATTCAAGCCTTGGATGATGATGAAATCTGCAGGGATCTTCACTTTCAGTTCACCGATGGGGTTTCTTCCCAAATAACAGCTTCCCTCCCATTGTACTGGAAGGTAACAAATTATTATTATTTTGTTTTATTTTTGGTACCAGGGATCGAACTCGGGTCCTTGAGCTTGCGCAGCAGGCAGCGAAACTACTGAGCTAAATCCCCAGCCCAGTAACAAATTATTATTATCTTAATATTAGTAGTAATAATGGTTGAAGTTCACTCTGCAAATGTTTTCAGAAATTGCCCTGAATGCCCAGTATTGCACCAGGCATGGGACACAGTAGTTAGAACCAATTCCTGCTCGCTGGAGATCATATTCTAGTCAGGGAATAAGTTAATGACAGCTAACATCTAATGAGCACTTATTTCCAAGCACTATGCTGAAAATTTTCCCAGGGTTATTTCATCTAATTATCCTAACCCCCCAACCCCTCCATATTGGGAATTGAACTCAGGGCCTTCACACTGAGCTACATCTCTAGGTCTTTACCTTTTTTTGAGACAGGGTTTAGCTAAGTAGCCAAGTTACCCAAGCTGGGGTCAAATTTGTAATCATTTTGCCTCAGCCTCCCAGAGTGCTGGGATTATACGTGTGTGCTACCACATTCAGTGAAACCATCCAATAATTACATGAAGGTGGTATCCACATTTTACTGAGGTAGCCAAAGTTCAGAGAGGTTTAATAACTTACCCAAAGTCATACATAATAGAAGCAGGATTCAAATCTGTATCTTCAGGCTCCCAAAACATAAGTTTATGACTACTATGCTGATCAAGAATGAGTTTTTCAGGGCTGGGGGTTTAGCTCAGTGGCACTGCACCTGCCTTGCAAGCGCAAGGTCCTGAGTTCGATCTCTGGTACCAAAAAAAAAAAAAAAAAAGAGTGAGTTTTTCTTGGGCTGGGGATGTGACTTAGTGGTAGAACACTCGCCTAGTATATGTGAGGCCCTGGGTTTGATCCCCAACACCACAAAAGAAGAACTGAAAAAAAGCATTTCTTTTTTTTTGTTTTGGTACCGGGGATTGAACTCAGGTCCTTGTGCTTACGAGACAGGAGGCAGAACCACTGAGCTAAATCCCCAGCCCAACATTTCTTGAGATTATCGTTTTTGTTTGGTACTAGGGATTGAACTCAGGACCGTGAGCTTGCGAGGCAGGCTCAGCGCCACTGAGCTAAATCCCTGGCCCCGAGATTTTTCATTTTTGAAGTGAAAAACTTCGAACTAAACTGAAAGGCTCAGTAACAATAAAAGAGCAAACATAAAGCATTTCCTATGTGATTATATCCTTTAATCCTTACATTAATCCTATGAGCTACTATCAGCCCCATTTTACAGATGAGGAAAGAGGCAGAGGCTTGGTACTTTTCCCACAGCACTGCTCCTTGCCAGTACTAGAGCTGAGATTTAAACCAGGCAGTCTATGGGGTTGGGGATTTAGCTCAGTGGGATGCTTGCCTTGCAAGTGCAAGGACCAGTGTTCGATCCCCGGTAACAACAACAACAACAAAAAGTAAACCAGGCAGTCTAGCTCCTGAGCCTATGCTCTCAACCCCCGTGCTTCATGCCTTCTCTGTAATATTTTCCCCAGGGGAGAAGATGCTGCAAGTAATATACTGACTTCAGGGAAGGGAGGGCCTTACTTAGAAATGCCTGTCTGGTCCAGAACCACCTTGCCTCCCCGACAGGAAGGGTAGACTTTGACGAAGAACTCATACAGCATGCCGTCATCCACATCAGGGGTCAGGTCCCCGACAAAGAGGGAGTACTCAGGACTGAGAGGAGAGAGCAAGAGTCAGTGACAAAGATGAAAATCTTGCTCTACAGAGCAATTCTGGCCTACTCCAAGTAAATCTCTCCAGGGGATTCTTAAGGAGCCCCACCTCTTGATAGGTCTACTTAACCAGATTCTGGGGTTTTTTTTGCTGTGCAGGGGATAGACTCCAGGGCCTCCTACATACGAAGTTTAACCAGGTTCAAATTTGTTTTATTATCACTCTGACAGAAGAGGAAAGGAAATGGAAAGGGCCCCCTGCCCTGAATTCCTCACCCACTAAACAATGCCTGTCCAGGTTTTAGTATTTGTGAATACAGATGGCGGGGCAAGTCAGGGGCACATCCCTGAGGAGCACAAAAGATAAAATTTTCTTTTGAAAGAAACTAGACATTCTGAGTTTTTTTGAGACAGGGTCTTGCTATGTAGCCCAGGCTGGCACTGAGCCCACTGGGATTATAGGCATGCCATTCCGTGGCCAGCTAACGTGTGTACTTTTAATTTAAATGTTAAAAAGTGACAGAGAAGGGGCCGGGGATTTGGCTCAGTGGTTCCGCCACCTGCTTGGAAAGCAGCAAGTCCCAAGTTTGATCCCTGGTACCAAAATTAAAAAAAAAAAAAAAAGAGATAGAGAAGCCAAGCGTGGTAGTGCACAACTGTATCCTCAGCACTCTGGGAGGCTGTGGCAGGAGGGCTTGGAAGTTTCAGCCCAGACTGGGGAACTTAGTAAGTCCCTGTCTCAAAATAAAAAAGGGCTGGGATGTAGCCCAATGCTACCTCTGGGTTCAATCCTCAGAAGCACCAATTGAAAAAAAAGAGGGCCAGGGATTTAGCTCAGTGGTTCTGGCATCTGCCTTGCAGTGCAAGGTCCCGAGTTTGATCCCCAGTACCAAAAAAGAGAGAGAGAGTGAGAGAGCACGAGTGAGCTGGTTATATATATTTTTTCTGGGTACCAGGGATCGAACTCAGGACCTTGTGCTTGCCATACAGGCACAGTGCCACTGAGCTACAGTCCTGGCCGCTAAAACTGGTTATTTTTTGAAACCTAAAGTCTAGTTAAAATGAAATCCACAAATTTTTATTTTTTTGGTGCCAGAGATGGAACTCGGGTCCTTCCGCTTGTGAGTTAGGCGGCGGAACAACTGAGCTAAATCCCCGGCCCTCACAAACTTTTAAATAAGGATCAACAAACTTTTTCTGTAAAGGGCTAGATAGTAATTATTTTAGCTCTTAGCTGGGTGTGATGGTGCACCCCTGTAATCCCAGCAGGGAGGCTGAGGCAGGAGGATTGCTGTGAGTTGGAGGCCAGCCTGGGCTCTATAGTGAGTTCAAGGTCAGCCTGAACTACAAAGTGAGACCGTCTTTAAAAACAAAAATTCTATGGAAACACATGAGCTTGGGTGTGGCTCAGTGGCATAAGAGTGCTTAACTTGTACAAGGCCTTGCATTGAAGCCCTAGTACCAAATAATAACCAAACATTTGTTATTACTGTTATTTATTTCAATCAATATTTTAAAATAATTTATTGGGGAATGGGAATGGGGAATAAGAGTAGCTCCCGAGAGACAGAAGGGGTCCTGAATGGGTTGCCCTTTGTTTTTTCTTCTTGTTTTTCTTTTCTTTTATTTTTTTTCCCCCTCGGTACCAGGGATCACTCAGGACCTTGTACTTGTGAGGCAGCCGTGGGGCCACTGAGCTAAATCCTTTTATTTCAATTAAAATATACAAAAATATGCTGCACAAGCGCAAGGACCTGAGTTCAATCCCCAGTACAAAAAGAAAAAAAAAAAAGAATATACAAAAATAGGCTGGGGATTTGGCTCAGTGGTGTCACCACCTGCCTTGCAAGTCCAAGTTCCCAAGTTCAATCCCCAGTACCAAAAAAAAAACCTAGTCACGAAAGTGAAAGGTCCTGAGTTCGATCCTTGGTACCAAAAAAAACAAAACAAAACAAAACAAAACAAAACAAAAAATATATATATATATAAAAGCACAAAGAAAATAAAATTATCAATAATTTAACCATTCAAATGCAATCACTATAAATTCTGATATGTACTTTTTTCTATGACTTTTCTTCTGAATTTACAAAAGTTGAATACAACCCATAATGTTTTCTGTCATTTTTAGCTTTTTTCTTTCGTTTGCTTCTGGATTTTTGAGATAGGGTCTCGCTATGTGATTCAGGCTTGCCTTGACCTCACTATGTAGCCCAGGCTGGCCTTGAACTGGTGGTGATCCTCCTGCCTCAGCCTCCTGAGTGCTGGGATAACAGGCTTGTGCCACCACGCTTGGCAAGCCCCTATCTCTTAAAAAAAAACAAACCAAACCAAACCATAAAACCATATCCTAATATCCTGACCCATCTGTATTCTGCAACATGACTAGTTACCAATACACAGTATTCCAGTTAGGTAATATAGTGTAACTTAACCACTTCTCTGTTATTAGGGTATATAGTTTTTCTCCCAACTTTACCATTATATGTATTACTTCTTTTGAGGCTGATCTGCATACATCTATGAATAAATTCTAAAAAGTAAATGTACAGGGTCAACAGGTACAAAACTTTCATAGGGTTTTATATATTGTTTTCTTTTTTCTTCTCAAAAAAAAAAAATAACAACTTATGCTGGGGATGGTGTCACACATCTGTAATCCTAGCCCTCAGGAGACTGAGGCAGGAGGATCGCTAAGAGTTGGAGGCTAGCCTGGGCTTCACAGTAAATTGAAATCCAGCCTGAGCTACATAAGACCCTGTCTCAAAAAACCAAAAAAGCTGGGCATGGTGGCACTCACCTGTAATTCCAGCACTCTGGAATTTGGCAGCCTGAGGCAGCAGGATTGGTGAGGGGCTTTTTTTGTTTTTTTGGTACCAGGGATTGAACTCAGGACCTTGTGCTTGCCAGGCAGGTGCAGCACCACTAAGCTAAATCCCCAGCCTGAGTTTTTTTTTTTTTTTGAGACAGGGTTTCAGCATATAGTCCATGGCTGTCTGGCATGTGAGTTCTGAAGTACATAGCAAGACCTTGTCTCAAAAACAAAACAAAACAAATCAAAAAACCAAACAAGCACAAGGTCCTGAGTTCGATCCCTGGTACCAAAAAAGGGGAAGAAAACAAAGAAACAAACAAAAGAGAAAAACTAAAAAACAACTGAACTCAGGGCCTTCATACTGAGGTAAATTCCCAGCCACTTTTATATTTCATTTTGAGACAGCGTCTCACTAAATTGCTAAGGCTGGGCTTGAATTCATTATCCTCTTACTTCAGCCTCCTAGTGTGCTGGGATTACAGGCATGTGGAGGTGTGTCCCACCATCCCCAGATGATGATGTTTTACCATTTTCATATAAGTAGGCTTGGTGGTGACACAGGCCTGTAATCCCAGCACTCTGCAATGCTGAAGCAGGACTACTAATTTGAGCCCAGCCAGGGAAACTTAGGGACTTAGTGAGAGACTATCTTCAAAAAAAAAGTAGCTTAGTACAAAGGCCTTGGGTTCAATCACCAGTACAGCCAATAAACAAACAACACGAAACAAAAAAACTCCACAAATTTTCACATAGCAAACTGAAATGCTAATCAATTTACATTGCTATGACAGGTAATTTTTTTTTTTTGGCAACACTAGAGATTGAACTCAGTGGCTCGTGCATACTAGGCAAGCACTCTACCAAATGAGCTATATCCCCAGTCCTTTTTAAATTTTCTCTTTGCAGTACTGAGGATGGAACCTAGAGGTGGTCTACTCCTGGACACATCTCTGAACAGTAATTTCTATACTAAAGGGCTCTGAAGATTAAATGAGCTACTGCCTGTTACATTTGGTACATCTCTGTACCCCACCCCCTTTTGTGAGATGGTCTCACTAAATTGCCAGGCTGGTATTGAACTTGTGATCCCCTTATCTCAGTCTCCAGAGTAGCTGAGTTTATAGTATGCACAACCACCCCTAGGGACAACCAGTAGGTTCTTACCAAATAAAACCTCCATACTGTGGAGAGTTAATGGTGCAAGGCTAGAGGTGGGACTAAAAATGGCATGAGGCACCCCAGGAAGGTCCACCAATGGAGAAATGGAAAGATGTGCTCCTTTGGGAGGGGACATGTACAACCAAACTTTGTTCTCCATCCTCCTCACGGCAGTGACTGGCACACTGTCTAGGCATTTTCTGAAGCTGGATGCTATCTTGGGGCTGCTCTATACTTACCTATTGTCTGGCTGTTTCCCATAAGTGGCATAGTTCAGTTTAAAACGTTTTGCCTAGAAATTTAAAAAGAAACACACTAAAACAGAGAAAAGTGTTTCAAGAGTCAAACAATATTTGAAAAAAACTGAAATAAATTACCTTGGCCAAAATATCTCCCCCTCTCTAAGCCTCAGCCTTTTCTCCTGTATAAAATGAGGGGGTTGCACGGATGACCGTTAAGGGCACTGCCAGCTCCATGGTTCTATGAGCCCAGGTGTGCCAGCTGGTGCAGCTGTAAGCTAAGTAACTGTGGGAAGAGCAGAATGTAACTCTCTTGAAATGTATTCTTGCTGCTGCCAGCCTGTTCTAGTTTCTCCATCAGGCAAAAGACCTAGCATTTCAAGTCTTCCATCTCAGGAGGGAGGCAATGATGCACAGTGGAAAGGGGAGGTTTTGGAAGCAACCAATCTTATCTGAATCGTGGCTACGTCACTTACTACCTTTGTTGCCTTGAGCAAGTTATTTTACTTCCCTGAGGTTCAGTTCCCTTGTCTATCAAAGATAACAAAGCCTACTGCATAGGGTGGTTACAGGATTAAATAAAATGATGTAAGTAAGCATACAGTAGGGATTCAGTAAGTGATGGCAATCAATGACAATAAAAATGGCAACATCGTCATTATCTCAATGTCCTTACAGGTGTGGCTCCTGGAAGGGGTTTCCCATTAATTTTATGCAAACACTTCTCAGCTGTGGCCAAATCTGCAAATTCTACAAAGCAGTAGCCAGCTGGGATCCTGAAAAGAAAGCAAGCAGAAGAGAATGGTTAATCCAGTTAGGTCTTGGCTCAAAGGAAAGGAGAAATGGCTTTCTAATCACAACCCATACTATTTTTGTTTGCTCCCATATTCCAGTGGACATATAACTTACAAAATGAACATAAGGACTGCCAACCTGGCCAGTCCCAGACACAATCAGTAAACATTCATTTATGTACTGTATCATCTGTGAAGTACTCTTGGCAAGAATGTTTAATGGAATCAAATCAAGCTTTTAGGTCTAACATCTACTTCAGTGGTGGCAAACCTATGGCACATGTGCCACAGCTGCTTGTTTGTTATTACTGAAAGCTCTGAAAGGTTCACCATCACTGACTAGTTTATAGGAAATATGAGCAATACAACAGGTAAAATATCACAAGGAAACAGATGAATTCAAAATGTAGGATGTGACCTACGAAAACTACTCTTATTCTCTTTAAAAAGTAAGTACTAGGGCTGGGGATTTAGCTCAGTGGTTCCAGTGCCTGCCTTGCAAGCACAAGGTCCCGAGTTCAATCCCCCAGTAGCCCCCCCCCCAAGATAAATAAATTTTTAAAAAAGTAAGTACTATAAGCCCGGGGATTTAGCTCAGTGGTTCTGCTGCCAGCCCAGCAAGCGCAAGATCCCAAGTTTGATCCCTGGTACCAAAAAAAAAAAAAAAAAGTAAATACTAGAAGCCTGGCATAGTGGAGCATGCCTGTAATCCCAGCACTCAGGAAGCTGAGGCAGGAGGATCACACGAGTTGGAGGCCAGCCTGAACTACATAGCAAGACCCTGTCTCAAAAAACAAAAACAAAAAGGAGACTGAAGCAAAAAGATCACTGTTAGTTTGAGGCCAGTCTGGGCTAAAGAGTGAGACTGTCTCAAAAAACCAAAAAGACACAGGTAGGGATTTGGCTCAGTGGTGCTGCACCTGCCTGGCAAGCTCAAGGGCCTGAATTCGAATCCCAGTGCCAACCCCCCTCAAAGACACACCAAAAACTAAAAAGACAATGAATGTAAAGCGTTTATTATCAGATTATAATCTGTTGCTATTAACTGAGGATATAACATATGACACTATTCTAAATGCTGAATAGGAATTCATTTAATCCTCACTTATGAGGTAGGTGGTATTATTATTATTCCCATTTTCACAATCGAGTAACCTACCCAACGTTACATAGCAGAAATACAGCACTTTTCAAACCCAGTCTGTCCCCTGAGTCTCTACACTGTCACCCCTTACAACACTGTGATTACTATTATCAGGAGTAGAGAGAAACCCTGACTTTTCTATATTTACATTCTTTTGAATGACAGCCGCAGCAAGATCCATTAAGGGATAAGAGAGAAGACGGAAAAAGACACATACCCAGTGAGGCGGTTTCGGATAATTTTGACGCTCATCACGGTCTCCCCCATGGTGGCAAAGGCTCTGGAGATGAAGCTCTCATCCATGTAGGGTTCAAGCTGCGTACAAGGAGGGGCGGGCGGCTCAGGCCCGCGTCCAGGCTGGCGGACCGGGCCGAGCCCCGCCCCCGGCCGGCCACGCGGGGGCCCTGCTGCGCGCCGACGGGGCCGCGCAGAGGGCGTGAGCACCAACTTCACTTCACACCTGCGCCTCCCAGGGAACCCCCCCCCGCCCCCGCCAAGACCTGGGAATCCCATACCCCACCCCAGAACCACAGCGCCCCCAATCCTGGGGGTGCCTCCATTTCCGCCCCTCAAAGGACCTGCCCTCACCCTTCCACGTATCAAGGGCCCCACCCGAGGAGTCCCCCCCCCATACCGGCCGACTCAGCCCCTCCGCTCTGACGAGGCTGGGACCCGCTTCTTCCTTTCACTTCCAGCCTTTTGGGATTCAAAGTCCCCTCCCCCTCGGACCCATTCCTCCCTCGCGATACTGCGATTCCTCCTTCTCCTCAGAGTCCCGGCGCCCGCCCTCACTTACGTCTCCCATCCACAGGCTGGCCGCCATCCCGCACCCGGGCGCGGACTTTGCGGGCCTGAGAGGCGCGCGCTGGCGCCAGTCCGCGATATAGGGACCGCCCCGGAGTAAGCGCCTGCGACACCTTCTGCGCACGCGCCGAAAGTCCGCGGCCCATCTGTCTAGGAATGCCGCTCCGGGTTTTCCCGAGTCCTCCGATGGGCGCCCAGCTTCCGGATCGCAATGGGCGGGGCTCAGGCCGGAGTCTGGGGTTGGTGGGGTCTCGGGTAGCTTCTGACTTTCCGTACGTGACGAGCCGCATACGGCACTACGTACATATACACATGACCCCAAAATTAATGTATCCTCGTTGTAAAATATTGAAAACATAAATAATAAAAACAACCCTACATATCCCAGTTCGCAAAACATAAGAGTTTTGCTGAAGCCGGAATGGGAATTTTCTGTCGTCTCCTGTAACCCTGGGGTGGAGGGTGGGGAGCACTAAAGGGAGTGTAAATTGGGATGTCATCTCATCGGTCAATAGCCAGGTCTTGGGGCTGGGGATTTAGCTCAGTGGTTTCGCCGCCTGCTGCGCAAGCTCAAGGACCCGAGTTCGATCCCCCGTACCAAAAACCAAAAATACCCAACCCAGGTCCTGTCCTACTTTCATGAGTCTCTATCAAATTCCGAAACGCTAGGGGCTCTCACCTGTCCCAGAACAGTGACCTACTCATGGAAGGGCCTCAATAAACACTGGTTGGACAAGTAGATAATCCTACTAGGTCCACACCTCCTCCCCTTCTAGGGATGGAACCCAGAGCTAACTCCTCCAAACCCCATTCCAACCCCACCCCCCTTTTAAACAGGCTCTTGCTGTTTGGGGGTTTTTGGTACAGGGGATCGAACTCGGGACCTTGCACTTGCGAGGCAACTGTCACTAAATTTTACAGCTGAGCTCGAATTTACTCTTACAGCAGCAACCTCCCAGAAACCTGGGATTACAGATGTGCGCCATGACACTCAGTTTAATAGTTTAATTTTTGTTGTTGTTTTTTCTTTTTTGGTTCTGGAGATCTAACTCAGGACCTTGCACTTATGAGGCAGGCAGCAGAACCACTGAGCTAAATCCCCAGCCCTGTTGTTTTGTTTTTTGAGGCAGGATCTCCTTTTGTAGTTCAGGCTGGCCTTGAACTCTCGGGGATCCTCCTGCCTCAGCTTCCTGAGTGCTGGGATTACAGGTGAGCTCCACCACGCCTAGTTTTAATAGTTTAATTTTGAGAGCTGAGCTTCTAGGCCTGTGCTAGGGTTGAAGTCAATCGGTACCTACTCCAGAAAGGAAAGCTTCTGTGCCTGGGAGTTTCTGATGGTGATGTCCACTCTTAAGTGCCTGAGTGGCCCCTAAAGTCTTTCCCTACCAGTCTCCACATCCCAAGCTTAGGATGTACCCCAAAGTAAAAAACAGACATCACTTAACCTCTGAGCCTAATGTGTTTAATCAGTGTTCACCTCAGTGCTGTGTGTGTGTGTTGGGGCAGGGGGTGGGGGGTGGGGTGGTGGTGGTGGTGGTGGTGGTGGTGTGAGGAGATGGGAAAGCAATTCACAAACGCCTGACAGCTAGTAAATTCTCCAACATCAGCTGGAGAAAAAAAATGTTTCATGAGTCAGGCTTGTTCACTTTGTTTTCTAATGAAATTCAAATTCCTACAATGTCTGGGATTTGGTAGGGATTGAAAAAATATTTGCTGAATTTAAGACATAAGCAAGACAGAAGTCCCTTACCCTACCTATTCCTGCCTGCAACTTCCATTCCCTTGAGATTACTGTTTTCAAATCTTTTCCCTAAAAGTGTATTTCTTAGGGAGGTGTGGTGGTGCATACCTGTAATCCCAGAATTCTGGGAGCCTGAGGCAGGAGGATTGCAACTTTAGACCAGGATGGGCAATTTAGGGAAACCCTACCTCAAAAAGTTAAAAAAAAGGGGGGGGGGTTGTTGGGTGTGGTAGCCCACTCCTGCCATCCCAGCAGTGGGAGTTCAAGGCAAGCCTAAATTACTTGGGGAGACTGTCTCAAAACCTCCCTAATCCCCCTCATCCCCAAAAGACCCACAAAAAGGCGGGGCGGGGGGGGGAGTGTAGCTCAGTATGAAGGCTCTGGATTCAATCACCTGTACTACAAAAACAAAACACAGACAGACAGACAGACACACACACACAGTAGGGCTACAGTGTAGTTCAGCAGCAAAGTGCTTGTCTAGCATGTGTGAGGGCCATGGCTTGATACCTAGCACCATCAAAAATTAAAAAATCGGGCCGGGGATTTAGCTCAGTGGTTCCGCCGCCTGCCCTGCAAACGGAAGGACCCGAGTTTGATCCCCGGTACCAAAAAAAAAAAAATTAAAAAATCTCATTAACCACAGAAAATTAAAAAAATGTGTAATAATCATAACAAGAGTCTTGTACAGCATCTACTATGTGCTTGGTTCCATTCTAAGTTAAGCACCTAGAGAGCTTTACAACTCATTCAAAAAAATGAGGAAGATCTCCACCACCTGCCTTGAAAGCACAAGGTCCAGGCTAGGGATTTAGCTCAGTGGTTCTGCCGCCTGCCTTGAAAGCACGAGGTCCCGAGTTCAATCCCCGGTACCAAAAAAAAAAAAAAGAGGAAGAGACAGGTTCCTAGATTAGGTGGCTAGCATCCACCCTACTTGGGGCACTTGGTAGCTTCTGGACCTCAAACAAGTCACTCCAACTCTTGAGAACAGTAATTTCTGAGTAACAGTAATTCCTACACTGAAGCGCTCTGACAATTAAACAAGCTACTGCCTATTAAGTGGCTGGCCCTTTTAAGTCCCAATGCACAAGAACTGTTTGGTTTTTTTTCCTGAATTAGGATCTCACTGTGTAGTGTAGGCTGGCCTTGAACAAACTATGTAGCCCAGACTGGGCTCGGAACTTGTGGCAATCCTGTATCAACCTCCTAAGTGCTGGGATTACAGGCGTGCACCATCACACTTAGCTGGATGGACCCTAGGGATTGGGATGTAGCTCAGTAGTTGAACACTTCCTTAGCCTGTGGGTTTGGTCCCTGGCACTGAAAAATTCCAGTAGACATAGTTCAAGTAGACTGTCTTTGGGAGGAGGAGGGAGTAGTAGCAGACATTCAATGCTTTCACAAAGTTTTCTTTTTTAGTACTGGGTATTGAACTCGGGACACTGTGGTTGTGAGGCTGGTGCTGGAACCACTGAGCTAAATCCCTGGCCCTCACAGTTTTATTACTATTATTATTATTTGGTACTGGGGATCGAACTTGGGTCCTTGCGCTTGCGCAGCAGGTGGTGAAACCACTGAGCTAAATCCCTGGCCCCACAGTTTTTTTAAAAGTGCCTGCATCAAAACTAAATCTTGCCAGTGTGGTGGTGCAGGCCTGTAATCCCAGCACTTGGGAGGCTGAGGCAGGAGGATCACCACACGAGTTTGAGGCCAGCCTATACTACATTCATAGCAAGACCCTATCTCAGGGATGGGGATTTCGCTCAGTGGTTCTGGCGTCTGCCTCCTAAGTGCAAGGTCCCAAGTTCGATCCCCGGTACCAAAAAAAATAAAAAAAATAAAAAAGACCCTGTCTCAAAAAGCCCAAAACAGGGCCGGGGATTTAGCTCAGTGGTTTCGCTGCCTGCTGTGCAAGCACAAGGACCCGAGTTTGATCCCCAGTACCAAAGGAAAAAAAAGCCCAAAACAAATTAAAAAAAAAAACCCAAAATCTCAAGGAAAAAAAATCATAATTTTCTAGGGTCGGAGATTTAGCTCAGTGGCACTGTAAGGTCCTGAGTTTGATCCCTGGTACCAAAAAACCCCCATAATTTTCTATATTACAGTCACTTTTTCCAAAAATCACTAACATCTCACATCCAAAAATCCTACTGGTCCCACTGACTCTGTTACACACAGATGCCTCCCCCGACCCCACACAGAAGGAATGTTGAGCTCTAGCCCCAGCCCTGTCAGAGAAAGGGACCTGCCAGAGCCCAGGTTGGAACTTGCAACTGGCATGTGCCACCACACCCAGCTACACACCCTTTTTGTTTTGTTTTGGTCCTGGGGATCAGATTCAGGGCCTTGCACTTTCAAGGCAGGCAGCAGCATGGAGCTAAATCCCAGCCCTACACACCCTTTTCTGAGACGCATTCTCGGTATATAGCCCCAGCTGGCCCAATCCTCCTGTCTCAGCCTCCCAAGTACAAGAATTACAGGCATGCACCATCATGCCCAGCCTCAGACTATATATATAAAGAACTTTCTGCTGAGATGGAAATATTCTATATTTGTGTGGTCTAACACCACAAGCACAAGCCATACATTATCAACCACTTGAAATGTGGTTTGTACAACTGAAAGTTTAACAAATTTTTAAATTGACTTAAACATAAATAGCCATATATAGCTGGTGACTACTACACTGGGCAGGTCAGCCCTGATTTGTTTGCTCAATGCTTATGAAAATCTATAGTGATTAAAAAAAAAAGAAATCTATAGTGTACATAAACTGTATTAAGACATGTAATTGTTTATTTTTGGTACTGGGGATTGGATGCTAGGCAAGCGTTCTACCTGAGCTGCACCCCAAGGCTTGTAATTAATGTTTTTTTTGTATCGGGGATCAAACTCAGGACCTTGCACTTTCGAGGAAGGTGGAACTACTGAGCTAAATCCCCGACCCTGTAATTGTTTAAATACATACATCTGCTATTGAAAGAATGTGGAGTTCAGTAAGCATTTCTAAAGATTTAATATACTCAAAAACCTTGGTTTAGAAAATTAAAAGAACCATCCCATTTCTCTTGCATTACTGCACCATCTTTTTTCTTTTTTACTCCAGTGATTCCTGAAGCATAAGCATTCCAAACTCCTTTCTCCTTTCTGATGGATTTGAAGAGCGTTGGAGGCACCCACAGGCACCAGGGACATCCTTCGAGCTGTAGGTAACACCAAGATCAGGGGCATGCGCTTATTTTGCTCTTCCCAACAATGCTTAGCACATGTAGGTTGCTGCCTTGAAAAAACAGCAAGTGTGTAGAAAAATAAGTGGCCTATTTTATAAAACTCTAATTTTATTCAAAGTGTTACAAGGTCTCACTCTCCTCCCCAAAATATTTTACAATTTAAAAAAATTAAAAATATTTTCTCAGCCACTGTTCAGATTGCTGCTTCCTTTTCTTGGGAGCAGCCTCTTCCCCTCCCTCGCCTCTTAATATTGCTGTACATTTGTGTATAAAACCTCCATCCTCTCTCTGCCCAGCACAGTGGGGCTCTGGGGTCCTTGGCTGCAGGTGAGGCCCAATGGACAGGGACCATACAAACGACACTGATGGGCAGACTATACTTTGTGCTTTGGGAGAACAGCTACAGTAGTTGGCTTTTTTCTTCATCAAGTGAATCATTGTCTTGCCCCATGGACACCTGTTCAGAGCCAAATATTTGGCTTGAGGTTGCCCATGGCTCTGTAGCCCTGCCCCTTCTCCAGCTGCCCCAGGCCTCGGTCCATGACAGCTGCGTCTGATGACTATAACCATCTGTCTGCCTGGGGACTGTTAGAACAGGAAGAGTGGCATGTGACCAGTGTGGGGCTTGGTGGAGCCCCAACTTCTCAGAGTGCAGGCACCAAACTCCCAAAGGAGGGCATCCTGGTATTGTGGAAGGCAAAGTCAGAGTCAGGGAAGTGGGATAAAAGGTCTAACCACACAGATCTGTGGTGAGGTTAAGCAATGTTCCTTCTGACAACCCCTCCTCTCCCCGCTTCATCCTGCAGGTAGCAGGATGATTCTAGTGATTGCTTTTTTTTTTTTTGGTAACAGGGATCGAACTGGGGACCTTGCGCTTTTGAGGCAGGCCCCTGAACTACTGGACTAAATCCCTGGCCCAGCAGGATGATTCTAGGAAGGAGGACGAAAAAGAGAAGAATGATTCTGCTCTGTTGATGGGAAAAAGGCAGGAGATGACAGTGTTCGGGAGAGGTGGGGAGAGGCTGCTGGAATCTGGAGCTGTCTCTGCTTCCCTGTTCAGTGAGGGAAGGTGGGGGCCAGGCCCTCATAGGCTTCATCAGCTCTGTTCCTTGTCCTTGACCAGTAAGACTGTGTGCTGGCCCCCGCTGGACACAGATAAGACCACACGGTTCTCCAGCTGTTTGCCAGTCATCTCCACAGGGCTCCAGGCATCGTCGTCCTGCCCTGTGCCCAGCTGGTAGTTGGTGCCCATGCCCCAGGAAAAAACACGGCCTGCAAGACAGAAATGGGGGTGGCTGTCTCCAAGATCCCTAGCCCCATGTTTCCAAGCTATCAGAAGCTGGGGACATAGTGATGAATATTTGCCTTGGCCAACAGCAGCCTGGCGAGGTACCAGCTCCTGAGTGTTCAGCTAAGTTGAGAGAAGCCAAGGAGATGATGATCTTAAAAACTGCCAAAAGGGGTGGGGAATTAGCTCAGTGGTTCTGCCACCTGCCTCGCAAGCATAAGGTCCTGAGTTTGATCCCTGGTACTCCCTGCCCCACAAAAAAAAAACTGCCAAAGATTTCTTCTGTTCCTAGCCATGGCATTCAAAGCCCTACATGGGTGGCTGGTCCCCAAACCCTTGCCCAACCTTCCAAATTTTAGGACTAGCCACCTTTGAGACTGTGCTGGATGCTCCTCTGCCTGGAACATCATCCTGTGCTGTCTATAAAGGACTGAAACTTCAAGGTGCAGTGTAAGCCCCACTTCCTCAGGAAGTCTTCTCGAACAACCTCATATCAAGAATCTCTGCCAGCCTAACTTCCAACAGATCTCCACAGCTATGCCCCTCACCCACTCAGGCTTTGGCAGCCACCTGCACACAGCTTCCTCTGCTGTGCTAGCCAGGATCTGACTACTAAATCTTTCTTTCCCTAAGATTCTAAGTACAATTCCCTGGGAACCTGGTAAATAGGAGCCTGAGTTAGGAGTCTGGAGACCCACATTCAAGTCCCACTGCCTCCCTGGCCTCGGTGCTATTTTACCCTTTGTTTTTATTCCTCCTCTGCAGAACAAAGCACCTCTATTAAAGTAATGTCTACTCATGTATGTCTACCAAAGCCGGAGCTTCTGAGAGGCAGGAGCAAAGCAGCACCATCACAATGTGCTCTTGGGCTTCAGCTTTGTCTGATGGCAACATTACAGCCTCCTGGGAGTCTGCTAGGACTCATGATCCCCAGGTCCCACCCAGAGCAGGTGTGGGCAGCCCCACTCACCATCCTTGGTCACGGCATACCCCACAGAGGCCCCACAGGCCACTGAGGAGACACAGGGCAGTCTGGAGATGAGGGTGGGTATGCTCCTCTCCTCTGCACCCTCGCCAAGGCCCAGCCGCCCATACTCAGCCCGGCCCAGGCTGTATGCTTTTCCTGTGGGAGGAGGGGGAGAGATGAGCAGTAGCAGAGGGCGTGCCCCAGGCAGAGGAAAAGGCAGCTCAGGTGAGTTCTCCTGTCCTTTGGAGCCTGTTTCTCTTCCCAGGGTGATAGGAAAGTCTGCAATGTCTCTTTTCATCTTAGGAGAGACCTATGAGAACCTACATGCTGGTCCCCGGTGAACTTACCCTTGGAACCAGCGGAACACTGGGGGATAGGGGTGGAACCATGTCTGGCCCAATCCACAAAACAGGGTCAGGTTCCAGGAGTCTGGGCAGACCCAGGTCCATGCCCAGGGAACAAAGCCTCCAGTGGAGAGAAAGGAGGGGTCCTACCTTCTGAATCCATGCAGACTGTATGGTGCTGGCCACCAGAGAAGCCTACCCAGGACTTGGTGGAATTCTTGAAGGATGTCAAGTTCTGTGGTACGAAGCATGATTCTGTGCCTGGTGTTCCTGTCATCAGGGTGAAGGTGTTCTAGGAGCTGCCCTTCTCCATTCCTTCCCACAGCAAGGTCCCCCTCACCAGGATAGGGATAGCCTCACTTTCTAGATGAGACAACTCTAGCTCTGAGGGGCACAGTGAGCCCACAAAGGGTGCACAGTGAAGAAGTGGTGGGGCCAAGATTAGAACCCAGGTCACCAGGTCATGCCTATGCTGGGTCCAGGACTTACCAAGCTGGTGGTAGTTGGAAAGGCCAAAGCCATATATGTGGCCCTCGCGGGAGATGACAAAAGTGAAATAGGCACCACAGAAGGCATCTTGGAACCTCACATAGCCTCGGCTTCCCCTGGATTTCAGCATCACACACTTGGGGACAAGGAGTCGTTCTGTAGGAAGAGAAGTGTTCTCTGACTCTGAATTTGTTTCCCTTCCATTACAAAAGCCCTCAGAAGGAGGCTAGCTGGGTTATTTATTTATGGTAACGGGGGATTGAACTCAGGACCTTGTGCTTGCAAGGTAGCTGTGGTGCCACTGAGCTAAATCCCCGGCCCACTCCCTATTTTACAGAAGAGAAAACTTGAGACCAAAAAAGTGCAAATATTTTGCTCAGTTTCTCAGTTATAGGTAATATTTAGGTGGAACTTACCATGTGCCAGACACTCTTCTAATTAGCTCATTTATCTTCATAACAATCCAAAGAAGCAGGGTTAGAGGTAGGTGGGTTTAGAGAGAAGCAAACTATATCTAGGGCACCAGAGCCAGGAAGCACCAGAATAAGATTCAAACCCAGGTAGTCAGCCTCCAAAGGCTGAGTGGTTTTTTCATTGTACTTTTTGAGACAGGGTTTCTCTATGTAATGCAGGGTAACTTTAAACTATGAAGTCTAGGCTGTCTAGAACTTGTGGCAATCCTCCTCCCTCAGCCTCCCAAGTGCTGGTTTACAGGCATGCGCCACCACACCTGGCTTAAAGCTTGAGTTCTTTTTTTTTTTTTTTTTGGTACCGGGGATCGAACTTCAGGTCCTTGCACTTGCACAGCAGGCGGCGAAACCACTGAGCTAAATCCCCGCCCCTCAAGCTTGAGTTCTTAACTAACACTTCAAGTCCGTTTGATGCAAGCTAGAACACAGAGTCCATCCTACCTTTAGCCTCTATCAGGGGGTAGCTTGCCAAGCTGCCCCACTGGAGGTACCAAAGCCACTTACCAAGGCCCTTCCGGCCACCACGGTTGGCAAATAACTCAGGCACACGGCCCAGCTGGCCCTGCTCCCCACAACCCAAGGTGTAGAGGTCGCCATCAACTGTCAACATTACCAAGTGGTCATTTCCTGAAAGTAAGAGGAAGGCAGGTGATGCAGGGTTCGTCTGCAAGGCCAGAGGCTGAGCCAGCCCAGAACAAGATTCTATAGCTCCTGCCCACTGTGGGGACCCCCAGACTAACCTGAGGCTACCTTCACCACGGGCACATCCAGCTCCACTGGCACGGGCACCATACTCTTCTTCATGGGTTCCAACAGCCCAATGACACCGTTATTGTCCTAGAAGGGAGGGAGACAGCACTTATCAGCCAGTTGTGCCAGCCAAACCCAGGCTTGCAGGAGGCCACAGAGCTGTGTGGTGCAGAGCAATAAATGGCAGCAGGCAAAGATGGAGAGGCAGACTGGAGCCAGACCACATTCTGAAATACTTATGAATGAAATCATGTGTGTTCTGAGATTTCCATTAAAATACCCAAAGAACAGAGATGTAGATATGAGTTAGTAAAGATAAACAAGTCTGGCTAAAAGCTGATAATCACTGAAGTTGTATATAAGTAAATGGAGGTTCAATATATTATGCTGGCCGGGGAGCTAGCTCAGTGGTTCTGCTGCCTGCCTCACAAGCGCAAGGTCCCAAGTTTAATCCCTGGTAACCCCCCCAAAATATATAAATATATATATTATTCTGATTACTTAGGGTATTCTCCATAAAAATTAAGAATTTTCAAACAGGCTTGATGAGAAAAGATACATCAGATTGCTTTCTTTTCTTTTTCCCGTTGCCGGGAATCGAACTCAGAACCTTGTAATTTCCAGGCAGATATGGAGCTGCTGAGCTACACCCCTGGCCCTTTTTTTTTTTGGTACCGGGGATCGAACTCAGGTCCTTGCGCTTGTGCAGCAGGCGGCAAAACCACTGAGCTAAATCCCTGGCCCTGGCCCTTTTTCTCTATGTAGTTCAGGCTGCCCTTGAACTCACTGTATAGCCCAGGTTGGCCTCGAACTCGTGGCAATCCTCCTGCCTCAGCCTCCCAAGCACTGAGATTACAGATGTGCACCACCACACCTGGGCTTCATGTTTTTCTGAGTCAGGGTTTTGTTTTTTGTTTTGGTACCAGGGATCGAACTCAGGACTTTGCGCTTGCCAGGCAAGCTCGGTGCCACTGAGCTAAATCCCCAGTCCTGAGACAGGGTTTTACCATGTAAATTCAGGCTAGCCTCAAACTTGCAGCAATCTTCCTGCCTCAGCTTCCCAAATGTTGGGATTATAGATGTGTACCACCATGCTCAGCTCAGATTGCTTAATTTTTATATTTCCAAATAAATATAAAAATACTAAAGAATTTTAGTGCTTAAGCTGTTTTTTTTGGCTTGAGACAAAGTCTTGCTATGTAGTCCTTGAACTCACTATGTAGCCCAGGCTGGCCTTGAACTTGTGGCGACCCTCCTCCTTCATCCTTCAGTGCTGGGGTTACAGGTGTGCACTACCACGCCCAACCTGAAACTGTTTTTTTTGGTACCAGGGATCGAACTCAGGACCTTGTGCTTGCAAGGCAAGCAGGCACAGTGCCGCTGAGCTAAATCCCGGGCCCTTTTTCTGGGGATTGAACTCGGGACCTTGCACTTGCGAGGCAGGAGGCAGAACCACTGAGCTAAATCCCCAGCCCGCCCTTGTTTTTTTAAAGTATGCTCTCTGTGGGCTGGGGATTTAGCTCAGTGGTGCTGCTGCCTGCCTCACAACCGCAAGGCCCCGAGTTCCATCCCCTGTACCAAAAAAAAAAAAAAAAAAAAGGCTCACAAAGTATGCTCTCCATGTCTTAGAATCACTGAGCTGTGACAATCCCACCCCCCACGGCTTCCTCTCCTAAAGCCTCTGTGAAATGTGGAAGAGGCCTAGAAGGGGAAGGAGGAGCTGAGGCAGAGACATGGATTAAAGCAGCAGCTTTCTGGGTCAGCCCCAGCCCAAAAGCGTCAGATTCAAGGAAACAACCAGTGGTGTGGACAGGTCCAGATGAAGAAGCCAGAGACTTGGGTCTGGGCTCCAGCTCTGCCTGTGGGCCTTCATTTTCCCATCAGTAAGAAAGCACAGTAGGGGCAGGGAAGCAGATTATTTTGGGGGGCCCCCAGGTTAACTGCATTCTTCCAGACCCAGTCTTACCCGAAAGGAGCCCCAAAGGAAGACACGGCCATCCTCAGTGAGGGCTGCTGTATGACTGTCTCCTGCTGACACCTGTACCACCTTCTCTTGCAATTCCACTTTTCCGGGGACCATCTCTGAGCCTTCCACCGATGTGTCCCTTCCCAGGGCACCTTCATCGTTGCAGCCAAAGGAGTAGATCTGTGCCCAGGATGCCCCCATTAGTGCAAGGCCTGGCCTCCCAGTCCATTCTTGATTAGGCCACTTCCTGCTTGGCTGGCCAATTCTATCTCCACAGCAAAATGTACATGGCTCAAAGCTACTGCTCCGAACTCCCCAACCCCAGGTCCTGTCCAGCCCTGTACCAAGCCCCCAACCTACCTGGCCACTTTTGCTGAGACACACGGTGTGCATGCCCCCAGCCTCAGCCTGAACCACCTCCTCTGGAATGGGCACCAGGGCTGGCTTCTTCCTCTCCATCACATTCTCACCCAGCCCCAGCTGGCCCACATCTCCCTGGCCCAGAGTCAGCACCACCCCTGCTTCTGTATGGTGAGACCTGTGTGAGACTGAGAGGTGGAGAAGACAACTCCTGAGTGTTCAGGATCGTGAGAGAGAGATCACTTTATGGGCTTTTGGATGACACAGACTGGGGTTCAAGCCCCTGCTCTGCATATGCCATTAGTATGGGCTTTCTGAGAGTTAAGTTTCCTGATCTGTAAAACAGAGTAACAAAAGTACCTGGCTTGTAGGGCTTCTGTGAAGATTAACACCTGAGCACAAAATTATTAATGTCATTGGGAGGAAATGGAAACAAGGAGACTCAGTTCTGTGAATGAATATTGGTAGGGACGGAGAATACAGATCTTTTTCCTGATTAGTGTATGTTATGGAGCAGAGGCATCAGTGCCAACAGTCAGGGCTCAGATAACAATGTCTAAGATAACAACGTCTACCCTTTACTGACTGTTTACCAATGCTAACTTGCTCTGCACACTTTCCTTCCATATTTAGTTTTCTTGGTTTTTTTTGGTACCGGGGACTGAACTCA
>NW_004624764.1:12290448-12321855 GCF_000247695.1 Heterocephalus glaber | reverse complement strand
AAAAAAAAAAAAAAAAGAGACAAATTAAGATCTATACACAAGCCGGAGTTCGATCCCTGGTAACAAAAAAGACTGGCCTTGAACTCAAGAGTTCTTCCAGCCTCAGCCTGAAGCTGAGATTATAAGTATATGCCACCAAACCCAGCATTTTCTTTTTTGGTACTGGAGATCAAACTCAGGACCTTGTGCTTGTGAGGCTGGTGGTGGAAACACGGAGCTAAATCCCCAGTCCTATTTTCTCACGTCTGTGTGGGTGGTTCTCCCTACCAGAGTATATTGCTGAATCCAGCCCCCTCCCCATACTGGGGATTGAATTTGGGAACTTGAGTTTGCCAGGCAGGTGAGGAGCCATTGAGCTATGTCCCCTGGCCCCTAGTTGAATTCTTGATATATTTTAAGGCCTATTTCAGTCTGTACATTCATGAAATCTTTGAGACAGGGTCTTATGTAGTTCAGAGTGGCCAATTTACAGCAATCTTCTGGCCTCAAGCTCCCTAAGTACTGGGATTATAGGCGTGTGCCACCATGCCTGGCTTTTTTTGTGGATAGGGTCTTACAGGTACACCAGGCTGGGCTTGAATTTGTTCCTTCTGCCTGTCTCCTAGTGTGACGGGATTAGATGTGTACCACTGTGCTCAGCTTGTTTTTTACAGGGTCTGTATAGTCCAGGTTGTCCTGGAACAAAGGCAATACTGCTCCTTCAGCCTTGAGTACTGGTATTATAGGGGTTATTACACCAGGTGAGACAGGAACTTGTGGCCCTCATGCAGATAAGGGAATTGAAGCAGCTGTGACTCTTCCAAGGTCACATGGACTGCTGTCAGAACTCAAATCTAGTTGATTCCCAAATTTGATGATACACATTCATTTGCTCAGTATCGCAGCCATCCATCTCCTACTGAATCTGAACTGAAAATTATTCCCCCTAAGACAAGGTTTGTGTAAGTATCAAAATGAGCACCGACCAGCCTTAGTGGAACAGAAGTGTCCTGGGAATAAACCTGCCTCCCCTCCAGCTTCCTCTTCACTAAGCCTTCAGTACTTGTTTGTGCAGAGGATCTACTCCTAGTTATGGACTCTGGAAAACAACTCACATCCGCAAAATGAACACTTGAAAACCACAACAGTACCTGGCACAAATGTTCACAACAGGAAAATGACCTATTCACTATTGTGAAGAATTATAGCCAGGTGTGGTCTGGCACACAACTATTAAATCTCACACCTCTTGAGAGGCCGAGGCAGGATGCAAGTT
Organism: Heterocephalus glaber; assembly: GCF_000247695.1. The sequence goes on along the minus strand of NW_004624764.1, from coordinate 12,320,600 downwards.
CCAGCCATGTCTGGGCAATATGAGATCCTGTCTCAAAAGGGCAAAGGTCCAAGATTCAATCTCCAGAAAACACTCCACACCCATTTTTCTTCTGTAACTAGTTACCCTAAAAACAGCAATCTTAGTAGATGCTGTTCCCTCACACCCAAACACACCCACTTGCCAGCTTGTCTCCAGCAGGTCTGAAATCAGTCCCTGGGAGTTCATCCACCCCTCTAAATTACTTCAGCCCCAACCAAGAGCTACACTACCTTCTTCCAGGTTCTTGGCCATCTTTCCATGAGGGGCTTTTACCTTCTGCAATGCTGGTACAAGTTAGTTGGCTTCACGAAGCTCCCATTGTGACATGGATCACATCAGGAGACAAGCTGGCAACTGTAGGCTCCAGTGCCGCTCACGTGACAGGAGTGAAGAGCACATCAACTCAAAGAACACTAATTGGAGTATCTGACAAGCAATTTAACCTACAATTCTCATTCAACATCCATGACCACTCAACACCTCTATAATTCTCAAAAATTCATTGGAACAGGATTAAATCCTCACAAACACCTTATTGAACAACTCAAACGAGTTTAGGTGCATTTTCCCAAATAATTTTAAACAATGACCAACCCAAGATAAGCAAAATGTACGTATTTGGAGCCTAGGACTTCGGAATTTTAGTTTTATCAAACCAATATGGCAACAAGACTTGATTTTTTTTTTTGGTACCAGGGATCCTTGTGCTTGCGGGGCAGAACCACTGAGCTAAATCCCCAGCAAGACTGATTTCCTAACTAGCACCACCCATAAAATATTGAAACCCTTGGGCTGGGGATTTAGCTCAGTGGTTCTGCAGCCTGCCTTGCAAGCACAAGGTCCCGAGTTTGATCCCTGGTATCAAACACACACACAAAATATTGAAGCCCTCATAACATTTCCACATAAAGCACACAAATATATAATCTTTATTTCAACTCACGAATACATTAGTTTGATATCAGAATTGTGAAGTACATTAATGCTTACAGAAAACCCAAACATCTAAGGACACAGATTTTATGCATAAAATAATCCATTCAAAATCCTAAGTGGTTGTTTGAAAACTGCTGTCTCCTTGAGAATGGTTTTTTTAAAGCCAAATTATTTTAATATCAATGACAACTTTCAGCTTTGAAGGCCTCCGGAACAGGTAACTCATAAATCTTTGTTTCTATTGTTTTCCTTGTTCTTTTTTTTTTTCTTTCTAATTCCTACTCCTCCCTCATTTCTTCTCCCCTTCCCTGTCCTCCTTTCATTTGAACATTCTCCCTACTTCCTAATAGCTATAAAATGGCCATTTCAAAAAAGATCAGGCACGATGGCCAAACCCAGGTTACAATAAGGAAAAAAAAAAAAGCATGGTGGTATATACGTATTTTAACACTTGGGAGGCTGAGTTCAAAGCCAGTCTGAACTATAGACACCCTGCGTCTCAGAAAAATAAGACCAAGAGACAAATGCAGACAAACACTATCAGAAAACCAAAACCACAATAACCATTATCACTTTACCAAGTCTCCCTAATTCAAGGAGCCCAAATAAAACCAGGTCATCTGCCAGAAGTCCAATATGGTTCCTCCTCCTGAATGGGAAAAAAGAACAAAACCCCCACATTATATTTTTGAAGTTTGCAGTTCAAATTTAAAGCCTTATGTTTACTAGACGTTGTTTCCTGCATGGTTTATCTCCCCAGTCATTGCCCAAAGGACTCTGAGAAGTTGTAGGAATATGCAGGCGCAGACAAACCCCAGCTTCTTCTCCAACATTGTGGAAAGGGACTGTACATCATGGGGCAGAGCCCTATGCTCCCCTATGCCACCTGGACAGAGCCCGGGGAGAGTGACCTCCCAGGATATCCACGTTGGAATTCCTGACCTCAGTGCCAAGTTGGATTAACATTTAAATAAAACAATCTCCCCGGCTTTTGAGTCACTGGAATTTGTTGTAATACCTAGGTGCACAGAAAAAGAACAACTTGGACTACACAGTAAGACCCTGTCTGGAAAAAAGCCTTTATTCTTTCCATATACACTTGTTAGGTGGTATCTCCTGATGTACAATTAAACTTTCCTAACTTCTTCCTTTAATTCACAACTCCATTCTTTGATGTTGTAGGAGTACACAAACTGCACATTTCATATCTGCCAAGTTGAAAACTGTATATATCTCCTGTATCAATATGACTAAACAGCATTTTTTTGGGTATAAGGGATCAACTCAGGACCTTGCACTTTCAAGGCAGGAGCAGGTGCCACTGAGCCAAATCCCCAGCCCAGCATTTTTGTTTTTTGAGACAGGACCCCACTACGTAGTCCAGGCTGGCTTCAAATCCGTGGTGATCCTCCTGCCTCAACCTCCCGAAGGTTGTGATTGGAAGCGTTGGGTACCACACTCGGCTTTAAACAGGACTTTTTTTTTTTTTTACAAGACATAAACATACTTTTTATTAAATTATACACAGAAACAAGCTTGTATATAGATACAACCAGCATTTTGTGCTTATAATAAATAATTCAAAGGTAGAATTAGTTGACAAATACTGTTAATCCCCGAACAATACAGTGCATTTTTAACTTACCCTGCCTAAGTTATCTGAAATCTTCAGTGAATTCTGCAAGAAAAATGATGCACCAAGTAAGAGATTAAAACAAATTTTTCTTAAACGAGACTAAGTTATATCCAAACTGTGAGATCTAGAGTGTTTCCTGCATGGTTTATCTCCCCAGTCATTGCCCAAAGGACTCTGAGAAGTTGTAGGAATATGCAGGCGCAGACACAAGGCCCAGCTTCTTCTCCAACGTTGTGGAAAGGGACTGTACATCATGGGGCAGAGCCCTATGCTCCCCTACGCCACCTGGACAGAGCCCGGGAAGAGTGACCTCCCGGGATATCCACGTTGGACAGTCAGAGCAATTTATGTAACTCACGACTGAGCAGAGAAACAATTTAACCTGGTGTAGAGCCATTTTTCCGGGTATATTATGGTATATCATCATCAACTACCAAAACGCATCCAAAATTTAGCTTCAAGATCATAGTCGTCATAGCGTTAGAAAATTAACGGGCACTCGGCGGATAGTAATGGCAAAAGCAGAGACAATGCTCACTCATTCAAAAAATTTAAACCAAGAATAGCTGGTCGCTAACTCACTCCAAACTACAGAGCCTTAATAGCTATTGGGGGCCCAAAATCAAACGACTGTATAATTCCATTAGGGTACAAGTGCCTACTAGGCGGCAGGAAGACAAATTACAGAACAGACAACCAAGGGAAGCGCAGGCCGGTTAGCGCTCGAGCCCATGAGAAACGCGCTGTGGCGCAGTCCATAACCCAGTACCCAATTCTCTGCAACCATTCCCGCCTTCGTACGGATGCAGCTGAAGGCATTTCTTCTAAATAACACCCTTAGGAAACACTGGTTGTCGAATCGAGGTACTAGACCTGTAACACGGGAAGCAGACGGGTAAAAATACTCACCTAGAATAGAGAAGTTGTGGTTGTTGGAAAGACCGGACTGCTTCAAAGCAGCCATATTTATAGCTCCCGAGGGGAACGTACCTACGTGACGACATGCGCAGTCAGGGAACTGGAAATTCGCTAAGGCTGCTGGGACATACGCAGTTGAGTTCCACCCCTATTTGGAGTAGAAGTCTCTCGCGATACTGGAAGTTGCGCGCAGGACTATAGTTAATAGGGAATTTGAATTCTTTACCGTCCTTTAGCTCGGTCCGTGGGCTCTGTTTTTGGATTAATTGGCCAAGAGTTTTGGAATAAATTTGCAACATAGGAAAATACATCCGGAGAAAAGCAAAAAGTCTCAAAGGGGATTATATTTGCCCTGTCACCTGCGACAGAAACTTGATAAATACAGGATTGCAGTGCTAGATGAACTGGCTAAAATTAAACACTTACTGAGCCAAGCATGGCACAGGCCTGTAAACCCAGCACTCCAAGGAGGCTGAAGGAGGAGGATCGCCGTGAGTTCAAGCTAGCCTGGGGTACACAGTGAGTTCAAAGACAGCCTTAACTGCATGGTGAGATCCTGTCCCCCCCCCAAAAAAAGGAAAAAGAAAAAAATCAAAATTAAATTTCCTGTGTACGACAGTATATACTTGATGCTACTGAGCTGTAACTTGAAAATTGGTTTAAGTGCGGTACAGAAGTGTTGCTTGGTGGTAAGGCGCTTGCCTAGTATGTAAGGACTTGGTTTGATGCCCAGCCCTGGAAAAACAAAAAAATAACTGCTTAGGGGCCGGGGATTTAGCTCGGTGGTTCCGCTGCCTGCCTCGCACATGAAAGGACCCGAGTTCGATCTCCGGTACAAAAAAAAAAAAGCTGCTTAAAATGATGTATTATGTGCGATTATGTATTAAATGATTAAATGTATTAAATTAAAATTAATGTATTAAATGATTATGTTTTAAATGTAGTTTTATCACAGAATAACTTACCTGAGAATGGCTGGCATTGTTTCCAACTATGTATTTACATTAGACTGATTATCATGTTTAGAGCAACATACATCAGTGCAGTCGGGTACCCACGCGGGCGGAGCGATGGGCTCATGACGGGGTGGTTGTCGGAGCAAGCGTTGAGTGGAGAAGGGGCTGCCCCAGCCTCGCTAGGGCGGAGTTGCTGCAGTTGTCCCCCACCCCACGCCCGCCCGCCCGCGGACGGATGAAAGACGGCCCGAAGAACGCAGCGTGGGGGCCAGGGGAGCCATGAACAACCCCATCGTGGAGAACCTGCCTCCTCACATTACTCGCCCAGTGTCCAAGGCAACATTGACAGCCGACCCACCGGATGACATCAGGATCTCCTCCGACGAGGAGGACCGCATGGACCTGCTGGTCAGAGTCGAGGGCACTGAGGGACTCCTACGTTCAGACCGAAACGCCTGCCGGGTAAGCACTTTCCCGCCTCCCCACACAAGGCCCACTTCCTGACCGAAATCTTCCACCTTAACCTAGACACCAGGCGGGGCAAGGGGCAAGGGGCGGGCCCTGCGCCAGCCCCCCCCTCCCCCAGCCTCCTCGGCGACAGGACTGCCCGGCCACCCCTAGGGTCCTGGGCGGGGCCGAGAAAAGCACGCGGTGGGGGTGCAGGTGCGACAAGCTGGCAGCCAAGAAAGATGGACAAGAAGCGGGCACTGCAGCGGCTGTTGGGCTCTCATGTCGCCTCTCCTCCCCTTATCTATTATTAAATTATGGCTAGGCAGGCTGGGGGCTCTAGATTCTGGATGTGGTTTTCTACATTAACTTGAAAAAGTAGCATGTGCCTGGAAAAAAAAAACATTGAACACAGCAGATTAAAGTGACTTACTAAACCACAAATTAAAGATATATGGAAAGCAATGCCACTGTTCTTTTTGTGGAAAACATGGCGGTAGCTGGTGCTGGGGCTTTCACAAGGTTTCCACTGTGGCTTAACTGACACCACGAAGTAGGCTGACTTTAGATTCAAGTGCATGATAAACAGGAGGTAGCCCATCACTCTGGGAGGATGGGGCTAGAGTCGAAAGTTCCAAGCCTAGGGTAAGCAATTTTGGGACAGTCTTAAAATAAAAAGGGTTGAAGATGAGGCCGTAACTCGATGGAAAAGGCCCAAAGTTCATTTGCTAGTTCTTAAAAAAAAAAAGTTCCCACTTTAAAGATGAGGAAAGAGGTACAGAGAAGTGGCCCCAGGCCACACAGCCATAAACAAAAAAACCCAGGAGGTAGAGAATTAATGAGCACTCTAGCTGTCCAAAGTAAAATTTCCTAGCCCCTAAAGCAGTGGTGGGCTTTTAAAGCATTCAGGGATACAGCCTGCTGTGGAATGCGCGCCATAGGTTTGCCACCACTGCCCTAAAGTCAATTTTCCCATACACTGTGTACTGGTCTGACATGCAACTATACCCAAATTTGACTTCTCATTCAACATCCATGACCAGTCACCTATCAGTTATTAACTCCAGGATACCCCAAATTCACTGTAAGCTGCTTTACCTCTGAATCAAACCAATATATTAGTTGGGCTGAAGCCCTCACATTTCTACATAAAGGAACCACACACACACAGTCATCTATTTCAATTCATTGAGAACTCTGATTTGAAATGCTAGGTATAGTTCATGTGGAATTTATTCATTTAAAAACATGGCTAGTTTTGCTTGGAAACCACCATCTCCTTGAGAATGGTAGAAAAAGCCAAATATGAGAAATTTCAATTTGGCAGGACTTTTGGGGTGCTGGAGATTGAGGCAAAGGCCAGGAGCCATACTCCTACGTTTTTAATTGACCTATCCCCAGTGCCTTAAATTCCTTATAGACTCAAAAGCACAAGGTCCTGAGTTTAATCCCCAGTACCAAAAAAAAAAAATTCCTTATACAGGTCAAACATATCTGGGGTGACAAAAGAATTTGACAATTATTGAGTGATTCCAGTCTTTGATATTGGAATAGCAGACTTTTTAGTTTATATGCCTTGCAGCCCAGCCTGGGTAATTCAGCAAGACCCTGAAGCAGTTCTCTTTTGTGACTTTACTTATGCTGTTGGCTACCTTGAAATCTGAATCTATTGAAAATGTTCACCTTTCATGGTCATTTTGACTTTGGGGAAGAGCAAGAACTTGCAGTGTCAGATCCGATAAGGCAGAAACAAATTGCTGTATCAAGTGATACATGACATGGATCGCTGTAATGATGGGAGGATAAAACTGTATGCCCATTTCTCAGGCTGCCTTCTTCACACATCATTTTGTAAATGTTCTAATAAGCTCTTGGAATATTCAGGATTCCTTGTTACAAACTCAAATCCCACAATTCCATCAAGGTCAAAAAACACAGTATCACCTTGTTGGATCTTGACTGATGCGCTTTTCTCACAAAAGGCCACCTGGGTGATTTCCACTGAGAACTTGGAAACTTGGTCTCAGCATCATAATCACAGACCTTAGTTTCTGTCCCCTGATGACATTTACTAAAGTAATGGAACCTGAAGTGGCAGAGTGCACAGCTCCAAAGAGAATAACAAATGGACATCTTTTGTTCAGCAGTCAAACATGTGGAACAAATGTGATACTCCCCTTGTATTAAAATTTGCTAAAATGCTTTGAATGGAAAGGACCTTCAGATCCTCTGAAATGTCCTTAATAGTCAACTGTCTGATCTAATCATTTCACTCATTCTTTTAATCTTTTTTTCGGTTTTTGATGTTGAAGGACATTCTTTTTGTCTTCAACTGATTCACAGCCATTACGAAATTGCTCAAACCACTCGGAAACTGTCTCCATAGTCACTGCACCATCACCATAAACTAATTTTAACATCTCATGTGTTTCTTTAGCAGTTTTTTGTAGTTTGAAACAAAATTCCACGTTAATGCGTTGTTCGTGATCCATTATTTGCAGCAGAGTCAAAAACACTTTTTCTCAACCAAAGCTCATCCAACAAGTTTAAAACTTGTCACACTATTTCTATGGTTCCACAAACTGCTTCTTGTATTGAGGATCCCTCCCTTTCCCTTGGATGGGACTTAGCAGCAGCATTCACTGTATTTCTGAACACGTCTTCCAGGTGAATGGCCAAATCCAGCGTGGTCCCCCTTTCTCCTCAATGAAAAGAAACACAAGATTATTTTTTTTTAATTAATTTTATTGGTACTTTTAAGGTATACAATATAATGACATTCATCATTGGAAATCTGCACTTTTACATAATCCATCTTGGTTCTTATTTTTTCTCCATTCCCCTGCCCTCCCTTCAACCCCTCTAACCTACAAAGACTTTATTTCCATTTTTCTTTTTCTCATATTAATTCCATTACAAGATTATATTCTTGAAGTTTGTAGTTTAATTTTTTGATACCAGGGATCAAACTCAGGACCTTGTGCTTGAGAGGCAGGCGCAGTGCCACTGAGCTAAATCCCCGGCCCTTCAGTTTAAATTTAAAGTCTTAGTTTACCAGATGGTTTCCTGCATGGTTTATCTCCTCAGTCATTGCCCAAAGGACTCCAAGAAGCTTCCTGGGAAGCTGGACCGACAAAATCTAACATCCCCAAACATTACCCCTTAAAACATCCTCACAAGCTTTTCTTATCTCAATAGGTAGCAAGAAAGCCTGTTAAGAGTTCCTAGGGTTAGAGTTAGGGTTTACTCCATGCTTTTATCTACTCAGCATTTTTATTGGTAACAGTCGCAGCTTAGCTCTCTTGGACAGAGCCCAGGAATATGCTATTTATTACATGACTGAGGTGAAAGCTCTGCAATTGTGACCTTGGTCAAACTACCCTATCTCCTGTTTTTAATCCTCTCACTTTTTCTTCTAATACTGGAAATGGAACCTGGAATGCTCTACCACTGAGCTATATTCAGCACCTTTTCATTTCACTAATTCTCCCCTCAACCACACGAGCATGTAAGAAATATTTTATGAAGAAATATTTATGCTATTTTATTGACGTAACTAAAACACCAATTTTCACAAGACATGAATATACTTAGTTTATATCAATGCCCCTGCAAAAATGGGGCCAAGTTTGTATACAGATAGAACGAGTGTTCTGTGCTTACAATTAAATGTCTGAGGTAAAGCTTGAGAGGTTAGAACAAGGACCACCTGACAAATACCGTTAATGCAAAAACAATTCAGTGCTGATTTACTTACCCCCCCACCAAGTTACCTGGACTCTTCAGTGAATTCTGCAAGAAAAATGATGCACCAAGTAAGAGATTAAAACAAATTTTTCTTAAATGAGGCTAAGTTATATCCAAAACGCGAGATCTAGGACTGTTTCCTGCATGGTTTATCTCCTCAGTCATTGCCCAAAGGCCTCTGAGAAGTTGTAGGAATATGCAGGCGCAGACACAAGGCCCAGCTTCTTCTCCAACGTCGTGGAAAGGGACTGTACATCATGGGGCAGAGCCCTATGCTCCCCTACGCCACCTGGACAGAGCCCGGGGAGAGTGACCTCTCGGGATATCCACGTTGGACAGTCAGAGAAATTCATGTAACTTACAGACGACTGCGTTGAGAAACAATTTTATCTAGTGGATAGCGACTTTCCTGGGATATATTACAATAGATCATTAAACCCTATAAATGCAAGGTGAACATCACATTTTTAGAAATTTAATTTTCAAGCCAGGGATGATGGCACATGCCTGACACCCAGCTACAATGCTAGGAAGCTGAGACAATAAAGATCACAGTTCAAGCCCAGCCTGAGAAATTTAGCTAGACCCTGTCTTAAAAAGAAAAAAAAGGGCTTGAGATGTACGTCAGCGCAAATGGCATGGATTCAATGCAGTACCACAGGGCAACTATCAGCAAGCTTATATTACCACTCAGCAGAAGGTAAAGGCAAAAGCAGAGGTAACTTGCTCACCCATCGTAAATTCAAGCATGGAGTGGTTATATTACCCCGGATTATAAAGTGTTAGTTTTTAATCACGAACGGAGGCCCACTAATACACGCGTGTGCAAATCCATTCGGGGGTCATGTGCCCTCTAGGAAGCAGTACCCTATTATCTCAGCATCCCAGAGCAAGAGGAAAGAGGGCCCCGCAGGCGCTAGGGTAGCGAACCCTCAGCAGCCCACATCCGGCTCAGGCTCCACTCAAGACTCATTGGTATGGACGCCCCTGAAGCCATCTGTTCAAATAACAGCCTCAGGAAAGGCTGGTTGGTAAGACCTGCAGCACACGAACCAGACAGGTAAAAACACTCACCAAAGTAGGAAGAAACGTGAGATACCCTTTGTCCGAAAGATGGAGCAAGCCCGAAGTAGCCGTATTTATACCTTAAGAAGGGTCCGGAAATCAAGGCATGTCTAGCGCGCCTACGCAGCAACATGCGCAGTTCGGTAATTCGCTAAGGCTCCTGGGATGTACACTTGAGCCCCACCCCTAGCTGGATCGAGACCTCTCGCGAGACTAGAGCCTGCGAGCGGGACCTTGCTGGGGAACATAAACATTTTAGTCTGTTTACTCTGGCTGTGGGGCATTCTCTGATTACTTGGCCAGAAGGGTTTTAGAATAAGTTTCCAAAATAGGGAAAGATCCATAGTAAAGCAGTGTCACACGCGAAAGAAACTTGATATATGTAGGACAGGAGTGCTTCTAGGTGCATTGGCAAAAATTAAACACTTACTGTGCATAATAATGTACTTAATGTCACTGAGCTATAACCTGAAAACTGATTAAAGTAGGGGTGAGGGAGTGTTGCTTGGTGGTATGGTGGTTGGTTGAATTTGATATGTATTTTTATCCCTCGCAACACGGAAAACCCGACTGATATAAAGACATAGGCAATAAAGGACGCTGAAGATATGTATTGCAAGGCTTGGAGGTGTAACTCAGTGTTGAGCGCTTTTCATCTTAGCATCTGAATAAACAAGGCAAAAAACAAAAACCAAAAAACATGTTAAGTGCTGAACACGTGGTAGTATTATTGTGAGTGAGGGATTAAACAAATACATGTCAGCTCAGTTGACATGGAGCCATCACTGCTAGGCTATTCTAAACAGACACGCTTGAGGCCTTCCTCCTATGTATTAGATTTTTGTGCTGGGTACTATAGTATATTATTTACTGTTACAGGAATTCTAAGACATTAGCATTATCCAGAACTGTAGTCCCAGGAATCTGGCAGGCTTCACAGTAGGAATGCAAATTCAAGCTCACTTTGTGAAATTTGATGATTTAGAAACTGTCTGAAAATGGTAAGTCAGTCTGGGGATGCAGCTCAGCAGGAAGGTTCTAGGTTTTAAAAAAAAAGAAAGAAAGAAAGAAAAAGAAATCGTCCCAGACCAGTAGTTCTATAATATGTCTCAGCGTTCCTGAGACTTCTTTGGGAAGTCAGTAAGTTAAAAATATTAAGACTTCATTGTCTTTGTATGTGCGTGTGTGTGTGTGTGTGTGTGTGTGTGTAACAGCTACACTGCTAGGGGAGGTGGCACACAACTGTAATCCCAGCACTCTGGGAGGCCTAGGCTAGAAGATCACAAGTTTGAGGACAGCTTGGCCAACTTGGTGACTAGCCAGATCTTTTGTTTTTGTTTTTGTTTTTTGAGACAGGGTCTTGCTCTGTAGCCCAGGCTGGCCTGGTACTCTTGGAGATCCTCCTGTCTCAGTACTCTGGGAGGCAGGAGGACTCCAAGTTCAAGGCTTGGCAATTTAGCAATTTAACAAGACTTTTGTCTCAAGATAATTATAAAGAAAAGGCCTGGAGATTTGGCTTAGTGTGAAGATCTTGGGAAAGCTTAGTTTACATCTCTATCACTTTTCCCTCCACTTGTTAGTCATTTAGCTCAACTGCCTGGACTACCTAAGAATTTAAGTTATTCAATGTTATACTCAGTTATGTGAAGGGAATGCAGAAGAAGGAGATAGGGGATAGAGTAATAGGTTAAAGCAAAGAGATGGTTAAGGATGATTTTTTGGGGGGGTAGGGAGAGGATAGGAAAAAGAATGAAAGAAATAAATGAAGGAAGGAAGGCAGGAAGGGAGAAAAGACAGAAGGAAAGGATGTGTGTCCAAGACAGAGAGAAATTGGGCTGGGGATTTATTTCAGTGGTTTCGCTGACTGCTGCACAAGCGCAAGGACCTGAGTTCGGTCCCCGGTATCAAAAGAATGAAAAGACAGAATTTTTGGGCTGGGGATTTAGCTCAGTGGTTCCAGTGCCTGCCTCGAAAGCACAAGGACCCAAGTTCGATTCCTGGTACAAAAAAACAAAACAAAAACAAACTTATAACAGAGAGAAATTGAGAGTGCTTGTTCCTGTCAGATGACATTGATGCTTTTGGAGGCAAAATTCTTGAGGGGAATAAATGAACAATAGCTACATAAAGGGATATCTGCTTCAAGAATACAGGGTGCTTCCTGGTTTCCCTTCATGTTTTACAATGCTGGAATTGAACAGAAACTTGAAGAAGCTTAAGCCATGTTTTAACTTCAAGGATACACTTTTATTGTACACTTTTATTTTACATCTATATAGCGATTACTTTTTTTTTAGTATTGGGTTTTGAATCCAGGGCCTTGTATGTGCTAGGTTAAGCAAGCATTCAGCCACTGGACAACATCCCTAGCCCTTTTTTTTTTTTTTTGATACCAAGGAATGAACTCGGGACCTTGCACTTTTGAGGCAGGCAGCGGAACCACTGAGCTAAATCCCCAGCCCATCCCTAGCCCTTTTAATTTTTATATCATTGTTATTATCATTCTGGGGATTGAACCTAAAACCTTTGCACTGCACCCCCACCCCTTTTGAGACAGGGTTTTGCTATGTAGTTCAGGCTGACCTTAAACTATGTATCAAAGGCTGGCCTCCAACTCAAGGTGAGCCTCCTGTCTCAGCTTCCTGAGTGCTGGGATTACAGGCATGCACCACACCTGGTCCTGGCCTTTTTATTTGGAGAAAGTGTCTTGTTAAATTTCTAATTGTCCAGGCTGATTTTGAACCTGCCATCTTCCTGCCCCAACCTCCCAGATTGCTGGGATTAAAGGTGTGCACCATCACACTCAGCCCCAGCACCTTTTAAATTCTGCCTCCCAAGTAGCTGGGAGGAGAGGCACTTGGCACTGCTAAGGCTCCATTCTCATCTTGATTCCTCACCCACTTAGTACCCATTGGACCTCTCCTTTCCTGTCGTGGTTTATCAGACTTTCCTCTTCCATTATCTAAATCCATTAATTGTTTCAACAAACACTGAGCAATGTGCACTTTCAAATCAGCCTTCTGGAGATAGCTTAAACCCCAAAGAGAAATAGTATTTTGAGAGCATACAAAGACCACTGACATGAGTAGTTCTGATTCAAGGTTTCTTTTAACCCCCATTAAAGGATATATGGTAAATAAGGCCAGTCTTTCAAGGGACCGGTAGAAAGTGCGCTATTGCCATCTGGATTGAAACGGGCTGCATACCTGACAGGAGGACATGAAGCACCAACTATCCCTTTGTGAGGTCAGCCTGAGGTCCAATTATATGTGGTCCATTATGTGTAAATCCTTGCAGGGTCAATTGATTGGGATGCAAGTACTTGTCCTCCAACATAGGCAAAGAAAGATTTCCTAATTTGCTTTGATCTTGGGAAAAAACTTCACCTGTTTCTTCACAAATAAGAGAGTATACTACTACTTATCTAACAAGCTGGGGTGGCCTAAAGAGGAAAAATAACCTAGTGCAGTGCCTGGTACATAAGGGATCCCCAGTTAACTCCTCTCTGAAATCTATTTTTTCATGTTTGTGCACAGACACAAACATGACTCGACACCTCTGGCAGCATATAATGTCCTTACTATTATTTCTCATCTGCCCATCTACTTCTCTTTTAGGGTCACTAGCAGTATTTTGTGGGGTTTTGTTTTTTTAAAATTTTTTGAGACAGGTCCTGCTGTGCAGTTCAGGCTGGCCTTGAACTTACTATGTAGCCCAGGCTGGCCTGGAACTCGAAGCGATCCTGCTGCCTCAGCCTCCTGAATGCTGGGATTACAGTCTTGCACCAACATGCCTGGCGTTTTTTTTTGAGACAAGGTCTCACCATGTAGCTCAGGCTGGCCTCAAACTCGTGATCCTTCTGCCTCAGCCTCCTGAGTGTTAGGATCACAGGCGTCCACCAGCATATTCAGCTTGTGCATCATTTTTAAGCTGGTTTTAATCTTCTGGAATCAAGTAGAACATACAAGTAAGTACCTCACACGAGAACTGTTTGGTATTTTGAACTCTAAAATACTTTATTAATTTTAATGGGAAGACTGATATACAATGCAATTATTTATTTTACAAGGAGATTCTGTACACCAGGGAGGCATCCTGAAGTATAATATACCAGGCTTTTATTTTTTTTACATGATTGTGAGCTTCCAATTTAAACAGAAAGGGAACAAAAACATCCATTTTTATATACATAAAAACAAAACAAACAACTGAATGAACTTTACCCCCCAATATCTTGTTTCAAAAGAACATGAGATGAAAGATGAACCAGACTCCTGGATGGCACAGAGAAGGCAGACAAGTAGCTTAGAAAATTCAAGCTTGGCACATTAAGGGAAAGAGACAATGAAAAAAGAGTTTGGAATGTCATCTCCAGCCACAGAGAATGTGGACATAAGCCAGTCTCCAAACCATCAGATGGAATGATGAGAAACCAAGTTAGCGGTTAATGTGTGGCCACCGTATATCCAAACCTCGGGCTGAGTCCTTCTTGATCTTTCCCAGGTATTCAAGCGTTAATAAGTTTCAAGCATATGTGGATCCAGTATTGTTTCCATAGCCATTACATTTGAAAGTAACTAAGAAATCCAGCCCTCCCCCACAAAAAACTGATTTTTTTTTTTCTGGTATGGGGGATTGAACTCAGGTCCTTGCGCTTGCGCAGCAGGTGACGAAACTACTGAGCTAGATCCCCGACCCTGATTTTTTTTTTTAAGACAAGGTCTCACTGTGCTGGAACTTGTGGTGATCCTCCTGCCTCAGACTCCTGAGTGCTAGGATTACAGGTGTGGCACCACCACACCTGGCTGACCTGATATTCTGATTCTTTGGCAACTGTGATGTGGACATGAAGATAAATCTGCTGAAAGATTACATAGTGAACAAATGACAGAGACTACAAAATAATTCAGAAGAAATTTATGAAACAGCCACAATTTTCTATACATTAAAGTTAAAAAAAAGCCACATTCATTAGTTAAGTAGAAACTTTTTCTTTTCCACTTACAGTGTGGACAGGAATTAAGAAGCAAATAGTGAGGCTGTTTGGTTTTCAATGAAAATTCAAGGGAAGTGAGCAAACCTGTTTTAGAAAACTATACTAATATGTATTACAAATACAAAATGGGGTGAGGGCTGAGTCAACGCCTAGGCACTAACCACACTGCTACAGTGTAGAAAAGGAAAGGTGAGTGAGGTGGAAGCTGCCAGAGAGTCAAGGGAGGACAGTGCTGAAGTGAAGAAGGAATGTGCAGCAGGAGACAGCAAACAGCACTGAGACGTGAGGAGCACAGAGCATGACTGTGCCTCTCCTTTGTACTTCTCCACACACCTTCTCATAGTCAGCACCTCATTCCCTTTAGGACCTTGCTATGATTCCGGCTGGAAGTGTGAAGCTAACTGCACACAAGTGCTCCACAGAGTGCACACAACTCTGCTTACCAGGGAGAATATATCTATTGGTTGAAGTGATTTACAGTATCATTTGGTACCATAAAAATAAAACAGCCTTTACAGGATAAGCCACAGGTCAGTTTTCTGCCAAGTTGGCATTAATACACAGGCCTTTTTTTTATCTTTGTATATAGAAAACATATATACTTTCTCATGTGATCAACCTGCATTCTAGTTGCAGATCAGACTGTCTAGCATAAAGAAAAAGTGTAAATTCCCAGTAATTTTCAAAATCACTTTAAAATAAAAATTGGGATGACAAGTGCCAAAAAAGGAGGAACAAGTCAGACCCTGAGGTTCCTCTCAGGCTGAGTGCAGAAGAAGACCATATTGCTGCGTCACAAGAGGTTTAGTGCAATGCTTTCAAGTGACGGGCCAGTATGGTACAAAGGCTTCCTCTGGAAGCGGGCACCACTTTACCAAAAGGCTGAGGTCTCCACAGGGTTTTCCCTACCACCAACTGGGTTTGATAGCAGGAATTTAGTGCCTACAAAAGTGGGTCTCATGATCACAGAAGGGCAGGTAAGGATAATGGTGCAAACTGTGCCTCAGCACAGGCAGTCATTGTGGGGCAGAGGTGTGGTGCAGCCAATAAAACTTGGAACTTGCAAGTGGCCCAGAACTTTGGTGGCTGTGAGGGAAAATCCCTCAAGTATGCTGCAATGAAAAGTTCAAAAGCACTGATAGAGTACACGGCTCTGCCCCATGGGCACCACATGAAAATCCATTCCAGTGAAAAGCTACATTAGTAGGAGTGCTGTTTACTCCAGAACCAGGTCCCAGAGGATAGAATTCTGGCAGTGCTGGAAAGTGCTGAAGCTCCCTCCGTATGTCACTCCAGAGACAAGCTGCAAAGCAACCCTGTTATTTTGGGGGGAGTCGTTTAGTTCTTCTCAAACTTCATGATCATGGACGATGATAGCTAAAACAGATGAAAACAAAACAAAACAATAAGTTACCAGATAACATAGATTGCTATGTCTCTCCTCCACTCTAATTTTATTTATTTATTTATTTATTTATTTACTTATTTATTTATGTACCAGGGATTGAACTTGGGACCTTGAGCTTTCGAGGCAGGCGGGGGAACCACTGAGCTAAATCCCTGCCCCTAATTTTATCTTTTATTATTCTTTTTTTCATTGTGAGACATTTATTTTTGTTTTGCAGTATTAAACAGGATTATAATCTGTGCAAGATGGGCTGGGATTTAGCTTAGTGGTGCTTCGTCTGCCTCGAAAGCACAAGGTCCTGAGTTCGATCCCCAGTACCGGAAAAAAAAAAATCAGTGCAAGAAACTACTACATACATTGGGTGAAATGTGAGCTAGCCGTATCAGACAATGAGCATGTAAGTCAGCATCTCTAAATCAAGGTTGTAGCTGAAGGTGAGACATGGACATCCTGTAGGTTCTACTGGCCTTCAAAAGCATTCAGAGGATCATCAAATATTCCACTCTTATTTAGATTTTTTTTGTTGTTGTTGTTGAGGCAGGGTCTCACTTTGTAGTTCAGGCTGGTCCTGAACTATGTAGCCCAGACTAGCCTTGAACTCATAGATCTCCACCTGCCTCTGCCTCCCAAATGCGGGGACTACAGGCATGCGCCACCATGCCTGGCTCTACTCTTATTTTATTTTCTGTTTTTTGGGTTTTTTTGTACCGGGGATCGAACTCGGGTCCTTATGCTTGCGCAGCAGGCGGTGAAACCACTGAGCTAAATCCCCGGCCCTCTACTCTTATTTTAACTCCTCTGTTGCACCTGATATTCCTAACCTCCTTTCTTCTTTCTTGAAATTCTTCTCTTGGGTTTGATAACACTTCTCTTGCCCTCCCCCTCCCCCTGCCGCCCAATTGATTTTCCTCAGTATGCTGTCCCGGTTCATTTTCCTCTATCCTTTACATTAAAAATAATATTTCCCCCCTTATGACCTATTATGTTCTCTCATTTCTATCTGTAGACCTCTATGTTTTTTTTTCTGGACTCCAGGCTGAACAGTGAACCATTTTCTAGGCATCTCCATGTGTCACAGGCTCATCAAACTTAACATACTTAAGGGGATTTAGCTCAGTGGTTCTGCTGCCTGCCTCGCAAGTGCAAGGTCCCAAGTTCGATCCCCGGTACCAAAAAACAAAAACAAAAAAAACAACTTAACATACTTAATTTATATTTTGTATTTTTGGGGACAGGGTCTCACTATGTAGTTCAGGCTGTCCTTGAAATTGAGGCAATCCTCTTGGCTCAGTCTCCTGAATTCTGGGATTACAGGCCTGTGCCACCATATCTAGCAATTTATAATCTGCCTTATTTCTTTAGAGGAAGAGTTTGTTGACAACAGATTACAGCCTGTTCCCTGCTGTAATCTAAGGATCTAGCATTGTATTTATTATGTTGTAGGAGCTCTGCTGAATAAACTATCTACATCAACTTCTTATTATCTTTATAGACCTCAGAAAATACAAGTTAGAAAAAAAAGAGAAAGAAAATACAAGTTAGACACATAGGAGTCATCTTGATTATTTCTTTTATTTCATACCTGGAATCCAGCAGATTGCCAAATCTTATAGATTTTATGTTTGACATGTCTTTCAAATCTATAGCCTTTCATTCTCACTATCACTTTCTGGATTTGAGCCATCATATGCTGTGAATTTTTTCTTTCTTGTCTCTCCCCTCGCCCTTTTTTTTGGTAGTCCTGGAGATTGAACTCAGGGAACACTGAGCTACGTCCTAAACTTCCTGCCTTCCTTCTGGTTTTTTTTTTTTGAGACAGGGTTTCATTATATATAGTTCAGGCTGGCCTTGAACTCACTTTGTAGCCCAGGCAGGCCTCAAATGTGTGATGATCCTCCTGCCTCCCGAGTGCTGCAGTTACAGGTGTACTCCACTACACCTTTTAATTTGGAGACTGGATCTTGATAAACTGGGATCCTCCTGTCTTAGTCTCCCAAGTAGCTGAGATTACAGTCACTATGACTATTTAATTCATGTGTTAATTGCTGCTAGTCTCTTCATCCTTCCATATTACCTTTCATGGTTCTACTAGTGTTCATTTTGAAATACACAGAATTTCCTGCTTTTAAATTTCCAGTGGTAATGGAAACAAAGTCTATGTAAATAGGGAAGGGTGGTGGGCGTGAAGGGTGCATAGGTAATGGGGGAAAAATAAGAACTAAGATACATCATGTTCAGGTACAAACACCCAATGATAAATGTAAATGTATTGTATACCTAAAATGTACCAATTAATATATAAATTAAAAAAAGAAAAAAATAATTTCCAGGGGTTCCAACATCCTAACATAATAGATAAAGCTCTTCTTCATTTTCTTTTTTTTATAGTCATGAGACTAGAACTCAGAGGTGCTCCATCGTTGATTGAGCTGTATTCCCAGTCCTTTTTATTTTATTTAATGTCTTAAATAAAAACTGGCTAAATTGAACTTGAACTTGATTCTCCTGTATCAGCCTTCCTAAATGTGGGAATTACAGGTGTGGATGTCACCCGAGGCAAAGCTCTTCAAAGTGGGACTGTAACCCATCTTTCTGACGTATCTTCACCACAATGCCACACAAATCATCTGTTTCAACTACATGCACTTTCTACCTCCCATAGCTTCGCTTATGCTGGTCCTGCTCTTTGCAGTGCTTTTTCCTTCCTTTTTGTTCAGATAAATTTCTCTACGATTCTTCCTTTGCAGAAACTATTCTTTTATTTTGCTCACTATAGCATGTTGTTTACTATTATTGTTGACCAAAAAAATTAATACTGATATCATCATGAAAAGGGAGAATTCAGGTACGAATCTTGGCAGACTGACTCTGGCATTTATTGTGTTGATTGTATGGTAATTAGTAATACATTGTTTTTTTCCCCAGACTATCCTAAGAAGTCCTTCAAGGCACGCATAGTTTGTTATTTGTGTTCATATTACAATGTGTTACATATTACACTGTGTTCTCAATGGGGTTACTGCTGTACTAAGAATTTACTATTGCCACACCCGTCACTCTTCAGTACCCAAATTTTTTTAATCAATATAATCATTTACACGTATGGTGATGGAAAAACAATTCTGCTCTCTTTCTTTGGATGTTCCTTCTTTGGATAGCAAACTTGGTAATTTTTTCATCTTATTTAATTTTAGGCTCTTTTATAAATGTTCTAAGCATCATATAAAGATAACTTTCACTGCCAGACATGGCGGTGTACACCTGTAATCCCAGCATTCTGAGAAGCTGAGATAGGAGAGTGGTAAATTTGAGCTCAGACTGGTCAACTTAAACCTGTCTCAGAACGAAAAAGTGTTGGGCCAGGGATTTAGCTCAGTGGTTTCGCCGCCTGCTGCGCAAGCGCAAGGACTTGAGTTCGATCCCCGGTACCAAAAGAAAAGAAACAGAATGAAAAAGTGCTGGCATGTAACTCAGTAGGAAGGCTCAGGTTAAGAAAAGGAAGGGCCAGGGATTTAGCTTAGTGGTTATGGCGCTGCCTCGAAAGGGCAAGGTCCCAAGTTCAAGACCCCAGTACCCAAAAAAAAGAAAAAGAAAATATATAACTTTCATTGATACCATTTATGGATATATTTATACCTCTTTCCTCTATCTCTCCCTTCTTCCCTCTCTTCCTTCCATTTGTTTGGTTATTTTTTGTTTTAATCATTTTAATCCTTATTTACACTTGCAGTTTCTCACGCTAGAGAAACTATTCGGTATTTACACATGTGTGTTGTTTGGTTATTTTTTTTGTTTTTTGAGGCAGGGTCTTCCTTTGTAGTTCAGGCTGGCCCTGAACTCACTATGTAGGCCAGGCTGGCCTCAAACTCACAGCAAACCTCCTGCGCCTCAGTCTCCTGAGTGCTGGGACTATAGGCTTGCACCACCACGCCCAGCTTATTTGGTTTTTTGAGACAAGGTCTGGCTATGTAGCCCAGGCTGGCCTCAAACTCGCAGTGATCCTGCCTGTCTCCCAAGTGCTGAGTCTGGAAGCATGAGCCACCACACCTGGACTTATTATTTATTTATTGAGACAAGGTCTCTGTATGTAGTCAGACTGGCCTTTAAGCCTAGGCTGGCCTTCAGTTCATGATCCTCCAGCCTCCCAACTACTGGGATTACAAGTGTGGGATTTTGGGAGTGGGGGGTAGCACTGGGGATCAAACCCAGTGGTACACCACTGAGCTACATCCCCAGCCCTTTTTATTTTTTATTTTGAGACAGGGTCTCACTAAGTTGCCCAGTAGGACTCAAACTAGTGCTCATTCTGCCTGATCACCCTCTCAGTGCTGGGATTATATGCAGTGTCACTCTGCCCCTAGTTTAGCTGATTACATACATTGGTGGGTCCTAAGTCATAACAGTTGTTTCAAATCAAAAAACTATTTAGCTTGTTTCAAGAAGATAAATAATTAAAATGAAGTTTGTACATCAAGTTGGTAAGCACTGTGCTAGAAAGGACTAAAACCACATAGTGTAAGATCTTGTCTAATTCAGCACAATCTCTTCATTCTTAAACTATAAAGGTGAGATGCCAGGAAGAGTACTCCATGGCTTTGAAGATATTCATTCCCTTTTTTTTTTTTTTTTTTGGTACCAGGGATCCAACTTGGGACCTTGCACTTTCGAGGCAGGCGCTGGAACCACTGAGCTAAATCCCCAGCCCTCGGAATTTTTTTTGGTACTGGGAATCAAACTTGTGACCTTGTGCTTTCGAGGCAGGCAGCAGAAACACTGAGCTAAATCCCTGGCTCATTCATTCCTTTCTGTAAATCCTGGTTCTATAACCTATTGGCAGTCAAGTTATTTAAGGATTTGAATCTTGATTTCCTCACTGATAAAAATGGGGATATTAATCCATTTTTCAAGTTTATTGAAAATATTCAATGTACAAGTACTGATAAAAAATAGTGTTTAGCTGGGGATTTAGCTCAGTGGTGCCACTGCCTGCCCCGAAAGTGCAAGGCCCTGAGTTCCATCCCCCATACCAAAAAAAAAAAAAGTGTTTAAGGCTGGGCTTAGTGGTGCATACCTGTAATCCCAGCACTTGGGAGGCTGAAGCAGGAGGATTGCCATGAGTTTGAGGCCAGCCTTAAACACAGTGAGACCCTGTTTTAAAAAACCCAAACCCGGGGCTGGGGATTTAGCTCAGTGGTTCCGGCGCCTGCCTTGCAAGCGCAAGGTCCCAGTACCAAAAAAAAAAAACAACAAAAAAAACCCCAAACCAAACCCCCCCCCAACACAAAATACTTCCCTGTCTTCAAACACAGTTATCCTATTGTTCTTGCCCCACCTTCCTTCCTTTTTTGAGACACAGTCTCCCTATGTGGTTCAGACTGGCCTTGAATTCTTGGCAATCCTGTCTCAACCTTAGGACTGGGATTACAGGTGTGCACCGCCACGCTTGGCTCTTGTCACTTTCTGAAGCATTTGTGGAAGTCTTTTATGAGTATCTTTATAAGGTGTGATCAAAAATATGGTGACTACTGCTGCTGAGTGACATCGAATGGAAAGGCAAGCTTGTAAAAACATGACAGCATATTTCACCCACCTTATTCACCAGCTCTGACTCCTCCTCAAAGTCAAAATGACGATGAAAGGTAAGTATTTTGAGTCAATTCAGGATATTCAGGTAGACATGATAGCATAACTAATGATAATTAGGAAAGAGTACTTCCAGAACGGCTTCAGAAAGCGGCAAGAATGATAGGATAAATGTGTTGGAAATGAGGAGGAGTATTTTGAGAGTGATTGAAGGCAATGTGTCTTATTTATTTATTTAGACAGGGTCTTACTACGTAGCTCAGGTTGGCCTCGAACTCCTCCTCCCCCCTCTGCCTTCCAAGTGCTGGGATTACAGGTGTGTGCCACTATGCCTGGCTTCAGGTAATGTGTCTTTTATTGTATTACATTAAAAAAATTTAAGTATTCATCATATTCATTGATCATACTTCATACATAAAATGCCAAACTTAGAGTAGGCAAATACTATTGCCTCTTATTTCTTTCTTTTCTCTGAATGTAGTCTTGCAATCATCACTCTCTTTAAATGATTTCATCAGATTTCTTCATATTTGAACAACTCTCATATATATGTTTTAGTTGGCTGTTAATATTTGAGTCTTTTGTGGTCTTACCGTGTGAAATGTTTGCTGTCTTCATGAACCTCCATCTCTGAACTTTTAAATTCATTTAATTCTTTTCTTATGGCAGCCTGTAGGGTAGAAATAAAAAGATGTCATCATCTTCTGTCTGTTACAGTACTATACTGGGACTTGCTATCTAACCTCTATTGTACTTAACTTCATGAGTCACTGCAACCCCAGCTGGGCAACCAGAGGGAAGAAAGAAGTGAGGTCAACACATTGAGCACTGCTCTGACTGAGCCTTATTCATATCATTTTCCCTGATACCATTTATCTCATGATAAACCTAAAATCTCAAGGTAAATAAAAAGACTCAAAATAATTAAAAGATATATTATAGCCTTCATAGTTTTCATAGCATGTAAAAATGTTTTTTCCCATTACAGAAATAAAATATGCTTAACTATTAAAATTTACCACCCAATCTTCCAAACATTGCCACCATTAAAAATGTGTTTTCCATTTCCCCAGCTGCTCCAAGGATGTTCAGTTCTTCTGAGGGAGCTAAGGCTGCACTGGGGTGAGGACTTCCCTTCACCCTGTGACTAGCACTGTGCCCAGCACCCCACACCATGGAATCCATCTCTGAGCTCACCTACATCTACTCTGCCTTTATCTTGCTCAAGGACAAGATGACTGTCAAGGAGGATAAGATCAATACACTCTTTAAAGCGGGTGGTGTCAGTGTTGAACCTTTTTGGCCTGGCTTGTTTGCAAAAGCCCTGCCCAATGCCTGGCCAAATTGCCTCATCTGCAATTTACGGGTTGGTGGACCTGCTCCAGCAACAAGTGCTACACCTGCAGGAGGCCCTGCCCCTCCACCACTGCTCCCCCAGCTGAGAAGAAAGTGGAAACAAAGAAGAACCTGAGGAATCGGATGGTGACATGGGCTTTGGTCTTTTTTTGAGTAAACCTCATCACAGCTGCAAAAAAAAAAAAAAAAATTTATGCTGGGTGTGGTGGTGCAGGCCTGTAATCCAGCACTAGGGAGGCTGAGGTAGAACTGGCAAGAATTTGAGCCCAGCCTGGGCTACATAGTGAGTTCAAGGTCAGCCCTGACTACATAGTGAAACCCTGTCTCAAAACAACAAAAGGGGCCGGGGATTTAGCTCAGTGGTTTAGTTCGATCCTGTACCAAAACAACAACAACAACAAAAGGACCCGGGATTTAGCTCAGTGGTTCTGGCACCTGCCTCCCAAGCCAAAGGACCTGAGTTTGATCCCCGGTACCAAAAAAACCCCCAACCAGAAACAGAAAGAATGTAGCTCAGTTGGTAGAGCATTGGCCTAATGTATATGAAGCCCTGGTTTTGATCCCCAGCACTACCGAAAAAAAAAGGGCTGGGGATCTAGCTCAGTGGTTCCAATGCCTGCCTCACAAGTGCAAGGACCCGAGTTCGATCTCCTGTACTCAAAAAAAACCCCCCCAAAAACCTGAGCTTGGCATGATGGCAGTGGCAGGAGGATTCCAAGTTCAAGCCCAGCCTGGATAACTTAGCAATTTAGTGAGAACCTGTTTCAAAAAAAAGAAAAAATAATTGGGCATGGTGGTGCGTGCCTGCAATCTCAGCACTCAAAATGCTGAGGAAGGAGGATAAACACAAGTTTGAGGCCTGCCTGGGCTACACAGTGAGTTCAAGGCCAGCCTGAACTACATAGTGAGACTATCTCAAAATCAACCAACCAATCAAACAGCAACAAAAAATCCCCTAAAGCCCACCCAAAACCCAAAATGTGTTTTATTTGCTTTGAGGTTTTTTTTTTCCTGTACTGGGAATTGAACTCAGGACCTTGGGCTTGGCAGGCAGGTACAGCACTACTGAGCTACATCCCTGGCCCTTTTTTCACTATGTAGTTCAGGTTGTCCTCGGAACTCATAGTGATCCTCCTGTTTCAGTCTCCTGAGTGCTAGGATTATAGGTGTGTACATCAGGCCCAGCCCTCCTTCTAGTTTTTTTATTTTACAATGTAGCTTTTTACCTTCACTGCGTTGGTGGTAGAATTATGAGTATAAAGTTTGGTTGTATTATCATAGCATTTTGCATCCTGACTTGAAACTTAACATTATATCAAAACTAGAAGCTTTGTTTATGGTTCCCGTTCTAGTCAGGATCTTGAATTGTTCAAAGAAAGTAGAGAGAGAGGGAGGGGGAAAGAAGGAAGAGAAAGAGGAAGAGGAGGAGGAAAAGGAAGAGAACTCCAGAGAGAACATGTAAGCATTTCATAGTAACCTTGTCAGCAGGGGTCAGTTTGGTCCAAGGTTTATCAGCTCGCCGGTCATAATCTTGAGCATCTGTTACCTCCACATATTCATTAAATCTCAGAATCTTCCTGGCAAGGAGTTCAGCCACAGTTGGCCTTTGACTAAGCTGAAAGAAAGGGAGCCTCTTAGTTCATCATGCCAGGAATCGGCCAGCAATAATTCACAGAAATTACTTTTTTTTTGGGGTACCTTGGATGGAACTCGGGTCCTTCCGCTTGCGAGGCAGGCGGAGGAAACACTGAGCTAAATCCCCAGCCCTGAAATTACTTTTAATCTTCACTAAACACTGCAATCCCCTGGGTCTTTAACCATAATTAGTTCCTGGGTCCCATCCCCAGAGACTTCTGGGTATCAAGAGATTTTTGTCTTCTCCCATCCTTATTTTTCAGCACTTCACTGCAAGGTTAAGACAGAGAACAACAACAACAAAAAAGACTGAGAATAGTGCTATAATTTAGTGCTTCTCAAATTTTTGGTTTTTTTGGTACCGGGGATTGAACTCGGGACCTTGCGCTTGCAAGGGGGGCAGCGGAACCACTGAGCTAAATCTTCAGCCCTACTTCTCAAATTTTAATATACATATAAATCACCTGCTGATCTGGTTAAAATTTAGATTCTGGCCTGGGCTCAGAGGTAGTGAGTGAGCTTAGCATGCCTGAGACTCTGAGTTCAATCCTCAGCAATAAAAATGAATGAATGAATGAATGAAATGTGGATTCTGAATAAGCAGGTGGGGACAGTTGAGATAAGTATGTCTTAAAAACTCCTAGGAGATGCTGCTGCTCTTGGTCCAAGGCCCACATTTTGAGTAGTAAAACGTTTTTGTTTGAGATAGGGTCTTGCTGTGTAGTTCAGGGTGGCCTTGAACTCACTATGTAGTCCAGGCTGGCCTTGAACTCCATGGTGATCCTCCAGCCTCAGCCTCCAAGAGCTGGGATCACAGGTGTATGCCACCACACCTGACTTGTGCCACCAGGCCCAGCTGGGTAGTAAAACTCTTGCAAATTTTATTTCAACATCAGTAATACCCAAGATAGGTAGCAAGTTATGATAAGGTTGTATGGTCAGGTAACCTGCTCAATAAGAAGGTAGTAAGACCAGGCATGGCCTCTAATTATCAAGAATAATCACTTTATTCCAACAAAAGGAAGAAGTAGGATAAATCAAGAAAAGAGTATCTAGATCCCTTCTGGGGATTCTTGTTAAGTTTTCAGAACTATTAGAAAACTCAGGAAAAAAAAAAGAAAGATAGATCAAAATCTACAGGAGGCAATTTGAAACTTTTGGTGAGAAAGAAAAGAGAAAGGGATTAATCCCAGCACTACCACAGGTCAAGCACAGAAAAAGTTCTATCCTAACTGATCTGGAACTGAGGCAGGAAAATCATTGTTTTCATACTTTTAAGTATTGCTTAGGGTTATTTCAATTTTTTCACAGATTAGAGAACAACCAGTTTGCTTTGCAAAACTGAATGCTCCATACTCCTGTTATTGTCTTTATACATCAACAAGTTTTACAGGGTTAGGGGTGTAGCTCAGTGGTACAGTGCTTGTCTCCCATGTGCAAGACCCTTAGTTTGATCCCCAGCACCAGAGGGAGAAAAAAAAACAAACCAAAGCAAAACAAAAACTCCCTCAAAACTCCAAAACAAAGAAATAACACCAAGTTTTGTTTGTTTTGCTTTTTGAGACAGGGTCTTGCTATGTAGTTCAGGCTAGCTTTGAACTCATGGTGATCTTTCTGCCTTAGCCTCCTGAGTGCTGGGATTACAGGGTTGTGCCACAATGCCGGCAAAAAACACCAAGTTTTAGTCTACATCAAAATCCTAGGTCTATGAAATAAAAGGTCAAAATTTATCAAACACCTTCTTGTGCCAAGCCTTTTAAAAATATTAAAAATGAACACAGGTGTGGTTAGGCACGCCTGTAATCCCAGCAATCAGGAGACTGAGGCAGGAGGATCACGAGTTTGAGGCGAGCCTGGGCTACATAGTGAGTTGAAGGCCAGCATGGGGTACATAGCGAGACCCTGTCTCAAAAAAACAAAAAACTGGGCCGGGGATTTAGCTCAGTGGTTTTGCCACCTGCTGCGCAAGTGTAAATGACCCGAGTTCCATCCCCGGTACCAAAACCCCCCCCAAAACCCCCCCAAAACAAAAAACCCAACCCTTCCTCCCTGAAAGAAAGAAAAAAGCTCTTGATAATACATAATTTTCTGCATATATTATTTTCATAGGAATTGATGACACCATAAATTAAGTATATTTATTCCAAATCAAACAGATCATCCAAATACAAGACATACAATCAGTACAGACTGAAATAATAAAAAAATAGAAAGCAATACCTTTCTAGTAAGCCGACGTTTAATCTCTCGTTTTTCTGCCTGTCGATCAGCTTCATTTTTAGCTACAGTTGACAGAAACACGTAATATTACTTCAAAATAGCAATTTGAATATTAAACACTTCAGTAATTACAGTGTAGGATTTTTTTTTTGGTACCAGGGGTCAAACTCAGGACCTTGCACTTGTGAGGCAAGGCGGTGGCACCACTGAGCTAAATCCCCGGCCCCAGCGTAGATATTTCTTATAGATCCAAATCAGAGTAAAGTACCATTGGAAATAACTAATCAAGCACATTTTTTGGTCAGCTGGTATATTCAAATACTTAAGAGCAAAAGTCAGCAAACTACGGCACCAAATCTGTCTAGGTACCTATATACTGCCTGTGAGCTAAGAAGGCTCTTAAAATTTTTAAAGTTTTATTTTATTTGTATACTTTTTTTACCCCAACCCTAAACAGTCTTATAACTACCTACAATAGTCTTTACATTTGCTTCCTGGCCTGCAAAGCTGAAAATATTTACTAGGTGCCCTTTAAGAAAAAAGTTTGCAGAGTATTGCTCGAGAGTAACTGATAAGAATGGACAATAGAAATTACACCAAGTTTCACACAATGTGTCTATAAAGGCGTTTGGCATGTTAAAATTCACCAAGTTGTGCACATCCAAACAATGCCAAAAAAGCAAGCAATAGATTGGTTAGACTCAGCATGCATACAAACAACCACAGGGAAGCCTAAAGCTCTTCAGTGAGGTTTTATTTTCCCGTTATTGGAAACGGAACTCAGGACCTTGCACTTGGCAGGCAGGAGCGGTGCCACTGAGCTAAATCCCTGACCCCCAGTGAGGTTTGTTTTTATTTTTTTGGGTACCGGGGATGGAACTCCAATTCTTGCGCTTGTGAGGCAGGCAGCAGAACCACTGAGCTAAATCCCCGGCCCCCCAGTGAGGTTTTTAAGGCCAAATGTCACATTAAATTTTAGAAAAAGAAATCAAATCAGTACTAGAACACTACTCCTGGAAATTATGTACACAGACAACAAATTAAGTACAGAATTGAATCTGGTGACTCTAGAGGTACGAAAGTCTAAGAGTCCACGTGGTGGTGCATCCCATACACTGTAAAATACTCTGAAATGCTCAAGGAAGTCTCAGAATACTATGAGAACATTAAAACAAAATTTTCTGGAATATCAGAGTACCCTAAACAATACCCCATAACATCTTCCACAGGAAGCCTGGGAGAATTCTGTTCCCTTCGGGGAAGGATATTCTTCCCTGGCTGGAACACTCTTCCCTTGGTCCTTACAGCAAATTTTTCTTTTTCCTTTAATGTCTATGAAAGTTGTATACAAAGAAAGTCTGTAAACTTGACTTCCCTAGCTGAACTCACGTTGTAGTATGTTGCGCTGTTCCAGTTCTTCTGGTGTGGGTCTTTGACTCAGTCGCCTAGAGGAGATAAAAAAAGGGTATTATATTAAATTGCTCAATCGAGCTGGGTGTGGTGGTGCACACCTGTAACTGCAGCACTTGGGAGGCTCAGTCAGGAGAAGCACCTCAAGTTCGAGGCCAATGTGGGCTACATAGCTCAAGATTTTGTCTCAAATAAACCTACAAAACAAAACACTTCTTAATCATGTTTATAAGGATTTGTGAGTCATAGTTTGTATTAATCCCTAAAAAGTTTTTCAAATATATTTCATTTGCTTTTCTGATTATTATTATTGATTACTTAGGACAAGGTCTCACTATATAGTTCAGGTGGAGCTAAGACTGGCTTTGAACTTGGAGTGATCCTCCTCTGGAGTGCCGGGATTACAACTGCGTGACACCACATCCAGCTCACTTCTCTGATTATTTATGAAACAATTTTCACATTTAAAGTTCTAATAGTCTCAGTCCTGGAGCTTCCAGTCAGTGCCCGGTCCTGCCAGGATCCTGCAGCTCTGTCACCCTTATCGCACCAGGAACCAGACCCCCTTGGAGGCCCTCTCCTTTGAGTTCAAATCCACTGAAGGAATCTGATCTAAAGCATCTGGCCCAATGTCCAAGGACAAGCCAGCTGAAGTCCCTTGAATCTGAGGAAGTTCTCAATGAAATCATTCAACGTGGAGACTCTCCAGGTTCTGCTAAACAAACTGGCCAGCACCCTGGAGACCCTGGTCCTAGAGAACTGTGACATCACAGACAACCAGCTCCTTGCCATCTTGCCTCACCTGAGCCACTGCTCCCAGCTCAAGACCTTCAGTTGCTATGGGAACCACATATCCCTGGGCATCCTTCAGGTCTTGCTGGATGAGTGTACTGGACTGAGCCAGTTAACCCAGGGGCTGTATCCTGCCCCCTTGGAGAGCTATGAGTCCAAGATTCCAGCAAAGTTTGTGTACTGAGAAATTTCCCCAGGTCTGTGCTAAATTGGGACAGGTACTGATGGACATAAGGCCAACCCTAAGGGTCCATATCTATACCTACTCCTGTGATTGGTGCATGGTGTGCCAACTCTATACACTGAAGCACAGTGGGAACTGCGAAGTCACAGAGGAGTACTGCTATCGAAGTAGGTTCAGATGTGACAGTTGTGTGAATCCCCTGCTTGGTGACCATATCTTTTTTATGTAGAGGTCCCCTCAAAGCCTCCTGTGCTCCCAGGTAGGCCTTTCAAAAGTGACTGGATCATGGGTGCATGATACTCATCGGTGGACTTGTCTACTGAGTCTACAGCTCAATGTGATGTAGGGAGGTGATGCCAGGTCAGAGGAGGTGGGTCACTGGGAGCATGGCCTAGAAGGCTCTGTCTCTCCCCCTCCTCTGTTTATCTGCCTCTGCACCTATGAACTGAACTGTAAGACCAAGTAAACCTTTCCTTAAAATTTTGAGTGCTGGCTATAGTGTATCAGTGACGATGGAAGTAGTGAATTCACATGCATATGTCTCAAGTTAGTATTGCATAGATTGTCAAGGAATGAGCATAAAGGGACTCTTGGCAAGTATGGTAGAACACATCCATTGTCTTCCCTTCTTTGGAAGCTGAGAGTCCTCTCAAGTTTGAGGGCCAGCATGTGGTACATTGTGAGACTATCTTCTAAAAAGAATAAATAAATAAATAAATCCTCTCTCTCTCTCTCTCTCTCTCTCTCTCTCTCTCTCTATATATATATATATATATATATACACACACATATAAATAAATATAAAAAGAAAGTTCTAATAGATATCACATATAGCAAGCCAG
>NW_004624764.1:12239783-12290191 GCF_000247695.1 Heterocephalus glaber | reverse complement strand
TTAGCCTGGGGTAAGTTGAGTGTGGTGGCACATGCCTATAATCCTACTACTTAGGAGGCTGAGGCAGGTGGGTAGCTGTGAGTTTGAGGTCAGCCTACGCTATGCAGCAAGAGCCTGGTCTCAGAAAACTAAAAATAATGCTGTGTTTGCCTGGCAAGCGTGAGGTCTTGAGTTCAATCCCCCGTTCCAGAAAAAAAAAACTAAACTAAAAAACAAAACGAAGATTAGTGTGGGCATACAGAGTGAGGTCCAGGCCAGCCTGGGGTACCAGGTGAGTCCCTGTCTTAAAAAAATAAAAACCTGGGAGCTGGGGATTTAGTTCAGTGGTTCCGCCGCCTGCCCAGCAAGCACAAGGACCCAGGTTCAATCCCCAGTACCAAATAAATAAATAAATAAAAAGCATTATATACATTGAAACCCTGGGGGGAGCGGCAAGGAAGGTGATGGGGATGGGGATGGAGGTGGTTAAAGTATCCATGTGCATGTTGTCTGCCAAAATAAAATCCATTAATCTGTAAAACCAATAGGTACTAATGAAAAAATGTGGGGAAATGTCACTAATCCTCACATCATATTATTTAAAAAATCCTGCACAAAAAAAATATAAAAATAAAAATGGGTCAGAGTGGTACATGCTTGTAATCCCAGCCCTTGGGAGGCTGAGGCAGAAACATTTTGAGTTCCATGCCAGTCTACACTGTTTATGGAGACTGTGTCTCAAAAACCAAAACCAAAAAAACCCGAAAAGGGCTGGGGATGTTGCTCAGTGGCAGAATGCTCGCCTAGCATGTGTGAAGCTGAGTTCAATTCCCATTACTATAAAAACAACAACAAAAACTAGATATTATTGGGGTGTTTAATGAAATCGAATATAGATAGTATACTAAATAAAAATATTGTATTGATATTACATTTCCTGGATTTGGTAAGTGAGTATGCTGTGAGTATGTAAGAGAATGTCTTTCTTACAAGATCACATGCCAAAGTACTTACGAGTAAAGAACTACAATGTTGAGGGACCCAGGGATTTAGCTCAGTGGTGCTGCTGAGCCTGCCTTACAAGTGCAAGGTCCTGAGTTTGATCCCCAGTAACGGAAAAAAAAGAATTACAATGTTTACAATTTATTTTCAAATAGCTTTAGGAAAAAAGAAAAGAACGTATAAAAGTATACATTTACAGAGAAAGTGAGCTCAATAACCACTAAAGCAAATATGGAAATGTTAACCATTCCAGGTGAAAGGTATATATTTTTCAACTTTTCTATAGGTTGAAATTTTAAAAAATAAAATGAATGAATAAATATGTATGTAATTACAGATAATAAATTTCTGAACCTTAAATGTGAAGGGCCAGACCTACCACCTTCTCCTAAAAAGAACTTTTGGTATCATACACACAAGTATATCTACCAAACTGACTTCTCGATTGGTGACCTCTGAATTATGGACACTGTCAGAGTAAGGAGAAGCCTCTACTTCCCTTCCTTCTAATCACCCTTAATTTCAACAGCAGTCAGAGCACAAAGGTATACAGATTGGCCATTATGTTTATTTACTTATTTAGGCTTTTTTTGGAGGGGGCAGTTTTCAGTACTGGGGATCGAACTTGGGACTTTGCGCTTGTGAGGCAGGCGGTGGAACCACTGAACTAAATGCCCAGCCTGGCCATTATGTTTAGGTAAAGAAGTCACAGAGAATGGTTTCAGGATCCAAAAGGTGTCTCCTAGAAGACAAGGGGCCAAACTTGTCTCCAGATGCAGCATGCACAGTAAAGCCAGGTGTTTAGAGCAGGAAAGAAAAATGTTTTAATTAATGGACATATTTATTAAGTTATTTTGTAGAGACCCATCCAAGAGTTCTACTTTCTTATCCTTTCTCTACTGGAAGAAATATCTGTGCCAGGAAAACACCTGTATACCTGGATTCTTGCAGGGACCTATTTAATATGTAGGAAGCTGCCCTGTATTTAGTTTCTCTATAATTTTGGTTCCAGCTGACTTGAAAAATATACTAATATTTTAAAAGGAAGGTGTTACATGGACTATTTCACATGTAAACTATGAATGTGATTGACTGGGTTGGCTCTTCATGCTTTAACAAGTGGGTAAAAAAATGATAAGAGTAACTGCCCTGAAAAATATCCTGGCTTCTTTAGCAACTGTTGCAAAACCTAATGTTCTATCGTTTAAAGATTCAAGTGCTAATTAACTCCTTAATTTTCAAATTTATAAAGGATATCCAACTGTGTCTATTATGTATTTTAAAAAATTACACCGATTCGATCCTTGGTACCAAAAAAAAATTACACTGAAAAATAAAAAGGATAAATGCACACTCCACCACAAAGTAAGCATCTAATGCACACACCAGCATAATCAAACCAAATCCAGTTAATCTAAATGAAAGCCTACCGGATCAGTGTGTTCCCAATCTGGTGCCGTATTTCGTTCCATTCCTCCTTGCTTTTATGAGGCCAAGAATTCAAGTTTGACTCTGGATCACTGGGCTTGTGGTTCAACTTCATTGCCAGTGTGTCTTTCCTTTTCACTTTGTTGGCCAGGGTACCTTTGTATGAGGTGAAAAGAAAAATGGAGAAGCTTGAAGCCAAAGGCTCAACCTCATGTAGAGTAGGGCAAGGGTCTGGTCAAATAACTCTCAGCTTCCCACTTGGCTTCAAATGATCCAAGCAAACACAGAAGACAGGGTCAGGTTAAGGACATTTAAAAATAATTTCAGTCATTTGCCTAATTTGCTCCAATGGGCAAAAAATATCTTCTCACTTCTACCAGCCCTGCACTTTTTCTCCCTAGTAACACTTGTTAGAGGAGAGAGAATATATGGATGAGACAGTTCTCTGAATTAAAACATAAAAGCTTTCATACTTGCCAGGCATAGTGGTGCATGCCTATAGTCCCAGCACTTGGGAGGCTGAGGCAGGAGGATCACTGAGTTTGAGGCCAGCCTGGACTACATAGTGTGTTCGAGGCCAGCCTGGACTACATAATGTGTTCAAGGCCAGCTTGAACAATTTAGAGACTCTATCTCAAAAAAACAGGAAAAAAAAATCAGCTTTCACACTAAAACATCTTGCATTCAACTTACTTACTAATTAATTGACTGACTGGAATTTCTACATTGTTGAGGATGGTCTTTACCTCCTGGGGTTAAGTGATTCTCTGGCCACTGCCTGCTGAGGAGCTTGGACTATAGAAACATGCTTCTATTGTTTGTTGGGGTTTTTTTGGTTTTATTTTATTTATTTATAAAATTTTTTGGTACCGGGGATTGAACTCAGGACCTTGCACTTGCGAGACAGGAGGTGGAACCACTGAGCTAAAGCCCCAGCCCTTTTTGTTTTATTTTTATTTATTTATTTATTTTTGGTACCAGGGATCGAACTTGGGTCCTTGCACTTGCGCAGCAGGCGGCAAAACCACCGAGCTAAATTCCCGGCCCCAAGCTGCCTTGAAAGTTTTTCTTTTTCTTTCTTTCTTTCGTCTTTTTTTTCGTTTTATTTTTTGAGGCAGGGTCACACTATGTATCCCGGGCTGGCCTCAAATTTGCAATCTCCATCCCTCAGCCTTCCAAATGTTGGGATTGGACTGGGGATTTAGCTCAGTGGTGCTGCTGCCTGCCTTGCAAGCACAAGGTCCCGAGTTGGATCCCCAGTACAAAAAAAAAAACCCACCAAAACCAAATGCTGGGACTTAACCTGTTTTTAAAGCTTTAGGAATCAGGATTCCATTATTTACAACAATTTATGGTTATGAACACATTTTTTTCCTCTTTATCCCATTATAAGGACATTTTTTAACTTTAGTCTTATTCCTTTGTCATTAGATGGAAGGAACACATAATTTTTGTCTTTTAACCTTAACATGTGCAGTTTTTCTCTCCTCCATATTGTCAAATATATGTATATATTATATAATATATGTATGTTTGGTTTGATTTTTTTTTTTTTGGTACTGGGGATTGAACTTGGGACCTTATGCTTTTGAGGCAGGTGTTGGAACCACTGAGCTAAATCCCCAGTCCCTTGCTTTGATTTTTTGAGACAGGCTCTCACTATATAGTTCAGCCTGGCCTTGAACTAGTGGCGATCCTCCTGTCTCAGGCTCCTGAGTGCTGGAATCACAGGTGTGCGTCACTGTACCTGGCAATATGGTCTAGTATTTTAAGGTGAGCTCCTTCCCCTCCCAACTGAATTCAGAGCCTTGGGCAGGCTAAAAACAAGCTCTACTACTACTGAGCTTTACCCCTGTCCACTGGGTGAACAGTTTTACCTTTTTTTTTTTTTTTTTTGGTACTGGGGATCGAACTCGGGTTCTTGCGCTTGAGAGGCAGGCGGCGGAACCACTGAGCTAAATCCCCGGCCTTTGAACAGTTTTAAAATAAAAAGCAAACTAATAAAAAACCGAATGACTCAATATACTTGGTACTTTCTTGTTAGTTTTAACAGAGGGATGGTAGTGGGAATAAGGAGTCCTTTACAGTGGCTTTTGAGAACAATAAACCAGATGACTCCAGGAAAGGTGTCTGTTTTCATTCATCCTGCTAAGACCAGTACATAGCTTTTTCTGTAAAATTTTTCTCTTGCTTTTCCTACCCTTTTTTTTGTATTGGGGATCGAACTCGGGTCCTTGCGCTTACGCAGCAGGCTGCAAAACCACTGAGCTAAATCCCCGGACCTTCCTTCCTTTTCTTACTTTGATGGCTTTCATCTTCGTCCTCTTCATCTCGGTACTGAATGGGACCCTCTGAATCTGAGTCACTCTCCTTTTCTTCCTGTTCTTCCTGTAGACACTGTGGTAGTTTAGGAATGACTGAGGTAGATGTCATGTCTTCAACAAATGGCAATGGGCAGGTTTGTTCCTCTTCTTCATCGTCTGGACTAACAAATTAACATAATTATGTTTCAGAAACTAGAGGATAACTGATTTGCAAGACAAAGGACTGAAATATCAATGGCAAAGTCCATTAACAAAATAACTTACAAATCCTTCCCCAAACTAAATACCTTGCTAAGAAACTTTTAAGCACCTATTAAATTAAAGAGCATTGGGTACAAATCCTAGTTCTGTTTTATTTTTGGTACTGGGGATCGAACTCCGGTCCTTGCACTGGCGCAGCAGGTGGCGAAACCACTGAGCTAAATCCTCGGCCCACAAATCCTAGTTCTACTAGTTATTAGGTGCTTTCCAGAATTTTCATTCTCACAAGCCTCCAAAGATGACATTTTCATTTACAGATGAAGTAACCTAAAACAAAGGCTAAGTAACATACACTATTATACAGTTACTACATACTACAAGTGGTACAGCTGGGGTTTGAGTGCAGAACTAGCTTACTACAAGGCCATGGCCCTTAAGCACTTTATAACACTGCTATTCTTATATCATATAAAACTAGTTTTAATTTTATGTACCTAAACATATAATTTTTATGTTACTTTGGAACTCTCCATTTAACAAACAAAAGCTTACAGAAATCAGCAGGGTTTAAAAAAAAATGTCTGACAGGACTGGGGATACAGCTCAAGTATAAGGTCCTGGTACCGAGAAAAAAAAAAGTCTGATTCTAAAACTGATCCTTTTGGCAGAATACTCTGTCCTTTAAATTTATTCACATTTTCTAAGTAACTTTTTCTAGGCGGGCTACCTAAAGTAAAGGAGAAACAAGAGGCAAGCTTTAAAGGCACTCACACTTTCAGCATTTCAATAGTGACGGGAAG
This sequence comes from Heterocephalus glaber, assembly GCF_000247695.1. The sequence goes on along the minus strand of NW_004624764.1, from coordinate 12,284,457 downwards.
TGATCTGGTCCGACCCAGGGTACTGCTGTCCTCATAAAAGTTGTCAGTATTTTCAAAGAGCAACGAATGAGCTCTATGAGAGCCCCCCAAGGGAGGAGTCATGGGAAGGGGGCTGGTCAGGGCTTGCTGAATTCGAACATGTAGTGGGAGTGGGGGTAGCCTAGAGGGTATGTGGGGCTCCCCAAAGCTCTGGTCCAGAATCCTCTTGGGGACTTCCTTTTTCTGATCATCCTGATGAGGAACCTCCTGGGGCAGATCTAAGGAAGGTAGAAACTCAACTTCTGGAACAACTTGCAAAGTCTTAGCAGGAAATGGAGGGGACCCTGGAGGCTCCGGAGGTATATGAGTAGGCAGTGGTGGGGATAGGGAAGGAGGGATTGTCAGCAGTAGCTTGGAACTCCCAGAGCAGGTGCCCTTCTCTTTTTGATCACTTGGTGTTTTTGTGGTGAAGGCAGCAGCAGACTCCGAGGTGGGTACTGAGGTTGTTGGAATGCCTCTTTTGGGTGGTAAGGGTGGGGATGGTTTTGATAACAATGTACCACTGTTTATTGCTTGGGACAGTTCAGCTGGAAAAGAGAGAGCAACATGTCAACTTAATATGTCTTTACAATGCTTTGAGGGGCAAGCCCAAGCCTAAAGTTAGAGCTCAGTTTTGATCTTTTAAGTAAATTATACACTTTTATGACTTTGCCATTTCCTGCATCTCTTATCTCTGAAACAAAATTTGTATTTCTGCAAGTAGAAGCCCTAATGGATATATGTGTAGGAAAACTCTGATGAGTATCCTATTTCACTGATATAACAACTTTATAACTTGATGTTGATATAAAGTTAATATAAATACAGAAAAAAAGCTGATAATAAGTTTTTATTTTTTTGGTACCGGGGATTGAACTTGGGACCCTGCGCTTGTGAGGCCAGCGGCGGAACCACTGAGCTAAATCCCCGGCCCACTGATAATAAGTTCTTATGTGTAACAATACTCCATTAAGAAATTTAAATATTCAGATAGCAATTAAAACATTATTAGGCATTCTTACCAGATGGATGATAACTATGTATCTCAGCTCTGTATTACAAAACTATTATCTTGAATTCTTATAGCAAACGCAAAGCCCTTTGAAAAAAATTAAAGTGCTTTTCTACCCCTGACATCATATTTTACTTGTATCATCTGAGGTAACAGGGAAACAAAGTACTATTTTGACCAGTTTTCAGTTTCTGATGCTGCAGAAGTTAGGTAATTTGCCCCAGATCATGCTACAAAGAGGCATGGACTCAGCTAGTATCCAGTTTCTATCACTCCATCCTCTGGAACCCACTGTCTCTGATCTTTATTAGTCCACACACTTCTGATCATTTATGCTCCCATGTTCATTCCCCATTACTCTGTGAGATCCCTGATGGAGGTTGACCCTTGTCTCCATCAGCATATCCACAGAGCTGTGCACAGTGGGCCCTCAATATAAGGTTTATTGTTGCCGAGCATGGTGGCACATGCCGGTAATCCCAGCACTTGGAAGGGAGAGGCAGGAAGATGGTCACGAGTTCAAGGCCACCTTGGGCTACATAGTGAGCTCATGGCCAGCCTGAACAATCACATAGAGAGATCTGTCTCAAACAAACAAACAAACCCATAAAAGTTTTATTGTTATTATCATTTGTGATACTGGGGTTGAACTCCTAGCCTTCACAATGAACTATATCCCCTTTTCTTCCCCCCTAGACCTTTCTTATCTTGAGACAAGCTCTTGATAATTTGTCCAGGCTGGGCTTGAACTTGTGATGCTCCTGTTTCAGCCTCCCCGAGGACTGGGATTGCAAGTGCGCGCCACTATGCCTGACTTTCAATGTAAGTTTATTAGATGAGAAGTCTTCACCCTGTATTAAGACAGTATATACTTTTTTTTTTTGGTACTGGGGATCGAACTCGGGTCCTTGTGCTTGCGCAGCAGGCAGTGAAACCACTGGGCTAAATCCCCAGCCCAAGACAGTATATATTCTTACCAATGTTTTCAAAGCCCACAGTAACTCAGGTATTGATCCAGAAAAGTCACTCCTTTGGGAGGGCTCCAAATGACATGTAAGAGGTGGCTAACCTTGCAAAATAATTAAAGAATATTCACTTGATCACCAACTTCTAATCATCTAACCAAGTAATTTTAGTTCTCTCCAATATCCTTAAATGGGTCTCATAAGTGTCCCTGAAATTAAACTCTTTGCTGTAATACTATTCCACTGGGGCCATTCAAAGTAAAAGATTTAACTAATTGTTTTTTCCCCAGTACTGGGGATTGAACCTAGGGTTTCATCCATGTCAGCTGAGTGCTCTACCACTAAGATACACTTCCAGTCCTTTTTGTTTCTGGTAATGGGAATTGAACTCAGGGCCTTGCCAGGCAGGTGCAGTGCCACTGAGCTACATCCTCAGCACCCCCAGTCCTGTTTTTTATTTTCCTTACTATTCAGGATTGAACACAGGCCCTTGCTCATACTAGTCAAGCACTCTAACACTGAACTACATCCCCAGCCCATAAATAAATTTTAATAAGGACATTCTAGAAAAATCACTGTATATAAAGATAGAAAAAATTTTATGAATTTTGGATGAATGAAAGAGATATATTTGGGATGACGAGATTCTTGTGGCTTCTCTAAAACAGCAGGTTGCCATTCTTTCTAAAGCAAAACTCACTCCTGAGGGCTGGAGATATAGTTCAAGGTAGAGTGTTTGCCTAGGACAGGCAAGGCCCTGAATTCAATCTCTAGTACAGCAAAAAACAAACAAACAATTCACCCCTGACATGACCTTATTTGAATATTTTAACTTTTGATCTAGTTCTTGAGAAAGATGCTAAAGGATTCCTGGCACAGATCACAAATTTCCTTCAGCTGTGCAGCTATATGTGGCAGTCCTTCCTTATTTTATTTATTTATTTATTTGTACTGGGGATCGAACTCAGGACCTTGCACTTTCGAGGCCGGCGCCTGAACCACTGAGCTAAATTCCTGGCCCCTTCCTTATTTTTAACACTCCATGTTATGCCTGTGAGATGACTGTAGCATTTCTCAAGCAGTGGTTTCCAAATGTTTGTATTTCAAAGATCAATACAATTAAAAAAATTAAGTTCTTCAGCACTCAAGAGGCTGAGTCAGGAGAATCACAACTTTGAGATCAGCCTGGGCTACACGGTAAGACTTTGTCTCAAAAAGACAAAAAAAATTTTTTTCTTCTTTTTTCTGGTACCGGGGATCCAACACAGGACCTTGCACTTGCCAGGCAGGCATGGCACCAATGAGCTATATCCCCACCCCACCTTTTTTTTTTTGTGGTACTGAGGATTGAACTCAGTCCTTTCACTTTTGAGGCAGGTGGCGGTGGAACCACTGAGCTAAATCCCTGGCCCCCCCATTTAAAAATAAATTTTATTTTCAAAAAAAAATTCTTAACTTCAGGTTGTTACTTTTAAACATGTCCAGATAAGACTGATATTAAGTAAACAATTTATAATCATAATCCTTTTGTGAAAGAAATGGCAGTTTAGCACCAAAGAATTAGGATGGTCATAATTTACGAAAAAGGTATAATCCTTTAAATCAATCTGTAACTTTTTTTTTTGGTACTGGGGATCGAACTCGGGTCCTTGCGCTTGCACAGCAGGTGGCGAAACCACTGAGCTAAATCCCCGGCCTCAATCTGTGCAACTTTAGGGCCAGGGATTTAGCTCAGTGGTTCTGCTGCCTGCCTAGCAAGCTCAAGGACCCAAGTTCAATCTCCGGTACCAAAAAAAAAAAAAAATTAATGAAATCTGTGTAACTTTAATAAGAATTCTGAACTAATTTATTTTTCTCCTGCTGAGAACCTGCCAGAAGCTGATACTGATTTATTCACAAGGCCTTGGGTTATTAATTTGTCCAAGGCCAGGAGTAGCTTCTGCATTTTACTCCAGGGAATCATACACACACTGTTTTATTTTATTTTATTTTTGGTACCAGGGATTGAACTTGGGTCCTTGCCCTTGCGCAGCAGGCAGCGAAACCACTGAGCTAAATCCCTGGCCCATACACACACTGTTTTAAATGTTGCCTTAACTTGAAAAAGAGGACACCACTGGTCTAGAGAAGGAGTCTCAACACATGGTCCCTGGAAAGAAGCACTGGCATTATTTGGGGACCTACAGAACACAGATTCTCCACCCTACCAGGACTTACTGGGATCAGAAACTCTAGAGGCAAGTCCAGCAATATGTGTTTTAATAAACCTTCTAGGGGTGATCCTGATGATGAACAGTTTGAGAACAGCAGAATAGAGAACAGAGGTCTGGACCTGTGAGAGTTGAGTTTGCCTCACTTCCTTCAACTCTGAATGAGTCACAATATCTTCATATTCTAATTGCTCTTCTATATACCAGATAAAATCAGTTTCCTACAGGACAAGGAGGTTTTGAAAATAAGTAGCGTATGAAGGCTCCTCAAGTTCCTTGGAGGAACTTGGAGGAAGTCAACATGACATTATGCACTCAAAGTGGGGATAACAATAACAACGTTCATCCTGTTGTTATCAAGCTATTCTAACCTGTCATACAATATATTTTAAGCTTATTTTTCAAGGTTCTGATCACTCTACCCAACTTGGTCATATAGTATTAGATATTTATTTTTGGTACTGGGGATCAAACTCGGGATCTTGTGCTTGTGAGGCAGGTAGTAGAACCACTGAGCTAGATCCCTGGCCCTCTAGTATTAGATATTTAATGAACATACTTTTTTCAAACATTCAATCAATAACAAGGATGTTAAGCAGCAGAAACCTAATATTTTTCCTGAAAACTATATTTTTATTAGCTCTGAAGCGCTCATTAAAGCCCTCCTGCCTTCCCTTCCTTGAAGACTCCTCGAAGTGTGCATTTATGTAAAGGAAAATGGACCTAAACAAGACTTTAGATAAATGTAAAAAATTTACTCAGCCCACAAGATGTACTGATTACCTCCTCTGCTTTATCACCACTTATTTTAATACAATAGTAGCATTTTTAATCCTCCCAAGATAAAACATGATTTAATCAGGACAATTTAAATAATACATTTTGCAGTTCCCAGGAAGATGCTATACCAGGCACTAAATCACAAGTTACATAGGCATCCATAAAAGGATCTTTTTCCCTACTAGACTTGCTTATGCTTAAAGAAGGAATTGGTAGTTCAAAGTAGATTTTAAAAACAAAATTTTTTAATTGGAAAGCTTGCCTTGCCCATAATAATACCTTGTGGCATTATTCTAATTTTTTCAGTAAGTGCCACAGATAATTCCATGCATGTTACACCTGTTATGGTCTCTATTTACCCAGTTTTTCAAATATATATGTAGTGTTTTTTTTGAGTACCGGGGATTGAACTCAGGACCTTGCGCTTGTGAGGCAGGTGTGGGGCCACTGAGCTAAATCCCCGATCCTATATAGCGTTTTTTGTTTTTGTTTTTTTTTTTAGATAGGTTCTTGGTATGCAGTTCAGGTTGGCCTTAAACTCACTATGTAGCCCAGGCTGACCTTTAACTTGAAGAGATCCTCTTGCGTGAGGATATTACAAGGGACAAGACATGGAACTTTTTCACAGATCAAATTAATATTATATAATTCCAGCACTTGGGAGGCTGAGGCAGGAGGATCACTGTGAGTTTGAGGCCAGTCTGGGCTACATAGTGAGTTCAAGGCCAGCCTGAACTACATAGTGAGACCCTGCCTCAAAAAACCAAAACCAAAAAACCAAAATCAAGGGCCAGGGTTCAATCGCTGGTAAAAAAAACACAAACAAAAAACCAAACCAAAACCAAAAAACTCCCAAATCAATATTGTAACAATCATCCAATAAAATAACTACCCAAAGGCAATAAAACTCCCATGAGATCCTGAAGACTTACCAATAATAGGGTTGCTATTTCTGTGAGCTGGCTTAGGGGGAGGAACAGGGGGCTGCTTGGCAGGGATGATATGAGTAAGGTTTGGGGCAGCAGTAGTGTTAGTGCTGGCAGGAGCAGCAGGCAGAGTCCTGGGTGCTGGGGAAGGGGTGACGAAGGAGTTAACAGTCTTTGTTAGGTTTGTGGCAGCAGGTGCTATGGTGGTAGAGGACACACAGCTGGAGGAGATGGACCTTGTTGCGCTGCCAGAAGTAACATCCTTTGTTTGTCCTTCACTTGCTTCATGAGAAGAGGACAAGGGTCTTTTTGGGGGTAACAGAGGCTGTTTGGGTACATTCTCAGGAAGAGGCTCTGCTTCAGAATTAGACTGGCTTCCAGTTGAGTCTGGGTAATAAAAGACTTGATCTGGAAAGGAAGAAAGTGTAGCATCAGAAATCAAAAAAGCTAGGGCTGGGGATTTAGCTCAGTGGTTCTGGCGCCTGCCTCACAAGCACAAGGTCCTGAGTTCAATTCCTGGTACCAAAAATAAAAAAAGTTAACACGTCTATGGATTTATGGTCAGCTTCATCAATTACTTAATTTATAGATGAGTTTGCAGGCTACAGTTATCTGTGGTTCCCATCTTCAACATACTAAACAAAAGTCAATCATTATGGCAGTGATTCTTCACAAAAGAGCCAGGCTACTGGAGGAGACACATCAAAATTTCTTGGTAAATGAAGATATACATGTAGCCTGACAAAGTCCTACAAGAATCTGATACATTTTTTTCTCCTTAAGAATCACAAATTTAAGTATTTTGTGAATGTTAAGAGGGGGAAAATTTCACTAAAAGTTGAAAGTAGTTAAGCAATTTCTAAAGAATGAAATTCCTCTTGGGTTTTATCATTCCTTGTTCTCTGGCAAACCCCTGACTTAAAGAAAATGATTGTAGGGCCAGGGATTTAGCTCAGTGGTTTCGCTGCCTGTTGCACAAGCACAAGGACCCAAATTCAATCCCCGGTACCAAAAAAAAAAAGAAAGAAAATGATTGTGCTGGGTGTGGTGATGTACACCTGTAATCCTAGCACTCAGAGTGCTGAGTCAGGAGGATCACTGGATTAGACAGTGACACCCAGATTAAAAAATAAAAACAAAACAAAAAAACACAGCTGGGTGTGGTGGTGCTGTAATCCCAGCACTTGGGAGGCTGAGGCAGGAGGACTGCAGTGAGTTTGAGGTTGGCATAGACTGCACAGAAAGACTCTACTTCACACACACACACACACAAAAAACAAAAACAAAAAACCCCGATAAAACCAAAACAAAGCAAAATCAAAATGAGGGAGGGGGGAGAGGGAGAGAATGAAAGGATGAATATGACTGGTCCATGGTTCTTTAACTCAAGAATCCAGTTTCTTACCTAGTTGCTTCTTTGAGTCCTCTTCTGGAATAGGATTCCTAAAACTTGCTATTCTTACTGGCTCTTCCTCTACTATGACTGGACTAGAAGATCTGGCATTCCCTAAGGGAGTAGTGTGGCCATTCTTTAATACAGCATGACTTAACTTTCCTGGATCCTCACCACCTGCATGGAGAAAGAGGAACCAGCTAAGTGAAGAACTGGCATAGTCAGACAGAAAGAGGAGCTGGTGATTTCTAACCACCCTTATCCTCCTGTTTCCCTCTTCCCATTTCAGCTTATTTTTAGACCTAGGTTACCTGGAACTTTCTAGTAATGATGGAAATAAACAATTCCTTTTTTCAATAAATATCTTACTGCCTATTGTATGCCAACTACCTGGTTATATGAATAAGAAAAATAAGACAAAATCACTATGGATAAGTAAATAAGTGTCAAGAGATCATATATACATATATACATATATATATATATATATATATATTTAAATTATTTTTTTAGACAGGGTCTCATTGAATAGTTCAGGCTAGCCTTGAACTCATGGTGATCCTCCTGCCTCAGCCTCCTGAGTGCTGGTATTATAGGAATGTGCTACCATGCCCTGCTCAAGAGCTAGATTGACTGAAGGACTATGGTAGGAATGAATGAACATTCTCCTAAGGTAGGAATGGGTTTAGGAAAGGATCACAGAAAGTGGTACATTGGTCTGGCAGGACAATAGATGCATATGAGTAATGGTTATGGATGAAAAGTGGTCAAGAGCTAGGCTATGAAGGATACCAAATACCATGTAAAGGAGCTTGGACTGAATCCTGTACAAAACAAGAGGACATGGAATTAGAAGTAGAAGAAGACATGATTCATTCCATCTTATAGAAGGTTAGTTCTGGCCGGGGATTTAGCTCAGTGCACCACACCTGCCTTGAAAGTGCAAGGTCCTGAGTTCGATCCCCTGTACCAAAAAAAAAAAAAAAAAAAAGAAAGAAGGTTAGCTCTGAAAGTTGAGAGGAGAATGAATTATAGAGAGGAAGTGATGGGAACAGGACAAACAATAATGACCTATTGTTCAAATATACATGAGAAGCCAGGTGTGGTGGTGCATGCGTGTAATCTCAGCATTTGGGAGGCTGAGGCAGGAGGATTGCAGCCTAGGCTATATAGTGAGATCAAGGCCAGCCTGAACTACACAGTGAGACCCTTTCTCAAAACAAAACAAAAACATGAGAAATAGCAGAGGGAGACTGAAGGCAGAAATGGAGAGCATGGGGTGGAACTCATAACTAGATCAGAGGTAAATATGATATACGCGATGATTTTTCCTTGAAATTAAGCTACAGGGATGATCATTAGACTGGAGGCTGTGGGAAGACCTGTAATGAATACCTGTTGCTATGAAAATGGTCAGATTCTTTCAAGGATCAAAATTGGACAAACATTCCCAGTTCCTGCAGAGGTTTCCTAGCCTCTTGAGGAAAAGAAAGTTGAAAACACTAAGATTAGAGATTAAAAACTCTGTCCTATCTCCTAGTGCCATGGGAATAGGCACAAGTTGTTTTCTGGTCCTTTGCTTTCCATAGTGACTACTTATGGTACCCTCATGTTAGCATCTCTCAGTGTTCTAGGGAGCTAGTCCATTGAGTTCTCATAGGCCAACCCCTTTTACCCTGACCTATCGCCTCCTACCAGGAGGCAAGACAGTCCATTCTTCAGGTGGTCCCAATCAGAGGTAGTTAGGGTTAAAAGTAGTGAAGAGTCTAAGGCAAATAAGTAACAAGTGAAAAATATACATCTAAAGCTAAAGTAACGTAGTGACTATTTTTTATTATTAAAAAAAAGAATGAGGGCCAGGGATTTAGCTCAGTGGTTCTGGCGCCTGCCTTGCAAGCTCGAGGTCCTGAGTTCGATCCCTGGTACCAAAAAAAAAAATAAATAAAAAATAAAAAAAAGAATGAGAAGTTGGAGTGTAATTCAATTATTAGTGTGTGCGCTGAGCAAGTAGTGCGGCACTGGGACCATTCTCCAGCACCATCAAATAAATAAATAATTTCTTTTTTTTCCCTTTTTGGTACCGGAGATCGAACTCAGGTCCTTGCGCTTGCAGGGCAGGCGGCAGAACCACTGAGCTAAATCCCCGGCCCTAAACAATTTTTATAAGGAGGAAGATGACAACTATGCAAAAGTGGTAAATTACTGCACATGTGAAATGAAATGCAATCAGTCTGATACTATAATGTTACATTTATACTAAACTGCTTCATGAAAGTCACACATTGGGAAAAACAAGGCACACATTACAGAAGGTCCTGACATTATTAAGCCAGTGATGAATATTAAAATATCAAAACATAATCTTTGTGACAAACAGAAGATTAGGGCAGCAATATGGGCATGGTGACAAATTTGATTTTATAAAAAGAAGTATTACTTAATGCAGCTGTCACAAAGCTGAGGAAGTACTACAGAGAAACTAGGGTGTTCGCCCCAAGGATCCTTCACAATCACTTAATTGCAGAGTTGAAGACATAGCCAGACAATTGGAAGAAAGAGAACTTTTCAAAAAGCTCTCCTCTACCCCAACTACAGCAATAACAAAGCAAAGAAAGAAAATTCAAATACTCAGACCCAATCAAAGACTAAGCCCATAGAGACAGGCATACGGTAATCATTTGAAACTCACCCTGCTCAGGGTCTTCTAACAAAACTCCTCTTTTAACCAGCTCTTCTCTTGGTTTTCGCATAGATATTTTCCGCTCTAAAGCTAACATTAAATAAGAAAACAGCACTCAGAAATGTAGCAGTTGCAAGGTCAACATTACTCAGCATTATATATCCACAGGTAAAAGAATAAAGTAGTTCAAATTTGTTCTATTCTTAGGAAAAACAGGGAAACTAACTTCAACTTTGAAAACTTAATTTCTGGGGCTGGGAGCATAATTCAGTGGCGGAGCAGTTGATTAACATGTGTGAGGCCCTGGGTTCCATCTCCAGCACTATGAACAAAAAAAGAAAAAAGAAAAAAAGACTTCCTCAATTTCTTTCATATCCTGGGTTACTGGGAAAGTACTGTTTTTTTAAAAAAAGCAATTTTAGGTCCAGGATTTAGCTCTGTGGTGCCACTGCCTGTCTCGCAAACACAAAGTCCTGAGTTTGATCTGTGGTAACAAAAAAAAAAAAAAGTAATTTTAGATAATTGCTGCTTAACTGGAACTTCAATAGTAAGGAACTTATGGATAAACTGTGTTGATAGAAAATGGACGAGGTAGAAAAGTAGAAGCATCTTAAATCTATAGCAGTACAGAAACTCCATTTACCACTGAAGAGATTTTGTTTTGTTTTTTTCAGTACTGAGGATTTAATCTAGGGGCTTACACATGCTATGCAAGTGCTCTACCACTGAGGCTACATCTTTGGAGATTTTATTCTATTTTACTTTAGTGTAGTTTTTACTTTACACTTTACATTACATTTTATTTAGAGACAGGGTGTTACTAAGTTGCCCAGGCAGGGTTTGAACTTTCAAATTCTCCTGCCTCTGCTTCCAGATTGGCTGGGATTCTAGGTAGGTGCCACCCTGCCTGGTTACTAAATAGATTTTAATCCCATCAAAATATAAATTTGGGAATGAAGCTACAAAATACAAGATTCAGTGAATAGCCATTTGGCTGTTGAAAGATGGCTGGGTGTGGTGGTGGATGCCTGTATACTAGTACTTGAGAGGCTGAGGCAGGAGGATCTCTATGAGTTCAAGGCCAGCCTGGGCTACACAGTGAGTTCAAGGCCAGCCTGGACTACACAGCAAGACCCTGTCTCAAAAAACAATATAAGTTTAAAAGACTGAACTCCCTTTTTAAAAAGGAAGCATTTGGGCTGGGGATTTAGCTCAGTTTTGCCACCGCCTGTCTTACAAGTGCAAGGTCCTGAGTTCAAGACCTGGTACCAAAAAGAATTAAAAAACAAAAAGGAAGGATTGGCCTGGGGATTTATTAGCTCAGTGGTTCCGCTGCCTGCTTCACAAGCCCAAGGTCCTGAGTTCAATCCTCGGTACCAGAAAAAAAAAGGAAGGATTGCCAAAAGTTCGAGGACAGCCTGAAATACATAGGAAGACCCTAAAAACCAAAAAAACAAACAAAGAAACTCTTTAACCTGGAACATGTATATAAGTCTTAATGTCTCACCTTCTGATGTCTCTTTAAATTTGTCACTACTTTTTTTTTTCCTCCATTTCCAGGGTTTGAAGATCTTGCCAAAGCCTGAGAACTTGCTTTTTCTCTTGGTGGGAGGCGTTGTGTCACCTGCTTCCACACTGTCCATGATCATGCCTGGGTCTGAAGTGTGCTGGTCTGCTTCTTCTATTATTTGTAGAAGAGAGAGGGACGAGAACAGCTAATTTATGACTTCAGTATAATTTCTAAAATCTCCCTTCCCCTCTCTTCCTGCAGTAGTTGGAAAGGATCAGAGCAATGATGAACATTCATGCAGACAGTCAGACTCCTAATATTATGTAGACATCAAATATCAAAATCCATAATGGATAAATTACTAAAGGAACCAAACCCAGCTGACATCATTTTAGGGCAAAATTTCAGTGAAATGATGAGAACTAGTTCAAAATCTTTCAAAGGCATACACACACAAAATGTGGATGTCTTCTCAATACCATCACTAAGCGGGGAATTCCATGATTAGTGAGTTATAATAATGAAGATACTCTATTAAACATTACCCCCTCCCTGCCTTTTTTAGGATTATACTTGTTCAGGAAGGAGTAAACACCTTACCTATATCCATTTATCAGATTTTTCTCCCTTCACAAAAAGGTCTCTAGGTAGTTTTGGAGCATTGAAAGGTGCTAGGGCTGGGGGTGGGCATTAGATAGAGGTGATTTGAAATAGAGGGAGATTTTTCAGAGAGAAGTAGGATTCTAGTCTATCATGGCATTGCTTTAGTGACAACCGATATTACGAGGGTTTTATTTATTTTTATTTATTTTTATACTGGGGATTGAATGCAGGGAGGGCTAAGCTACATTCGCAGCCCTTTTTATTATTTTCTTTTGCAACAAGGTCTCACTAAATTTCCCAGGCTGGCCTCAAATTTATAATCCTCCTGCCTCAGCCTGCCTAGGAGCTGGGATTATGGGAGTACAACACTGTGCCTGGTTTGATATTACGGATTTGACATGAAACATAATCAACATGATACATGTGCAGGACTGAAATGAAAGGCCACAAGGCCCTCATAACGGTAACACATGCAAGGTATAGTTAGTTAGCATTAGTGGCAGAGAAAGGGGCAGCCAAAGTGGGGGCAAGCAGAAAAAAGAGCAGGAGGCAACAACAACAACAACAACAACAACAACGAAGGAAGGCAACACAATACTGCTTTGCACTCCACCTACTGTCCCAGGATTCTCTGGAGAAGTCTAGAGGAGAAGAAAAAAAGAATTATGTGGAACAACTGTCCTGGAATTAAAGTGGAACCTCTATTTTATAGAAATTCATCAAGGAACACATATTGTATTTTACATCTGAAACAAGTAACATCTTTAGGGGAGTAGAGGGTATAACAAATGCACTAAAAAATTATACCCTTTTAATACTATCGCTATTTTTTCATAAGAGAAAATACACAATCAATAAAAAATGCTTTAGAAGTAGTTGCCAAATTCAATCTTATTTCAATTGCTAAATCAAAGTCTAGGGACATGAGTAGGTAGTCGGATTTACATAATTTTATTTTCAGACTAATGACATTAATGACTGCTGATGTATTAGTTTGCTGTGTGCAGAAGACAGGCAAAATGAGGTCCTTGGTTAAAGGGTAACAAATGGAGATAACACAGGACAGTGGTTATTTCTTCTTTCATGATTTATTCAAGGTCATCCTAGATCTCAACGACTTTAATTTCTTACATGAAATCTAATTGTAACCCTTGGGTGTATTTTAAAAAGCTTAACTGCCAAACACATTCTAACTTCTGAGCTGATCTTCCCTCAGTGGCATCCTAGACTGGACCCTGTGAGTGGCAGTAGAGTGAACATATGGTATTGCTTTTAAGAGTTGGTATTTTAATTAAGACAACATCTGGTCAATTATAAAAACATCACTGAGGGGCTGGGGATTTAGCTCAGTGGTGCCGCTGCCTGCTTCACAAGCCCAAGGTCCCTGAGTTCAATCCCCAGTACCAAAAATCACTGAGAATGGAACACATTTCAGAGCATTCATAATATTTAATATATGTTAATGACAAGGTTTTCAAAAACCTACGTATTCTCAAAAATTAGAGCTAAGTAATATGTTGTTCATTCTCAAATAGCCTTACTTGGAGAGGTTATGAGGGAATAAACTGTAAATCTGCTAACCCATTCACTAAGTGCTCAAAACACACACGTACACACACACACACACAGGTAAATGTCTATTTGGTTAAAAATAGTAGGGGAAATTATATTCAAGGTTTTTTTTCTTCTTTTTTTGGTACCAGGGAATGAACTCAGGACCTTGCACATGCCAGGCAGGCACAACACCTCTGAGCTAAATCCCCAGCCCATCAAGTTTTTTAAAAAATTACAGTGTAACAACATGAAAGAAGGGGTTATACTTGTACAATCTAATACGGTTTTTTTTACAATCTAATATTTTTACAAATAAAAAATGTCTAAAATGTTTTACAACTATACTTTGTAACATATTCACAGAGAAGTTCCCGCCTGAGAAGTCCTTATATGAAATATAGGCCATTGGGCTGGGGATTTAGCTCAGTGGTGCCACTGCCTCCCTTGCAAGCACAAGGTCCTGAGTTCGACTCCCGGTACCAAAAAAAAGGCCATCTAGTCTGCTAGGATTCAGTTCTATCTATCTATCTATCTATCTATCTATCTATCTATCTATCTATCTATCTATCTATCGGTACTGAGGATTGAACTTAGGACCTTGCACTTTTGAGGCAGACAGCAGCACCCTGAGCTAAATTCCTGGCCCTTGCTTTATTTTTCTGAGACAGAGTCTCACTATGTACTTCAGGCTGAACTTGCACTCACTATGCATCTTAGGCTAGCCTCAAACTTGCTACAATCCTCCTCCCTCAGCCTCCTGAGTACTGGGATTACAGGTGTGTGCCACCGTGCCTGGCTCAATTTTATTTTGAGACAGGGTCTCCTCAGTTGCCCAGTCTGGTCTTGAACTGTGATCCTCCTGTTCAGCCTCCTGAGTATCTGGATTTACAAGCATATACCATTACTCTATCTTGTATTTAGAGTCTTTCTTCACTAATTGCTATGCACAATATTTTAGATCTTGCTTCAACTTGAGACAGATTTGTCTTGCTGTTGTGAAGGTGTGTGGGAGATGAAGACAGAACTCCAAAGTCACATCCCAGGCCCTTCCAGTGGAGAGCTTACTAGGAGTCCTGTGGAAACTCAACTTTTAGTTATTCAAGATCAACACTTATAACTGTTTAAAGTGTTTATAAAGTTCTACTCACTCTTTGCTTAAGTACCTGCTAAAAGAAAGAAATCCTAAATCAAGGAGGGTTCTTATGAATGAGGTCAAAGAAAAAAGTTTGCAAAAGAGGATATAGGCTGAGCATATTGGTGCATCCCTGCAATTGCAGCACTCTGGAAGGGTGAGGGAGGAAGACCTCAAATTCAAGCCCAGTCTAGGTAACTTAGTCACTTAGTGAGAACCTGTGTCAAGATAAGAAGAGCTGGGATACAGCTCAGGCTTTGAGTTCAAACAAATAAAAACCAGCCAAACAAATAAAAAAGAGGATGTAAGTCTGAAGATGTAGCTCAGTTGTGGAGTGTCTGCCTAGCATGCAGCAGCCCTGGGTTCAATACCCAGCACTGAATAACAAGAACAAGAACAACAACAGAAGATACAGATTATAATCATTCTTAGTGAAAAAGGTAAATAAATTATCTTCCCTTTCTCCCCTAAGTCCATTATGATGACACCAGAATGAAATCACAAGAACTTGATTCTATCAAATGTTCTACATATGAACAGTGAAATCTTCAAGTAATTAAATAACAATGTGGAGCCAACCAATCAAGCCTTGTGCACATAATTAGTTCAAGAGTATTTTCAAGAAGGGAAGGTGGTGGAAATCAATATGAAGATACCTCAAACAACTAGGATTGGAAGTCCCATTTGACCCAGCTATTCCTCTACTGGGTATCTTCCCCCCAAAATTAAAAGAATCATACCACAGTGATATATGGGCACCCATGTTTATAGCAACACAGCTTGTAATACTTAAAACTTGGAAACAGCCCAACTGCCCATCAACTGGAAACTGGATAAAGAAGATGTGGCTTTGGGCCGGGGATTTAGCTCAGTGGTTCCACCGCCTGCCTCCCAAGCAAAAGGTCCTGAATTTGATCCCCAGTACCAAAAAAAAAAAAAGATGTGGCTTTTTAATAAAATGGTGTACTACTCAGCTATAAAGAACGAGAAACTAGAGACACTTATAGCTAAAGTGGACACACATTGAGGCCATATTCTTTTTTTCTTTTCTGGTACTGGGGATCAAACTCAGGTCCTTGAGCTTGCGAGGCAGGTGGTGGAACCACTGAGCTAAATCCCCAGCCCTAGGCCATAATAAGTGAAATAAATAGGACACACATATGTAAATACCGAATAGTTTCTCTGGTGTGAAAAACTAAAAGTGTAAATAAGGATCAAAATGTATAATTGATATTGTGAAATAGGAAGAAAAGTTCTAAAGGAATAGGGGAAATGGGAGGAGTAGGGGAAAGGAAAGAAGGGAAAAGAAAAAAATAGAAAAGGAAAAAAATAGAAACAAATTATTTGTAAATAGGGAAGGGCGGAGGGGATGAAGGGAGGGCTGGGGAATGGGGAAAAAATAAGAACCAAGATACATCATGTAAAGGTACAAGATTCCAATGATGAATGTAACTATACTGTATACCTAAAATGTACCAATAATTAAACTTAATTAAAAAAAGGGAAGGTGACAGATTGAAAACACAGACTAATGGTAAAACTCATTAGAAATATCCACTTAGCAGTATACCAAAATCCAACTTTGAAAAGGCTATGAAACAGGAATTGGTCTCTCATTATCAAATTTCATTTGGGCATATATTTTCTTATTATCTAACTAATGTCCCCTACCCCCCCACACACATATACTGGGGTTGAGCATAAGATCATTCCACTGAGCTATCTATCTAGCCATCCATCCATCCATCCATTTGTAGTACTGATATGGAAAAGTTTTAGATAACTTAATAGACTGAATATTAAGGTAGTTGTAGAAGCAAAATAAGTAATGTGTTCTTTTAAGATTTGCTTTTCCCGTAACTCCTTGTTTAAGGTGAGGATTATCAGACTAACCCTTGTTTAAGGTGAGGATTATCAGACTAACCCGTAACTTCATTAACCTAACAAAGTTACCAAGCCAGGGTGAATTTACAATGTATATGGCCTATCTTGTGTCTGTGACTTGTAAATAGGAACTGGAATTGTATTTACATATCAAAGACCACTAGGGATGAGATAATGGCTAAAAAGTATATAAAAAGGGAAATGCTGAACAAAGAGGGGTGGATACTGACCAGACTGGTTTCTAGCATTGCCGCCCACTCGCAAGAAGAAATTTTATTATTTTATCCGAATTCTGTGTCTCTGTATATTTCTTTCCGAGATTTCTACAACAGTACTGTACTGGGGATCGAACCCAGGCTCTTGCACTAAGCTACATCCCCAGCCTTTTAAAATTCTGACACAGGGTCTCACTAAGCCACTAACTTGTGATTGTCCTGCTTCATCCTCCCAGAGTACTGGGCACAGGAGTGTTCTAACATGACTTCCTCCTTCCCTCTCTTTCTTTCTTTGAGGTGGGGTCTCACTATGCAGCCCAAAATGGCCTTGACTTAGCAGCAAATCTCCTGGTTTAGCTTTCTGAGTGCTGGGATTACAGGTGTGCACCACCAGGCTCGGTTCAAAATTTTCCAGGATCAAAACCAGAGCCTCACACAGACTAAGAACATTCTCTACCACTGAGATACACCTCTAGCCAGGTTTGTTTTTTATATTGTGTATTATACAGGATTCTAGAGTTGCTTCAACCACCAGATTCTTCCTGGTTAACACTGTTTTTCTTGCCAGGCATAGTGACGCACACCTGTGATCCCAGCACTTGGGAAGCTGAGGCAGGAGGGTCGACACAAGTTCTAGGCCAGCCTGGGCTACACAGTGAGTTCCAGGCCAGGCTGTACTACATAGTGAGACCCTGTTTCCAAAACAAAACAAACACTGTTTTTCTTTCTTTTTTTTTTTTGGTCCTGGAGATCGAATTTGGGCTTTGTTTATGCCAGGAAGTATTGGCATGTAGCCAATAAGTGAGCTACATTCTCAGCCCTTCTGGTCAACATTTGATTAATGTTTTTAAGTTCAAGTTTAGTTGTCCCGAATGAATTAAGGGGTGATTCTTAAATGTGTAATATTATTTTTTTTAAAACACAACATTTTTTATCTTCACACAAAGTATTTATTAGCTACTTGATATATATATCGATATATATTTATATAAGTTAATGGAGCTAAGGAAAAGACAAAGTTCAACAATATGGCCTCAGTCAGATTATGTTCATTTTAGAATCAGATTTACAACCAATTCTGCAGGCGGCAGAACCACTGAGCTAAATCTCCAGCCCCTACAACCAATTCTTAATCATATATGTTAGAGAACAGGTCTTTTGTTTTGGTTTGTTTTTTGAGACAGGGTCTCACTATGTAGTTCAGGTTGGCCTCCTTGAACTCACTATGGAGCTCAGGCTGGCCTCAAACTCACCATAATCCTCCTGCCCCAGCCTCCTGAGTGCTGGTTGCAATGACAGGTGTGTGTCACCATGCCCTCCCTCCTTTTTTTGAGACAGGGTCTCACTATGTATTCCAGGCTGGCCTTGAACTCACAGCAATCCTCTTGACTCAGCCTCCCAAGTGCTGATATTACAGGTATGCACCATTATATCTGGTGGGATGACCTGGTATAGTAACGGCAACTGAAGTTCACAGGACACTTAGTTCTCAACACATCCTTCTCTGGTTTCTCTCCTTCATTAGACTTGGTGATTTTTTTTTTTTTTTTTTGGTGCCAGGGATCGAACTGGGGACCTTGCACTTGTGAGGCAGGCGCTGGAACCACTGAGCTAAATCCCCAGCCCAAGACTTGGTGATAAGTGACAAAACCATTATACCTATGTGAATTTTACACCAACCTTTTGCATGTTAGTTTTTTAAAAGTTATTATTTTTATTAACATATATTAATTATGCATTTTAATGGGGCTCATGTAATGTTTCTACATATGCACACAGTGTGTACCAATCAAATCCAACCTCCCTTTATCTATCTTCCTGACATGAATCAGAACATAATTTTTATTTTGGGTAGGGTTTCTGGGAATCAAAACTCGGGCCTTCACACACAAAAAGCAGGTGCCCTACCACTGAGCTAAATTCCTAGCCCTTCTTATTAGATTTCTAAAAAATTTTAAATTTAAAGTGTATAAAGTTCTCCCACTTCTGGCCATAACATTTTTTTTTTTTTTTTTGTACTGGGGATCGAACTCGGGTCCTTGTGCTTGCACAGCCGGTGGCAAAACCACTGAGCTAAATCCCTGGCCCCATAACATTTTTTATATAATGTTATTTATCCAAAGTTTAAAAATGTGTAGTTTAAAAAGATTCATACTTCAGTATCAAGTGGGAAGTACCAAATATTTTCATAATCTAAGGATTTTACTTGTTTATTTCATACCCACCGAGCTAGAAACAGATCTCACTGTAAAGAACACTTTCACAGCATAAGAAATTTGTAAATGGGGCCGGGGATTTATCTCAGTGGTTCCACTGCCTGCCTTGAAAGCACAAGGACCTGAGTTCAATCCCCAGTACCAAAAAAAAAAAACCCCAAAAAACAAAAAAAACCACAACAAGGAATTAGGAAAAGCACTCAAGAGAAGATAGTCAGGGAGAAGTCTCTCTGCACTTGCCATTACAGTTAAATCTGAGATTCTGCTTCTGAAAAAATATAGCTTTCTTTTTTTTTTTTTGGTAAAAATGTAGCTTTCTGACCACAAGTGCATTATTAAGTGATTCTGGCTGGCTAGGGGCATAGATCAATGGCACAGCACTGGCTAGGTAACATGTGAGGGAGAGAAGTGAAGGAGAAGAGGGGAGGGGAGGGGAGGGGAAAGGAGGAAAGAAGGATGCCATTATACCGTTGGCAAACTGATGTACTTTTTTTTTTTTTTTGAGACAGGGTCTCGCTATGTAGTTCAGGCTGGCCTCGAACTCATACTGATGCTTTAGCCTCCTGAGTGCTGGGATTACAGGTGTGTGCTGCCATGCCCCCCTTCCCCCCCCCTTTTTTTTGGTACTGGGGATTGAACTTGGACCCTTCTGTTCGCAAGGCAGGCGGCGGAACCACTGAGCTAAATCCCCGGTCCCCTTCTTTTTCTTTTTGAGATAGGCTCTGGCTGGGTAGTTCAGGCTGGCCTTGAACTCCCTAGGCAGCCCAGGCTGCCCTCAAATACATGGTGATCCTCATGCTTCAGCCCCCCAAGTGGTGGGATTACAAGCTTGTGCCACTATGCCTGGCTTCCACTCTTTTTTTTTGAGACAGAGTCTCACTGGTACAGGCTGGTCTTGAACTCACTATTAGCCCAAGCTGGCCTTGAACTCATGGTGATTCTCCTGCCTCAGCCTCCTGAATGCTGGGATTATAGGCATGTGCCACCAAGCCTGCTAAAATAAGCCACTCTCTTTTTGTTTCTGGTACCAGGGATTGAACTCAGGACCTTGAGCCTGCCAGGCAGCCACAGTGCCACTGAGCTACACATATCCAGCCCTTGGACATTTTTTTGATTAAAATTCCAGACTGAGAGTTCCGTATAAGCTATTCTTTCACAGAAAAACAAGGTTATTTTTTCTTTTCCTTTTTTTTTTTTTTTTTGAGACAGGGTCTCGCCATGTGGTTCAGGCTGGCCATGAACTCCCTGTGTAGCCCAGCCTGGCCTCCTACTCGTGGCAATCCTGCCTTAGCCTCCTGAGTGCTGGGATTACAGGTGTGCACCACCACACCCGACTTTCTTTTCTTTCTTATTTGTTTTCTTGAGACAGGGGCTCATTATATAGTTAGGTTGCCAATCTGTTTTTTTTTTTTTTTTTGGTGCTGGGGATCGAACTCAGGACCATGCACTTTTGAGGCAGGCGTCGGAACCACTGGGCTAAATCCTGGGTCCCTCATTATTCAGGCTGGCTTTAAACTACGTGGCCCAGCCTGGCCTCAAACTTGAAGTGATCCTCCTGGTCAGCCTCCCAAGTGCTGGGATTACAGACATGTGCTACCATGTCTGGCTGAAAAACAAAGTTTTAACTTTCCAAAGTTTACCTGGAAGTAGAAAGCAGGAATATATGACTGTGGCAATAAGGTATCTAGAACGCCTACTGATCAGAGGGAAGTCAATAATTTTTGGTTGGGTATTTCAAGTTTAGTAGCAACAAAAAATCTTTTAAGGATTCCATGACAGAATCCTACACTGTCACCTCCCCCTGAATCCAAAATTCAGGAAAAGTATGGGAAAAGTATGCCTGTTCCTCCTTTCTCAGATTTATTGTTTTATATATAGGAGAAATGTCTGATGACCATATACCGTTTCTTTCTCATTCTCATGAAGTACTTTATTTTTAATGAACCCATATATCACCACCACCATTATCATCATCATCAAGAATATCACATCAAGACAGGGTCTCACCAGTCTGTTTAGGCTGGTCTTAAACTTCTAGGCTCAAGCAATCCTCCTAAGTTAGCCACCTGAGTAGTTGGGACTACAGGCACATGCTACCATGCCTGGCTTATTTGTTCTTGTACTTTTGTTAAGTAGCTACATTAAATTGCACATACCCAGCAACTGCCTTAGGATTTTGCCTCCATATGATATAGTCTCCCCTTCCTCTAAGTTATTCCTATTATTATTGAGGGTGAGAAACTGTAACCACAAATTTCAGAGCAAAATGAAACAAATGGTGATGGAAAATGAAAGAAAGAGAAAACACAGTCTTTTAGAGCAATATATTCCTATGCAAATGGCAAGTGGGAGAAAAAAATCATTGAATGAAAAGAAAATAAAGAAAAAAACTAGGAAGCAGAGTGGGAATGTTAAGGCAGAGGAGAGAGAAAATCTTTTTTTTTTTCTGTACCTTTTCTTTTTTTTTTTGTACCAGGTTTTAAATTTGTGCTTGCGAGGCAGCCACAGTGCCACTGAGCTAAATCCCTGGCCTGACAGATATGAAATGAAGATTACTGAATTTAACTTTTTTTTTCTCAAGTACTGGGAATTGAATTCAGGACCTTGAGCTTGACAGGCAGGTGTGGTGCCACTGAGCTACATCCCCAGCCATGTATATTTATGAAACATTCTTATATTTATGAAACATTTCTTTTAAAATGGTTTTGAATTGCTAAAGAGCCAGCCCTAGTAATCAAAATAAAGTGAGTTATGTACTGATTGTAGCCCTAAAAATCTACTGCTGAATAACTCACTTCATGATCCATGTGCCTTAGTTTCAGGACACACGAAAAATACTTCTGTAGATGTTTCACCTGGGAAGTTCTCTGGTGAAAACGTTACCTTTAGAAATTAAATCATATCAGGATGTGAGGGCGATCTGGCTGTGACATCTGTCACCTCATTGATCGCCAGGGTTGATTCAGCTGATCTGGCTGGCTAGGTGGGTGTCCCCTTCCTCCCTCATTGCTCCATGTGCGTCCCTCCTGAAGCTGCACACTCGGTCGGAGAGGACGACCCCCCCCATAGAGGAGGACCATTTCCTCGGTCAAGGGTATACGAGTAGCTGCACTCCCGTGCTAGAACCTCCAAATAAGCTCTCAAGAAATTAAATCATATCAAATTATAGGTCACATTTGTGAGTGTCACCTGTATTCCCACACTTTTATACTTTTCCTGAAAGTTGCAAACATTTTTTTATTTCTGAGAAATAAAAAGAAAAGCAGCATAAGACAGGAAATATTTCCTGTTGCTTTATAAATACATATATAGTTATAAATCTTTTTTTTTAAAAATGGTATAATGTCCAAAAAGGATTTACAGGTGTTTCCTTACCTTGCTTATATTTAGCAACTCTTTTTTTTTTTTTTTTTGCACCGGGGGATCGAACTCAGGACCTTGCGCTTGCAAGACAGGTGGTGGAACCACTGAGCTAAATCCCCAGCCCATATTTAGCAATTCTTTTTTTTTGGAGGGGGGTACCGGGGATTGAACTCAGGTCCTTGAGCTTGCACAGAAGGCGGCAAAACCACTGAGCTAAATCCCTGGTCCCTATTTAGCAACTCTTTAACAAACATTCACTTAAAACATTTTCTCAACTCATGATCGTCATCTTATATATAAAACCATACAAAGTTAGGAAAATTAGCTTGCAGCAAAAAAATCACTTACAATCTTTAAACTCTGAACTATACTCAAAATTATTAGCTTGGTCTCTAGCTATTCCGAGATAGTATATAACACCTCAAATATAAAGGAGTAACTTTAAAAAAGTTTGTGTATCAAGATGTTGTTTTGTGAGAAAGTGAAATACCAACACAATGGAGGAAACCTGAGATTTACTTGGAAAATGTATCGCCAAGTCTAAAAAATTAACTCAGTTTTTAAAAATGGTCCTGTATTTACAAGTCAGAAGTTCTAGTTCTATACCACATATGTAGCAATTGTCCAAGTCCTGCAAAATATCTGAAATATCCCTTTGAATTCTAAATAAAGTTCTACAAGAGGAAGAAATTAACAGATAGGTAACTTTGTAGCAATATAATATAAAAAACTCCAAGGAGATCAAGTAAAACAAAACTGTCAGTGGTATATTAATCTAACTGAGTGATAATAACTTACATCTTTTTTTCCTTTTTTCTTTTTTTGGTGCTGAGGATCGAACCTAGAGCTAGCTAAGTGCTCTACCACTGAGCTACACCCCCAAGCAACTTATATATTTTCATTCATTCTCCACAAATATATAAACATTTGTTCCAAGATTATGAACATCAAAATTCTTGTATTTAAAATTCCTATGAACTACTCAACTTAACCCATAAATCTGCCGTGCCTCTGTCAAGATTCGGTGTTTCTTTGCCTTATTACTCACCAACTGTATCCGGATTTACCGGTCTGGAGACATCAGCTTGCCCCATGATTATATTGTCTGATGTATCTCACGACAACAAACTGTCCCGGACAGAAGCAAACTTCTCTTAAAAGATAAATCCATATAAAGAGGAGACCCGAAATCCTTTCTCACTGTCACCGCCAAATGTCAGGAAACGGCATAAGGTCAGTTAATTTGCTGGAGTTTTTGTTTTCCTGTATCCCGGCCTGGGCACTTGTGGTTCTTACAAATATGTCTTCATGCTGGCTCTCTCCACACAGAAATGCCTATCATTCCAGAGTGCACACGGTGAAGAGCTGAAGTGCGGAAGGGGAGGAGACTGCCAACTACATTCTAGCTGCTGAGCAGGACAGCCCAGAAGCCCACACCCTCTTTTCCTGACTTTGAGCTTGGCTAGAAGTCTCTAGGCTCAGAGTCACAGAAGAAAGGGAGTTTGCAAGAATACACCAAGTGGGTGTGGTGGTGCACCCCTGTAGTCCTATCACTCTGGGAGGCTGAGTCAGGAGGATCACAAGTTTGAGCCAAGCCTAGATAATTTAGTGTGATCAAAAATTTTTTTTTTTTTTGGTATCAGGGATCCAACTTGGGTCCTTGTGCTTCCAAGGCAGGTGGTGGAACCACTGAGCTAAATCCCCGGCCCGATCAAAAATTTTTTAAAGCAACTGAGGTGGGGGTGGGGGGGGTGGGGGGGCGCGACACGGACACACACACTTTGAGGAACCAGGAACAACAGCAACTCAAGCATGGATCAAAGTAGCAAAGAATGTATACAAAAAAGCAGTGTGAATATTGACAAACTTACACAGGATTTTTCACAGATAGAAAAGAAAATGATAGAAACCAGTGGAAAGAATAACATCCTGGAAATTCAGTTGGAAAAGAGTACCTGTTTATTAAAAGTAATGCAAACAAAGAAAGCCTCAATTAAAAAAGAATGTGCTGCTCATCATGATATGATAAAAAGGCTACAACAGACCACTGAATATCAACACAATTTGAGAGATAAAAATGAATAACTAAAAAGAAATGCTGATATGACAAGGGAAAAACTAAAATCTCACAAACAGGAGTAT
This sequence comes from Heterocephalus glaber, assembly GCF_000247695.1. The sequence continues at coordinate 12,259,854 of NW_004624764.1, read as the reverse complement.
GAGAATAATATTGCCAAACTTGTACATGAAATGAAAATCAAAGAGGAAGAACGTAAGATAGAAATAAGCAAACTTTATCAAGATATGCAAAAAAAAGTTGAATTAAATGAAAAGCACAAAGATCTAATAAAGAAAAAGGAGATGGAAATCTCAGAGTTAAATGCAAAATTCGTAACTCAAGAAAAACAAAAACAAAATGAAATAATCAAACTACAGCTGGAGTTTGATGCCAAACTAGCAAGAGTTCAGACTAAATCAAAACCATATCCAGATGGTACTATTTCCCCACAGAGTATCTACAGATTCTGGAAGCTTCAACATCTTCAAGGAAAAAAACAAAGAGACTGCAATTCTTTGTAATACCATTCACAATTTGAAGCAGTGCCTTTCTATTGGCAAAGATTCTCACCTTAAACGTAGACGATTTTGAGTATAACAGTAAATTCATTAATTACTATTTATTTTTTTAAAAGCAATTGAAAAATTTGCTTCCATTTTCAACATAAGTATACTGCTTAAATAGTCTAAATAATAAATGAGACAGCTTTAAAAAAACAAATACACAAGAACTTGTGTACTGGGGATTAAACTCAGGGCCTTCATACTAAGACACATACCAAGTCTTCTGAGTGTGTGTATGTTTAATTTTAAAACAGGTTCTTACTAATTCACTAAGTTGCCCAAGGCTAGGCTTGAACTTGTGATCCTCCTGCCTCAGCTTCTCAGAGTACTGAGGTAAAATCTTGTCTTACATATCACCACGTCTGTAATTATCAAAGCCTTAAAACTATTTTTTCAATAAAAGATAGGTACAAAAAAAAAGGAGCACTCTACCACTGAACTATATCCCCAGCCCTAGTGTAAATTTTTGTTCTCCAAATTGAGACCTCAGAAAGATTTCTAGTACTTAGAATTTCCCTTAGCTTTCCCACAATGCATTCTATTTCTTGCCTTTATTATTATTATCAGTTTTCGATAGGGAAAAAAATAGCAATGGTACAAGTAAGAAAATGACAATGCTAAGGTATCTGTAAGGCGGAAAAAATGTAGAAACACTTAGGAAACACTCAAATTAATTAATTATTGATTGATTGAGGCAGGGTCTCGCTATATAGTTCAGGTTAGCCTAAAAGAAGACTATGATGATGCAGATATGGGGGCACACACCTGTAATCCCAATACTAGGAAGGCTGAAGCAGGAGGATCACCATGAGTTTGAGGCCAGCCTGGACTACATAGCAAGACTCAGTCTCAAAAAAAAAAAGCATTTTAGTGAATTAACTTAGTCAGAATGTGTATTTTCACTTGAAAACCATGACTTCTAAGTCTATATAATTTTAGTTATTAAAATAACCAACATTTCATAATTTTGCATTTTAAAAGATTTTCATTTAGCCAGGGACTTAGCTCAGTGGCACAGTGCCTGCCTCACAAGCGCAAGGTCCCAAGTTTGATCCCTGGTACCAAAAAAAAAAAAAAAAGACTTTAATTTCAAAGATTCCTAGCTAGGCATGGCAGCACATGCCTATAATCCCAGTACTCTGGGAAACTGAGGGAGGAGGACTGCAAATTCAAGCCCAGCCTGGGAAAATTAGCAAGATCCTGTCTCAAAATACAAAAGCGCTGGGGATGTCTCAATGTAAAGGCACTGGGTTCAATCTCCAGTATTTCCAAAACAAATAAACAGGAGTCCTTTGCTTTGGGCAAAGGGGTGGTAGGGAATGGAGTTCAGAATATAACACCACATCAAGTATAAACTGTGTCACTAATTTCTTCCACGTGCAAATATTTTCACTATTGTATTTTTTTAAAGTTTTTATTTTGGTACCAGGGATCAAACTCTGGTCCTTGTGCTTCCACAGCAGGCAGCGAAACCACTGAGGTAAATCCCTGGCCCAACATACTTCTTTTTTAATGGTCTGAGATATCTCAGCAAGGTAAGCTCTAGTGAGAGGTTAAAAAGAAAATCACTTTCCTCTAGGAAAAAATGACCAATAGAAATTATTACCAGATAATGCAAATACATACTTAAGTAAAAGACTAACTTTTAACTTCTGGATATATAATTGTGGGAGAAAGCAGATCCATCCCCCATACCCAATACGGGGGATTAAACTACTTTATCACTGAGCTACATACTCCATCTGCTTACTTTCCTTTATCCCCATCCCTCTACTCTAACCCAATCTGGCTGGCTCTGGGTAGTTACAATAAATAACATCCTACAATTAATAATTGTGCCTCAAACTCCATGTGAAAATTAGAAAGTCTGCCTAGTCATCTGTAAACTCTATACTATCTCCTCTATCTGCAAAATTGTTTCTTTAGACTGGAATTTCTTTCCCAAAGCTATCTGGGGAAGTCCTCTTACTCATAATTAAGAACTGGCTCAAATATGACAGCCATGGAGGCACATGCTTGTAATTCCAGCACTGTGAGGCTGAGGCAGGAAGATTGAAATTTTTATTTATTTATTTATTTGGTACCAGGGATCGAACTTGGGTCTTTGTGCTTGCATAGCGCTCCGCATAACCACTGAGCTAAATCCCCTGCCCAGGAGGATTGAAATTTTGAGCCCATCCTGGACAATTTAGTGACTTAGAGGAATCCTGCTTCAAAATAAGAAATTAAAAAGGGTGAGGTGTGTAGCTCAGTCCAGACCTGTGTTCGATCCCCAGGACTGTGCAAAAAAGAATTGGCTTCAATATTGCTCTCTTAGGAGCCTTTTTTTTTTTTTTGGTACTAGGGATCGAACTCAGGACCTTGCGCTTGTGAGGCAGGCGTGGTGCCACTGAACTAAATCCCCGGGGTCCAGGAGCCAGGAGCCTTTCTTTAGATTTAAAAAACATTTTTTCTTTAAATTTTTTGTGGTACTGGGGATTGAACAGGAGCCTTTCTTTAGTCACTCAAGAAGAATTCCAAGATTTACTGAACCCAGTACTGTGTTGATGACCAAAACAAGTTTTTCCCCTTAAGGTGCTCAGAGATCAAATAAACAAGTTCTGCAACAAAGTATGTTTTTGTTTTGCTGTAGTACTGAGGATTGAGCCCAGGGCTTCAGGCATGCTAGGTAAGTGTTCTTCCACTGAGCTACATCCCCAAACCCACAACAGAGTACAGTGAGCACACAGGTACCATGTAAAAGGCACAAGGGAGACGAGAGGCAGCTGTGGAAAGGATGACAGAAGTGAGGAAAAGGTACAAGGACCAAGAGATACCAAAAAGGAAAAGAACTGATTACATCTGTGGTCTTGTGATAATTGCTAAACAGCAATAATCTTCGTATTTCTCTACTGGGTTAGAAACTCCTCATGGGCAGGGATCATGATGTATTTATCCCTAAACTCTCAATGACTGCAGCAACTTAGTGTACGATGAACATGCAACAAATATTAACCTTGAATAGAAGGAAGAAAGAGCAATCTTTAAGTCTTGCTCATGGAATCTAGTCAAAAAAGCAGTGAAAATGATGAGTGCCAGTAATGGAGGCCAGAAAAAAAGTGTGAAGACCATGGTCTATTCTACCATTCCAAATAATCCTAGGAGTTGCTGTGAAACTCTCACTTCTGTAGGGAAAATGGCATGTTCATGATGATTTTTGAGAATTTACCCAGAAGTTTTCCAATAATAACAAGAATGTCTCAAAAATCTAACTTAACAATTCATAGGCATGGAGTGTCTATTTTTCACCACACTATCTGGCAGTATATTCTAAGGGAATCTTGACTGTTTAAAAAAAAAAAAAAGTTTTAGGGCCAGGGATTTAGCTCAGTGGTTCCGCTGCCTGCCTCACTGGTACAAGGTCCGGAGTTTGATCCCTGGCACCAAAATAACAACAACAACAACAAAATCCCGCACAAGGTCCTGAGTTCAATCCCCGGTACCTAAAAAAAAAAAAAGTTTTGTTAGTCCAGTAGGGTGGCACCCACCTGCAATCCCAGCTGAGGCAGAAGGATCTCAAGTTTGAGCTGAGTCTAAACATTTTACAGCGAGTCTTTGTCTCAAAGGAGAAAAAAAGGGCTAGGGATGTAGTTTCATGCAAATTCCCTGGGTACAATTACTAATACCACAAGAGGAGAAAACAGATTTATTGAGAATTATATGCATTTGTATCTGTTGAAAATTAATAACCTCCATCTTACTGGATTAATATACTTTCTAATTAATAGTACTTTTCCATGATCAGAATATAGATTATTTTTGTAGGTACAATAAAATAGATTAAGGAGCCTTATAAACATGCTTTATAAAAATCACCCAATTTTCGTAAAAATTAAGCTGACTGACCTCTATTAAGGAACCAAGAAGTATCAATGATGTGTAGAAACTAAACAGACAGAAATCAAGGAGTGCCCATTGAAGGATTTTGAAATGTGTTGAATGTCTCCTAGTAAAGTGGCATTCACTACTGATGACTCAAAGAGATGACTCTTAGCCACTGCCACTTAAGTCTTCCTTGTCTTTCATAACTTCCTGAGCTGGTTCTCAAATTCACTTTAATAAAGTGAGAGAGAAAGAAATCTAAATATCACCAATACCTTGTCACAAATCCAGTGGGAATACAATAAATGTCTGATGAGAGCTAACACATCTGCAACTGTTACTTAGAAATTTCTAATAAAGAATTGCCTTAAACAACATTCTTTTCTGGTACATGTGCAGACGAATGTAGCCTTCATCGTATACTAAATAAAATGCCTGAGTAATGAACACCTGGGGACATTATGAGTCAGTAGTAATTCCTGAAAAAGAACTAAGGATGACCACAGAGATGGGGTTTCTATCAAACTTGCTCTAGCCAGTAATTCAATTGTACTTTATTTGCTGTTTTCCATGTATGAAATATCCACTTCCTTTATATCATTCCCTTTCCTCAGAACCCAGTAATTTCCACAACCACGGGAAATGAGGTATTGGGGGGACTGTATATAATATGCATTTATTTCTTTTTCTTTTCTTTCTTTTTTTTGAGATAGGGTCTTGCTGTGTAGTTCTGGCTGGCCTTGAACTCACTATGCAGGCTAGGCTGGCCTTGAATTCACAGCGATCTTCCTGCCTCAGCCTCCAAAGTGCTGGGATTACAGGCCTAAACCAACACCCCTGGTGGTATTTTTTAAGTCAAAGAAAAAAATTGTGGTTTTTTTTTTTTTTTTTTTGGTATCGGGGATCAAACTCCGGTCCTTGTGCTTGCGAGGCAGGCAGTGGAACCACTGAGCGAAATCCCCGGCCCAAAATTGTGTTTTGGATTCTACTTACCTTAACTTCTACATCTCACTAAAAACAAAATGAAAGAGTTAAACACATTTATGCTTTAGAAAAACAATGTAGTGGGGTCAGAGGAAAATATGGGCAACTTGTACCTTTGCTCACCTTTGCAACTCTCCCAATCCTTCGGACATTTTTGAAAAGCTTTACTGAGCTGGGCAAGGTGGCACATGCCTGTAATCCCAGCACTTGGGAGACTGAGGCAGGATGATCACCATGAGTTGGAGGCCAGCCTGGGCTACACAGTGAGTTCAGGCCAGTCTGAACTATAAAGTGAGACCCTGTCTAAAAAAAAACCCCCAAAACCAAAAAAAACCTTTATTAATGCTGCTGAGTCTGTAAAATGCAACCAACAAATAAAACCTTCTAAAGATATAATTTTCATGACTATCATTTCAAACTAAAAACAGTATTTTTTTGGTACCAGGGATCAAACTCGGGACCTTGCGCTTGCGAGGCAGGCAGTGGAAGCACTGAGCTAAATCCCCAGCCCTAAAAACAGTATTTTTTATTTTAAAAGCATTACATAGGACTCAATGAGCTATTAAATATCATATCCATACTCACTTTGTTCCCTGGCTTAAGCATCAAGAGCCTTCAAAATATCACCTATCCTAAAATCCAAGGAGCTGATAGCCAGTTTGCTGTGTGATTTTAGAGAACGAAAGAATAAAAGCAAAATGATAACAGGCTAATTCTGGGATTTGTACACTTGGGAGCAAAAAGTCTTCTATAGTTGTGCCTGATGATGCACAACTGTCATCTCAATTAATGGGAGGCTGAGGCAAGAGGGTCACAATCTAAAAGCCATCCTGGGCAAATTAGTAATACCCTGGACAACACAGCAAGTTAGCGAGGCCCTGTCTCAAATATAAAATTTTAAAAGGGCAGGAAGAGAGATGATCTTTCACTCTCAGAGAAAGGTTTGCCTACAGGTTTCTCTCTCCTGTTATTTCTTTCTTTCTTTTTTTTTTTTTTGGTACTGGGGATAGAACTCGGGACCTTGTGCTTTCAAGGCAGACACCAGAACCTCTGAGCTAAATCCCCAGCCCCTCCCTCCTGTTATTGTATACTTATGTTAGGAAATGTGTCGGGTCTATAATTAATGAACAGGTAACAAATCACTGATCAGTTTTGTGACAGAAGGGAAAAACTATGACAAACATTATCTTGCTACCTATGAGTTAGACATTATTATAAATTTACTTCCACAACTAGGGCCAGGGATTTAGCTCAGTAGTTCTGCCGCCTGCCTCACAAGCACAAGGTCCCGAGTTCAATCCCTGGTACCAAAAAAAAAAAAAAAAAAAGGTAAAACACATACTTCCACAAATGCTTAGAGCAACATATTCTTTTAATTATAGTTACTTTTAGTCTCATACAAAACTGATTTAAAAATAGTTGCTTTCCTCATTCTTAAGAGAAACACAAGTCATAAACTGTAGCACTACCAGTTTTTAATCACTCAAAGCTAATTATTGGTCTCTTCTCTCCTTGATTCCTGTTTGCTGATTTTTGATCATTTCACTAAATAGTAAAAGCTGATACCAGAGGGCCAGGGATTTAGCTCAGTGGTTCCACTGCCTGCCTCGCAAGCTAAGGACCCGAGTTCGATCCCTGGTACCAAAAAAAATAACAAAAAAAACTGATACCAGAAAAATCAGAACATAAAATAAAATAATATTAAATTGAAATTCATTTAGTTGGTTACCATGAACAACTATAACAAGATTTGATGAAAAGAAAAATTAAAATTTAGAATAAACTAAATTCAAATTCCCATGCATTTTTTTCTCCCTATTCACTATGAATAATATATTAATTAAGCATGCATTACAATGTCAGGGATTATATATATATCACTTATCACATATATATATCACTTCTCACATATACATATATGCCATTTATTATCCCCATTTTATGGATGAGGAAACTGAGTCACATAGAGGTTAAATTTGTTCAAGTTAACAAATAACAATATTAGATTCATACCTAAATAATCTGGATCCAAATCTTACTCTTTGCTACACTATAAACCTAGATACACTATAAAAACTCTAGTGCCAGTCTTTCATAAGAAACCCCAAGTACTGAAGCATAGGTTTATATCATCTTTTACCCACATTTATGCTCCTTGGGGGACATTATGATTAGCAATGCACATGTATGTTTCATGATAATGTATGATCTACCTATATTCTCTAAGGTAGATAAGATGCTTCTAATTTTTTCTATTTCTCAGTGTTCACCAAATTCTCCTTTTTGATAGAGAACAAAAACAATAAAACAAAAAACTCTCCCTAAAGGAAATAAGCAGTAAACTATTCAAAGAACTGAGATACAGAAAAGATACATACAACATAAGCAAATATTTTGGTTAAGGTTTCTTTTGCTTTGTTTTTTTGAGCAATGCAGGGTCTTGCAATACAGTCCAGGTGTCTTGAACTTGCTATGTATTCCAGGCTGGCCTTGAACATCTTGCTGCAGCCTCCTAAGTGCTGGGATCACAAGTGGGTACTAACACACCCAGCTCACAAACAAGTTTTGCTTTAGTAATCTCTATAAAGCCAAGACATGCTGAATAACATGGCTCTGAATTCTTGTTTTGGGGGTACTGGAGATCAAACTTAGGACCTTGCACTTGCAAGGCAGGCATGGTGCCACTGAGCTAAACCTCCAGCCCCTACTCTAAGTTCTAATAACACTATTTTTATCTGTATAAAAACACTTCATTTTGTCTCACATTAATAGTCCCCAATCTCTTGAAAGCTAAAGCATTATCTTACTCATTTTTTTTTTTTTAATGGTACCAGGGGATCGAACTCGGGTCCTTGCACTTGCGAGGCAGGCGGTGGAACCACTGAGCTAAATCCCTGGCCCCTATCTTACTCATTTTTTTCTTCCCTTTGTGGTAGCAAGACCAGTGAGCCAACGACTTTATTGAATAAATTAATAAATCAGTCTGCCAATCATCCTTCAATCCGTCATTCATCTTTTGGTTAGAGTTAAAACACTGACTAGAAGGTAAGTGTGGTGGCACACACCTGTAATCCCAGCACTTGGGAAGCTGAGGCAGGAAGGTAAGAGAGTTGCTGTGAATTCAAGGCCAGCTTGGAATACACAGAGAGACCCTATCTCAAAAAACAAAACAACAACAACAAAAACTCTAATACCAACTAGACTTTACTGTAACCCATGTTAAACCACCTACTGTGGATACATTATGAGATTTTAACTAGAACTAAGTAAGCATACACCTTTAGTACTATATTAAGCCAAACTCCCAACAAGAATGTCGTTTTAGGCAAGAAGTGTAGCTCAATGGTAAAGTGCATGCTGAGCATGTGTGAGGCTCTGGATTCAATCTCCAACACTGCAAAAAATAGAAAAGCAAAAACAAGGAGTCCTTTTTTGGATGCTACTTTTAAATTTTACTATTTAAGACATAATTCTTAAGGCATGCTGCTATTCATGCCTTTCATTAGCAGGCTGTAAACTAAACAGGGAAACAACTGACCCTGAAGGGAAAACAAAATAAAGCAGCCAGACCCCTAAATGGGGGAGGGGGAGTGTTCAGTGATAAAGCACACACTTTGCACAATGTGCAGGGTCCTGAGTCTGATTCTCAGTATGAAAAAACATTTTTTTGAGATCAAATGTAAAAAATAAATGAAGCATCAAGAAAATCCTAGATATGATTTTTTTTTTTTGAGGCAGGATCTCACTTTGTAGTTCAAGCTGGCCCTGAACTCACTATGTAGCAAAGGCTGGCCTTGAACTCCTGGCAATCTTCCTGCCTTAGCCTCCTGAGTACTGGGATTGCAGGCACCAGCATGCCAGGCATAAATATGATTTTTAAATGCCTAAATAGGTCAAATGTAACTTTCATCTTTTTATGCAATGGAAAAAAAAGAAAGCTGTGGCTACAGATTGCAATCTGCTATGATGTCACTCTGGTTATCAAGTAAACATTAGCTGATGAAGGAAAACCATCCCACAAATCTTCACTGAAGAATTAGAGGCCGTCAGCACCTCTTCACAGGATGGTCCATTACACTACCACCTCCTTGTAATGAAACCCTCGATTACAGTTGGAGTGTGTGTGTGTGTATGTGTATATGGGTGTGTCTGTACACATCCATGTATTTTGGACTCCACTCATATTTCAAATTGTAATCTTATAAAAATGATCCTGCCTATGAGTCATGTCAATCCTCTAATCATGAAAGGCCATTTTTTAATATAATCTACCTTGGAGCAGGCATAAGAGGCCAATCAGTGAGGTTGTTTGCAGCACAAATCACACTGTAGAACTGGCGCAAAAAGAGACAGCTGATGGAGGGGTTGAAGGGAGGGCAGGGGAAGGGGGAAAATAAGAACCAAGAGAGATTATGTAAAGGTGCAAATTTCCAATGATGAATGTCATTATATTGTATATCGAAAATGTACCAATAAAATAAAATTTAAAGAAAAAAAAGAGAGAGACAGCTGGCAAAAGAATAAAAAAAAGTGACGGCTGAACTAAAATACACTGAACTAAATACACTGTCTTGGGGCTGGGGGGATAGTTTAATAGTACAGCGCTTGCTTAGAATGTATGAGGCTCTGGGATGGATCTCCAACACAACAAAAAAATCCAAATCCAAACCAAACCCAAACAGAACAAACCTTAGTGTGGCCCAAATGGCATCATAAACCAACTTTCAAAAAGAGCAGTTAATCATTTAATTTTAACATTTTTCCAAGTTATATTTTAAAATCACTTTAATAAGTATCAAAAGCAAATATAAATTTATTTCAATTATTTAAAAATACATTAAACATATGTAATAAATTCAGGAAGAAATGGCATTGATAATTTTTCTCATTACTTGACAGAATGTAGTTTTGTTGATCTACAGAAAATTTCTAGTTTTATCATAGAGGTTAGGTACTTCGTATTAAAAGCACCTCTAGGTACAGTAATACCTCAATTCACAAACACTTCTGTTCTCGAACACAGCAATTTGGTTTGCAAACAGAAGCATTCAGGGAAATTTTGCTTCCATTCTCAAACTCCACATTGGGTGATGAACACAACTGCAGTCACTTTCCTCAGAGTCATGGGATGAATTAAGTTCGTGAACCAAGGTATCACTGTATTTTATAATTTTGGCTGTTATTGTAAATGACTTTTAACTGCATTAGTTTTTCTCCATATAATTTACTAAACATATTTTATAAATTTTAATGATTAATTTTAGAACATTCCTTTTGAATTTAGCCTGCCCTGCTACTGATCTTTTTCAGTTGGTCCTCTGAGTACCTCCCACCCCTTTGGAGTACTGGAGTTTGAATGCAGGGCCTTGTATGTGCTAGGAGAGCACATGTGAGCCAAACCCGCAGCCTTTTAAATTTTTTTTTTAAATTTAATACAAGGTCTTGCTAAATTGTCCAGGTTAGCCTCAAATTTTTTTTTTTTTTTTAGTACTGGGGGTCAAACTCGTAACCTTGCGCTTGCGAGGCAGGCAGCGGCATCACTGAGCTAAATCCCCGGCCCAGAAATTAAAACTTTTAACTAGAATAACTTAATTTTATTAAAATTTCTTATGATCTATAAAGATAACCGTATCATTTTCTGACTGATTTTTGATATATCAAAATGTGTTAGGGCTAGGGATTTGGCTCAGTGGTTCCACCACCTGCTTCGAAAGCACAAGGTCCAGAGTTTGATCCCTGGTACAAAAAAAAAGAAAAAACGTGTTCTCATTTATGAATCCCTAACATACAGAGAGAAATTCTCTTGGTCATATTTTTTGTTTTAGAGACAGGGTCTCACTATGTAGTTCAGAATGGCTTCAACTCTATGTAGCCCAGGCTGGCTTCAAATTATGGATCTTCCTGCCTCAGCCTCCTGAGTACTGGGATTACATGTATACACTACCATACTTGGCAGCTTGGCCATGCTTTTTTTTTGAGACAGGGTCTCATTATGTGGTTCAGGCTGGCCTTGAACTCACAGTAAACCTCCTGCCTCAGCCCACTGAGTGCTGGGATTGCAGGTGTGTGCCACCACGCCCAGTTTGTTTTTAATATAATTATAGATTTCACATATCATATGGGGGACAAAAGCAGTTATAAATCAGTATAACTATATAGATAACTGCCCTAGGGAAAAAATCATGAAGTAGATACATTAAAATGTTATAATTGGGCTGGGGATTTGGCTCAGTGGTTTCACCGCCTGCTGCACAAGCGCAAGGACCTGAGTTCGATCCCCGGTACTCCCCACAAAAATTGATAAATAAATAAAATAAAATGTTATAATTATTCTATCACCAACACTATGGAAAAAACTCCCAAACAAACCAACAGGGTGCTGGGTGTGGTGGCACACACCCGAGGTCCCAGCACTCGAGAGCCTGAGGCAGGAGGATCACTTGCTAGGCTACATAGTGAGTTCAAGGCCAGTCTGAACTACATGGGGAGACCCTGTCTTGGAATACAAACAAACAACTTAACAGGGCTTATGCACACATTAACTCAGTCTACAAGGGATCTTTCTTCCTTCCTTCCTTCCGTTCTTTTTCTGCGGTACCAGGGATGGAACTCGGGACCTTGCGCTTGCAAGGCAGGTGGTGGAACCACTGAGCTAAATCCCTGGCCCGGATTTTTTAATTCTTAAGTTACTTTGTTTTTCAGTACCAGGGATAGAACTCAGGACCTTGTGCTTGCAAGGCAGGTGCGGCACCACTGAGCTAAATCCCCAACCCTTTCTTAAGTTACTTTGATAAATCATTTTCTTAGAAAATTGCCCATTTCTTTACTAATTCAACAAAGATGCTAAAGTAAACGGACAAAGAATATTTTCATTTTTGTACCACATCTAAAAATTAGTGAAAAAAAGAACCTTGACTTAAATGCAAAATCTAAAACTATAAACATATTGGAGAAATAAATACAAGAAAATCTTTGGGGCTTTGGGTTACGCAAAGCTTTCTCGGGGAGAACACAAAAAGCTAAACCATAAAAGGAAAACTGATTAGCCAGGGATTTATCTCAGTGGTTCCGGCGCCTGCCTCGCAAGTGCAAGGCCCTGAGTTTAATCCCCGGTACCAAGAAAAAAAAAAAAAAAAGGATATTAATAAATTAAAAACTTCTAGTAAGAAAATAAAAGACAAGCCGTAGGCTGGAAGCAAATATTTATAAAGGTTCAATATTCAGAAAATCAGATGGAAACCAATCTACACATTTAATCAACCCGCCACACTTGCTATGATTTCGTAGAAGTAATCAAAAGTAACAAAATGTGGTGAGAGGAGCAGGAGGAGGTCCAAAATACCAGCACTCCTACCATTCCAGGCTTTCATTAAGACTACCATGCCTTGGGCCGGGGATTTGGCTTAGTGGTTCTGCAGCCTGCCTTGCAAGTGCAAGGACCTGAGTTCGATCCCCGGTACCAAAAAAAAAAAAAAAGAACACTAAGACTACCATGCCTTACCTTTCTCTACTGATAAAAGAAATAACTGTATGACAGTGTGCTTACTGTTGGGCAGTAGGTATAACAGTAAGTTGACCTTGTTCTCCATTAGTTTATGCTCTTGGGAAATAAGATGATGGAGGATATTTAATATATACTTATATATATTTAATATATACTTATAATAATGCTATATTACATTTCTAATAGAAACAGGAAAAATGGAACTGACATTTTTTCACTTCTTTCTTTTCTTTGGTTTTTTTTGAGACAGGTCTTGCTACATAGTTTAGGCAGACTTTGAACTCACTACATAGTCCAGGCTGGCCTCAAACTCTCAGCAATCTTCCTATCTCAACCTCCCAAGTGCTAGGATTACTGGCATGTGCCACCATGCCTGCCTGTGACATCATTTCTGACATCATTTCATCTCAGAGGAATTTATCTCCTACACCTTAAGGATCTCAAAACTAATTAAGTTCATATTTTGTCCTTCATTCTTTAAGATGAGGGAGAGAGGGACTGAGTTATTGACATATTTTGGTTTCAAGTGGTAACAATGTAACATAAAAAATTATTATAAACTTTGAAGTGTATTGGACTTGAGCATGGCTCCTTAACAAATGGTCTTGAACAGCTAGCACAAAAAAAATCTCTTCATAATAAATTCAGACAGAATAAGAAGAAAATAATTGAAATTATTTAAGAAGTGATAAATTCTATTTATTACCTTAACAAACAGCTGCTCATATTATCTAAATGATCCAATTTTAATCAAAAGGAGATACTACCTTATGAGTCTATTCCCAGGATATGATGTACAGTAAGTCCCTGACTTATGAATGAGTTCTGTTCTAGAATTTCATAATCCAACAAAGTGAGTCTTACACAGCACAGCTGTGAAAGTTTGTAACTTGAATGTTTCTAAGTCAGAGACTTACTGTATATAGTCTTTGCAATTAGATTTAAGTTCAGAACTCACACTAATAATTGCTATCTCATTAACTATTTCATCAAACACATACCCAAAAATATTTTCTAAAAATTATGTTCCTATCTGTAAAGGGAAAGTATACAGAAACTTAATGAGATTAGTCAGATGATTTAAAATGTTTTGGGAAGGCAATTAATATCAGAACCTCCTCCACGCCAAAACTCTAGAAGATGTAACTCATGATTCAGTACTTTTAAACAAATGACATGCCAAGGTTTTAGTCCCTATTCCTCTGACATGCTGTGGGGAGACTGTCTGTTAAGTTATAAACAGAAGGGAAAAGAGGAAGAAAGTGGTAGCAGAAATTAGCTATTTCTTTTTGTTGTTGTTGTTTGTTTTCTTGGGAGACTGGACCCCATTATATAGTTCAGGCTGGCCCTGAACTCATTATGTAGTCTAGGCCGACCTCGAACTCATGGTAATCCTCCTAGCTTTATCCTTCTGAGTGCTGGAATTCACTCAGCATTTATGTACAGTGTAGCCATTACTTTTTGCTTTTAAATGGCAATGTACACCAATACGACCAATATAGGTTAACAAGTAACATTCATTTTATTATGTCCAGGTCCCTTTGAAACTAGATGGAAGGGAGAGGACCTAAATAATGAGAATCAGGATAAATGCTGTTTGATTCTTTTATGATCACTCTCCCTACTCCATAACCTTGAATGCCTGTCCCACACCAATTCTCTTTATTTATTTAGCTAGCTAGCAAGTGTGAAAGGTTGACTAAATATGTGGATTGGTTTCCATCTGAACTTATTTCTAAATATTGAACCTTTATATTTGTTGAAACAATGAAAGGATATTATGAATAGAAACATTCAGAGAATTAAAAAGACCTCTTGGTGGCTGAGGGTTAGCTCTGAGATAGAGTGCCTATCTACCAAGGGCAAGGTCCTGGGTTCCATTCCCAGCACTACATGAGTTCAATATATCGAGAAATCAATATAGCAAGAAGAAGGGGTAGGGGAGAGGGCAGCAGCTGCTGCTGCTGTACTTACTGACTGCCAATCAAGAAGAGGAACACATAGGGACTGGGGATTTAGCTCAGTGGTTCCACCGCCTGCCTCGCAAGCACAAGGACCCAAGTTCAATCCCCGGAACAAAAAAAAAAAAAAAGAAGAGGAACACATGTGATTCAGAAAATGAAAGTAGCAACATAGGACAGGAGAATGGAGAAGAAATATCCCAGGAAGACAGCTGTGTAACACATACAGAGGGTCACCTGACCACTCAAGAGACTATCACCCATTTATCCTCTTTTTTTTTTTTTTTTTTCCCAGTACTGGGGATTGAACTCTGGTCCTTGGGCTTGCGCAGCAGGCAGCGAAACCACTAAGCTAAATCCCCGGCCCCATTTATCCTCTTAATAGATGGGGGTTTCCCTGTGTTGCCTAGGCTGGCCTCAAACTCCTGGGCTCAATGGATCCTCCAGACTCAGTCTCCAAATAGCTGGGACTACAAGTGCATGTCATTATCCCCAGCTTCTCTTATCATGTTTTGAAGGCTAAGAATAGCTGATCACAGTGTTGCACCCCTTAATCCCAGCTACTAGGGAGGCTGAGGCAGGAGAATCACAAGTTCAAAGACATTTTGGACAATTTCTTGAGACTCTGGCTCAAAATAACAAATAACAAAGGGCTGGGATTTAACTCAGTGCAAAAGCCCTGGGTTCAGTCCCTCTACACACAAACCCAACCCCAAACAATGCCCAAGTGAGCCTAGTCTTCAACGTGTCTTAATTAAATGTTAATGAATTTCTTCTCAACATTCCTGGTTACCCACTGGGAAATGGGAAGAAAATGTTCAAATGAGAAGGGGAATAAAGGAGGGGGGAGGGGGAAAGGAAAGAAGAGACATAAATAAGAATAAAGAAGGGACATAAGGAGGGGAAGAGGGGTTGAAGGGAAGAGGGAATGGGGAAAAAGAAGAAGCAAGATATATCATGTACAGGTACAAATTCTTTATGATGAATGCTATCATTATGTATATCTAAAATGTACAAATAAATGTTTTGCTTTAAAAAAAAATTGTTGGCTGCATAATGAGCTCACTCAACCCCACAAAAGAGTTTTTTAACCAATTTCTGAAAGCTGTAGGTAGGTCATGGACAATTTACAAGAAATCACAGTAGTGCGCATTCCCTCTGACGGTATTTCTGCTAAATGTCCCAGATCTGGCTTACACTGGAACCCCCACAAAATACAATTCCCAAGAGTAGGTCTTGACTTTGTCCATGACTTTCATAGAAAGCACTGTTCGAACCTCAGAAAACTGAGGCAATTATGGGCCAATGATCCTTAGGGATCCCTGAGGTCATTTCAGGAGTCTGAGAGGTAAAACTAAATATGTGAAAATACTAAAAACTTAGTTGTATGTTGCTTAACAGTGATATGTTTTGAGAAATGAGTCATCAGGCAATTTCTTTGTTGTATCAACATCACAGGGTGCACTTATATAAACTAAAATGGATATAACATCACTAAGTGATACAGTCTTACGAGACTACCACTGTAGATCTGGTCTGCTATTGACTGAAAAATTATGTGGTACATGACTATATTTGCCTTTTTCTTTTCTTTTTTGTTTTGTTTGCTTTTTAAGACAGGGTCTCGCTTTGTAGTTCAGGCTGGCCCTGAACTCATATGTAGTCGAGACTGGCCTTGAACTTAAAGTGATCTTCCTGCCTCAGCCTCCTGTATGCTGGGATTACAGGCACGCACCACCATGCCTGGAACCTTTTTAAACTGCATTGACACTTGCACTGATGGAGTAAAAGCAATGGTGAACAAAACTGCTGAAACATCAAACTAGAGCAGGAGAATGCTTTCCCACTATAAAATTATAGTTAAGTCTAAAGCAAATTTTAACTTAAGGATGTCCTTGATGAAGCCATAAGAATGATTCATTTTAATAAATTTTAATCCTTCAGTACAATTATTATTAGTGTATTATTATTATTAGTGTGTGGGGAAATAGGAAGCATGTATAAAGCAAGTTTGTATACTTAAGCATGATGTTTATTGTGCACCACTGAGTCGAACATCCTTCAGAACACTTTGGTGTGCTGGTTTGGAGGTTCATAAATTTCTTCAGGTGTTCTCTGTCATCTTATTTCCCCATCAATTTTGAAAGATAGTTTGTGAGGTACATCAATCTGGGTTGGAGGTTTTTCCCCTTAGGGCTTGAATTACTTCCAAGCTCTCCTTGACTTGATGGTTTGTGTTGAGAAGTCTGCTGTGATTCTGATGGGTTTTCCTTTATAGGTGATTTGTCTCTTTTCTCTAACAGCTTTTAATATTCTGTTCTTGTGTTAAATTTCTGGAATCTGGACTGTTATATGTCTTAGGGAGGATTTTTTTTTTTTTTTTTTGGTACTGGGGATCAAACTCAGGACCTTGTGCTTGTGAGGCAGGCAGCGGAAACACTGAGCATTTATAAATCCCTGGCTGGGAGGATTTTTTTTTTATCATAGCTAATTGGAGTTCTATATGCCTCACTTATCTGTATGTCAAATTCTTTTTCCCTGTTTAGAAAGTTTTCTGCCATTACTTCTGTGAACAGTTTTTATGTCATTTGTACTACCTCCTGCTTTTTCATTAACTGCAATCAATCTTATGTTATTCTTCTTTGCATCACCTAGCAGCTGCTGGATTGATTTGTGATCCCTTGCCATTTTTAAGAAATCTTTTCAGGATTACTGTAATCCTGTCTTCTACATCTGATATTCTGTCCTCACATTGGCTCATTCTGCTGCATATACTTTCTTTTTTTATTTTGGTACCGGGGATTGAACTCAGGACCTTGCGCTTGCGAGGCAGGCAGTGGAACCACTGAGCTAAACCCCCAGCCTTGCTGCATATACTTTCAATGGAGTTTTTCATCTTCTGGATATCTGTTTGAATCTGTTTCATGGATTCAATTTCTTTCCTATGCTGGGAGTTCACGGTTTCCATTTCTTTCCTATACTGGGTGTTCATGGTTTCCATCACTTTCCTGAGCTCCTCTACTTTTTAAAATAAATCTGTACCTGCTCTAGAGTCTCTAAGCAAATCTTTCATTCTGGTCACATCTCTGTAGTCACCTGAGAAATTATTTCTGCTTTGATTTCTTTTCTAGAGCCTCATTCATTTGCTTTGTTACTTCTGCTGTTAGCACTTCAGAGAATCCAGGTAGGTGGTATTCGGATTGTTTCACCTCATTGCAGCCTGGGTTTGCCTTTGGTGAGCTGGAAGTCTGGGGGGGTTGCATGTTGTTTAGGTGTCTTCTCGTTTTCTTTTTTTTAAGTTTAATTCCTGGGTTGATGATTGCAAACTGCTTATGCTGAGTAGCTTTAATGCCAATATTGAAAACCTTTAGGGAGTGACTACTTCTCAAAGGTGTCTTCTGGGTGTTGCTGGCTTTTGGGTTTTCAGTCTGTTGCAAGATCCTACCTCTTCAATTTATTTGGGATGAGGTTTCTGACTACTTGGCCCAGCCGGTTCTTTAACACTGGCCTGTAATTTTTTTTTTAAGACCCTTAGGCAATCTCAGTCTCAGTAAACCAGGAAGAAGAACTGATTAGCACAATTATGTCACCTTGGCTAGAGTAGTACAATCAGCATATATATATATATATATCAAATATAACCTAGAAAATGACAAATTGTGGTAAGTATTAATTTGCAACCTTTAACCATATGAACTGGATTTGTGGTTATATAATAAAATCTAAAATAAACCAGAAAATTGTATGCAATAAATTAGCCCTTAATATCGATTTTACCCTTAGGGGAGAAGATTTAAGAGAGGTTGGGGGGAAAGACAGAGAGATAGAAGAAGAGGAAGAGATTAGAAGCAAGGCTGGAGGACCAAGGAAGATCGTACAGACTTTGGGAAAATGGTGAAGAAGACAAGCGAGAATGAGAAAGGAAGAAACAAAAACAAGAACAGAACAGAACAAAACATCAAAAACAACCCCAGAAACCATGTTCAAACAATCAAGAAAAACCTGGCTGGGGATGTAGCTCAGTGGTGTTGCACCTGCCTGCCAAATGCAAGGTTCTGAGTTTGATTCCCGGAACTGAAAAAAACAAAAAGAAGAAGAAGACAAAAAAAGAGGAAAAAAATCCAATTCAAGGTATGTCTCTGCTGTCACTGGTAGACAACATGGGTAGCCAGGGTCCAGAGCCAAACTGATTAATCCCAGCAGGTCAGCTGTAGCTTTACGGTGGGGTAGTGGATAATCCCAGCTGGCCTGCACCTTTAGTTCCACTGAAGTTCAGGCTGGTTTCTGGCTATGAGGCTGGAACTGGGTTTTTTGCAACCTCCTTTTTTTTGGTACCAGGGATCAAACTCCAGACCTTGTGCTTTCGAAGCAGGTAGCGGAACCACTGAGCTAAATCCCCAGCCCTGGAACTGGTTTTTTGAGCCTGCAACAGTCCATGTACCTCCTGCCAGCTTGAACTTGGCTCCCTAACCTCCTGAGCCATTAGATGGAGTTCGCCTGTAGCAAGTTCTGAGTTCCAAGCTCAGCTGGCCCCTCTCCAAGATGGCTACAGGCTAATCACTCTCTCCTGGTTGATGTTTGAACCCAAATAACTCACTAGCCACTGCAGTCTGTTGCATTCACTTGTTCTCTTTCACTGGTGTGTGTCTTCGTGGAGGTCTCTGGGATTGCCAGTAGTCACTGTGTGTCTGTAGGTTTGACACCCTCTGTTCCCACACCATGAGTCTGGGCACTAGGAGAGAGTGCTTGTTATCTCCCTCCCCTCTGTTGAAGTCTCTTTCTTTGCTTTCCCCATGGACTTCAATTCTTACTTCAGCTCCTTCCTGGGTCTTAAAGACCCACTTCCCTCCTTTTCCTCAAGCCACTATATTTGTCTCAGGACACCAAGTCTTAAAGAGGCTCTTCCTCTGCTGCTCACCACTTCGCCAGCTTCCTAGAAGTCTCAGCAGTAAATCTCTACATTGTGACTGAGTTGAAATAGCCAGTTTTCCTCAGGAAATACCATTTTTGCTTGAAAGGGATGAATGACAAATAATGCTATTCAAGCATAGATATCTCATATTTTTTCAAATGTAAGCCTGTCATTAACAAAGAAAACTGACAAGTATTTGTTATCAATGATATTCAAGATTTCAAACTGAAAATGTGAATCTTGGAAATTTTATATCGAGTGAGTCTAACAGCTTCCCAGGATTTAGCAACTTTTCCAATAAGAACAACTGATTTTAAAATATTATATAATGAAATGAGTAAGCATCTGTCCACGGAGGAAAGGTCTAAGAGGCCTTTGGTCTGTCCTACTGAAACTTGATGAGTAAAAATCTCTCAATATTTTTACTTTCAAAATACTACAATAGTA
>NW_004624764.1:12219702-12239683 GCF_000247695.1 Heterocephalus glaber | reverse complement strand
TTTTTTTTTTTTTTTTTTTTGCAGTGGTACTGGGTATTGAGCCCAGGTCTCATAAGTAGTAGGTAAGAGCTCTACCACTGAGCTATATGCGTCACCACCACCACCCCCCTTTCTTTGAGACTGGTTTCATAACTTTTGATTCTCCTGTCTCAGCCTCCCCAATAGCTGAATTATAGGGATATGCCATAACACTTGTGCAATTGTTAGCTATCTTAATCTTAACAAAAATCTCACTCCATCTTATAGGAACTCTGTATTCTTTTTTTTTTTTTTTTTTTGGTACCAGGGATCGAATCCGGGTCCTTGCGCTTGCACAGCAGGCAGCAAAACCACTGAGCTAAATCCCCGGCCCCTAGGAACTCTGTATTCTTAGAAATAAACTCATTTTACATTCAGAATTTTTTGTCAATTAGCATTGCTTGTACAAAGAATTGGATGTGATAGGTCACACTTGTAACCCCAGTACTCTAGGAGATTGAGGCAGGATTAAGAGTTTGAGACAGTGAATTTGAAGCTAGCCTGCTCTATGTAGCAAGATCCTATTTCAAAAAATTGGAGAGTGGGGCTGGGGATTTAGCTCAGTGGTGCGCTGCCTGCCTGGCAACCATAAGGTCCTGAGTTCGATCCCCAGTACCAAAAAAAAACTAGAGGGAAATAAAGCGTATTTGTGGACTGGGGGAGCAGCTCAGTGGTAGAGTGCTTACTCCGGTATGCAAGAGACCCTGGGTTCAATCCCCAACACTGCAAAAACAAAAAGACCACAAAGCCCATTTTGGGCTGGGGGTTCACTTCAGTGGTTGAGTGCTTGTTAGCCTCCATGAGGCCCTGTGTTCAGTTCCTACTAGTATACCCCTCCCCCATTCCCAAAAGCCTTCTCACTTTAGGTTCTAACTGACTAAAAGCCAACTCTAACTTCCATAGCAACTCTCATTTTGATATGCTTAGGAAATTTAAGTTATATTTAAGTTAGCATAATTTAATTAGCATAATATATTTGATATACTAGATTATATTAAAATTTTGGTTATACAAGTTGAATATTCCTTATCTAAAATGCAGGTTGAAAGCTGAGCATGGTGGTACACATCTGTAATCCCAGCACTCGGGGAGGCTGAGGCAAGAGAATCACTGTGAGTTCAAGGCCAGCCTGAACTACATAATGAGACCCTGTCTCAAAAAACAAAAACAGCTGGGCCGGGGATTTAGCTCAGTGGTGCCATCGCCTGCCTCAAAAGCACAAGGTCCTGAGTTCAATCCCTGGTACCAAAAAAACCCCCAAAAACCAACCAAACAAAGAAACAAAAAAAATGCAGATTAAGTATCCCTTATCCAAAGTGCTTGGACTGAAAGTATTTAGATTTTTTTCGTATTTTGGAATCTTTTTTTTCCCTTTTTTTTTGTATTTTGGAATCTTTACAAATGAACAGTAAGATATCTTGGGGTTAAGATCCAAGTCTACTATAATTCCAATACTCAGGAGGCTGAGGCAGGAGGATTGCCATGAGTTTGAGGCCAGCTTGGGCTACACAGTGAGTTCAAGTCCAATCTAAACTACATTGGGAGGGGCCGGGGATTTAGCTCAGTGGTTCCGCCACTTGCCTCCCAAGCACAAGGATCCGAGTTCGATCCCCAGTACCAAAAAAACCTCAAAAAACTAGTCCTCCTAAACTACACTGGGAGGGCCAGGGACTGAGCTCAGTGATGCCACCACTTGCCTTGCAAGCACAAGGTACTGAGTTCAATCCCCAGTACCAAATAAATAAATAAATAAAATATAGGGAGACCCTGTCTCAAAACAACAAAACAAAAAAGATCCAAGTCTAAACATGAAATTCATGTTTCAAATGCACCTTATACACATAGCTGGAGGGCAGATTGTTTTGGGTTTTTTTTTTGGTACTGGGGATCAAACTCAGGAGGGAGGGCAGTTTTATACAATATTTTTAGTGTGCTTTGATTGTAACCTATCTCATAAGGTCAGGTGGGATTTTTCCATTTGTATCCTTATATTGGCACTCAAAAAGTCTCAGACTTTGGTGCATTTCAGATTTCAGATTACGGATACTCAACCTGTGAACCTAAGTAGAGTAAGGTAATGAGGTGAGTCAGAAAGAAAAATTATGTTTCCAGTAAAAATCTTTGGGATTACCATGTAAATATATTCTTTAGAATTTGTCACCAGGCAGCTAACAAAACCTCAGTCTACCAAGTCTTCATAAACAATCTGTGAAGAATAAATTCGATAATGAAAGTACAAATTTATTAACAAAGTACTGACTGCCACCTAGTGTTCAAACTAAAGTTTTCATTGATGAGTTAGATATAAAACTGCAAATTACTCAGGGGGAGGGATCCTAGCCCAGCATGATGGTGCATACCCGATATAGTAGCAATCTGGTAAACTGAGGCAGGAGAATCAATAGTTTGAGCCCAGCATGTGCAATTTACCAAGATTGCATCTTAAAATTTAAAAAGGGCTGGGGGGGGTTGGGGATTTAGCTCAGTGGTTTCGCCGCCTGCTGCGCAAGTGCAAGGACCCGAATTCGATCCCCGGTACCAAAAAAATAAAAAATAAAAAAGGCTGGGGGTATAGCTCATTGTGAAGGCCCTGGGGTTCATTGCCAGTACCACTTAAAAAAAAAAAGTCTAATGAAGTTATCTAGGGTCATGAAAATCAGAAATATTCTGACCTTGCAAGGTTTTCAACAGAAGTTTACCTAAAGCAAGGCAAAACTATTCATCTGAGGTATCTGATTACTAGTATCAGTAGCCCAAAAAAGCTTAACCTTAGTCATCAATGGCAACAAGGCAAGAGTAGAAAATAAGCTTAGTAACATTTTAAAAATACTTTCTTAAATTGCAATAGCATAAAAACAGGTTTAGAATTTTTCTCATGTGATGAAGAAACAGAAAATGCTTTAATTATATGCTTCTTTCAGCATACTGAAATAAAACAAGTAAAACTGCCTCTGATTTTCATTTATAATTTTTTGGTGATGTGTATTTTTGTTTTGTTTTGAGACGGGGTCTTGCTATGTAGTTCAGGTTCGCCTTGAACTCACTATGTAGCCGAGGTTGGCCTCAAACTCACAGCTATCCTCCTGCCTCAGCCTCCCTACTGCTGGGATTACAGGCATGAGTCACTCTGCCCAGCAATGCACATTTTTAAATGGAAAGCACTTTCCAACTAATTATTTTAGGTTATAATATGGCTTTTAAAAATTGATATCCTAGGACATATCTCTTACTGTAAAACGACAGTCAACAGGAAAACAAGGCTCAAAATACAACTGACTTTAGTCAAAAAGACAGATGGGGCGGGGGATTTAGCTCAGTGGCACTGTGCCTGCCTCGAAAGCACAAGGTCCTGAGTTTCGATCCCTGTACCACAAAATAAATAAATAAATAAAAGACAGATATTAAGCCATTGTACAAGTGGATGTAGATTCCTCTACTTATGTGGCTAGATGAGACAGATATGTAGGCAAAATATCTGTTATTACAGTAACTTTCATATTACCATTCCTTGACCAAATACTAATGAAGCTCTGCAAAGCACACTGGTTTCTGAAGAATTAGAATTAAATTTTCATGCAAATAGAAGTATACATAACTTACAGAATCAAGTCAGAAAATTTTAAATATTTCTCTTTTTTTGCTTTTTTTTTTTTTGGTACCGGGGATCAAACTCAGGTCCTTGCACTTGTGCAGCAGGTGGCAAAACCACTGAGCTAAATCCCCAGCCCTAAATATTTGTTTTAATTTGCCACATGATTCTTGATTTTATTGGGTCAACTAACATTTTAGAGCAGCAGGTCTCAAATCATCCCCCCTTGGGATACCCATCCTTTCGGAAGGTCTATAAGATTAGAACAATTTCTTGTAATAATACTAAGACGTTATTTTACTTTTCACTCTCATCACTTTCCAACTGTACAGAGCCTGTCATAACACACAAATCGAATATAGAAGCAGATATGCAAATATAGCTGTCTTCAGTTAAACCAGACATTAGAAGTTTGCAAAAATATAAAATAATTGATGGGGGCGGGGAATTAGCTCAGTGGATTCGCTGCCTGCTGCGCAAGTGCAAGGACCTGAGTTTGATCCCCGGTACCAAAAAAATCTATAAAATAATTGGGCCAGGGATTTAGCTCAGCAGCACAGCACCTGCCTGGCAAGTGTGAGGTCCTGAGTCGATCCCCAGTACCAAAAAGATAAATAAATAAATAAATAAAATAATGCCCGTCTTCTTGCTTATTTTTTTAAATTTTGGGAGTTATTTTTCATTTAAAATGTTATTTATGTAACCTATAATGGGCTTATTGTTATTTCAAATGAATTAATAGTTAAGTTTCTCAGGTTTATTTTATAATACAGTAAGTATCAATAGATACAAGTCACACAAACAAAAGCTCATTGTTGGGCCGGGGATTTAGCTCAGTGGTTCTGCTGCCTGCTTCACAAGCGCAAGGTCCCAAGTTCGATCCCTGATACCAAAAAAAAAAAGCTCATCAATTACATTTGAGTATAAATGGTTTGTGAGAGCAAAATGTTTGACAGTCACTACTTATAGAGTAACATACTGAACATGAAAAGAATTTACTCTCAAAGCTTCAATGGAGTTGAAGAATAAAGCATAAACAACATTTACTAAGAAAAATGGAGGTGATACTCACCAAATGGATCTTCCATGCCACTATTAACCAGTTTAGGAAGGTAGGATATAGGTTCTAAAATGAGAAAAGAGTAAATAATATAGTTAAAATATAAAATCTACCAATTTTTATTTTTAAGAGATAAGCCCAGGCCAGGGATTTAGCTCAGTGGTTCCGCTGCCTGGCTTGAAAGCAGAAGGACCCGAGTTCGATCCCCAGTACCAAAAAAAAAAGATAAGCCCAGCTGGGCATGATGACACAGCTGTAATCCCAGTACTGAGGAAGGAGGCTGAGGCTGGAGGATCTCCACAAGTTTAAGGCCAGCCTGAGCTACATAGTGAGTTCAAGACCAATTTGAAATACAAAATGAGACTGTCTCAAACAAAACAAAATAAAATAAAACAAAAGCTCAATTCAGTAACACTGATTAAAGTTTAAAACTGGAACATTATAGAAACATACAACTTATTAAACAAGAACATTTCCAACTGAGTGCTATCTAAAGAGGGTTAGGATACACAGAACACCAACATATAGAACATTTGAGAATAACTTCCATTTTAAAAATGTTTCATTCTCAATTTCTTCAAATAATTTCCATTTTGAATCCTTGCACTGAATTTGTTAGA
Organism: Heterocephalus glaber; assembly: GCF_000247695.1. The sequence goes on along the minus strand of NW_004624764.1, from coordinate 12,234,396 downwards.
GTAAGGAAAAGGGCAAGATTTTATGTAAAACAAAACAAACTCATATAAACATCTAAGAAAGGATATAAAGGACATCTTTTGTTGATTTTTTTTTCTGGTACTGGGGATTGAACTTAGGTCCTTGTGCTTGCGAAGCAGGCGGCAGAACGGCTGAGCTAAATCCTCAGCCCTAAAGGACATCTTTTGAAGGACAGAATTTATTTTGCCTAAGGAAAGTAGAAGTTATTTTAGATATGATGGCTCAGTAAATTTAAGAACACTCAAGTATGGAAACAAAACAAAGCCAAAAAAATGTTTTGAAAAAAATTTAAGTAAAGACAGATATTCAGCCTCTCCCTTGCCCAATCAAGGCAATGATCAAGTCTGCCCAACCCAGTTTATTGTCCCTCTTCAATCTGAAGAGGATTCCCCAATAAATACTGGCATTCCCTAGTCTGATTACTAAATTCCAGCTTAGTACCAAGAATAACTGGAGAAAATTGGAAGTAAAGTGGGATTTTGCATTTGAATCATTAACAGACTACTAGACGGCAATGACTTCTTGGCTTGTTTTAGGTGTAATGTAGGTTTTCCCTGACATAAGTGTTGGTCCAATTCCTAAACTTTCATCTCTGCTGAACAGTGCTGGTCTATCTGTGGAAGGAAATGCACACTAATAAGTGATATGATAAGATGTTTCGGGTACTTTATTTGAAAATAAAGAGAAAACGTTAACTACAATGACAATGGATACTTGTAATCCCAGGACTCTGGGGGAGGCTGAAGCAGGAAGATCTCAAATTCAAGCCCAGCCTGGACAATTTAGCAACTTTGCAAGACCCTGTCTCAAAATTAAAATGAATGAATGAATGAATGCATGGGGATTTAGCTCAGTGCCCTGGGTTCAGGGCCCAGTGAGAGGAAGGGTAGACTACAATGGAAATGAAAGTGCTAAACTCAATTGATGCTCTAGAAAAAGATTAAAAAATGATGAGTGATTAACAGTCCAATGAAAGTCAAATATAGAAAGCCCCAAGGCATCCTTGGTAACTTACACAGAGGCTGAGAGGACACAAAAAGCTGAAGACAAGAATCATCAGTATGGCCCAACTCCAAGTTAATTCGTAGTCAAGGGAGGTGTGTTACACTGAGGTCATAGCCCTGAATCAGAAAGAATGATACCCTACCACAAAGAATAATGACCTTTAAGCTGGGTGTGGTGGCACATGCCTGGAATTCTAACACTCAGGAAGCTGAGGTGGGAAAAGGAGAGCTGGTCAATCATTTTCTTGAGATACAGCATTTAACACCCTGGCTAAAACCTCAGGATCACTAAGGATGTGGCTCAATGGTGGAGTGCTTGTCAAGCAGGAGCAAGGCCCAGGGATCAAAACCTCAGGATAGGTATGAATTTATGAGAATGGTTCCTAAAAATTGGAAGATTGATAGCCTATGCTAAATTGCAATGCAAAACTATAGCCGCTGAAACTGGACGAAGGGATTTAAAAGCTCCTGAATTAGATGTATTACATTACATTTGTTCAGACAATCCATCAACTTATGTTCCTTGGAAAGAAAGAATGACATAAAGAATGTGTTGGTGAGGGGAACTAGCACCATTAAGAAATTTAATAGTTGTTTTCCTCCATAGGAGAAGCTATTACAAAACTTAGCTCGCTGAACTTAGCTCACTGAAAGCAATGGCTATGATCCAACCCTGTGACGAAGTGCTACTGCATGGTAGATCTGACAAATTCCAAGCTCTTGCATAGGGCAAGCAAAGAACTACAAAGTGTGCACCCGAAATGAGGGAAAAGCAGCTATATTTACTGACGTTCACAAATAAGAAATGGTGCCAGGATGACAGAAAATGAACACTGCATACATACACTTTCCTTGCCATGCACAAGAGCTGGGAATCTATCTGTAGTAACAAAAGGAGACAAAGTCCTAGTACTCACCTATTAGAAGTCAGATGGACACAATTACCACAATTAGAGTGGCAGTCAAAGAAACCAGAGTCACAGATTTATGAAGATTGTTACTAGAACACGACCATCACTAGAAGCAAAATAGACAAGCAGCCAGTAAGAATGCTAGGATGGAGATGTAGCTCATTTTGGTCTCATTTGCATGAGACATGTGCTTAGCATGTATGAGTTCGAACCCCAGAACTCCCCATGTCCCACCCAAAATGCACCCTACCCTATTTGTAACATCAAAAGAAATCAAGGTGAAGATGAGGATGCTCCAGCAAAATATCAGGATCCTATGCCCAGTTTCTGGACTTGAGTCAGTATCAGACTCAATCCACTATTTGAAGGAGGTCAGGTACCCACAAGGAAATTGCAACACCAAAGTATAAGAGTTTCTTAAGAAATCAGGGCCAGGAATTTAGCTCAGTGGTTCCGCCACCTGCCTAGAAAGCGCAAGAACCCAAGTTTGATCCCCATACCGAAAAAAAAAATCACAAACCTAGAGGAGAAACAGGTCTCTGTACTTTGAGCTTAATACTCTGCAGTTCCACTCTTGAAATTCTTACAATTCTATACATAAATTCTCTGTAAGTGAAGTCTTGTGGGAAAATGGAGCATGTGCTGGGAGAGCCTGGAGCCCTGACTCACACAGTCCACCTCCCATCACCTCCCCTGAAGGGGCTGGCAGTGCCACAGTGTTTTGGTGGATGATTCCACAGGGACCTCGTACCCATTCTTAATCCAGATATACAAAGCAAAAAAATTATGTAGTAGCTCTACTGATAGTAGTTCACTCAGGCAACTGTAAACTGAGGAAAGGAGAACACTAATGTTTTGAGGACAGTCTGGCACTGATACCTAGACTCTGGAAGTATTATCATAACCTTATAAGGACCAGGAAATAAATTGAGTCCTGCCAACATGCAGCTCACAGTGTGTCCCCTGGGTCTGCAGGTCCTCCTAGTGGCCTGAATATAAAACTGAGACAAACACACTTGAAAATTTGTGCAACTCTCATCTTGCATTCTTGGCCCATGAGATAAGAATTACCACATGGGGGAGAGCTAAATGGGAAAAAGTCTCTAAAATTGCCCAACTCTATCTAACAATATAACACATCTATAAACCCAGCACTCTGGGAGACTAAGGCAAGAAGATAGTATCACAAGTTTACATCCTGCCCAGGCAATTTAGTGAGACACTTTCTCAAAAAAACAAAAAAGAGGGCCAGGGATGTAGCTCAGTGGCACCACACCTGCCTTGCAAGTGGAAGGTCCTGAGTTTGATCCCTGGTACCAAAAAAAAAAAAAAAAGAATGATGGTCCACATAAAAACGACAAACAATTGAAGGCACCAAAATTCAGAAAATGTTTATTTCACACAAGAGCATTAAGTATGTCTGCTACAACACAAGTCATATGAAATTATAAAGATTCATAATAGACAGAGTCAAGTGCTCATGTTATTCCCGCATTGTGTCTGTACTCTGACTGGTCTTTAGGCAGTAAGTCTGGAGTACACCTGTTTATACAGACATTTACCTCTCATCCAAAGATGCTTCCTTGGATATTTACAAGTTAGCTACTTAATTATAATTTATATTATCATTTATTTTAAGTATTAATGTCAATAATATTTAGTTATATATTAATATTTTATGATTCAATACATCCGTCATGTATTGCAACAAATGTACTAACTGCATCCATCTGGCTAATGATCTTAACTGGGGCTTATTTCTGGAGCAGGGCTTATATTACGAGCATCCTAAAAACAATCATGCTAGGGCCTATTTTATGGTTAGGCCTTTTTTTTTTTTTTTTTTTGGTACTCGGGATCAAACTCAGGATCTTGCACTTGCCAGGCAGGCGCCAGAACCACTGAGCTAAATCCCTGGCTCCTGGTTAGGTGTTATTTTGGGGAAAATACAGTAGAGAAAATGACTCAATCAACTTACATCAGCCATCATTTGTCATGGCTTTCCCAGTACTGACAAAATGGACACAAGAACAAAGATGGAGATGGTGCCAGAGTTAGAACTATGATGAGCCCAAAAGCATGAACTCCTGCTTACTAAAGATGCTCTAGCTACCCAGGCTATTAAAAAATTCAAACAGCCAGAACATAGACAAACATTAAAATCCCATTTTAACTAAAAAAAAAAAAAAATCCCATTTTGGCACCATTGTTTAAGGAAGCCAACTGATTACCAATAACGAGTTCATTATATTTGGACTCTTCTACCCTGGAAAGTTGAACAGTGTGTTCTGACAGGAACAGATAACATTTTGAGCAATTGGGAGGCTGAGGCAGGAAGACTGCCATGAATTCTCGGCCAGAATGGACTACATAGTAAGATCAGGGCCAGCCCGAAATACACAGCAAGACCCTGTCTCAAACCCCCCACACATACACAAAAACTTTTAGTGTAAGCTTGCCTTTCCTGCTCTCAGGATGCAGAGAACATCACTACAGGAGAAGTTAGGATATATCTGATCTATCACAAGCATCACCCCACCCAACACTGTGTTGTTTCAGGGAAACTATTTGGTAGTAAATTACATGCAGGAAGGAGCTCAGGACCATGGGACCTACTGGTGGTATCATATACAGTATCATCTAAAAACTGCTAACCAAACCAAGCATAGCGTGCTTCCCTGTAGTCCCAGCACTTAGGTGGCTGAGGCAGGAAAACCACTTAAGCTCACATGTTTGAGATCAGCTTGGGCAATGTAGCAAAATGAGGTGGGGGGGGCAATTTAAAAATTGGACAAAGGATCTGAGGTCATTTCTCTAATGATATACAAATAGCTAACTAGCATATGAAAAGATCCTCAACATCTTTAGCCACCAGGGAAATACAAATGAAAATTACTTTAAATCATTTAGTCAATTAAATGGGTACAAATAAGACATAATAACAAGTGTTGTCAAGGATATGGAGAAACCAGAACCCTCATACACTGTTAGTGGAATGCTAAATGGTGTTGCATGTATGGAAAAGAGCTTTCAGTTAAATACAGTTACCATGTGATCCAGGAATTCCACTTCTATGTATGCAGGACAGAAATAAAAATATATGTCCATCTAAAAATGTGTACAAGGGCCAGGGATTTAGCTCAGTGGTTTTGCCACCTGCTGTGCAAGCGCGAGGGCCTGAGTTCGATCCTCAGTACCAAAAATAAAAAATAAAAAAAATTTAAAAAAAATAATAAAAATGTGTACAAATGTTTATAGTAGCACTATTCATAAAAGCTAAAAAGCAAAAACTACCCAAATATCTATCAACTGATGAATAAATAAACAAAATTAATACAATGAATTATGGGTCGGGGATTTAGCTCAGTGGTTCCGCCGCCTGCCTTGCAAGCGAAAGGACCCAAGTTCGATCCCCAGTACCAAAAACAAAAACAAAAACAAAAACAAAAAAAATACAATGGATTATTATTCAGGAATAAAAAGAAATGAAACACTGACACATGTTACATGGATAAACGTTAAAAGCATTTTCCTAAATGAAGTTGATTACAAAGGACCACACATCATATGATTCAATTTTGTGAAATATTTGCAATAGGCAAATCTATAGACTGAAAGTAAGTGGTGGCCTATGGCTGGGAAGGATAGGGAGATTGAACAGAGATGCTAAAGGGAACAGGGCTTTTTGGGGAGAGGTAGTGAAAATACCATAAAATTGATTGGGGTGATGGTGGTACAATTTGTAAATATACTAAACAACACTTATACACTTCAAATGTGTAAATCGTTAATTTAAAAAAGCAGTTGGCCTGGAATTTAGCTCAGTGGCACCATGCCTGCCTCACAAGCGCACGGTTCTGTGTTTGATCCCCTGTACCAAAAAAAAAGCAGTTGATCTGAGTAACACAATAGTATTCTGTGGTAGCATGGTGTTAGACAGACTAGATTAAGGAATGACTTGTTGCTCCAACTGCTAGTAATGCTGTTGGCAGACAGCCTATAGCCATCAGTCCCCTAGGGGTTGGCCTCAGATGCAGACTTGCCCCAAGGGAGGTCACATGATGAGTTCTCAAAGGGTCCATATCCAGTTAAGGCCAGGGTATAAGCCAAACCATTTCAGCACAATATGGAACAATTCTAACAGCCCATTTTAGCCCAGGCCTCCCTATGAGGCCCAAGAAGGCTGCTGTTGGATCTCTACTACACCTTGACTTCCTCTGCCCAAATATTGTTGTTGTTCCCTTCCACAGGGGTTGTTGGAAGGGCACTTCTTAATAAACATTCTTCACAATGAACTATTAGTCTGCTTCCCAAGAACCCAACTTAAGATAGTGCTCCTTTAATAGAAACTTCATTGACAATTTGCCAGCCATTTGATATAAATCCTAATACCAAGCTATCAAAATCCCAGACCATAATTCTCCAAACACTACATAGTTTTATCAGGTTCCAAGGGTTCTTACACACATACAATTTCTATATTAGACTATGCTACAGTTTTCCAAACCCACAGTACTTTACTTATTTTGACTGATACTATTATAAACTGGGTTCAAAGTCATTTAACTGTCCCTATCAGAATGTTATGCATTTTAACCAACAGTTCCATAATTTTGCCCTTGAGGATTTTTTAAAATATCAGGTAGAGGGCTGGGGATTTAGCTCATTGGTTCTGCCGCCTGCCTCGCAAGTGCAAGGTTCCAAGTTAGATCCCGGTACCAAAAAAAAAAAAATTAGGTAGAGGTGGGCATAGTGGTGCATACCTATAATCCCAGCACTTGAGAGGCTGAGGTAGGAGGATCACCATGAGTTTAAGGCTAGCCTGGGCTCCATAGTGAGTTCAAGGCTAGCCTGAATACATAGAGACCCCGCCTCAAAAGAAAAAAAAAATGTTTCTTCCTCTGGAAAACGCCAGGTGGCAGATGTCACCAGTGCAGCAGGAGGGCCCAGAGGCCCAGAAGGCCCAGGCATGGTAGGCTGTGGTGGCTTCCATGGAGGCTTCAGAAGTGGCCTTCCAGGACACAGGTGCAGCCAGGGCCAGGGGCCTCAGGGCTTGAGGTGTTAAGGCCAAGGACAAAGAGTGGATTCCCATCACCAGCTGGGCCACCTGGTCAAGAATAGGAAAATCAAGTCCCTAGAGGAAATTTCTCTCTTCTCCCTGGCCATCAAGGAGTCTGAGATAATTGACTTGTTCCTGGGCACAGCTCTCAAGGATGAAGTTCTGAAGATCATGCCCATGCAGAAGCTAACTCATGTAGCCTGCTGACCAGGTTCAAGGCATCTGTTGCCACTGGGGACTACAATAGTCAAGTTGGTCTGGGTATAAAGTGCTCCAAGGAGATAGCCACTGCCATTTGAGGGGTCATCATCCTGGCCAAGCTCTCCATTGTTCCTGTGTGGAGAGGCTACTGAGGGAACAAGATCTGCAAGCCCCACATTGTCCTTTGCGAAGTGACAGGCCGCTGTGGCTCTGTGTTGTCGTGTCTGATCCCTGTCCGCACTGGCACCATCTCAGCCCCTGTGCCCAAGAAGCTGCTGCTGATGGCTGAAATTGATGACTTCTAAATGTCTGTGAGGAGCTACACTGCTACTCTGGGCAACTTCGCCAAGGCCACCAGAAATTCCATGACTGTCTTATAAAATCCCACACCAGAGTCTCTCTCTAGAGGCCTCAAGCTCTAGCACTAGCTACAACATAGGGTTTTTACAAGAAAAATAAAATGAATGAAATCCTGTCAAAATAAATACATACATAAAATAATTAGGTAGATACAACATAATCCCAGAAACCTGAACTGCTTTTGTTGTAATACTTTTTTTTGAGACAACGTCTCACCATGTAGCCCAGGCTGGCCTTGAATGCATGGGTATCCTCCTCCTCAGCATCCCAAGTGCTGGGATTACAGGTGTGTGTCTCCAGGCCCTGCTTGTTGTAATACTTGTTACAAAAGTTAACCCTTAAGGAAGATTGCAGGTTTAATAAAGATAAGCAAAAACTGGAATTTCTCTCTTTTTTTTTTTTTTTTTTTTTGAGACAGGGTGTAGCTATTCAGTTCAGGCTGGCCTTGAACTCTCAGCAATCCTACCTTGGCTTCCCAAGTACTGGGATTACAGGCATGTGCCATCACACTTAGCCTTCTTTCTTTTTTGAGTATAATGCTTGAACCCTTCTTGACAAGTATTACATGAGATTTCGGTGGTCAAAGACTGATACTAACCCTACTGGTTTCCTCACTATAACAGCAGCACAAGGAACCCAAAACAATGTGCCATTAAGTTTCCAAATAGTCTTCATCTTCAAATGTCTTCACTTAACAAATGGGAAATTGAGCCTGTGTCTTTGATTGTCAGAGGATAGTCAAGTAGCCTGAATATACCACTGAATAAATATTTTAGTGCAACTTACAATTTGAAAATGAAGTCATTCTTTTCTACCAAGAAAACTTAACCACCTAGAAAAATTCCAGTCCTACAAATCAGTAATACGCACGCGCGCGCACACACACACACACACACACACACACACACACACTCTGAATCTGAGATTGTTGTATGTATGTATGTATTTATTTATTTATTTTTGGTACCGGGGATCAAACTCGGGTCCTTGCGCTTGCGCAGCAGGTGACAAAACCACTGAGCTAAATCCCCGGCCCATGTATGTATTTATTTATTGAGATGGGGTCTATGTAGTTCAGGCTGGCCTTGAACTCACTATGGAGCCCAGGCTGTCTTTGAACTCACAGCAATCCTCCTGCCTCGGCCTCCCAAGTGCTGGAATTACAAGTGTGCAAAAATAAATAAATTAAATGAATGAATGAATGAATGAATAAATAAATAAATAAAACAAGTGCGCCACCACACCCGGCAAATCTGAGAATTGTAGAGATATTCTTTGACAATGAATAATGAACCTAACAGTTAAGGCAGATAAAGCTATACCTATTTTTCCAGGGGAAATAACCCAATGTTCTAAATTTGGCAGACAGTATTAAATTAGGATGTGTAGGGCCGGGGATTTAGCTCAGTGGTTCCGGTGCCTGCCTCGCAAGTGCAAGGTCCCAAATTCGATCCCCGGCACCAAAAAAAAAAAAGTTGAGGCATAGATTAGGATGCGTCATATCATTAACGATCACACCAAGATTATCAACTTTCACAGGATACTTACTATCCATGGAAACATTCACATCATAAAGTATCTATCCTCACTTCTCAAATAATACTGCCAGCTGCTTTTATTTCCTGAGAGCTCCAAAATAGGTGAGAACTGGTTGGGAATGGTCAGTGGAGAACTACAAACATACAGCCATACAGCAGAACCATCCATGATATAATCCACTTTTAGAGAGAAGAACAAATCAATCACTGACTTAAAATTGACTGTATTGGGAGGCTGAGACAGGAGGATCATTTCAGTGCAGGAGTTTAAGGCCAGTCCGGGCAACACACTAAGACTGACTCCCCCTCATACACAGAAAAAAAAGAAAGGAAGGGGGCCGGGGATTTAGCTCAGTGGTTCTGGCATCTGCCTCTCAAGCGCAAGGTCCCAAGTTCAATCCCTGGTACCAACAAAAAAAAAAAAAAAAAGAAAGGAAAGAAGGAAAGATAGATCTCAAAAGTAACTACATAGTTTTTTATTTTTTTTCTTTAAGCCTGTCATCCCAGCATTCTGGGAGGCTGAGGCAAGAAAATCCTAAGCCCAAGCCCAGCTAAAAAGGGTTGAGGATATAGCTCAGCCTGAGGCCCTGGGCTCAATTCCTAGTGTGGAGTGGGGTGGGGGTGGGGGCAGGGGCAATACAGCCTGTTTTCAAAAACACTACTGATGAAGGTACAAATTCCCAATGATGAATATTGTATACCTAAAATGTACCAATAAACTTAATGAAAAAAAAAACAAACACTACTGATGAGATGAAAAAAAAAAAAAAAGCACTACTGAACTTGGCATGGTGGCGCACACCAGTAATCCCAGCACTTGGGAGGCTGAGGCAGGAAGATTGCTTACAAATACGAGGCCAACCTGAATTACATAGTGAGGCCCTGATGCTGGGCACAGTGGCACACGGCTATAATCCTAGCACTCAAGAGGCCAAGGTAGGAGGATTGCTGAGTTCAAGGTCAGCCTAGACTACACAGTGAGAGACTGTCTAAAAAACCAAAACCAAAACCAAACAAAAGACATAGCAAAGTCCCGTTGAAAAACAAAACTACTAAAGTTTTGCTGGAGATTGAACCCACAGCCTCACTGAATGCTAGGCAAACACCCTAACTACTGCGCTACATCCCGTGCCCTTTCCTATCTCTTTATGTAGCTAATTTCTTCAGGTCTCACGCTTAGGTAACATATCCAGAGTATCTTCTGTATTAGGATCCTTTTGAGAAACAGAACCAGTAGGAGGGATACTAATATACATACATAAATATTTATGTCTATAAAATTAGTTGGAGTCAGGCGTGGTGGCACATGTCTGTAGTCAGTACTCAGGAGGCTGAGGCAGGAGGACTGCCACAAGCTCCAGGCCAGTGAAGGCTACATAGTGAGTTCAAGGCCAACCTGAACAGAGAGACCCTGTTTCAAAAAAACTAAAAAAAAGGCCGGGATTTAGCTCAGTGGTGCTGCCGCCTGCCCTGTAAGCGCAAGGACCCGAGTTTGATCCCCGGTACCAAAAAAAAACCTAAGAAAAAGGAAAAAAAAGTTAGTTAGACCCCATGGCACATGCCTGTAATTTCAGCTAGAGATATTCCTCATTTTACAACCTATCTGTTAAAGACTTGAACCAGGGCCGGGGATTTAGCTCAGTGGTTCCGCCACCTGCCTCAAAAGTGCAAGGTCCCAAGTTTGATCCCTGGTACTTAAAAAAAAAAAAAAAAAAGACTTGAACCAATAGTTTTGGACATCTTGTTTATAGAACCTCAATGTCTTTTTTATAAAGTACACCTTGTTTATACAGTACTGTAATTTTTGCTGATTGTACTTTACAGTACTGTAGTTTTATGTTCTGTTATACTTTATAGTACTGCATGTAAGAATTATGGAAATAGAAGCAAAGTCATCGAGTTGGAGCTTCCTTTGACCATTTCTTTATTCTGAATATTGTAATGTACATAATATATATAATTCCTCATTTAGCTATCATTTCATTTAAAGACCTAGTTGCAGTACCTCCTCCACACACAGTCGATAAACAAGTATAAACAATATTTATACTTAGGAGGCTGAGGCATGAAGATAGCAAGTTCAAGGGGCCGGGGATTTAGCTCAGTGGTTCCCCCGCCTGCCTCATAAGCGCAAGGTCTGGAGTTCGATCCCCAGTACCAAAAAAAAAAAAAGAGCAAGTTCAAGACCTATCTGGGCAACTGAGCAGACCCTGTCTCAAAATAAAAATGAAAATTAAAAAGGGGCCAAGGATGTCACTCAGCATGAAAGCCCTGGATTCAATCTCCAGCCCACCCCCCCAAAGGAGGAGGAAGAGAAGCAGTGGCAGTCAAGTGCAAAGATATCACCCCTCTTTTCATTAACCATTGTATTCTCTTCTTGTTGCTTTTTTAAGGGCCAGGTGTAGTGCTGCCCTGGCTACTTGGCAGGCTGAGGCAAGAGGACTGCAGGAGACTCTATCTCTTTTCTTTTTTTTGCAGTACTAGACCCCTAGTACCCAAGGCCTTAGCACTGAACTATATCCAATTAAATATTTAAATTATATTTAAATTTTGAGACAGGGTCTCACTAAATTACCCCAGCTGGCCTCAGAGAACTAGAGACCCTCCTGCCCCAGACTCCCAGAGTGCTGGGATGACAAGTATGCACCAACAACACTCAACCACATGATAGGTAGGGCTAGACTTGTAGATCATGCTAAAGCTCACCCCAGTTCTTGTGTTCAGCTCAAAATAAATTTTAAAAAGGAGGTATCAGTTCTATCATGATTCTAAGCTTGATAAAAATATACAACATCTAGGGTCTGGGATTTAGCTCAGTGGCACCTTGACTGCCTTGCAAGCGCAAGGCCCTGAGTTCGATCCCTGGTACCAAAAAAAAAAAAGTAAAAATATACAATGCCTAAAAATGTCATCAGGATTATAAAACTTAAATTTACATTGGTAGAGAAGGGACAATTAAAACTTTTTTCCATGCACTCCTTGGACTTGACATAAAAACATATCACTAGAGAAATAAACACAATTAAGAAACTAACAAGAGCTGGACGTGGTGGTTTATGCCTATAATCCATGCACTTGGGAGGCTGAGGCAGGAAGATCACCATGAGTTCCAGGGCAGCTTGGGCTACATAGTGAGTTCAGCCTGAACTACACAGTGAGACCCTGTCTCAAGACCTCCCCCAAAAGTAAAACAAGGCAAGTCCAAAGGACATAAAAAAACTGTTCACAGAAGTAACAGTAGAAAACTTCCCAGACACAGGCAGAGAATTTGACATACAGATAAGTGAGGCATATAGAACTCCAACTAGCCACGATAAAAAAAAAAGCTACACCTAGACATATAATAGTCAAGATCCCAGAAATGCAACAGAAGAACAAACTCCTACAAGCAGTTAGAGAAAGCCCATCAGAATCACAGCAGACTTCTCAACACAAACCCTCAAGTTAAGGAGAGCCTGGAGTGAAGTATTTCAAGCCCTAAAAGAAAATAACTTCCAATCTAGACTGTTGTATCCTGCAAAATTATCTTTCAAAATCGATGGGGAAATTAGATACTTCCACAACAAAGAACACCTGAGAAACTTCACGAACACCAAACCAGCACTCCAAACAATTCTAAACAATATCCTAGAAAAAGACAATGAAGGTCACAACTCCTTGAGGCCCAACAGAGCGAAGCCACCAGGCATGGCAAGAAACTAAAGGGAAAGGGGGAAAAATAAAAAGTAAAAGAGCCAACAACAGTAAGACAACATGACAAGGATGAGTTGATATCTACCAATTATAACTATCAATGTTAATGGACTCAATTCACCAACCAAAAGAAACAGACTAGCAGAATGGATTAAGAAGCAAAATCCAAGGGCCGGGGATTTAGCTCAGTGGTTCCATCACCTGCCTTGGAAGCGCAAGGACCTGAGTTCAATCCCCAGTACCACCCCCCCAGCAAAATCCAACAATATGCTGTATAGAAGAAACACACCTAATTCAAAGAGACTTTAACAGACTGAAAGTAAAAGGATGTAAAACAGCTCTCCATGCTACAGGAACCTGGAAAAAAGCAGGGGTATTAATCTTATTTGCAGGAAAAATAGATTTCGAACCAAAACTAATTAAGAGAGACAAAGATGATCACTACATCCTGTGAAGGGAACAATCCAAGAGGAAGAGATGACAATCATAAATATATATCCACCAAATATGAATGCCCCCAACTATATAAAACAAATATTAATGGGCATGAAAAACCAAATAAGCACTAATACAATTGGAGTGGGGGACCTCAATACCCCACTATCACAAATAGACAGATCATCCAGACAAAAAAATCAACAACGAAATTCTAGAACTGAACCAAGCTTTTAAAAATGGACTTAATAGATGTCTACAGAGTGTTCCACCCCACAAAATCAGAATACACATTCTTTTCGACTGCACACAGGTCATTCTCCAAAATAGACCACATGCTAGCTCATAGGACATGTTTAAATAAATGCAAAAGAATTGAAATTGCCCCTGTATATTATCAGACCATAGTGCAATAAAATTGGAGATCAATAGCATAAGAAACCGCAAAACCCCCCACAAACACATGGAAATAGAATAACACTCTCCTGAACAACCAATGGGTCACAGAGGAAATTAAAGAAGAAATTAGACAGTTTCTACAAGTAAATGACAATGCCAGTACAACATACAGGAATCTATGGGACACAATAAAAGCAGTTTTACGAAGGAAATTCATAGCAGTGAATGCCCATATTAGGAAAACAGAGAGCTTAAATAAACAAACTAATGCTGAACCTCAAGCTACTAGAAAAAGAAGAGGATGACAAACCCAAAGCTCGTACAAGACAGGAAATTATAAAAATCAGAGCCGAAATCAATGCAATGGAAACTAAGAGAATGATACAAAAACTCAATGAATCGAAGGGTTGGTTTTTTGAAAGAATAAATAAAATTGATAAACCCTTAGCCAACCTTATCAAAAAAAGAAAAGAAAAGGCTCAAATCCATGCAATTAAGAATAAAAAAGGTGAAGTCACAACAGATCCAGCAGAAATACAGAAGATCACCAATACCTACTTCGAGAACCTGTACTCTAATAAAATGGAAAATACAGAAGAAATGGACAGATTCCTAGATACATAACGAATTGCCAAAGTTAAATGAAGAAGATATAAAAATTCTAAACACTCTAATTACAATCAGTGAAATTGAAAATGTAATTAAAAATTTACCAACAAAGAAAAGCCCAGGTCCTGATGGTTTCACTGCTGAATTCTACAAGACATTTAGAGAAGAGTTACCGCCATTACACTTTAAACTCTTCAATGAAATTGAAACGGAAGCAATACTTCCAAATTCATTCCTGGAAGCAAGTGTTACTTTTGATTCCAAAACCAGGGAAAGACCCAACCAAAAAAGAGAATGACAGGCCAATCTCTCTAATGAACATAGATGCAAAAATCCTCAACAAGATACTGGCAAACAGAATACAGAGGGTCATCAAGAAGATCATACACCCGGACCAAGTCAGATTTATCCCAGGGATCCAAGGATGGATCAACATACGTAAATGAATAAATGTAATACACTGTAT
>NW_004624764.1:12181217-12212902 GCF_000247695.1 Heterocephalus glaber | reverse complement strand
TAACTGATATTGTAAAATAGGAAGAAAATGTCCAAAGGGGTAGGGGAAATGGGAGGGGTAGGGGAAAGGAAAGAAGGGAAAGGAAAAATATGAGAAAAGGAAAAAATGGAAACAAAGTCTTTGTAAATAGGGAAGGGTGGAGGGGGTGAAGGGTGGACAGGAAATGGGGAAAAAATAAGAACCAAGATATATCATGTAAAGGTACAAGTACCCAATGATAAATGTGAATGTATTGTATACTTAAAATGTACCAATAAAAGAATCTAAGAAAAAAAAAAAGAAAATAACTTTCAGGGTGGGGGATTTAGCTCAGTGGTTCTGCCACCTGCCTCACAAGTGCAAGGTCCTGTGTTCGATCCCTGGTACCAAAACAACGAAAACAAAAACAAACAAACAAAAAGAAACCAACTTTCAGAAAAAAAATTATTGATGTGATCACGACAATATTTATACCTAGAAAAATATGGCACTATGTATTTCTGGTATTACACATTTTGAGAAACTTCTTAAAGACAAAATACAATTTGTTTTTGTTTTTGAGATAGGGTCTCCCTATGTCATTCAGGTTGGCCTTGAACTTGCTATGTAGCCCAGGCTGGCTTTGAACTCACAGTTATTCTTTTGCCTCAGACTCCCAAGAGTTGAGACTACAGGTATGAGCCACCATGCCTGATGACAAAATATAATTTTAAAAGGTACAGTTTACTAGTCCAACATATCAAAGTTTGTAAGAGACCTGGGGAGGGCCAGGGATTTAGCTCAGTGGTTCTGGCACCTGCCTCGAAAGCGCAAGGTTCTGAATTTGATCCCCAGTACCAAAAAAAAAAAGAAAAAAAAAGAAAGATCTGGGGATGGGGCCCTGTGATAGAGGGCTTGCCTAGCACTTACAAGGCCTGGGTTTGATTCCTAACACTGCAAAAAATAAAGTGTGCAATGATTAATCCAGCGTCAAAGTGATACAAGTATCATTTTTTGTTTATGCCACAGTGTACAAAAATACATTCATTGCCAGGCATGGTAGAGCACAACTGTAATCCCAGTACTTAGGAGGCTGAGGCAGGAGGATTGCTGTGAGTTTGAGGCCAGCCTGGGCTACATAATGAGTTCAAGGCCAGGCTGAACTACATAGCGAGACCCTGACTCAAAAAAACAAATCAAAAATATATATTCATTTAGCAGAATGGTCCTTAATGATCTGCACTTACCAAGATATTGGTGTTATTATAGTGAAACAAAGAGTATTCTCCAACTGCACAAAAATATTGTTTCTGAAGCCTATTGCTTACCTAACTTTGTATAGGCAAGTAAAGAATGTAATGTCAGATACAGTAACACATATCTGTAATCCCAGCAACTTGGGAGGCTGAGGCAGGAGGATAGAAGTTCAAGTGCAGCCACTAGGGCAACTTAGTGAGAGCCTATCTGAAAAATAAAAAGCGCTGGAGGGGTGTCACTTAATGGTAGAGTGCCCTTGGTTCTATCCTCAGCATTAAAACACAACACACCAAACAAAACAAAAATCCCAGTCTTATTACTATCTCCAATAGGTAACAGGCATTGTGCATCTTCTTTCTTTTTTTTTCTTTAAACTGTCTTGCTGTGTTGCCCAGGCTGGCACCAACTCCTGAGCTCAAGGAATCCTACTAACTCAGTCTCCCAAGCACCTGGGACTACAGAAGCAAGCCATAGTGACCAAGCACCTTTTTGGGGGAGGGGGTAAGGGCAGTCCTAGGGATCAAACTCAGGTGCTAGAGCACTGGTGGTAAAACATAGGTATGAGTGTAAAGTGAAAGTGCTTTACCACTGAGCTATAACCCTAGCCCCAATTTTTAATATTTTGAGGAACTTTCATATTGTTTTCCATAGCAGCTGTACTGTTTTACATTCCCACTAGTAGTAGCAAGGGTTCTCTTTTCTCTACATCCTTACCAACTCTTGTTATCTTTGGTCTTTGCTGGGGGTGGGTGTTGGGGAGGTGTTGAAACAGGCTCTTGGTATATACCCCAGGCTAGCCTCAAACTCACACCAATCCTCCTGCCTCAGCCTCCAGAGTGTTAGGATTACAGGTGTGAACCACCATGCCTGGCTCTCTATATTTGGTCTTTTTGATAACAACCAAAACAAATATAAGGTAATATGATCCTGTGGCTTTAATTTTCATTTTCCAGATTGATTAGGGATATTTAGGGTTTTTTCACATACTTGTAGGCCACTTCTATGTCTTCTTTTGAAAAATATCTATTCAGATGCATCCCCCCTTCTTTAGATAGGTTCTCACTATGCAGCCCAGGCTGGCTTCAAATTCACTATCCTCCTGCCTCAGCCTCCTGAGTGATGAGATTACAGGCATGCCACCACATCTGGCCCACTGCCCAATTTTTAATTGGGCTATTTGTTTTATTAGATTCCTTACATATTCTAAATACTAACCCTTTATCAGATGTATCACTTGCAAATATTTTTCCCATTCTGTATCCTTTTCTTCATTCTATTGTTTCCTTTGCTGTGTAGAAATATTTTAGTTTATTTAATTTAGTTTATTTATCTTTTGCTATTTTTGCTTTTGTTGTCAGTGCTTTTGGGGTAATTTCAAAAACTCATTGCCCAGATCAATGTCATGTCCTCTAGTAATTTTTACGGTTTCAGGTTTATATCTTTAATCCACTTTTAGTTGAGTTTTGTATATGGTATAAGATAAGGATCTAATTTCATTCTTTCACATGTGGATATCTAGTTCTCCCAGTACCATTTATTGAAGAGATTGTACTTTCCCTATTGTGTTTTCTTGGCATCTTTATCGAAAATCAGTTCATTATAAAGGCATGAATTTATTTCTGAACTCTATTCTGTTCAGTTAGTTTACTCTTATTTATTTATTTATTTTACTCCCCTTTGGGGGGGCGGGGTACCTGGGATTGAACTCAGGACCTTGCGCTTGCAAGGCAGGTGCAGTGCCACTGAGCTAAATCCCCAGCCCTACTCTCCCATTTTTAAAGCCAAAACAGGCTTTCAAACCTGCCTCTTTTTAGCAGTTACTCTCTACCTTCCATAAACTCTCTAAGTAGCCAGGCATGGTGGTATACACCTGTAATCCCAGCACTCTGGGAGGCTGAGGCAAAAAGATCCCAAGTAGGAGCGCAGTCTGGGAAACTCAGCAAGACCCTATCTCAAAATGAAAAAATTAAAGCTAGGCATGGTGGCGCACACCTGTAATCATAGCACTCGGTGGGAGGCTGAGGCAGGAGGATAACTGTGAGTTCGAGGCTACATAGTGAGTCCAAGGCCAGCCTGAATTACAAAGTGAGACCCTGTCTCAAAAAACAAAAATCACAAGCCCAAGGACCCGAGTTTGATCTCCAGTACTAAAAAAACACAAAAAAACAAAACATGCCAGGGATTTAGCTAAGTGGTGCTGTGCCTGCTTGGCAAGCACAAGGTCCTGAGTTTGATCCCTGGTACAAAAAATAAATAAATAAAAAGCGCTGGGTATGTAACGCAGTGTCAATCCCCAGTGTTACAAACAACAACCAACCAGTCAAAAAAATCTCTTGTGGCACACACTTGTAATCCCAGCACTTGGGAGGCTGAGGCAGGAGGATTACTGTGAGTTTGAGGCATGCCAGCACTGAAGGCCAGCCTGAACTAATAAAGAGACCCTGTATCCAAAAACAAAACAAAACAAAAACCCTCTTACCTTCAAGCAATTACATTCCTAAATAGATCAGATTCTATTATTCATCTTTTTTTCTTTTTTTTTTTGGTACCGGGAATTGAATTCGGGACCTTGCACTTGCAAGGCAGGAGCCAGAACCACTGAGCTAAATCCCTGGCCCACTATTATTCATCTTATTTTAATATCTTTTGACAATTCCCTAACATAAAGCCTTAAATGCTTCACCAAAGTATTTTGAATCCTCAACACCCAATTTATTCACCTTCCCTTCACCTTCCTACTATTCATTCTAGGGAACCAGGGACCCCTTAGCAGTCCATTAGTTTCTAGTATTATACGCTAATATCTGCTTATGTGCTCTTTTCTGCAAGGAACATTCATTGCTCCTATCAAGTTTTGCAGAGGGGGTAAGAGAGTCAAAAAATGTTAAAAACCAACTGTAGCCAGGCATGGTGGAGCATGCCTGTAGTCCCAGCACTTTGGAGGCTGGAGGCAGGAGGATCACTATGAAATAGAGGCCAGTCTGAGCTACACAGTGAGTTCAAGCCCAGCCTGAACTAGTGAGACCCTGTCTGAAAACAAACAAACACCTAAAAACAATTGTAGCCTAGCCATATTAAACTACTTACTCTTCCCAGACACACAGCTCATATTTTCACATCTCTATTCTTATGCTCCAAGTGCTCCTGGTATGTAGAATAACTTTGATTGTAACTAGTTCTCTGAATTCCTATTCATCCCTCAAGACCCTACTCCATAACCATATCCTCTGTAATGCCTCCTTTTACAGTCTACCAAAGCAGGCTCTTTCAGTCCCTATTATATCTCTAATACTCACAACACTACTATTGTTGTAATATATCAGCTTTAGGGGGCAGAGGTTATATACCTTCCCATCATTGTAATGCCAGCACACAAAGCTGATCCTAGCACACAAGAGGCCAAAAAAACAAAAACATCTGCTGAATTTTTAAAAAACAAAAAAATTTTTTGATTCTGATAGTCTCCAAAATTGTACCTGCTACTTTTGTTTTGTTTTTGTTTTGTTTTGTTTTGGTTATCGGGGATCGAACTCAGGACCTTGCGCTTTCGAGGCAGGCACAATGCCACTGAGCTGAATTCCCAGCCCTTTTGGTATTCATTAACTCATTCAGCAATGAGTGAATAAAGTTCCAATGAAATACTTGGAGCTGTGTGCTAAGCCAATAAAGATATAGATTAAGACTTTATCTCTGTCCTAGGGATACAGCTCAGTGGTAGGGTGCTTACCTAGCATTAGGCCCTGGATTCAATCTCCAGTAGTACCACCACCACCACAAAAACAAACAAACAAAAAACCCCGATATAAAATTTGACAAATGTTATGAAAAAGGTCCACATAAATGGTCATAGTATCTCCTACGAAGATTTGACTCAGAGTATAGGAAAGTTTACAATGTGACATTAAGCCAGAGAATTCATCCATTCACTTCTTTCCCTATAAACTTGTGCCAGTGTTCCTTTTCTAACAGTAATACTAAAAATAACTACAGGAATTTGAGGCACATAATGTAACCAAATACTTTATCTTACCTGCTCCTGGAAACAATTCCACAAGTTAGGTGGAGCAGGAATGATTATCCCCATGTTAAAAACATGGGAAAACTAGGACTCAAATAGGTTAAGTGAGGTACTCAAGGTTACGCAATAAGAGAATTTTTTTTTCCAGTACTGGGGATCAAGGGCTTCACTCAGGCTAGGCCAGCTTCTTACTACTGAGCTACATCCCCAGCCTGCAAAATTAATAAGAGAGGGTCTGGGGCTGGAGATTAACTCAGTGGTAGAGCACTTGCTTAGCATAAGCGAAGGCCTGGGCTCAATCCCCAGTAACTCAAACAAAAAGGTTATGTTTATCTAGAATTTCTTTACAACTGCTCCTTTTTCCCACCCCAACTCTAATCAGACTATAAACCCCAACACGGAAAAAGATTTTCATTTTTACTGCTTTGTCCTTAGGGTTTAGAACATATAGATTTACATGAATGAATGGATTTAAAAGTAAAGTAGACTAACAGCAAAAAACACAAGAGAAAAAAGTTTTTGCCCATGTTATTGACATAATAAAAGAGATTTGGGGCTGGGAATTTAGCTCAGTGGTTCCAGCACCGGCCTTGCAAGCAAAAGGTCCCAAATTCAATCCCCAGTACCAAAAAAAAAAGCCAAATGAAGGAGATTTAAAATGAGATTCTACTCATTAGAAAGGCTAGATGAATTGTACTGAGTCAATTCCACTAGTATGCTATGCAATTTACCTAAGAATGAAGAGAGCTGATGTAGGTTTCTATTTCTGATGTCATACTCATGGCATGTACTGACATAAACCCAAGATTTAACTGCAGGTTTGAAACTGATTAAAATTTTTATTAAAGGAAGTAGCTAAAAGAAAGTTTTACTGCAGTCTTGATACTATGACTAAAAAGGTATACACATTTCAATTCTGTCTTCAATGTTTCAGGAGCCAAAGCTGCTGTACCTATGTTCTCCAACATATTACTTTGATAAAATATTTAACCACCTTTTGTATATGTGTGATGGCGGTGGTAGGGTACTGGGTATAGAACCCAGGGGCCTACACATGCTAGACAAACACTCCACTATGGAGCTACTTTCTTGGTCTCTGTTTCTTTTCTTTTCTCTCTCTCTCTGTTCCTTCCTTCCTCTCTCCCTGTTGTTTTTTTTTTTGAGATAGGGTTTCACTAAGTTGCTCAGGCCAGCCTCAGATTTTTGATCCTCCTGCTTCAGCTTCCCACAACAGCTGGGATTACAGAGATATACCACTGTGCCCAGCATTAACCACTTTTTTATTAAATTTTAAAATCACAACTGAGTAACTCACCATCCTTTCATAAAATTGCGATTCTCCGTACACAAAGTAAACCATATCCTAAAAACAAAGTGACAGCATCAATATTTAGTATGATTTATGGGAAAGATTATGGTTCTACACATTCCAGTTCCTTTTAAATCAGTTTCCTGATTTAAAAAAATTTTCCATTATTTTTCTCCAGTATTCAGACCTAAGCAAGTTAAAGCTGAGTTAGTATAATTAGTAGCTGCGATGTGTGAGGTAATAGAAAATACAATAGACTTGGAGTATGACTCTGCTATTTCCTATGTGAGTTAACTGTGTGACCCTGTGCAAATCACTTAACATTTTAGGAGTCAGGTTTTTATCAACTGTAAAATGAGAGAACTTGGCCTTGGGATGTAGTTCAGGATCAAGCGTTTGCCCAATGTGCACAAGACCCTGGGTTCAATTCCCAGCCCTGCAAATAAATAGAGAAAACCACCACCTCGCAGAATTATAGTAAGAATTAAATTACACAATGTTTAATTATAGTTACTGTAATAACAATTAAATTACAAAGTGTATAACTCATTTTAAAAAGAAAGCATTCACAGCATTATCATGTCTGAACAAATAACTAAGAGTTAGTCAATAGCAACTGCTGTTTCTTATTTTTGAACAGAGCAATTCTGTGCCTGCTTCTTCAAAGCTTAGCCAGGAAAACAGAAAAGACTCACTGGTGAGTTAAAATTGAAGAACTGGGACTAGGGGGGTGTAGCTTCGGTAGAGTGCCTTACAGGCAGCATGCACAAATCCCTGGGTTCAATCCCCAGCATCACAAACACACACACACACACACACACGCGCGCGCGCGCGTTTAAAGAACAACTGCATTAAGGCTATCCAAACACAATCTGGGATTCTCAGAATAAATGATTTCCATTATGAGACATAAAACAAAATAATAAAGCGTTTATTTATTTGCCTACTTGGCTGGGGGGGGGGTTGAACATATCTTAATTCAAAAACCTTCCCTGATTCATTCCAGAGATTTTAAATACTAATTAATTTTTTAAAAGGTGTGTCTGCAATAGCCTTTAGAAAGCTTTAGAAAGCTTTACCGGGGCTATACTAGCTGTCCTCACGATAGCCCTCCCTCCTTCCCCCAAGGTGTACTTTTATCTTGCTTTTTCCTCTTTTACTCTGCCCTAGCTCGATCTGTCGAGCCAGTTTCGCCTTCATTCTTCACTTTTACTTTTTCAAATAAGCCTTGCCACAAAACCAGCTGTAGTTTAAGCTAAATCTAGCAATGCAGTCTCCCAAAAGACATTAAAGTTAGCACTATCTTACCAAATTTGATCAAATCCACGCAATTTGGCAATTTCTAGTAAAAATTATACTCTCATTCCTTAAAGTGTTTTTATTTCTCTTACTTGGTGAAAAAGTGCTTTCTAGAAGCCACTAGGTTTCTATTTTTTCTATAAAGCAGATCAGATCCTTTTACTAATGGACATTTTCTTTCGCCTTTTTTTTTAATCGAGGAAATAAAAAGGATGCCGTTTAGTGGATTAAAGTCCTGGAGCCTTTTTCTACAAGCAATGAATAATGCTCTAGAACTCGCTAACCACCACCACCACCACCACCACCACCACCACCATCCCCTCCCCGAGATTCCAGAAGTGTGTGAGCCAATGTCTTTCTCGTGAGTTCTTTGGTCCCGGATCGGAGCTGCCAGACACCACTGCAAACCTGATTCCCGGTTTCCCGTGGCGGAGTGTGTGTGTGTGTGGGGGGGGGGTTCTAGTTTTCATAGACTCATCCCTCTACCAAGGGGGGGAAAAAGCCTTAAAGATCTGTGGCCTAAAGCTGTCTCTAGATGACTTTTACAAATTGGGCAATGACCTCGAGGTTTCTAGAAAAACTGCCTAGCTCCGAAGCCTCTGCTCTGTCCAGCTGGAATGCGAAGGTCTGAGGGAGGACAGTTTTGAAAAGTGGACTTTGTCCCGATCCTGTTACTGCAACCGGATCCACAGGGAGCGTTCCCGTCCCGTCCGGCGGGCTTCCCCGGGGCGGCGACACGCTCAAGCACAAAGGGACGAAAGCAGCCCAGACAAAAGGGCCCAGCGAAGCCTGGGGGCGGAGAGGGAGAGACTGCGCGGGCTCAGCTGCAGGCGGGGACACCGCGGCGGGACCGCTGTGGGAGGGCTGAGGAGGGAGGCGGCTGCCAAGGCCCGCCACGCCCTGGCCCGACGAGACCGCCACCGCGGCCGGCCGTTACCCACCGCTCCGACCGCGACCCCTCTCGGAGCCAACAACACGACTGGACCCTGAGAGGCGCTCACTGTCTGACCCTGAGCGCGTGCCATTAACTTTCCCTAGTTCGCTGAACTCACCCGAATCGCTGCCGCCTCTTCCTCAGCCTCCACAGCAGTTTCCCCCGGAAATCCTACCTGGCCTCGGGCCGCCCGGCTCTAGCCAGAGCCTCCGGCCCCTGGGGAGGGGGGAGAGGGAGCGGGCCGGACAGTGGAGGTAGGAAGTGCCGCCGCGGAGACTCACGGGAGTTGTAGTTACCAGTTGGGGCGGCCTGTGGGGCAAGCGGGAGAAAATGGCGGGAATTGCCAACCCTTCCCTCCGGGCATGCGCCGCCTGCGGCCGGTGCTTTCCTTTTAAAAGGACTTGAGGAACTTTCCTGGAACCCAGCAAGGCAAAGGTCTTTGAGCTTGAGAGGACAGAGTTCAATACTGGGCTCCAGGCAGTGCCCAAGAAGGGAAATGATGCAAGTGGGTTGTTTTAGAAACTGTGCCTAGACCTTGTCTGGCCAAATTTCAGTCCCATTCCCCCCAAAAGAAAAACTGAAGTGCTAATTTGAATATACAAGCTGCCCTCGATTTTGTGCATGAGAAACCCAAACAACTTTTTCACACCTCCAATCTGTTTAGTCCAGCCGTCTAACATACACAGTGCTGGGGATTTAGCTCAGTGGTACCAGTGCCTGCCGCGCAAGTGCAAGGTTCCGAGTTCGATCCCCAGTACCCAAAAAAAAAAAAAAAGAAAAAGAAAGAACATTCACAATATTTCAACCTCTTTGCATTTTCTCCATTACTGTCACCTGGTGGAACTCACCGTCTCTCCACAAAGTCACATTCTTCAGGCCTCCATTCTGTCACTCTGCAGACACCTTCACATTACTGCCAGAGGATTTTTCTAAATGCCAAACCTATTGAGTCACTACCTAAATTAGGACTCAATGTAAAACCTAAAATCTATAACGTTAGGGGGAAACGCAGGAGAAAACTCTATATGACAATTACTCAATGCATAAAACAGAAAATTAACATATTGCATGTCATAAAAATAAAAATTGTGTCAGACTTCATGGCACACACCTGTAATCCCAGCACTTTAGGAGGGTGAGGCAGGAGGATCACAATTAAATCTCAGCCAGGGCAAGTTAGTGATTTAGTGAGACCCTATCTCAAAAAATAAAGAGGAGGCTGGGGGCCGGGGATTTAGCTCAGTGGTTTCGCCGCCTGCTGCGCAAGCGCAAGGACCAGAGTTCGATCCCTGGCACCAAAACAAAAAACAAAAAAAGAGGGGGCTGGGGATTTAGCTCAGTGGTTTCGTAGCCTGCTGAGCAACCCGAGTTCGATCCCCGGTACCAAAAAATAAAATAAAGAGGGCTGGGAATACTCACTATAAAGGCTCAGGGTTAAATCCATATTTGGGAGGGGGGTGTCCTTCTAAAATCCTCATGGAAAAATCATTGCCAGAGAAGGTCTAATTGTGGAATTTAACTGTCATCTATGGTTTTGTCACTGGGAAGCCAGGTCCTAATGCTGTGAGGAACTGAACCCTCACTTCCCTGGTCTTCTGTTCTTTGTATGCTTTTGTTTTCTTTTGGTTTTTTGAGACAGGGTCCTGCTGTGTAGCCCAGGCTGGCCTCAAACTCAGTGATCCTTCTGCCTGAATCTCCCTAAAGCAGGATTTTAAAAAAACCAAGTTCTTCCCAGCCTTGGACAATTCCCCTCAAGCACACACCACACCCCCACTGGGCTATACAAATAAGATTGACAGCTATGTCCTGTAAACAAAGTTTATGACACTCTGTTATTCAGAAGGCTCTATCTTCTTTTAAATTACAAAACTGTCTGTCCTTGCCCCATTTCTGTAAACTCCTCGCTATGTCACTAGAAAGACCACCCCCTCCCAACCAAATGTATAAAAACTAAAACCTTTCCTATGTTCTCCGCTCCTCCTTTGAACATTAGTCGGTTGACCCTATGTTCACCCAAAACCTAAAATAAATCCTCCTGTTTCCCAGTGGTCTCTCCTGTTTCTTTTATCCTGCAACATTTCTGGCGACCACAAAGGAAGTAGAGATGACAGGGTTGCTGGCTCCTTTGCCTGCAGGACTGAAAGGGACCCGAGCTGCAAGAATTCTAAGACCTCTGGTGCCACCAGGTGAGATGTAGCTCAGAGAGGGACTCAACCTTCCCTAAACCCAGAATCCCTACCCACAGCCCCCTGCAGCACAACAGAGCCTGTTGGGATACAGGATGATTCTGGAACAACAGGACCATGGCAAGGTTTTACAGCCCAGGGAAAAACCCATCCTCGTAGGACAGAAGGGGAGGCTGATCGCCTTCCAGGGTGTACTGAGTAATCTGACTCAGGGGGAGTCAGATGAAACCTACAACCCCAAGTGGAATGTGGGGGTGGCCTACAGAGAGAGTTGCTCAAACAACTCCTGGAGGAGACCCACAATGAGAGTGGCTCACAAAGAGGGTATGCTGAGTAATTAGACTCAAGGAGAGTTGGACAAAAGCCACCCACAGGTTAGAAAAAACTAGAAATATGTGCATACATGAGAAATAAGTGAGTACATGAGAATAAATAAAATAAAACTGGCTGGAAAGGTGACAGAAAGCATGAAACAATGAAAAGGGCGCTCCCAGCTTGAAGAGTCCCAAGGCCAGTGCTTGCTCAGCATCACCAGCCTGAGTGCTGCCTGCAAGCATCTGAAAGCCAAAACAGCCCCAGCCTGGGGCTAAATGATCACAGTTGAAGAACTGTGACTGAGTTCTTCTGGGTTTAGGAGATTTTACAGGAGGAATCAAATTAACAAAGTTTAGCTAATTGATAAATGTACTTTTGGTTTCTAATTTGAGTTGATGCTTTTGTTTAATTGGTGTGCTTAAAGCATTTCTTGTGCATTGCAAATTTTTGAATTATAATTACAGGGTTAACCTGCTCTTTTCTCTGCTCTCTGTTGGTTTAAGATAAAAATACTGACTCAGCAAGTATGGTAGAGCACACCTGTAATCCCAGCACTCCGGAGGCTGAGGCAGAAGGATCACTGCAAGTTTGAGGCCAGCCTGGGCTACATAGTGAGTTCAAGGTCAGCCTGAACTACACAGTGAGACTTTGTCTCAAAAAACAAAAACAGAAACAAAAAAACACTAACTCAAAGTTTTAAAAAATTCTGTTGGCAGCCAATCAAATTTAGAATATAACAATATGAGAACAAAAAGAAAGGGGAGGGGAACACTTTAAAATCCAAACAGGTGCAGCCAAGTTTGCTATAAAAGGTTTATAATAAGTGAGATAGAGAAAAATATTTAAAAGGCTATAAATATAATAGATATACTTTTGATATGAAAGGATCTTATATGATAAAAGTTTTATCCTGTTAAAAAGATAAAAAGAAAATAATGACAAGACTAGAAAGCTTACATATGTCAAGGGAAAGCTTGTGTAAGTAATTTATCAAAGAAAATATGTTTGCTTGTTGGTTTGGTAAAAGCCCATCCTGTTCCTTCTAAAAGCTTCTTGTTGCTCAAAAGACTCAAAACATATATATGGTTGCTTGTTAGTTTGATAGAATTCAGGTTGTTCCTAAAGGGAAAGTGCTTAAGAGAATGATTTGGATCATAACAGAGTAGATATAGAAATAAAGTGTAGAGACTCACCCCATTAAAATGTATACTAAAGAACTTTTTAAAAGGCTATGGAGTAAAGCTGCCCCCCATAGAAGTTGAAAACTCATCATAAAATAGATGGGCCCTCCTTTGATGTTGGGTAGCCAGCCAAGGAGGCAATTGACAGGGGACGGTTGGGCATATTCATAGGGTGATAACTGGAGATAGAAAATGACTAGGGCACTCGGATCAATTTCCCTATATTGATCCATGGTTAAATATATGTTCATAGGGGATGTAGCTCAGTGGCACAGTGCCTGCCTGGAAAGCTCAAGGCCCTGAGTTCAATTCCCAGTACCAACAACAACAACAACAACAAAAAATATGCTCAGAGCCTGAGCTGAGACTAAGGCAAAAGAGAAAGAGAAATCAGCTCTACTGGGAGGCTCAGCGACAACAACAATGAAGATGACAGTGAAACAAGGGGCCAATCAGAGGCTCAAAAAACAAAACAAACCAGATCAAACAAACCAGTGGCCTCAAGGGAAAAAAGACAAAAATCACTAAGCGGCAAAGGTACAGACATGGGCAGCACAAGGGCCAAGCCAAGTCAGGATCTGCCAGTTGGCAAAAGCTATATTAGAATCAATGTGCACAATGTAAAAAGTATGGGCACTAAAAAAATAAATATCCAGAAAATGATGACAGAGATGATAAAGTTCCACAAGTAGGAGGCTACCTACTAAAGGCTATTCTCTCTCTATGAGGAGCCAGATGCTGGCCTCTTTAGACTAGTAAGAACTAAAAGTTACAAGGACTAGGCCAGACCAGGCTCCATGAGACCCCCAAGAGCCCATGGTCACAGTGAATGTAGGGGGCCAATTGATAGACTTTATGATAGAGAGTAGAGCTGAGCACACAGTGGTGATGTACCCTACTGGACCATTATCTGAGAAAAAATGTGACAATTGTAAGGCCACTGAGGTTCCAGAGAAGAGACCATTCTGTTGACCTAAAAGATGTGTGAAAAAAAAAAAAAAAAAGATGCATTATAAGAGGACAAAAAGTCCAACATGAGTTCCTATATCTGCCAGTTCTCTCATTAAGGACAGACTTACTCCAAAAGCTACAGGCTCAAATTATCTTCAGGCTACAAGGAGATGTGACTTTAAGCTTGGCTCTACCAAAGCCATGATGTTAACCTTTACTGTCCCACAGGCCAAAGTAAGAGACTGTATTGAGATAAGTCACAAAAGGCAGAAATAGATGAGCTACATTAACTGACACATAAGATTCCTGGGATATGGGCTGAAGATAATCCACCTGTGCTGGCTATAAATCAAACACTGGTGACTACAGAACTAAAACCCAGGGACAATTCCAGTTCGAGTCTGCCAATACCCCTTCCCCCAGAAAGACATTCATGGACATTTAAAGCAGCTTTTAAAACAGAATCTTAACACTTGATGGGACTTATTCCAGCAAATGTTGACTGATTTACTTGCTTACATTTAAAAGATGAAGTTTGATCACCGGTACCAAAAAAAACCCCCCAAAAAACAAAAAAAGATGTCCCTTGGCTCCTCTTTGCACCAATCAGTCAGCCTATTTTTACATTTCAATGGGAGGATCCTGTTACAGGCACAAAAGAACAGCTAACCTGGAGTAGGCTTCCCAAGGGTTCAAAAACTCTCCTACAATCTTTGGAGAGGTGCTAGCTACCAACCTCAAAGCTTTCATCACACAGGGGATAATTACACCCTACTGCAATATGTAGATAACCTCCTCTTGGCAGGCCCAACCCGAGAGGACTATTATCAAGAAACCAAAAACCTCCTTCATTTGCTTTAGAGGGCTAAATATAAGATATCCAAGCAAAAGATACAAATTTGTTGACAAGAGATCAAATATCTAGGCTTCATAGTGGCCCAAGGGGAGTGCCAACTAGATATAGAGCAAAAACAGGCTGTCTGTGCCCTCCCAACCCCAACTACCTGGTGCCAAATAAGAATTTCTGGGAGCAATGGGATTCTACCATATATGGATCCCAAATTTCTCACCTATGGCCAAGCCCCTATATAAAGCCACAAAGGCACAAAGTGGGAGAAAGGAGCCCTTCCTCTGAGAAGCTGACCAGGAGAAAATATTTAAATGAATCAAAGAAGCTTAGACTCAGGCCTCAGCCTTAGGACTGCCAAATATAACCAACCTTTTCTTCCTACATGTCCATAAACAGAAAAATATGGCCATAGGAGTTTTAATTCAGGTCTTAAAATTCTGACATCATCTGGAGACATACTTGTCAAAACAGCTAGATTCTATGACCGTAGGATGACCTCCATGCTTCAAGACACTTGCTGTCATTGCCCTGCTGACACAGGAAGCTGAAAAGCTGACTTTGGGACAACAACTGACCATTTCAGTACCATACTCAGTCATAACCTTGATGGTTCAGAGAGAACATCATTGGTTATCAAACCCAAGAATGACCTAATATCAAGGGATCCTATGTAAAAATCCCCACATAACTCTAGAGACAGTGAACATACTTAATCCAACTACCTTGCTCCCAGTCGAACTGGGAGCCTCCCTTCATGATTGTGTAAAAATCATAGATAAAGTATTCTCGAGCTGGGAAAATCTCACAGATTGCCCTCTTGAAGACCCAGATGTTAAATATTTCACAGATAAAAGTAGTATTGTTCTGAAAAGAATCTGACGGACACGATATACAAAGGTGACATTGGACCCTGTGGTAGAGGCCCGGCCTTTGCCCACTAGAACCTCAGCCTAGAAGGCAGAACTAATAGCCTTGACAAGGGCTCTTTTACTAACAAAAGACAAAGAAAGCTAATATTGATACTGATTCCAAATCTGCCTTTTCAACATTACATATCACGAGGCCCTATATAGAGAAAGAAGACTTTTAACTGCTGTGAAAAAAATAAAAGAAAAAATTTTACAGCTACTAGATACAATACAGCTCCCCCCACCCCCCAAAGTAGCTGTTATACACTACAGGGAACACCTATAAACTGGAAAATTAAAAGCCAAAGAAAACCAAAAAGCAGACAGAAAAATAAAGCAGGCTGTTATGGAAGCCCAAAAGAGACCTCCTAGCCATGCCCTGTATCCCAGAGCCACCTCTCCCAGAGACCTGAAGTGACTCCTCAGATAAAATAGCCTGATTTTCCCAAAAAACTAAAAAAGTATATAAAGGAGGGATAGTAGAAATTTGCTGTTGAGAGGCTAGCCATCCCCAAAGTGCTGGGCCCCAGGTTCATAAAACAATTCCATCAAGGGACTCACATAAAAAAAACAACTAGAAATATTACTAGGCTGCCATTTCTATGTGCCATGACTCTGCCATTGCTCAGGCTGTGTATAAACAATGCTTAACCTGTGTCCAAAAAAACCCAAGGCAGGGGCCCACTTGGCCCCCAGATATCCAGAAAACAAGAGCTGCCACATGTAAAAAATTGCTTAAATTACTAAATTGGCTTGAGCTAGTGGTTATCAATATATGTTGGTGCTTGTTTGTGCCTTCTCAGGATGAGTTGAGGTCTACCCCACCCAAACAAAAAAGGCACAAAAGGTGACCAAGTGGCTGTTAAGAGACAGCCCAAGATTTAAACTATCCCTGACCTTAGGATAAGACAATAGACCAACATTCATAGCCAAGATAGTCCAGTCTTTAACACAGATGTTAAAGATAAAATAAAAGTTTCACATGGCTTCCTGGCCACGTAGCTCAAAAAAAGATAAAACACATAGACCAGAAATCAAACCATTGTTAAAAAAAATTGCCAAAAACCCCACTTGAGATTAAATCAAGTCTTGCTCATGGTTCTCTTCCAAATCTGGTATACCCCCACCAAACAAACTGGGTATTCCCCTTATGGTATTTGTTTGGTTGGCCACCCCCAATCAAAAGTCAAATTAAGGGTAATCTCTGTGACCTAAAAAAAACTAACCTAGAAGAGATAAATACAGGCTTTGAGAGTAGACTTAGAAGATATCCATCACTGAGCACAAGAGAAAATGCTCATAAGCCTAACAGACCCAATACATCCCTTCAAGACTGGGGACTTTGTTTTAGTCAAAAAATAAAATACAACGACTCTGGGGCTCATATGGGATGGGCCTCATACTGTAATCCTGTCCACCCTTGCTGCTGTTAAAATTGCAAGAATTATGTTTTACATCTACCACAGTTGGCTAAAGCCAACAGCTCAAGACAAGTGGACCAGTCAGCAAGATCCAGACCACTCAAACAAGCTGATTCTGTGACTAAATCAGGCCACCACCAGAAACAACCGTCCTGCTCTAGTCATCTCAGAAGCTGAGTAGTCTACATATGGCAGGAGCCTGAAAAAACAGCAGCCCAGCTCTGGTCACTCCAGAAGCTGAGTAGTCCACACATGGCCAAAGCTTGAGGATCAACATAAAGTCACAATGACAACATAAGTTTCTTATCCTCTTTGTTATAATTCTCCTTTGCCTCTTACCCATACTTGTCAGAAACATTCAGTTGGCTGTAGGGACTCTGTTAAACAGACACACCACGACTTAACTGATGACCTTAACCAAATACCAACCTCTGCTCAGTAGGTTGAACACCCGCTTGTGACCAAAACATTAATAATAATAAAAATACTCAATGGGCCGGGGATTTAGCTCAGTGGTTCCGTCGCTTGCCTTGCAAGCGCAAGGACCCGAGTTCAATCCCTGGTCCCAAAAAAAAAAAAAATCAAGATGATTCTCTCTATTAAAACCTGTTATAGAAGGCATCAAGAAGGGGACAAAGCAGGACTTAAAAAAAAAGTTCTTCCCAGCCTTGGACAATTACCCCCTTTCCCCTGTAGCTATAACTCCTTGTTCTGGTACAGATAAAATTGACAGCTATGCCCTGTAAACAAAGTTTATGACACTCTTTTATTCATAAGGCTCTATCTTCTTTTAAATCACAAAAGTGTCTGTCCTTGTCCTGTTTCTGTAAACTCCTTGCTATGTCACTAGAAAGACCACGGCCCCCCCAACCAAATGTATAAAAACTAAAACCTTTCCTTTGTTCTCTGCTCTTCCTTTGGATATTAGTCCATTGAGCTAGTGTTCACCTAAAACCTAAAGTAAATCCCCCTGTTTCCCAGTGGTCTCTCCTATTTCTTTTATCTCACAACATCCCAAGTGCTGAGATTACAGGTGTGCACAACTGCACCCAGTCTTCCTGCCCTTTTAGATGGTCAGTGTTTCTTTGGAGCTTTCATCATGTAAGAATCTTACAAAAATTAAGTTCTTAATTTAATATACCAGGTCCCAGCTCACAGCATGAAGATCTTAAAAACATTTTCTTTCCTGTTATCATTGGGCTGTAGGGTATGGCAGCCAGGAATGCAGTATGGCCGGTTCTGGTGTTAGATAGCCAGGTGGCCAGTATTAGAAGGAATGTGGACAATGTGTAACTTTAAAATGTCATTGTGCTCTGTAAGATCACTTTAAGTCTGAGACCTAACATACGATTATAAATCTAGTATACATTGATGTCTTTACTTTTTTTTCTGACACAGGCTCTCATTATGTAGTCCAGGCTGGCCTCAGACTTGAAGCAATCCTCCTGCCTCACCCTCCCAAGTGCTGGGATTACAAGCATGTGCCACCATGCCTGGTGTACATATGGTAGTACTGTAACTGTGGGACTAGGCAAATATATGTGGCTGTGGGAAGCTGGAACTGGGTTCTGCCAAAACTATTGCATGATTTTCTAGGATGCCTCTCAGAACCGTCTTCTGAAGGCAGCCACTGAGAAGCAGGTGTCCTTTGGCTCCTGTCCCCAGGGTATGGAGTTTACCTGGGGGGAAATCCACTCCCCTTGCACTTTTGCTCAGGCTCTACCAGTGTCCTTTGCTAAGGTTTAGGTAAAGTTCCAAGAGAGAATGCAGAAAGACACAAGGAGAGCTGATGCCATTAGTGAACTGTTTTTTAAAACTGTGGCCAGAATCTGAGAGAGGCCATGGGAAGGAGAGGTGAGATCTTTGGGGTCCCAGATCATCCCTTGCATTGCTCAGATTTGTCCTTGTTCTTCATTAGATTCTGTCTATCATCTAGTCTTTAGAGGGATGGCTGTCTGACAGCATAGTGAGACCCTGTATCAAAAAATATGTTGTTTCCTATGACTTTTGTACCAAAGAGGATATTATATACTCAACCATGTGGATGATTCCCATAAATAATGTTAAGTGAAAATTTAAAAAGTCAGGACAAAGGAATATATGCTCTATGATTTCATGGTATAAAATAAAAAACAGGCAAGAGTATTCTGGTACAGGCCAGAATGGCAGCTACCTTCTAGGGTAAGATGGCACCATCTGGAGGGAAGAAGAGGTTTTGTGGGTATTGATAATGTTCTGTTTTCTCATCTACCTCTGAGCTACATTCCCAGGCCACTGTGATCCTTTTAACTGCTGAATACTCTTTTGTATGAATATACCATACAAGTTGTTTTTCCATTTACAAGGTTTAACACATTAGGATTATTTCTGTGTTTTGTCACTGTGAATAAAATTAGTATAAACAGGGGCGGGGATTTAGCTCAGTGGTTCTGCCGCCTGCCTCGCAAGTGTAAGGACCTGAGTTCGATCGCTGGTACCTCTCTAAAAAAAAATTAGTATAACCATTCCCATGCATATTTTTTGGAAGCCAAACATTTACTGGTACATTTTAGATATACATAATGGTAACACTCATCATAGGGAATTTGCACCTGTACATGATATATCCTGTCTCTTCTTTTTTTCCCTTTCCCCCATCCCCTAAAGCCCCCCTCCCCTCCTATATACAAAAGCTTCGTTTGCATTTTTTCCTTCTATTTTCACTATTTTTCTTGTCCCATCCCTCCTTTCTCCCTCCCTCCTCCCTTGTTCTCCTTCCCATTTGAACATTTTCTTCCCATTTCCCAATATCTATTATACATTTTAGTCCTTATTTCCACTTTCAGGTTCTCACACTAGACAAATAATGCAGTATTTAACCATGTGTGTCTGATTTATTTCACTTAAGAGTATGGTCTCAAGGTGCATCCCTTTAGCTATAAATGTCTCAAGCTCATCCTTCTTTATAGCAGAATAGTGCTCCATTGTATAAACAAATCACATCTTCTTTATCCATTCATCGATTGATAGGCATTTCTCATATAGTCTTTGTATAATCATGTATTTTTATTTCTCTCGGGTACATTTATAGGAGTGATATTGCTTAGTTGAGATATGTATGTCTAACATTATAAGAAAAAAAACCCCAAAGTGTTTTCCAAACTGGCTATAACATTTTGCATTTTCATCAGTAATGTATGAGCACTGCAAGTCCTTTTCATGCGTGCTTGTCAGCACTTGCTATTGCCAGTTATTGATTGATTGATTGATTGATTGATACTGGGGATTGAACTCGGGACCTTGTGCTTTCGAGGCAGGTGGTGGAACCACTGAGCTACATCCCTGGCACATATCATCAGTTTAAAAAGAAAATTATTTTTAAAAATTATTAGTTTTAAACCATTCCAACAGGTATGTAGTATTATCTCAATGAAGTTTCCATTCACTTCCCTAGTGACTAATGATATTAAGCCTCTTTTCATGAATTATTTGCCATCTGTACATCTTCAGTAAAGTAGTGATACTAGATTTATGTTTATTATTTTACTAGATGGTTTTTTTTTATTGAATTGAGATTTCTTCATATATTCTGGATACAAGACCTTTATCAGAGAAATGATTTGAAAATATTGTCTTGCAGTCTGTAGTTTATCCTTTCATTCTATTAACATAATCTTTTCTTTTTTTCTTCGTGGCACTGGAGATTTAACCCAGGACCTTCACACTGAGCCACATCTTCAGCCCTTTCATTCAGTTTTTATTTTTGAGACAGGGTCTCACTAAGTCACTAAGTTGTCAGGCTGGTCTCAAACTTGGAACCCTCCTGCCTCTGCCTCCCAAAGTGCGGGAATTACAGACATATGCCACCACACCTGGGCTTAACATAATTTTTCACAGAGCAAATTTAAAATTTTTTATTTATGTTTAATCTTCTCTTTTTTTCCTCTTATGGACCATAATATATCTAAGAAATCTTTGCCAAACTCAAGATCACAAAAATTTCCCCCTAAATTTTCTTTTAGAAGTGTAAATTTTACCTGTAATCCCAGCATTTGGGAGGCTGAAGCAGGAGGTTGGCTCCAAATTCAAGGCCAGCCTGGGCTGTACATAAGTGAGTTCAAGTCCAGCCTGCACTACAAATTGGAACTGTCTCAAAACACACGCGCGCGCGCACACACACACACACACACACGAACAAAAAACAAAACCCAAAGTGTTGGGGACCACTGAAACATAGTTCCATTGAACGTAGTTTAAAATTATGGTGATCCACATGTTTAAATACCGCATTGGTTCTCTGGTGTGAGAAATCCAAAGTGGAAATAAGGACTAAAATGTATAATAGATATTGGGAAATGGGAAGAAAATGTTCAAGTGGGAAGGGGAACAAGGGAGGAGGTAGGGAGAAAGGAAGGAAGGGAGAAGAAAAAAAAAAGGAAAAATAGAAGGAAAAAATGGAAACAAAGCTTTTGTATATAGGGAGGGGAGGGGGGCTTTAGGGAATGGGGGAAAGAGAAAAAAGAAAAGGCAGGATATATCATGTACAGGTGCAAATTCTCTATGATGAATGCTATCATTATGTATATCTAAAATGTACCAATAAATGTTTTACCTAAATAGATAGATAAAATTATGGCGATCGATGTTGTTGAACTGAATGATTTCACCTGTTTCAAATCCTGAGCCATGTCTTCTTTCACAGCTGTTCAGGGCTATAAGCCTAGAAGTTCTCACTGGACTGAGAACCAGAAGTCAAATTCACAAAGAAAAAAAAATTCACAAACAAAGAATTAATTGGGCCAATCAGAGAACAGTATGGAAATGATGGCTATAAATGTGTAAGGTTTCCTCACCATAGCTTTGAGGGGTTCAGAATTTAGAGACTGTTGATGGTGCTGCCACCTGCAGGCTGTATCTCTCAACGTCAGCTTCACGGAAATAACCCTAGATGTGGCCCGCAGGTGGAGTCCTGCGTGGTTCTGGATTGGTTCTGGATTGGTTCTGGATTTGTTCTGGATCGCCTTTCTTATTCCCCCCCACCCCAGACCAAACCTGAGACAAACCCACCCACATTAGCAGTAGGGATTCCTAAAGTGAGGACCAGGCCATCACATTGTCTGGGTTCAAATCTTTTTTTTTTTTTTTTTGTACCAGGCATCGAACTTGGGACCTTGCGCTTGCGAAGCAGGTGGCGGAACCACTGAGCTAAATCCCCGGCCCTCCAATCTTGTTTTCACCTGTTCTATACCTCAGTTTCTTCATCTATGAAATGGGGATGACAACAGTAGTTCCTTCACATAGGTTTGTGAGGACTGACTCTAGTGATATAAAGTGGTTAGCACCGTATCTGGCACATAATGAGCACGTAAGGTAACAGGTATTAATAATTGTCGCTGTTAGGCAGATCGGAGCCTCTCCCATTCCAAACTGACAAACTACCCTGACACGCAGTAGTCTAGTGGAAAAACGTTTAGCACCTGGCTACACTATTTATGGCTTGTGACCTCGGGCAAGTGTCCAAACCTCACTGAACCTTACATGACCTCACAGGTGGCTCTGGAGATTACGTGCGATCATCCACATAGAGCACAGAGACAGCGCCTGTCATGGAGTGGACAGTTAATAAATGGCGTGATGAGTGGGTGATGATCGACACAGAGATAACTACCAACTGTAGCAGAGGTGTATGAGCACAGGTTGCCAACAGGCAGGCCCAAAGGCAGCCACTAACTTGAACATTTTCACTTGGCCCATGGTGTTTTATATTTCTAAAATTTCTTACCAGCACTGGAAACAGAAATTTCATATTGACGTCCATGTTTGAACTTCTCTTTAAAAAGTTAAAGCTCTGACACCGTATCATGCCTGACTAGCAGGACGGCAGCATATAGCAGGAAACCTAATTTCTTCCCAGGGAGCCAGGGAAAGCGCCCTTGACCCTAAAGTGATGTCAAAGCTGAGATGCATAGGTTGAGTGTGGAGAGCCTCACACCCTCACACTCCCCCATTGTCCCCAGGGAGATGGGGACAGTGCTGTATGTGGGGGACTGGCCCGTCTGAAGGCCCAAAGTCAGGGAGATAAGTGCCTCCAGGAGACTTGGAGTCGCTGTGTGAATGGAATCCAGTGAGTGAGAGGACGGACAGAAAATGAGGCTCCAGGCTTAAGGATTTTGGTTTTTTTGGTACGGGAGATCGAACTCGGGTCCTTGTGTTTGTGCAGCAGGTGGCGAAACCACTGAGCTAAATCCCTGGCCCCAGGCTTAAGGACTTTGAACATCATCGTGAGGACAGGTGTACACACCATCCCTAACCTTGATAATCCCGCTTACAAGTGCAAAACTAATATGCTAGGAACCATATTTCCAATTTTGATCTTTTCTTAAAACTCTTGGTTTTTTTTCCCCTCAATATTGGGATTGAACTCCAGGCCTTCACACCAAACAGCTCTTTTTTGAGACAGGGTCTCACTATGTAGTCCAGGCTGGCCTTGAACTTGCTGGATGATCCTCCTGCCTCAGCTTCCCAAGTGCTGGGATTACAGGCTCCTCAGAATTTTTGAACTTTTTTATTTTTTATTTTGAGACAGGGCCAGGGATTTAACTCAGTAGTGGGGATTTAGCTAAGTCACTACATTGCCTAGGCTGGCCTAGAACTTGCAGTCCTCCTGCCTCAGCCTCCCAGAGTGCTGGGAGTACAGTCGTGTACCACAGTTGGCTCATATTAGCTTTTTTGTGACTGGATATTGTATTTTTATTTAAAATTTTAAAATTTTTATTAGTGCATGTTTGCAGTACATAATGCTTATACTCATCATGAGGAGTTGGTATATGTATATAACACATCGTAATTCTTTTTATGTCCCCTTCTCCACCCTCCCCTCCATCTCTTTATCATATTAGTTTTCTTGAGGTAGGTAAACTCAGCATTGATACTTTGGGTTTTTTGCTTTTGTTTTTGTACCGAGGATTGAATTAAGGACCTTGTGCTTGAGAGTCAGGTGGAGGCTCCACTGAGCTAAATCCCAAGCCAATACTTTGTTGTTAATAATAACTGTTCCTGCCTGGAATCCCAGTACTTGGACCACTGCAAATTTGAGGCCAGCCTGGGCTACAGAGCCAGTTCGAAGATAGCCTGAACTACATAGCAAGACCCTGTCTCAAAAAATAAATGTATCCATATATATTTGTTTAATATATGTATGTGTGTGAATATATATTTTAACAGTTCTCATTTATTGAGAGCCTGCTAAATGTTAGCTTCAGTATTTATGTGCATTATTATCTCATTTTTTTCACTTAGTTATCAAATACACTCTACCCAAAATATCACGTACCAAGAGACCACTAGCCACTGGAGATACATGAATGAAATAGACACCATTCCTAGCCTTTGGGAATTTGCAATCCAGAAAGGAAGTGAATACTTTAAGAAGTAATTACAAAGAATAATTGGCAGGTGCTGTGGGGGAGAGTGTAAGAGTGGGCCCAACCTCTCCCTGGCGGCAGGGAGGCACTCTAGAAGGAGTGACAAGCAGACTGAAAAAACCCAAGGGATTAACAGGGTGAGAGGTGGGGGAAGGGTGTCCCAGGCGCAGAGAAGAGCAGCTGGAGGGCACTGTTCTCATGGGGATCTGATGAGTGAGCCACTGTATCACCCGCTTCTCAGAAATGAGAAAAACAGGCTCAGAGAGATGAATTGAAGTATTTGTAAGCTCCAGGATATAAGCCTGTAGCTACCTACCACAAAGCTCCTCCTTTTGCTACTAAACTAGATATGTCTTAGTTTGCCCTTTCTTTCTTCAGGTCATGTGAGTGGATGGGAATATTAACTGATATGTCAGCAATGCAGGAAGTTGAAATTGTGGCTTACAAACCGTGCAAGCATGTCTGTGTCACTGTTGGCTGTCAGTTTGGGAATAAGAGGTGTTTAGTGACACAGCTCTTGTGGTATCTGAATGGATGTTCAGTTTGGTCTAATCTGATTCAACAGCTACGTACTGAGTGACTTTTGTGTATCAGCTGTGATGCCAGGTGGCGTCAGAGTTTCAGATATGCTGAGACAAGTTTCTCAGTACTAGGCTAACAAGCACTAGGCTTACTCACCAACAAGTAAAAATGAATAAATAACAAAGCCATAAACCTGGCAGTTAGGAAGTGTAGGTAACTTATGATAATGGCCATATGTTTTGAGCATCAACCTCGTGCCAAGCACTGCAAAAGGTACCTTAAAGAAAATCCACAGCCTGTTGTGGTGGTGTGTGCCTATAATCCCAGCCCTCTGAGAAGCTGAGGCAGGAGGACTGCAAGTTCAAGCCCAGTCTGGGCAACTCAGCAAAAATCCTGTCTCAAATTTTTAAAAAGTTTTAAAAATAAAAAATGGGTTGAAGATGTAGCTCAGTGCAAAGGACACAGGTTAAATCCCCAATATCACACACACTCACACTCACATACACACTCTCTCTCTCATACAAAGGAAGACTGTTTGAAAGCCCAGTTCCATCCTCTACTCTCAGCAAAAGTGTAGGAGTTGTTTCCTTTTTTGTTTTTTGGGGTTTTTTTGGTACCGGGGATTGAACGCCGAACCTTGCCCTTGTGAGACAGGCAGTGGAACCACTGAGGTAAATTGCCGGCAGGAGTTATTTTCTCAAGAGAGCAAGCCACCTCTGGAATATGGGTCACAATGCATAATTGAGGCCACCATACTATAAAAAGACGGGATTAGGAATTAGGAGGACCACATGGTCAATGGCTCCATTTTCATGGATAGAGCTTCCAACCAGCTTTTAGTCCCCACTTTTATTCCTGAGCAGAAGACCAAAGATTACCAGACACAAGGCTTTTCTCTAACAGGAAAGACAGAGACCAAAACAAACAGAAGAAACATATTTGGAGGGAACTGAGATAGTGCAGAGAAAATAAAACTTTAAAAGCTGTCATACAGTCAGGTATGGTGGCACAGGTGTATAATGCCAGCACTTGGGAGGCTGAGGCAGGAGGATCACCACAAGTTGGGACGCCAGCCTGAACCACATAGCAAGACTGTAAAAACAAAACAAAACAAACAACCAAAAAGTTCAGAAACAAAACCAAAAACTATCATGCAATACCCAAGCATGGTGGCACGTATCTGTAATTCTGCCAGCACATGCCAACACTCAGGAGAAAGCTGAGGCAGGAGGATCACTGTGAGTTTGAGACCAGCCTGGGCTACATAGACTTCAAGATCTGCCTAAACTATGCCAGGGATTTAGCTCAGTGGTTCCGCCACCTGCCTCGCAAGTGCAAGGGCCCGAGTGTGATCCCCGGTACCAAAAAGAAAAAAAAAAGATCTGCCTAAACTACATAGCAAGACCCTATCTTTTTTTTAAAGCAAAAACCAAAAAATACTTCTTTTATTTCCTGCTATATATCCATGTGAGAAAGAAAAAAAAGTATTTTACAAAGTCAGTGTTAAGCAAAGAACTGACCCCATTGCCAATGGGGTATAAGTTGTGCTATGCTTTGTAAAACGGGAGAAAAAAAGTCCCCCACAAAGGCAGCAATTAACCCTGGACCATATAGATAACCTATCTCTATGGTTACTCATGGCTGTGAGCAGGGAGGATGCAACCTTGTTCCAGATGTGCAGAAATGGCCAGAGGTAAAATCTGTTAAAGTGCTCAGAATGGGCTCTGTGACACAGGGACTGGGAAGATCAACATTGTGTTCAAACATATGGATGTTTGTACTATGATGTTCAAATATATGGATGTTTGCATTTCCATCCCTTTATCAGTCCTTTGTCTCAACATAAAAATGCAAGAAATCAGGCTTGATGATTGATTACACAACTGTAATCTTAGGACTCTGTGAGGCTGAGGTAGGAGGATTGAAAGTTCAAACCCAGCGTGGGCAATGTAGCAACTTAGTGTGGTCCTGTGACATAAACAAACAAAGGGCTAAGCTTGGTGTGGTGGCCCATGCCTGTAGTCCCGGCAAGGACTGAGGCAAGAGGATCGCTGTGAGTGTAGGGCCAGCCTGGGATATGTAGTGAACATCTGCCTGAACTACACAGTGAGACCCTATCTTAAGAAACAAAACAAAAGGGGGAGGGGGGATTGGATGTAGCTGTTACAGTTTAGATCTAGAATGTCACCCAAAAGTTTCATGTGTTCACAAAAAGGGCTTTTGGGAGGTGATTGGATCATGGAGGCACTATAGCTGACCTCCTGTTGGGAGGTGGGATCTTTTCAGAAGAAGTGGGTCACTGGAGGCATGACCTGGAAGGAGACAGCTCCTCCCTGGCTGCTCCCTTATCTCTCTGCTTCCTGGTCACCATGATGTGAGTGGCTTTCCTCTACCCATGCTCTTCCACCCTGCTGTTTCTGCCTGAAAGCCAGGGACCATGGAATGAAAACTGTGAGCCAAATAAACCTCTCCTCCTTCAAGTTGGGGGTGTCAGATATTGTGTCCCAGTGATGAGAAAGTAGCTAAGACAATAGCTCAGTGCAAGGGCCCTGGGTTCAATTTCCAGTAGCACAAAAGAAAGAAAGAACAAAAGGAAGGAAGAGCTGGGTATGATGGCATAGGCCTGTAATCCCAGTGTGCAAGAGGGTGAGGCAGAAGGATAGAAAGTGCAAGGCCAGCCTGGGCTACATAGTGAGTTCAAGGTAGCCTGAACTATATAGCAAGACTCTGTTTCCAAAAAAACCCCCCAAAAAAACGGGAAGGAAGGAAGAACAAACTAATATTTATTGGGTGCCACTTTGTATATGCTATATTATTATCTCCACAATTCATTTGGTACTGTAGAAACTGGAGTTCAGGGAGGTAGAAGTTCTATTTCAGTAACTATAACAAATTACTTATTGTATCAGAAATCCTACTAAAAAAGCAATACTGCTTCCATTAATTGAGTACTTACTATGTGTCAGACCCTGTGCAGGGCACTTCCCATGGGTTAATCTTCAGGGATATGGTGTGAGATAAGGACTGTCACCCATTTTACAGAAAAAGAAACAAGTGCTCACAAGGTCAAGCAACTTCCAAGGTAACCTGTAATGAGTGACATCTGTTTTGGTATGTTTCCTTATCAATTACTGTAAATTTCTTGTTGGCAAAGATTGTATCTTATCCATCCCTGCATTCCTACTCTCTAACACTGTGGTTGGCACACAGTACAGAGAAATCAGTACATATTTTAAATGTGGGAAAGAACAAACAATATTTCCCAAGATAAGTGGTAGACCTGAGATTGTGATTGAAGTCTTCTGTCTTGGCATCTATTATGCTTTTCACAATTGTGTTGCCTGCTTAAACCAGTACACTGATGGATCACTCTCTTTCCCTCTGGACACTTCTCTTAGGTACTTTCCATGTGAGTATAATAGAGTGATTTTAGTTCTACGCCTTTGTCTTACAGAAAAAATATGAAAATAAATGTCTATCAATGGAGAAATGATTGAGAGGTACATTCATTCTATAGTATCACATATAAACTTAAGGAGAGTAGGGTAGACCTACTTATACTGACGTAGAAGAATGACCACAACACAGAAGGTTTTAGAACATTAAATATTGTTTAATGTGCCTAATAATAATCATGCTTTCAACATTTACTATAAATCTTGTCCTGGGTGTTCTTCAAAATACAGTAGATCTGAACATGGTGGCACATGCCTGAGGCTGAGGTAGGAAGATTGCAAGTTAGAACCCAGCCTGGGCAGTTTAGCAACTTAGTGAGGGCTTGTATCAAAATCAAAAATAAAGAATGGTTGGGGGGGCCGGGGATTTAGCTCAGTGGTTTTGCCGCCTGCTGCGCAAGTGCAAGGACCCAAGTTCGATCCCCAGTACAAAAAAAAAAAGGTTGGGGATGTAGCTCAGTGTGAAGGCTCTGGGTTCAATCTCCAATACCACACAAACACATTAACAATTATAAATAATGTTATTTCTCTAAACCTGGATCCTGATAAGAAATTTGAGGCACAGAGCAATCCAAGTAATTTTCCTGTTGGTAAACAGTAAGTAATAGAATATAGTATGAGCCCATTAAATGCTTTTTAAAATTCTAAATCATGGCTGCAATTTCTCATGCATTTAATTTTCTTACATGCTCCTCCACCAATTCCATAAAAACTTCAGTAAAGGATTGTTTTACTTTATTTTTTTTTGGTATCAGGAATTGAACTCAGGACCTTGCGCTTGCCAGGCAGGCATACTGCCACTGAGCTACATCCCTGGCCCAGTAAAGGATTGTTTTAAAGCATAAAGAAGTTTTAAAACTCCACACAAGCCATAATCCCAGCACTTGGGAGGCTGAGGCAGGAGGATTGCCATGAGTTCAAACCAGCCTGGGCTACAAAGCAAAACACTGACTGAAAAAACTGAAAAAGCTACAAGAAAAAAAAAACCCCACCACTGCAACCTCTCAGCGGAAATGTAGGAATTGTTCTCTTGTGAGAATAAACAATCTCTGGAATAAGGGTCACAATGCACAATGAAGGGCCCCATGCTATAAAAAGGTAGGATTAGGAATTAGGAGACCTTTCCTATACTTCACTTCTAGAACACTGTTAGCTTTCACCCACTAGGCAAATGAGTCTGCTTCTTTGGAGAA
This sequence comes from Heterocephalus glaber, assembly GCF_000247695.1. The sequence continues at coordinate 12,183,742 of NW_004624764.1, read as the reverse complement.
AGTGAAGCCCAAAAGAAAACATCTATGATGTTGGCAGAGCGGTCTCCCAACAAATGCCTCCTCACGGTCACTGGTCAGGGACACAGAACCTTGTAGTCCCCATCTTCATCCCAGCAATCAGGCAGTAGTGCAAAGGAAAAAGGAGAACACCACAGCTACTCAGCTACAGCCACCAATACCACCCCTGGCCACACCAATGCCTGTCTGCTCCCAGGATCAACATTCGAGGCCAGGAGGGTTGGCCAGGGTCTCCAGCAGGGATGAGTTTCTTGTAATAGACTGCCAGAGTCTTCAGACAGTAAAGAGAATATGAAGGGCCCGGGACTGGTCAAGGTAACTTTGCAATGAGGAATTGCCTTGCTGGACTTTGCTCTCTCGAGTTGGCTCCTGAGTTGAAGCTGAAGGTTCAGGGATTAAATATCGTCTCTGCCCGATGAGAGGAGGATGAGAGCTGGGCCAGGAGACCTCCCAGTACGGGGCCACCAACTGGAGACCGACTGAGCTGTGCATTATCACCCAGATAATCTGGATTCTTGTCTTACTATCACTGGCATGAAAAAACACAGAGAGGAAATCTTACAGAATAAAAGGGAGCTACCCAGGCACAGTGGCACACACCTGTCATCCCAGCACTCTGAGAGGCGGAGGCAGGAGGGTTGCAAGTTTGAGGCTAGCCTAGGAAATTTAGTATCTTAGAGAGACTCTGTCTCAAAATTACAAGGAGGGGAGGGAGGCTGGAAATGCAGCTCAGTGTGAATGCTAAAAAAGGAAGCTGAAACAATATTGTCAAAATATTGGTAATTGTTGAAGCTAGGTAAAAGCATATGTGGGTTTGCTATGTACATCTTTTTACCTTGGGGTATGTTTTCATACTACAATATCAAAAAAAGGAAAATGATCACAGTTAATGCAGAAAATTCATATAAATACAGAAAAGTAAAAGGGGAAAAGTATGCACAATCTCACTATCCATTTTTATCTCTTTCCAGGAAGTACATGTACACAGACAGACATGTTATTTTATTTTAAATTTTTATTTTAAAAAATTAATTTTTATTTGTTAAATATCTTATAATCTGCGTCAAATGCTGGTCATATATTTTATGCTTAGTCTTCACAGTTGCTTGTGTATAGGGTGAAACATTCTGCTCATACAATTTTTTTTTTGTATTGGGGATCGAACTCAGGACCTTGCGCTTTTGAGACAGGTGTGGTGCCACTGAGCTAAATCCCTGGCCCATGCTCATACAATTTTTAAAAATAGAGAAAACAGGGCTGGGGATTTAGCTCAGTGGTTCTGCCGCTTGCCTTGCAAGCGCAAGGACCCGAGTTCGATCCTCAGTACCAAAAAAGCTAAAAAAAAACAACAAACAAAAAATAGAGAAAACATTATTAGAGATTTAAAAAACTCAATGTTGACACTGAGATTCCATCTCACTCCAGAAAGAATGGCTGCTATCAAGAAATCAACCAATAACAAAAAGGAATCCTTCTCTACTGTTGGTGGGAGTATAGACTGGTGCAAGCAAATCAGTGTGGAGATTTCTCAAAAACTAAAACTAGAGGTTGCGTTTGATGCAGCTATTCCTCTTCTTGGTATCTTCCAGAAAGAATTATCACAGCAATATATGTGCACCCATGTTTATAGGGACACAGTTTGTAGTAGCTAAATCTTGGAAACAGCCCAAATGCCCATCAACTGACAAGTGGAGAAAGAAGATGTGGTTTTTATGTAATGGAGTACTACTCTGCCATAAAGAAGGCTGAGGTTCAGACATTTACAGCTAAATGGATGGACCTTGAGACCATACTCTAAAGTGGAATAAATCAGACACACGTTTAAATACCACATTGTTTCTCTGGTGTGAGAAACCAAAAGTGGAAATAAGGACTGAAATGTACAATGGATGTTGGGAAATGGAAAGAAAGTGTTCAGATGAGAAGGGGAACAAGGAAAGGAGGAGGGGGAAAGGAAGGAAGGGACAAGAAAAATAGTGAAAATAGAAGAAAAAATGGAAACAAAGCTTTTGTACATAGGGAAGGGAGGGGGCTTGAGGGGGGGAAAGGGATAAAATAAAATAAAATTTAATAAAAAAAAGAAAAGGGCCAGGGATTTAGCTCAGTGGTTCCACTGCCTGCCTTGCAAGCACAAGGACCCAAGTTTGATCCCCGGTATCAAAAAAAAAAAAACCAAAAAAAACTCCCTCAATGTTGAATTCTGAAAATTGTAGACTGGCAGAATTATGGAATGGTTACAGAACTGACACCCTGAAAACACCAAGAAAATGGTCACTAAATTCAAACATAGATTCACTAATAAAGTTTTTTTTTGGTACCAGGGATTGAACTCCAGACCTTGTGCTTTCGAGGCAGGCAGTAGAACCACTGAGCTAAATCTCTGGCCTTCTGTTTTTTGTTTTTTTGGTATCTAATAAATGTTTATAAATTATAATGGAATAAGTAAATGATGGTCCTGTACATTTTTATTTATTTGCTGGATTGGATCATATAGCAATTTTATTTTA
>NW_004624764.1:12112149-12175898 GCF_000247695.1 Heterocephalus glaber | reverse complement strand
TTTTTTTTTTTTTTTGGTACCGGGGATCGAACTCGGGTCTTTGCGCTTGAGCAGCAGGCGGTGAAACCACTGAGCTAAATCCCCAGCCCTAACCTTATTTAATATTATAAACATACTTGCATGTTGCAGGCGTGGTGGTGCATGCAGAACTTGGGAAGCTGAGCCAGGAGGATAACAGTGAGTTCAAGGCCACCCTGGACTACTTAGTGAGTTCAAGACCTGCATAGTGAGACCCTGTCTCAAAGCCCACCACAAAAAGAACATATTTGCCTGTTGCTGTGGGGTCTTCATAACAGTAATTTTAGTTGCTGCATAATATTCTATTAAGTGGATTTACTAACATTTATTTAACTGCTACTCCTTTTTTGTTTTTTGAGACAGGTTCTCACTAAGTCACTAAATTGGCCAGTCTGGGGTTGAACTTGTGATCCTTCTGCTTCAGGCTCCCAAAGTGTGCTGGGATTACAAGTGCAGACCACTGCACCCAGCTATTCACTGCTCCTCTTTTGCTGAACATTTAGGTTGTCTCCAGATATTTATTTTTATGAAATATATGGGGCTAGGGAGCTCAGTGGCACTGGGCCTGCCTTGCAAGTGCAAGGTCCTATGTTTGATCCCTGGTACCAGAAGAAAAAAATATATGGGTTTTTTTCCCCCCATACATTAGCTTCTTTCTCAACCTGAATCACTAGAAGTGGGATTTTTGCTAAAAGGTATAATTTTTTTTGTTTCTTTGTTTTTCATAGTATTGGGGATCAAACTAAAGGATGCTCTACCACCTAAAAAAGGCCCCAGACCTTTTTTTTCTCTCTGATAATATTGTTTATTGTCCATTGACAGAGCAATCACCCAATGATACAAAGCATCAGAAACATGTGCAGTCTGCTTGTTGATTTTCAACAGTTCTCATGTGTTTCCAGTACGGGGAGGTCTCAGACTTCATATTCCAGCAAGAACACATTGCTAACCCCAGAACAACAACAAAAAAATAAAAAAATAAATAGAAAAGAATCAACAAAGCTTTAAATCATGGCAGAAAAATCCAATATTTCTTAGTACTTATCAAGCAAAGATTTTTAAAACAAATACAATGTAGGAGGTGGGGATTTAGCTCAGTGGTGCTGCCACCTGCCTTGCAAGCACAAGGTCCTGAGTTTGATCCCTGGTACCAAAAAAAGCAACTATAACGTAAACTTCATTTTAAATATTTTGAGTTGCTTGAATAATAAGAAGAATACAGAGAGAAAAGAATGGCGCTTAAAATATAACATATAAATTAAACAAGACCAAATGGAGATCCTTTTTAAACTATATATATATTGCAATTATTTACTGTGAAGGTATTTGAGTGACTGTCTCTCGGCTGCCACTGGGCACTTCCTTTTGATCTGCCTTTTGTTTTCTTCTGTTGCTCAGCATGGTTAGAGAACCAGTGTGCGTGGATTGAATATAAAGGCCATCTCTTATAACCAACCTACTCAGAGGTCCTTTCCTTAGTAATAATTTAAACCCAAGAACAAAACATGGGAGGCAGAGAAAGCAAAAATACTCAAGGAACTAAAGAAAAGATTTGAAGGGATCCACCGTTGAGGGCCAGCTACCACACCATGCCTTCCACTCTGGGTCAAATGCTTCCATGATGCAGTAACCGGGTCTCAAAAGTGCAAGTCTAACACCTTCCCAGGGTAATAAAAAACAACACAGGAATGATCACAGTGGATGTCAAAACAAACCGAAACATTTCAGAAGTCAGCAGAAACAGGAGCAAATGTTGCGTATGGTATCACCATACAGGAAGCAAACAGGGCGGGGTGTTACATTGACTGGGGGAGGGGGTCTGGTGGTGTATATACTGAAATCACATGGACTGGTCCATTATAATATCTCACCAACTTTATATCACTGTATACATTGAAACACCCTCGGACAGGGGCTGATTCCTGCATATTCTCCCAGTGTGTTCTGGAAAGGGAAGTCATCAAGTTCTGTGCTGACCAGGTCCCAGTGGGCAGAGGGGCTGTCTGCCACTCTGGCGTCAGGAGTCTAGTTGCTTTGGGGCCGCTGCAGAATAGAACAGGCTTAGAGGATGGTGACTTGGGAAGCATTTTGCAGAAGGGCCATTCCCAGGCTGCCAGGTTTCAGTTGCCTTGTGTGTGCACACACATGTATGTGCATAGTGTGTGTGTATGTGTGTGACCTCAAAGAAGTTTATCTTTACAACACATGTAGGAAGGGAAATGAGATTCTCCATGTTGTCACTGAGAAGTTCAGCCTGTGTGAACTCCCGCGGTATTGGTATCAGAAGACCATTTTTCTGGAACAGGTAGGTTCCCTAGTTTCCTGTGAAGTGTCTGTAAGTGGGTAATTAATCTCTGTGACATAGGAAACAGAAGCAGATCTTGGCAAACCTGCAACTTGGGTTCACATATTATCTAAGAATTCATCTTTAGAAAAATGAGATAGACCTTTTTATATTGAGATAGGATCTCACTAAATTGTCCACACTTGCAATCTTCCTGTCTCAGTAGCTGAGATTATAGGAGTGTGGTATGGTGCCTGGCTAGGATTTTTTTTTTTTGGTACCAGGGATCGAACTCAGGTCCTTTCGATTGTGCAGCAGGCTGTGAAACCACTGAGCTAAATCCCCGGCCCCTGGCTAGGATTTTTTAAAATTTATTTTTAATTATCAATTATTTGATGGCTCTTGATATTTATTTCCAAGTTGCCTTCTGGTAGGTTTTCACTAATTTATAATGCCACTAGAAACATGAATATACCCAATCTCCCTATACATACTTTAAAAAGTACTGGGTGTCATGATTTTATCTTTTTTTTCTTTTTTCTTTTTTGGTACTGGCACTTGAATTCAGTGCCTTGCACTTGCCAAGCAGGCACTGGGCCACTGAGCTACAGTCTCAGCCCACCTGAGCTATATCCCTGGCCCTCTGAGCTACATCCCAGGCCCTCATGATTTTAATAAATCAAGAGCTAGGAAAATATTTCATATAAACTTATTTTATAATCAATGGGTTTGCTAGGCATGGTGGCACACACCTATAATCCCAGCAATTGGGAGGCTGAAGCCACAGGATCACTGTTTGAGGCCAGCCTAGACTGCATGGTGAGTTCAAGGCCAGCCTAAACTACATAGTGAGACCCTGCCACAAAATAAAAAAAAATCGCCAGGGATTTAGCTCAGTGGCACCGTGCCTGCCTTGCAAGCACAAGGTCCTGAGTTTGATCCCTTGTACCAAAAAAAAAAAGTGTGGTTTCTCAATAAATATTTTGAAGGGAACTGCTTATTTAGATGCTTATCTTTCGATATGTTTTTGTAAATTAGTCTCATCAGTTCACATTCACATCACCAAGGAAAAATACAGCAGCAATTATAGTCAGTTTGACAAAAGGTCAGGGTGGTGATTCACATCCTGCTCATCTCAAGTGTTCAGGGCTGGTTCTACACTGCTGGGCCCATCGAAGTGAGGAATTTGTCACTGTCTAAGGGCATCCTGGGCTAAGATCCTCTCTCAATGAAAAAGGAGATCAACTTTCAAAGTACACGGAGAGGTTGACCCCTCCTTCACATCTGGACACTGACTAAACTGGTTAAACAGCAGAGTGGAAAATCCCAGGCATCTTTCCCACCTACTAAAGCAATGCTGGTTTTGTGATATTGCTATTAATTACTGTCCCTTGTAACCCCAACATTGGGGATTGAACCCAAGGGTGTTCTATTACTGAGTTCTATAAAAGCCCTTTTAAAAATTTTTAGATTTTGGGCCAGGGATTTAGCTCACTGGTTCTGCTGCCTGCCTCGCAAGCGTAAGGTCCCCAGTTCAATCCCCAGTAACCCCCCAAATTTTTTCAACCCCCCCAAAATTTTTAGATTTTGCTTACAAGCGCAGGGTCCTGAGTTCTATCCCCAGTACCAAAAAAAAAAAAAAAAAAATTTAAATTTTGAAACAGGGTCTCACTAAGTTACCTTGCTAGGTGTGAACTTTCAATCCTCCTGTTTCAGCCTCCCAAGCAACTATGATTACAGTCATGGGCTGCTGTATCTATCTATCTAGTCCTGGGGATTGAACCCAGTGCTTTCACACTAAGCTACATCCCCAGTCCTTTTTTATTTTTTGTTTTGAGACAGGGTCTCACAGAGTTGCTAAATTGCCCCAGGATGGGCTTGACCCTGGGATCCTGCTGACTCAGCCGCTTAGAGTGCTGGGATTACAGGTGGAAGTCATCGCACCCAACTATTATTATTTTTTAAGTTATAAATGATATACAATCATGTAAAAAAAAAGTAAGAAATACAAAAGTATAGCCAGATGTTAGTCCAAGCAATTTGGGAGGTTGAAGCAAGTGGATTAAGAGCTTGAGATCAGCCTAGGTTGTACAACCTGTCTCAAAAAACCAAAAAGAAGGGCCAGGGATTTAGCTCAGTGGTTCTGCCACCTGTCTTGCAAGCACAAGGTCCTGAGTGCGATCCCTGGTACCCCAAAAAAAACCCCCCAAAAACTATAACATATTTTCAATGCCAACCAATAACTATCAACATCTGAAAGTAATTAAAGTATTTAAACAGGGCATGGTGGTGCACTCCTGTGATCCCAGCACTAGGGAAGCTGAGGCAGGAGGATAGCCTAGAGTTTGAGGCCAGCTTGCACTACACAGTGAGTTCAAGGCCAGCCTGAACTGCATAGCAAGACCCTGTCTCAAAAAAACCAAAAACATAAAAAATAATAAAAATGGTATACCAAAGGTTGGGGATGTACTTGCCTATCATATGTAAGGGCCTGGTTTGATCCCCAGCACCATAAAAATAAATAAAAAATAAAATAGCATACCATACACATTGTTTACAGTTTTTTTCGTATAATAATCTATAATCCCAGCCTCAGCTTCTGGAGTGCTGGAATTACAGGCGTGCACCACCACACCTGGCTATTTTCAGCATTGTTTTTCTTTTTCTTTTTTTTTTTCCCATTACTTTTCCCTCCCCTCCCTCCACCCTCCACTGCTTGTTCCCCTAGCCATTTGAAAAAGAACTCCTTATTTCCTCTTTATCCCTCTCCCTCCCTCTATATATGAAACCATGAGGTAAACTTGTGTGTCTGACTTATTTCACTTAATGTTATGGTCTCAAATTACATCTATTTACCTATGAATGCCTCCATTTATCTTTGTTTATGTGAGAGTAGTACTGTTTTGTATAAATACCACATTTTCTTTATCATCTGTTGATGGGCATCTAGGCTACTTCCGAGATTTAGCTATTATGAATTCTGCTGCTATAAACATGGATACCCATGTATCCCTGTATCCTTGTAATATGATGTCTTTAATTCTTTTGGGAAGACACCTTGAATGGGAATAGCTGGGTCAAATGTAATTTCTATTTTTAGTTTTTTGAGGAATCTCCACACTGATTTCCATAGTGATTATACTCATTTACACTCCCACCAACAATGCAGAAGGGTTCCTTTTTCCCCACATCCTCACCAGCATTTGTTATTGTTTGATTTCTTGATGATAGCCATTCTTTCTGGGGTAAGATGAAATCTCAACAGGATGATTAAAATGGAAGGTTGGTGTCAGAAAGCTCCCCTTCTCCATAATCTCTTCCTGCTATCACAGATGTTGAGATGTTGAGAATGTGGCTTAGGCACCAGCTCACAGAAGAGGAACAAGGAATGTTAACTCGAGACAAACTCACTAAAACAGGCAAGATTTTTTGGTCTGTAGGTCCACATCCACCAATTCATTTCTACATTCAATACGTATTTAAAAGACTATCAAGGATTTAGCTCAGTGGTTCTGCCGCCTGCCTCACAAGCACAAGGACCCTACTTCGATCCCTGGTACCGAAAAAAACCCACCTAAAACACAAAAAAGAAACAGATAAAAGACTATCAGATGAGTTAAGTTAGGTAGGGGCAGTGGGTTTCACAGAAGTATTTAGTGCTAAATAAAACTTTTAGTAAGTGCTAAATAAAAGTTAGTACAGTAAATGAATATTTATGCCAGGCCCTGTGCTAAATGCTGAATGAGTGGATGATTTCATTTAATCTCTATAACCTCTGGGAACAGGGCTCTAGATCAGACTTACCAACCAAGGCCTACAGAGCTTTCCTCCTGCTTAAAAAACATGCTGGCCATGAAGTTTTGTTCTGTTTTGTTTTTTGGTGCTGGGATTCAGTCCAGGGCAGTGCACATGCTAAGCTCTCTATCTACCACTGAGCTATACCTCTAGCCCTTGCAGTGGAGTTTGAACTTGAACTCAAAATTCCAGTCTGTGCTCCTAACCATTATGCTATACTACAAAACACAGTCCCTCTCTTAAAAAGCATAATCTTTTTTCATTTTTTAATAATTTTGGACATAAGTTTAATTATCTGAGCTCAGCAGATGACAAGATGTAATAAATGAATGGAAACAAGGTTTACAAACTTAGGAGAAAGGTGAGAACTTTTAGACCAGTTTAGGTTTAAACATTCACCAGATTGGACTAACACTGAAAATAAGACTTTTTGTCACAAAAAGCAAAACAATATAATTATTAGCTGGTTCCTAGGACTGTGCAAATTAAAACTGGTTCCCAGGACTGTGCAAATTACTTTTTATACATGGTTTAAATTTGTGTGTGTGCGTGCACAAGCACACTAGCTCCTTCATGCAGAAAGAACTACATCCCTCGCCCATTCATTCATGTATTTGGGGATTGAACCCAGGGCCTTTGCACTGAGCTCCATCCCTGGCCCTCTTTTTTGGGGGGCAGGGGAAGGGCAATGTCTTGCTAAGTTGCCAGGCTGGGCTCAAACTTTTCATCCTTCTGCATCAGCCTCCCAGGATGCCCGGATTACAGACAGGCAAGTGCCACCAAACCCAGAGGAAGCATACAATCTTGTCAGTAATAGAACTAAAATTGAAAACAGCTAACATGTATTAATTACTTATGTGGTAAGCACTCTGGTAGGTTTTTATGTATATTCATAATTTAATTTGTTTGACATACCTATGAAATAGGTACTATAATTATGCTCCTTTTAAAGATAGGAAAATAGACTTTGTAAAAGATTAAATAACTTGCCTACAATACAAACAGCTATTAAATGGTAGCGCAAGAAGCCAAATGAGACACACAGAATATTACTGCCTGAGGAACATGATGAAATATAAAAAGAATGATGTTACTTAGCTGCTGTCAAATGTCAGAGGTCAAGCCAGGCACAGAAGTGCACACCTGCAATCCCAGCTAATAAGGAGATGGAGACAGGAGGATCATGAGTACAAGGCCAGTCTGTGCAACATAGCAAGACCCTGTCTCCCAAACAACTACCTCAAAAAATCAGAGATTTAAGCTATGCATGATGGTACACACCTGCAGTCCCAGCCACTGGGGAGGCTGAGGTAGGAGGATCACAAGTTTGAGGTCACCCTGGACAATTTAGTGAGACCCTGTCTCCAAATAAAAAAGTAAAAAGGGGTGGGGATGTAGCTCAGAAGTACAGTGCCCCAGGTTTCATACCCAGTACTCCCCCCCACATACACATAGTCAGAAGGAAAAACTTCCATGACCTTGTGGGCCAGGAATAATAACAGAAGGACAGAAGTGGAAAACCCTGGTTTACCCTGGCAACCTGTCAGGCCTAGTGTTAAAAGCCTTCACAGTTTAGCTTGCTGTGTCCTCTTGTAATGAAGGTCTGATCATTATTCGCAATTTGACAGATAAGGAAATGGGTTCTTTGAGAGGCGATACGTTATGCCCCGGCATATAACTACTGTAGTAAGAGGCACAGCCTACATTTGGGGCTGTGCTCTTAGTCACTGGCACAATCTTTATATGGTTCCATCTTGCTTTTGTGCAGGAGTCATGTACCAAAAATCAGCAGAAAAGGCTGAGGTAAAGGGATAAGCAAGAGCACTGGGGTATATCCAAGGAAAAGGAAGCTGACCTGCTTGACCAGGGTTCACAATCCATTTACCTTGGAAAGAAGCCCTCTAGTTGCATAACTCTTATGACTATACAAATTGTACAAATATCTGTTCCTGTCATTAGAGGAAAGCTGTTAAAAACAGGGACTATAGCTCAACCATTGGTGTACCCTAGTGTCCAGGGCAGTGCTGAGATTGCAGTTCCAGCAGAGAACGTTAAGAGGGAATAGTCAGATTGCATAGATCATGGAATAGAAATTAAGGAATTAAAAATGCAAATATCCTCAATAAAATAATAGGCAACCAAATTCAACAGGGTATTTATATAAGAATTATCCCAGTAGTAAAACAATGGCCAACAGCAGAAAATCTGTCAATATCATTCAATCACATTCATGGATGAAAGGATAAAAGAAAAAAAATCACGATTTATTTTTTCTTCATACTTAAGAAACCTGATGGAATAGCATTAACCTCAGACTATGTTATGGGTGCTCATTATTAACACGAGGGTCTCCTAGAGTATGGAAGAGTCAGGCCAATATTTTTATTTATTTATTTTTGGTACCGGAGATCGAACTCGGGACCTTGTGCTTGTGAAGCAGGCAACGGAACCACTGAGCTAAATCCCTGGCCCAGGCCAATACTTTCAGACAAGAAAAAAGTAAAAGAAATATGTAAGAATTGATAGAAAAGTAAAAGATACAACAGCCACTGCTTGCTAGTTTTATGGTCTACTTGAAAAACAAAACAGAATCATTAGGCAAGCTCCCTGAACTTTAAATTTTTTTTTTTTTGGTACTGGGGATTGAACTTGGGACCTTGAGCTTTCGAGGCAGGCAGTGGCACCACTGAGCTAAGTCCCCAGCCCTAAATTTTGTTGATTTGTTTTTTTAGGTGCTAGAACCACATCATACTAGGCAAGTATTCTATCACTGAGCTACATTCCCAGGCTGTTCTCCCTCTTTTTTTTTTTTTTTGTATTGGAGATTGAACCCAATCTTTTGAACCTAAGGCTTTTAAGTGAGTTACATTCCAGACACCTTTTACTATTATTATTATTATTATTATTATTATTTTATTGTTATTTTGAGACAAGGTCTAAGTTGCTAAATTGCCCAGGCTGGGCTCAAATTTGCAATATTCCTGTGTCAACTTTCCGGAGTGCTGGTATTATAGGCATGCACCACTGTGCCTGTTTATACATTTCTGTAACAAGAATAACCACCTTAAAAATGTGATGAGGGGCCGGGGATTTAGCTCAGTGGTTCTGCTGCCTGCCTCGAAAGAGGAAGGAGTTCGATCCCTGACAAAAAAATAAAGTGATAAGAGGGTGGAGAAAAAAAAATAGAAAAAACAAGAAAACAAAATGTGATAAAGGGCCAGGCATGGTGGTACACATCTATAATAGCAGGATTTGGGGAGGCTGAGGCAAGAGGATCGAAAGTTTGAGTCCCACCTGGGTGGGCAATTCAGCAAGAGCCTGTCTGAAAATAAGAATAAAGGGCTGAGGATACAGTTCAGTGCAAAGACCCTGTGTTGAACTCCCAGTATTGCCAAACAAACAAACAAAAAACCCAACATACCAACCCCCCCAATCCTATCTGTATTACCAACTAAACTGTATTATATTGGAGGGATGAGCAATCTTTTTCCATAAAAGGCTAAACAGTAAATATTTCTTTCTAATTTTGCAGGTCATGTGATCACTGTTGTATGTACTCAAATAGAATGTGTCATTATAGTACAAAAGCAGCTATTGACAATATTCAATGAATATGGATGTCTTCCAACTTAACTTTATTAATAAAAACAAGTGACAGGGGCCAGAGATTTAGTTCAGTGGTTCTGCTGCTTGCTTGGCAAGCGCAAGGTCCCAGAGTTTGATTCCCAGTACCAAAAACAAACAAACAAAAAACAGGTGACAGGCTGACATGCACAAGTATAGTTTGCTGACTAATACACTACAGCAGTTAACCTCAAAGCAATGCCTAAGACATTTGTCAAGAAAAATTTTAAACTATCTTCAGCAACATAAGGACTTGAATAAACCAGCGTGATGGCACAGGCCTATGATCCCAGCACTCTGGGAGGCTGAGGTAGGAGGCCTGGGCAAATCAGCAAGACCCTGTCTCAAAATTAAAAACAGGCCAGGTGTGGAGGTGCATGCCTGTAATCCCAGCCCTTGGGAAGCTGAGGCAGGAGGATTGCTACAAATTTCAAGGCCAGTCTGAACTGCATAGCAAGATCTTATCTCAAACCTCCCTCCAAGTAAGTAAATAAACAAACAAACAAACAAATAAAGGGCTGGGGATGTAGCTCAGTGCAAAGGACCATGGTTCAATCTCTAGGACTGAAAAAAACCCAAAAACTGGGACAGGGATTTAGCTCAGTGGTTTCACTGCCTGCTGCGCAAGCACAAGGACCCGAGTTTGATCCCTGGTACCAAAAAAACCCCCCAAAAAACCAAAAAACTAAAACTAAAAAAACAACAGCCTGGCCTGAATAAATACCAAGATGACCTCAACACTTTAATGATATTATTTATTCACTTGTTTAAAACATAGAGTGCCAGTCAGGTGTGGTGGTGCACACCTGTCATCCCAGCACTCAGGAGGCTGAGGCAGGACTGCTGCAAATTTGAGGCCAGTCTAGGCTACATAATGAGATCAAGGCCAGTCTGAACTACACAGAGAGACCCTGTCTCAAAAAACAAAAACAAACACAAAAACAAACCATGGGACTGTCAGTCTTTTAGGTGCTACGGATACAGTAGAGAGCAAATTAAAGCACCTGCCCTCATGGATCTCATGTAGCATGAACAAAAAACTAGAATAAATGCTGTGAAAAAAAATAATAAGAAAAAGAGATAGAGAGTAGAGTGGCAGGGGGTGAGCATGCTAGCTAATTTTTTTCATGCTAATTTCAGACGGTTAGGAAAGCTTCTCCAACATTTTAGCAGAGGAAAAGGAAGCCAGCCACCCTGAATTCTGGGAAGGGAGTGTTCCATGGGAAGATGTCATTTCTCTCCCAATTAATCTAGACATGTTAGTGAAATCCAGCAATACTGTAGACTGAATATGAAAGAATAAATGCCTATGAAAGCAAAGTCTGTCTTAAGCAGTAAAACAAAGGTGCCTGGGCTGGGGATTTAGCTCAGTGGTTCTGGAGCCTGCCTCGCAAGTACAAGGTCCTGAGTTCAATCTCCGGTACCAAAAAACACAAAACAAAACATGTTGCTGATATTTAACAAAGAAAAAGACCAATGGAATCAAGTGGAGGGCTTAGGAATAAAGTATATACATGGAAACAATGTGATAAAGATGAAATCACAAAGCCCTGCAAAGACTGCTTTTCAGAGAGTGACAGGAACACTAATTCCTAAATTTTTTTTTTTGGTACTGGGGATCGAACGTGGGTCCTTGTGCTTGTGCAGCAGGCGGCGAAACCACTGAGCTAAATCCCCAGCCCTCTAATTTCTAAATTTTGTAAGAAGTTGGACTTTTACTTGAAGCTATGTAGATGGGCTCCAGGGGCCCGGGATTTAGCTCAGTGGCAACGTGCCTGCCTTATAAGTGCAAGGTCCTGAGTTTGATCCCCAGTACCCCACCACCACCAAAAAACAGATGGGCTCCAGACGGAATAAAGACCTAAATGTGAACGTTAAAAACATAAAGCTAATGTGAAAAAAAAAAATAGGAAAATCTGTAATACCTATGGGTAAATAAGATGTTAAAACAAGATTCCAAACCAAAAAGTCAAAATTAGGACACATGCTGAGAGGTGGCTGACTGCTAGAGGGCTTGCCTGCCCTACCAGAGTCTTGGTTTTAATCCCCAGTACTACAAAAAGCAGTAACAACCCCCCCCCCAAATTTAAGACATCTGGTAAATTAATGACATCTCAAAAAGTTAACACGAAGATGGCAGACTGAGAGAAGATACTTGCAGAAAAAACACCGAAACCAAAAGATTATACAAAAATTCCTGCAAATCAGCAAAACTGGAAATAAAACAGAAAAAAAAATAGGCCAAGGATATAAACAGATATTGGGAGAGAGGTACAGTTCAGTGTTTAAAATAAGCAAGGGTAGGGCTGGAGATTTAGCTCAGCGGTTTCACCGCCTGCCTTGCAAGTGCAAGAACCCAAGTTCGATCCCCAGTACCAAAAAAAAAAAAATAATAAAATAAAATAAAATAAAATAAGCAAGGGGAGCCAGGCATGGTGGTGTAGGTCTATAATCCTAGCACGCAGAGGCTGAGGCAGAAGGATTGCTGTGAGTTTCAGGACAGCCTGGGCAGTGAGTTTGAGACCAGCCTGAGCTACATGGAGAAACTCTACCTTAAAAAACAAAAAGTGGGCCGGGGATTTAGCTCAGTGGTGCCACCATCTACCTCATAAGCACAAGGTCCCGAGTTTGATCCCCGGTACCAAACAAAAACTATCTTTAAAAAAAAATCTTTTTTGCTACAACTGATAAACTCTCCTAAATTTGGAGAGTTAGGAGAGTAAAGGATTACAGACATTTCTCGTTATAGCCTTTATTACTATACAACACGAACTTAGACTCTACATTACAACCTTTATATCAGTGGTGGCAAATCTATGGCACATGTGCCACAGTGCGCTGTTTGTATCATCGAAAGATCTAAAACATTTGCCATCGCTGCCTTATCACAAATGGGGAAACAAGACTTCTTGCCAAAAGCTATTTTACTCCAATACAAAAAAAAATACAAAAGTTAATTTACTCCAATTTTCCCTCTTCATGCAGAGGGATTAGCCAGATTCTCCTTGTTATTCTGAGACTTTAATTTAAAAAGGCAAGCCAGGTGTAGCATGCCTGTAGTCCCAGCACTGAGGAGGCTGAGGTAGGAGGATCACCACAAATTTGAGACCAGCCTGGACTACATAGTGAGTTCAAGGGCAACCTCAACCATATAGCGAGACCCTGTCTCAAAAAAAGGCTGGGTATGTAGCTCAGTATAAAGGCCCTGGCTTCAATACACACACACACGCACACACAAAGTCACCATGAAAGTGAAACCACCACATGAAGAAAACATGCACAGAACTAACAACATCCTCACCACCCTTCTTCCTGAAGGAATAATGCCTGCCTGGCAGTGGTGAAATGAAGCATTTACATCATCTTTTTTCTAACAGGGGTGAGGGACAGACAGACTCACGTAGTCACATGAGCCTTTTGGGATCTATTTTCTCTAAGTGAACCAGAGGTTTCAATTGCTCAGCAAAGTTCCTCATGTCATCAGAGACCATGTCCTGGCCGGCCGGGGCAACAACACTTAATTCCACAAGATAGGAGAGTGACAAGGCCTCAATGCTGTCTGTGTTTCCTGGCACAAGGATGCGGAAAATCTTGTACACCATAATCTTCATGATGCCCTTACGGAACAGGTGTCCCTTGGCGACAAACTCATGGTCCATGCGGAATCCCATTTCCATCAAGAAGTCGGTGAGGTTCTCAGACGTGGCAATGTCCACGCAGTTTCGCACCAGGGCATGGCGGTTCTTGTCGCCCATTTCTGGCTGTCCCAGGTAGCGCAGATGCCAGGGTGCCCCTGCCCTGTCCAGAGAGCGCCGGGTCCTGAGGACAAACGGGCTGGCCTGCTGGCCCTTAAGGAGGAACACCATCTCATGGTCAAGGAAAGTCTCAGGTTCCATGTTGTCACACAGACCACGAAGGCGGTGGAGGAGGCTTTCCAAACTGTGATCTAAGACACTCCCTGAGGAAGGAAAAGCACCACTGAGTCCCAGCTTTTATTCTGGGTCATGGAATTAGCAAAAGATTAAAAGACAAAAGCAGGTTAGTGCAGCATTTTGTAAAACACAGGGCCAATACATGAGATTTTAAAGGAGTTATACTGCTGAGCTATTGCATAATATTATAAGAAAGTTACTTTCAATTTTTTGTATTCTCTCTTTTTTTTTTTTGGTACCGGTGATCGAACTCAGGACCTTGCACTTTCGAGGCAGGGGGCAGAACCACTGAGGTAAATCCCTGGCCCAATATTTTCTATTTTCTTATTGGCATTAGAGACTTTAAGATTTCTCTAGTAATGCCAATCTCTAGGAGGCCTCAGGCAGCAGTAGCTATCAGTAAGAGTAACAGTACTATTTTGTTATCATTTATTTTAACAATTATTATTTTTCCTTGCCTCTTTTCTGGCCCCCTCCTCTTCTGCAGCAAGGGGAATTGAAACCAGGGCCTTTGCATTGAACTACATCCCTCGCTCCTCTCTGTCTTTGTTTCTCTCTCTGGTGCTGGAGACTGAATTCAAGGTCTCACATAAGCTAAGCACAAGTTCTACCACCTAGCTGAACTCTCAATCACAATTATCTTCTTTTTCCAGCAAATATAACTCTTCTACTTATTACAAAAAATATAGTTTCCTTTTCATTTAATATACTTAAGAGAAACAGAATGAACATTTCATAGAAACATATCAGGTTTAGTCCTCATCTTACTCATTCTTATGGTTCATTGACATGGCTGCTATAGTACATTATACCCCCTTTGAAATCTACTTTTCCTTTGGCTTCTGGGACACAAGCCTCTCTCAGTTCTTCACTGATCTCAAGGACCATTTAGTCTTCCTCATCTTCCCTAAATGATGGAGGATCCTAGGATTTACTCCTCACCCTTTTCTCTACTAAGTCTCTTCTTCCCTCAATAATCCCATTTGGTGCAATCTTTTTTTTTTTTTTTTTTGGTACCGGAGATTGAACTCGGGACCTTGCGCTTGCAAAGCAGGCAGCAGAACCACTGAGCTAAATCCCCGGCCCTTGATAATCCCATTTGGTCCATGGCTTTAAACACCATTTATGCCCTGAGACGCTCACATTTATAGTTTATGAATTACAGATGCATATATCCAATTGTCTACGCGACTTTTCTACTTAGATGCCTAACAGACATCTGCATCCCTAGCCCATTTTTCATTTTAAGTCAGGGTCTTGATAAATTGCTGAGTTGCCCAGGCTGGGCTTAAACTTATAATCTTCCTGCCTTAGCCTCCCAGAATGCTGGAATTACAGGTGCGTCACCACATCCAGTTCATACATCTTCATACATGTTTAATATGAAATTGTTGATTTTCCCTCCCTAAATCTTATTTTTCCTAAAGTTTTACCCATCAGAGTAAATGGCAATTTTCTGCTAACAGTTACCCAGGTTAAAAATCATGGAATCATCTTTGACTCCTTTCTTTCTCCCACATCCTACATCCATCCAATCCATACTTTTGAAATAAAAGCAAAATTTGTACTTTTACAAATTTACCTTTCACTCCTTTGATCAGTAGTCCAAGTTGCTTTCTTGACTGGTCTTTGCAGTAGCCTGTTTCTACTCTTGCCTTCTTTCTTTTCCAAAACAGCCAAGTGGCCTTTTTAAGATCTAAGGCCTAGGGCTGGGGATATAGTTCAGTGGTACAGTGCTTGCCTGGGACACATGAAGCCCAGGGTTCAATCCCCAGTACCAAAATAAAGGCATGGGGCTGGAGGCGTATCTCCGCAATAGAGTGCTTGCCTAGCAAGTTTAAGGACCCGGATTCAATCCCTGGCACCCCAAAATAATGGATAAATATACTATAAATGATATTCCTTGCTGTGTCACCCAGAATAAAATGGTCTTTATGACTGTTTACAGGGCCCTATATATTATCTGTTACCATCCAACATCACCTTCAGCTCTCCCCCTTGATCATTCTCTCCAGCCAGTGATTTGCTGCTATTGCCTGAAAATGCCAAGTATCTCACAATGTATATCTCTTCAGAGAGCCTTCCCTTTTTCTCTGTGCTTAGGATGTTCTTTCTTTGTATAGCTGCATGTTTTACTCTATAACTTTCTTCAAGTCTCTGCTCAATTGTCACTTTATGGCAGAAGCTGACAGTGGGACTTAAATGAAAACAAGTAGGGCTAAAGAAAAGTGATGGACCAGGTCCTAGTAATCATGGGATACAAGAAGTCGGGAGCAGGGAGTGGCTCACCATTGTATTCTACGTTCAGGGCAGTAGCACACACGTTCATTCATTTTAGGTGCTGTGTAAGTGCTGATTTGTTCAACACATGTACTGAATGCAGTGCAGGACACTGAGCAGTAGGAGGCACTCTCTTATGGAGATTACAGTTGAGGGGAGGAAACAAAAATAACAAGTAAACAAATAAACAGAAACTCAAGGAAATAAAAGGGAGATATGAGAAAACTGGTGGGAAGGCAGGATGGACCACTATGAGAGGTTGGAATGTTCAGAAAAGGCCTAAGAGGAAGACAACTGAGTGGAGACCTGAAGGGCGAAAATGAGATGACTATTTGAATAGCTGAGAAAATGTTCTCAGGGCAGAGGGATCATCAAGTGCAAAGACACTGAGGCAGGAAAGGGTGTGGCAAATTCAAGGAAATGAAAGTGGTTGGGCAGTGGTGGTCCACACCTGTAATCCCAGCATTCTGGTAGGCTGAGGCAGAAGGATCCTAAATTTGAGCCTAGTCTGGCAACTCAGCAATGTACTAAGACCCTGTCCCAAAATAAAAAAATGGGCTGTGGCTCAGTGCAAAGGCTCTGGGTTCAATCCCCAATACCACACAAATACAAACAGACACAGAAAACACAAAATAGTTGTTCATACTGTTACTGAATGAATTCTCTTAAGTTACAAAATCTAAAATCTCTCACAAAACATTGTTATGACCTAAAAATTAGTACCTTCCCTGGGTCTCAAGTTTTCTCATCTGGGCAAGTTACCTTACCACTGTTTCCTGATCTATAAGAGCTAATAAAAGTATCATCTTATAAGTTGTTATGAGAATTGTAGGCATGGTGGTGAATGCCTGTAATCTTAGCACTCGGGAGGCTGAAGCGGGAGGATTGCTGAGAGTTTGAGGCTAGCCTTGGCTGTATATTGAGTACAAGGCCACTCTGAACTACATAGTGAGACTGTCTCAAAAAAACAAAACAAAACAAAAACAATAACAGGGCCAGGGATTTAGCTCAGTGGTTCTGGCGCCTGCCTCGAAAGCACAAGGTCCTGAGTTCGATCCTCAGTACCAAAAAAAAAATCAAAAACAAAAACAAAAATTAAATAAGTGGCCAATACACATAAAGTATAGGGCAGAGGCTCAAAATCATTAGCTATTACTATCATTATTATTATTATTATTTTTGGTACCAGGGACCAAACTCGGGACCTTGAGCTTACAAGGCAGGCACCAGAACCACTGAGCTAAATCCCTGACCCCTACTATCACTATTTTTAAAATTATTTGAGTCGTCTTTCAGAAATCACTACATTTAACTAAAAGAATAGCTGTCTGGGGCCGGGGATTTAGCCCAGTGGTTCCGCCACCTGCCTCATAAGCGCATGGTCCGGGGTTCGATCCCCGGTACCAAAAAAAAAAAAAAAAAATAGCTGGCTGACTCACAGTTCCACTCTTGGGTACTGACCCAAGAGAAGAGAAAACGTGCCTACAAAATATTTATAAGATAGTTCAAGCAGCAAGTATTCACAGTAACCAAAAACTAGACATAGGCCAGGTGCCCAACCATAGCAGAATGGATAAACACATTGCAATGTATTTGTACAATGCCATAGCACTAAGCAACACACTACTGATATGCACAGCGATATGAATACATACTGAAATAATTATGCTGACTAAAACAAAAGAGTACAATCTACATGATGCCACTGTTTGATGTTTATGAACAGGTAAAAGTCATCTGCTGTGGGAAAAAAATCACAAGAGCAGTTTGCACAATCAGAGAGCGATGAGTAGGATGAGGTCTCACACAGAAGGAACTTTCCGGGGGGATGGCAATGTTCACATCTTTTTTTTGTTTTTGTTCTGTTTTTTCTGAGACAGGATCTCATTTTGTAGTTCAGGCTGGCCCTGAACTCACTGCATAGCCCAGGCTGGCCTCGAACTCTCGGCAATCCTCCTGCCTCAGCCTCCTAAGTGCTGCTGGGATTACAGGGGTGTGCCACCATGTCCACCTGGCGAATGTTCACATCTTTGAAAAGGTTTGGGATATACACTTTTCACAAAACTTAATTCAAAATAGGCCACAGAGCTAAATGTAAACCAAAAGGATAAAAGGGGACAAGGAGGAATTATAGATGACCATGGCTTTGGCAATGACTATATTATTTCAAAGGCATGAGCCCTGAAAGAATAAGCTAGATTTCATTAAAATTAAAAACTTTGGCTGGGCGTGGTGGCTAAATAAATAACAGATAGAATTAGCTGGATATGGTAGCACATGCCTTAATCCTGGCACTTGGGAGGCTGAGCCCAAAGGATTGTGCATTTGAAGCCAGCCTTGGGTACTTAGTAAGTTAGAGATCAGCTGGGGCTACACAACAAGACCCTGTTTCCAAAAATCTAAAAAACATTATGATTCAGTATGTCCCACTTCTGAGTAAATATTTAAAATAGCATTTCAAAAAGATACCTGCACATTCATGTTTATTGTGGCACTATTCACAATAGACAGAAGGCGGAGGCAACTTAAATGTCTATCAGCAGATGAATGGATATTGAAAATGTAAGATGTATATATGCATGTTATATAATACACACATACATATAATACCGTGCAACTTTTTGGTACTGAGGATTGAACTCGGGTCCTTGTGCTTGTGCAACCGGTGGCGAAACCACTGAGCTAAATCCCCAGGCCCTAACCATGCATCTTTTTAAAAGATGTCACATGCTACAACACAGATGAACCTCAAGGTTATTACGCTAAGTAAAATAAAATAGGAAAAGACAAATACTATGTTATTCCATTCATATCAGATATCTAAATAGTCAAAATAGAAAACAAAGTAGAAAGGTAATTGCTAACCAATGGGAATAGAAGGGAAAGGGCATTAATATTTAATGGGTATAGAATTTCAGTTTTGCAAAATGAAAAAGTTCTAGAGATCTGATGTACAGCAATGTTAAATGTTTATGATGGCAAATTTAATGTATTTAGTGTATTTGAAACCATAATTTAAAATTAAATTAAAATTAAAATAATTTTCTATTGCCAGAAACTGCAAGTTGCCTTTGTGTAAGTCTCTAATCTCCAGGAGTGTGGAACAGAAAAGAGGAAAACAAGTAACCCAAACTCCCTGATTCACTCACCTTGCAGTAGGTACTCCATCATGTTAATGGTGCCCCCAGTGACAGGCATCATGGTGACTGGAGGTGCCTCCATTCTGTCTGTTTGATTACGTTGAAAACAACAGAACCGGATTTAGAGCTTCCAATCAGACAAGCCACAGGATACACCTGTAAAAGTTACACTTGTTGATATGTCAGAGTGATGGAGGGACACCAGATAAGCCGTGGCATTGGCCTTGAAGTCAAGATTCAGTCATACAAAACTGAGTATAGTATCTGCTTAATGTGGCCAGTTCTATGAACTGCTGACAGAGAAATATGTAACAGACATCTGGCCATGGAATTACAGCAAAACCTTGTAGTTCTGAAACCTCCAAAAGTTACCTGTGCAACCTTGAGAAAGTCAGGTAACTTCACCCTGGGACTCTTTTCCTTATAAAATGGGGCCAGTGATATTTAACCCTCAAAGCTAAATGGGTCAAATCACATAATGGGCACGCGATAACATTCCTAAAGTTACAGAAAAACTGGTGACTTAAAGGGCCTTTTGTATGCTTCATTTTATAGTTGATGATATGAAGACTTGAAGAGGAACACAAGGACACGCACAGCAAGTGAGTAGCAGAGCCTGGAGCCAACAATGCAGGCGTTCCGCCTCTCTGAAAATGGTTCTAAAAGCCAGCCAGGAGAAAGCGTGAAGTTCCTTCAAGATGATGGGACAGGTCCTCCGGAGCCGCCATCCAGGAATCTGCAATTACATTAGAGAAACACCTCTGTGCGCACCCTAGCTTCTTTGCTAGGAATTAAACCGACCCGCGTAATCCGGGGCGAGAGTTAGCCCCCAGCCACAGAGTACCCGAAATCAGCGAGGCCCCACACCAGGGCAAATAACCTTCCTCCTCCTCTCCCCACTTCCGGCAAGAAGGCGACTAAGCGCAAACCTCCACACGGCCGCTCCGCAACGTAAGGGTGCCGAGAGGACCAGAAATCGCTTCTTTGCGGTCGGCCAAACAGAGGCGCATGCGCAAGATGCAGTGCGGGTGTATGAAAAAAGCGAGGGTTCTCTGAAGAGTTGCTCTGGGAGGAAAGGAAGGGGCTCTTGACGTCATAGGCCTTCCTCTAGAAAAATATGTGGTTTTTTTTCAAGTCGGACTGTCTGGAGTTGTTTTTGTGTGGGCAATCTCTTGGAACTGATAAGACTGAACAAAGATATACTTAACCTTTGAATTTAGCAATATTTTCTGGGGAAAAAATGAGACTGGGTAAGGGAGCTAAGGGAAAGAGAAGGGGAGAAGGTTACAAACACTTCTTTTTCGTAGCTGCCTGAAGGTGAAAAGGGAAGATGCCCTATACTGCTTAGCATAATGTTATGTGTACAATTAGGAATGTCAGCAATACGCAATACTGTATTTGTTCACTTTGCTGTGTATATTATACCTCAATTAAAAAATATAGAGGAATGGGGCTGGGGATTTAGCTCAATGGTTCCGGCGTCTGCCTTGAAAGTGCAAGGTCCCGAGTTCTATCTCCGGTACTATGAAAAAAAAAAAAAAGGAACGGCGTGTGCCTGTAGTCCCACCTCCTCTGAAGGCTGAGGCAGTAGGATTACTTGAGCCCAAGAATTCAAAGCCAGCCAGGGCAACACAGACCCCAATTTAAAAATAAATAAAATAAAAATATGAAACATATATATATATATATACCATATAATTTATTTTATAAATTCAACAATTATTCAACTCTGCTCATGTGTCAAACAGAGAAGGCATGGACAGAGCAGGGATTAGGATGAGGCAAATGAGGCATTGACTTGGAGCCCAAAACTTAAGAGATCACTAAAAACTCAGTAATTAAGGTGATAGTTTAATGTATTTTACAAAATTAATGCAAAAAACACTTGATGAGCAAAATATAAAAATTTTAAGTTCACATGTCAAACCCTTGAGCACTCAATTTGGCGAAGATGCTGCCACTATGTACAATAAAGAACTCGTTGAATTAACTATGTGATATTAAATGTTAATAAATATTAATTTTTAAAAAAATTTTTAAGTTCAATCATCAAACCAACCCTATGAACCAAGTACTACTCTCACTGTAATTTTATCAGTGAAGAAATTTAAACAACAGATGGATATGAAATAACCGGTAAGGGACTGGTGTGATGGCACTCACCTGTAATCTCAGCACCTGGGAGGCTGAGACAAGAAGATTGACACAAATTCAAGGCCAGACCGGACTACATAGCGAGGCTCTGTCTCAACAAAGTAAAAATTTTTTTTAAAAGTCTGGAAAAGATCCTAGAGAACTTTGCATGATAGCCTAAAGATAGATGTGGGGACTAGGGATATAGCTTAGAGGAAGTATGCTTGCCTAACTTGAACAAGGCCCTCGGTTCCACACCAGGATCACAAGAGGGGGAAAATAAGAAAAGAAAAAAGGCAGACATGGTCGGTGGCTAAGGCAGGAGGATCACAAGTTCCAGGCCAGCCTGGGGAATTTAAGTGAGACCCTGTCTCAAAAATAAAATTGAAAGGGCCAGGGACTTAGCTCAGTGGCTCTGAGCCTGCCTCACAAATGCAAGGTCCTGAGTTTGAGCTCCAGTACTGAAATAAATAAATAAATAAATAAATAAATAAATAAATAAAATTGAAACAAGGGCTAGGGATGTAACTCAGTGCTCCCTGGGTTTGAGCCTCTATATCACACATACAAAAACTACCCTAGCCACCATGCCGAGAAAAGCTTAGAAAAACAAAGTGTGGACAGAAAAAGGCCAGTAGGAGCCTTGACCAAGTCTTGCTGGGAGATAATTGTGAGAGAAAATTTTTAAAAATGTAAAAGGGATAGCATGATTTAATGACTAACTAGAGTGTGTGTGAGAGAGAGAATTGAGTTGCAAATGTCTAGATTTCTACCTTGGGTGGCCATAGTGATACTTTTTCTTCACAAGATTGGGCAGACAAGCTCTGAGTGCTGTAATGCTTGGAGGAGGTAGTAAAATTGCCGGGCCACTCTTTTACAGTACAGACACTAGCTTCCAAACAGAAAGTCCAGTGAATTACAGGTCCTTTGAGGCATGATAGTATTTATCCAAATTTTAACTTGCATTTTGAAATAGGGTTAAAATTTTAAAGGGTGGGTGTGGCAAACAATATGGTAAAATCTGGATGAGGCCTAAGAATTACAGGAATTGTTTTCTCTGATAAGGATGAGAGTCCTGGAGCTCCCCCTGTACTCTGCCACCACCCACCTGTGCAACCTTGGGCAATGCACTTCCTCTCTCTGAGGCTCAACTTCCTTTTTTTGTGTAAAGTAGAGATAATAATAGTACTTTTAACCTTTTTTTTTTGAGGTGAGTTTTCACTATGTCAGCCAGGCTAGTCTCCAATTCTTGGGCTCCGGCGGTCCACCTGCAACAGCCTCCCAAGTGCTGGGATTGCAAACATGCTCCACAGAGCCCAGCTAATGATAGTACTTTCTACAAGGGAGGGTACAAAAATAAAACGAGAGGGTTATATTGCACTTAGCATAATGCTTGGTTTATTGTAAGCACTTAGTAAATGTAGCTATTATTAGTATATTTTGTAACTGTCATTTTTTAAAAAACAATGTAGATTAGGCTGGTCTTGAACTCTCTATGTGGCCCAGGCTGGCCTTGAATGCACAACAATCCTCCTGCCTCAGCCTCCCGAGTGTTGGAATTACAGGTATGTGCCACCATCCTTGGCTCTGTATCTGTCATTTGTGCAAGCACATTTTTCCTTGAGTACATTTCATTCATGTCCCATCTCCCTGAATAGACTGTAAATATCTTGAAGGAAAGAATCATGTATTTTCTTTATTTTTTAGTTTTTTGTGGTACTGGGAATCAAACCCAGGGCCTCATACATGCTAAGCAAATGATCTACCACTGAGCTGCACTTCCAGCCACGTAGCTTTTTGTTTGATTTTTGTTTTGTGGTATTGGGGATTGAACCCAGGCCCTTGAGCATGGTAGGTAAACTCTACCACTGAGCTACACTCCACCCCTGGCCCTTCTAAGGTATTATTATTGTGAGACAAGAGCTCACTAAAATGTCCAGGCTGGCCTCAACTTGTGATTCTCCACCATCAGGGTTCCGAGTAGCTGGGATTAATTATAAGTCTCCACCACCATGCCCTGTGCTACTGCTACTAATTATTGAAGAACTGCTACATACCAAATCTGAGTAAGAGGTACATTTGACTGCACTTTGCAGAACATGGAAAAGAAGTTCAGAAAGGTAAAGTGAATTGTCCAAGGTCACACAGCCAGTAGATTTCAGAATTCACATTCAAATTCAGTTCACTGTGACACCAAGCTTATCTCTTTACATGTTTCCTTTTAAACTTATAGTTTCCTTCCCCATGGTACATTTCCCAAGTTATTGCAATTAGTGACAGTAAAGGAAGAGTAAAGTTCATACATTTAATGTTTCCCAGACAATATTAGACTGTACTCAAAGGAGTAGGTCCAGTATGTGGCCAGTCTTCCTTAGCACAGCTGACTATGGACATGGATTGCAATACACACCCACCCACTCACCCCCCCCACACACTTCCTTCATCAGCTTTCTAGACTGGCCTACTTAAGAAGAACTACCTAAGATAGACATACTCCCCTATTAAACTCAATATTAGACTTGTAACTTTAGCATTAAAAATCATTTCTCTGGGAGTACTACTTCCCATACTACTTTCTATATGCATAGCCACATAGAAAAGGTACAACCATTTCTCTTCAGTCTGGTCCACCTGTGCCACTCTGCCCATCCACTCACTCCAGCCATGCAGTTCTTTTCTTCTTCTTCTTCTTTTTTTTTTTGTACCGGGGATCAAACTCAGGTCCTTGGACTTGCAAGGCAGGCAGTGGAACCACTGAGCTAAATCCCCGGCTTGCCATGCCGTTCTCATTGCTAGAACTTGACCACATTAAGTCTTCTGCAGTTGTACAATCTGCCTAGAGCTATTCTTCCCCACTGAACTGGAGGATTCACTCTCTTGCTCCTATCTCTGCTCAGCTCTCCCTTTAATTAGAAAGGCCTTTCCTAATCACCTGTTTAAAATTTCAGCCCAAGCCAGTTGCAGTGTTGTGCACCTATAATCCCAGGTATTTGGGAGGTTGAGATAGGAGGATCACTTGAGATCAGGAGTTGAAGACCAGCCTGGGCAAAAGAGCAAGACTCCATCTCAAAATAAATAACTGAGATTCCAATCTATTTGCCTTGTCCCCGCTACCCTGATGCATTTTTCTTCATAGCACATTTGACCAAGTGACACACTATCAATTATTTTTCAATTTGTTTATCTTTCTCTTTTCATTAAAATTATAAGCTCTATGAAGGCAGGAGCTTTGTTTTATTCACAGCAGTATCCTCAACACCTGGAATGAAGCCTGGCACAGTGCAAACACTCGATAAATACTGTCTTTGTTGAGAAAATGATCAGTAGAAACAAGTTAATGGACAGGTTATTACATTATTTTCTTGGTCTCATAACATTTAGTCAGCTCTCAATGTAGTGAAATTGAAGTCCTTGATGACTTTAAATTCCAGGTTGGTCAGGGCTGGAGATTTAGCTTAGTGGTTTCACCGCCTGCTGCCTAAGTGCAAAGACCCGAGTTCGATCCCCAGTACCAAAAAAAAAAAAAAAGAAATTCCAGGGTGGTGTTACTGAATGATGGGATCTTATTTGTTTATTTGGTTTTTGTTTTGCTTTGGGTTTTTTTTTTTTTTTTTGGTACCAGGTATCTCGGGTCCTTCCGCTGGTGAGGCAGGCGGTGGAACCACTGAGCTAGATCCCCAGCCCTGGGTTTTTTTGGTTTTTTTTGTACCAGGGATTGAACTCGGGTCCTTGAGCTTGTGAGGCAGTCAGTGGAACCACTGAGCTAAATCACTGGCCCTGTTTATTTGTTTTTTGTTTTTTGAGATAGGGTCTCCCTGTGAACTTCAGGCTGGCCTTGAACTCACAGCGATCCTCCTGCCTCAGACTCCTGAGTGCTGGGATTACAGGTGAGCACCACCACACCTAGTGATGATGGGATCTTTTGACCCAGAAATAGTGGAGATGAGACTGAGCCAAATTTTGTACACACACATGCACGCGTGTGCGCACACACACACACAATTGCACAGGCAAAGCTTTACTGAGGGTGGAGGAGGAAGAGCTTCTGTTGGAGCCTTGACTGAAGGAAGTTAACAACTGGTTGAGGGAAAAGGAGAGGGAGAGGGAGAGAGACAGACGGACAGACAGATAGACAGAGAGGCCAAGCTGCTTCTCATGGAACAGAGAACAACAGGTGTGTATTGATTCCTTGGAGTGACAAGGTCTCACTATGTAGTTCAGGCTGGCCTTGAATTCACAGCAATCCTCCTGCCTCAGCCTCCCCTGTGCTTGGATTATGGGGGTCCACCACCATGCCCAGCTGTAGCATAGTCTTAAACAAAACATTTCTTAAACGATGAACATGGCTATGTGCATAGTTGAGCAAAATCTCACTCAAGGGTTAAGACAGCAAAGGAGACAGACACAACATTAAGATGGTGATGCCAAGCCTTTTATCCAATTTTAGCTAGCCAGCAGGTTTCTGCAGGCCCAATTAAAGAGTCAGTGTTCTCTGCAAAAATGGCTTTCAGGTCCCCAGGAAGTAACCCAGGCAGCTGTTAGTATAAACTCAAAGGTCAGAGATGCTATCTAGGGCAAAGCAAGTGGGAAACTAAGGATGCATTGTCCAGCTATGTGACCTTCAGAATTCATGATTTTTAAATTGATCATGAAAAAGAGAGGTTAGAGGGTTTATTTAGTTTTTTTTGGGGGGGGTGTAACAATTTCTCATTTCATGCAAACATTCTTCATTTGTGGTTTTATTGGTGTCTCCTGAAAGGTCTGTCAAAACATGCTTTGCGTAAGAGTCAGGATTCAAATCCAAGTCTGGCTGCCTCCAGAGTTTGACTGTCTTAAGACTGCTGTTTTAATTAGGGCTGCTATCACAAATTACAGTGGTACCTTGGTTCATGAATTCTGTTCTCTCTACGATTCTGGTTGCAAACTGAACTGGACGAGAACCAAATGATATTATTTGGGGATAAATAAAAATGGAAGTGGAAGATTGAACTATCACCTTTCTTTGATTCTTAGATATTACCCACTCTAAGTCACAGTATTTATTTATTTGTTTATTTGGTTTTTTCCAGTGTCAGGAATTGAACTCAGGACCTTGCACTTGCTGGGCAGGGTTGGTGCCACTGAGCTAAATCCCGGCCCCTCCATAGTATTTATTTAATGACAATAGTTTCCAGAAATCGAGAAATGCCTCCACATACATGTGTATATGAATTATAAGTGGAAGCCTGATAAACATGGATACAAATGCATCTGAGAATTGACACAACAATGAATTGAACTTTAAGACTTCAGAGTTCATAGAGACACCTAGTCTTAGTCATTCTGCACCTTTGGATTTTTTTCCCATTATGATAACTACAGCATTGTTATTAATAGTAACCACCAAGAGTAAACACCCAATGATAAATGCTACATGATATAGTTGTTGATTTTAAAGAGTTTGGTTTGCTGGGAGACAGGTGAAACATTGCCAGGTCATTTTTGTGCTTAGTGCTCTTCACTGGGTGCTGACTCAAGAGTTCACCTCCCATCCCTACCCCTTGGATGACAGGCAGCATTAGCCAGTTAATCTCAAGGCAAAGGCCTAAGAAAGACTTTTGCAGCAGGATAATTGGCCTATTTACTTGCTCCCTTCCATTTAGCCCAGCTAATCCAACCCCAGCCTCTGGCTGGCCAGGTGTTGAGCTGCCTTGAGGGGATAGGCTACAATAGTTAATGTATTACACACATCCATAAAAGATTAAAGATTAGCTCTGTTTTAGCTGAACTGTAACTGTCTATTTGGGTTTCTCTCCTCTCAGGCTGTCTGGTGAAGTCAGTGTTGTTTTTTGTCTGAGGATAATTAACCTACTGGGTCTCAGGTTTCCTGGATGAGGCCCTTTGACAACCCCCCCTTTAGTGCCACTTGCTGGGTGCCAGGCTCTGGGGTAAGCACTTTCTGTGAATCTGTATCACTCATTTACCCCTCCCACAGGCCCTCGGAGGTGGAGGAGGCATTCTCTTAATCTCCTAGCTGCCAGAACTCTGAGTCTCCTATGTGGTATGCAGTAATTGGGAGTAGAAGGTTTTATTTCTGGTCCTCTAAGACCCCATTGCCATTAACTTCTTCCTTGGGTCAAAGGGTCATATGCCATTATCTATACCATTAACCCAAATATTTTCATGGGAGACTACAATCCAGAAGAGATAGAAAACTCTAAGAAGACTTGTGGAGGAAACAGGACATCATATTGACTAACAAACTAGGGCTTAGGGTTTAAAATGGGCTCCGAAGTCAGGCTGCTTGGGGTAAAATCCCATCTTTGTATAAACCTGGGCAAGTTAGTTCCTTTCTCTGCATCTTGTGTCATCTCTCTGGTGAGGAGACTATCAGTACTCCCCTTTAGGATTGTTATGAACATGGACGGATACACTTGGAAAATTGTAAGGCACATGGCAATTTTAACCATTTCCACTATTATTATGGGATTTGGACTGTGCTAAACACAGACTTTTAACAAATGGGTTAACATTTGGACTCAACTACATACTGTCTATGTGGACTTGGACCCATTGCTTAATTTCCTGAGCTTGTTTCTTAATCTGTAAAACAGGGAGATTATCCACTTGACAGAGTAGAGGGTACTAGATGCACTTGGCCTGTGTTCCCAAATGCTGCTTTCAAGGAGTTCAGCTGGGGAGACAGGAGGTAAGCATCAGGAAGGAAACTAATGAGAAGAACACTATAAGGAGAATTGACATACTCTCTGTATGGACGCACCACGACCAATTGTCGCATGTGATTCAGTCAGCACTTACTGTGTGCCTGCTGTAGGTTAATTGCTCTGGGCTTTTGGAGTACAAGAATAAGGCAGGCCTGGGATATAGCTTAGCCCTAAAGTGCCTGCCTAGTGTGTATGAGGCCCTGGGTTCCATCTACAGCACCACCAAAGGCAAAAAAAAAACCAACTAGGGAAGCCTTGACAGAGTTCATATTCTAATGATAAAATATATACTGGTTATGGAAGAAATAATGTGGGAAATATTTATGGTATGATATTAAATTAAAAAGTCAGTTATAAAATCATCTGTATAATATGATTTTTAACTAGATAGGTTCTGCAAAACATCTATATCCAAAGGAAGAAAAACAAAACACTCTAATGCTAACAATAATTGTCTTTGGTGCATGGGACCAGATATTATTTTATTCTTCCTTCTTTTTTTTTTTTTTTTGGTACTGGGGACTGAACTTGGGACTTTGCACTTGTGAAGCTGGCAGCGGCACCACTGAGCTAAATCTCCGGCCCCCTTCATTTTTCTCTGTTTTCCATTTTTTTTGTTTTGTTTTGTTTGGTGGTAGGGATTTAATCCAGGGCCTCTGCACTCCATTAGCGAGCTATATCCCTAGATCTATTTTACAAATTTTTGATGAATATTTGTTACTAAAAAAGAGAAGAAAAACAAACTTGAAGTGGGTGTCGTAGCACACATTTGTGATTCCTGCTACTCAGGAGGCTGAGGCAGGAATACAGAAAGGTTTTTTTCTTTTTAATTTGGTATTGAAAGTTTGAGCCCAGTTTGGGGAATTTAGCTAGACCCTGATTCAAAATAAAAAATAAAGCCTTACGTGATAGTGCCAGCCTTTGATCCCAACGCTTAAGAGGGTGAGGTGGGAGGATTGCCATGAGGCCGAGGCTAGATTGGACTATATAACAAGATCGTCTCAAAATAAACTAAATATAAATAAATAAATAAATAAATAAGGGCTAAGGATATAGCTCAGAGATCAATTCCCAGCACCACCAAAAAACAAAAACAAAATAAGCAAAAAACCCCCCAAAACTTGAAACAAAGCAAACAGATGAATAGATAAACAAATTGTAACATGTTCTTGCAGTGGAAAACTACTCAGCAATAAAAAAACTACTGATATCACCAGCCTGGCAAGCACAAGGTCCTGAATTCGATCCCCGTAACAACAACAACAAAACAAAACTACTAATATACATAACAAGATAGACCAATCTAAAAAAATCTAAGTGAGCTGGGCACGGTGGCCCACACCTGTAATCTCAGCACTTGGGAGACTGAGGCAGGAGGATCATCATGAGTTTGAGGCCAGCCTGAGCTACACAGTGAGTTCAAGACCAGGCTGAATGGCATAGCAAGACTCTGTCTAAAAAAACAAAAACAGGGCCAGGGATTTAGCTCAGTGGTTCCACCACCTGCCTCAAAAGTGCAGGGTCCTGAGTTCAATCCCTGGTACCAACAAACAAACAAACAAAATCTAAATGAAAGCAGTCAAACACAAAAGAATTTGGAATTTATGATTTCATTTATATGATGTTCTAGGACAGAAAAAATGAATCTATAATAAGAAAAACCAGATCTGTACTTGCCATGGGTAAGTAATGGGTGGATTGGTTGCACAGAGAACTTTTTTTTTGGTACCAGGGATTGAACTTGGATCCTTGCACTGGTGGAGCAGGCAGCAGAACCACTGGGCTAAATCCCTGGCTGAGAAATTTTTGAAAAAGTGCAAATGTTCTGTATCTTGATTGTGGTGGTATTTGGGTGTGTATACTGAAAACTGTTTAAACTGCACATTTAAATGGGTATATTTTAATTGTATGGAAACATATGCCTTGTTCATTGTCTGTTGCTGTAATAATGCATGTGCCAGGCCCTGTGTTCTAGCCCCAGACTTGCAATCCCCCACCCACCCAAGGCTGGGTACTTTATAAAGAAAAGAGGTTTATTAAGCTCACAGTTCTAATTTTAGTGTATCTGCTGCCAAAATGAACACAAGCTTGCAGTTCTAGAGGCTTACAGTCAAGATTAGGTGGCCCGACCTGTTTGGCCTTTGATGAGGGGCCCCTTGACTGTGTGTGACACAGTGGAGCACAAGTGAGATGGAAGCCAGAGAGATTCAAGGACCAGGCTTGCTCTGTGTATACCAACAAGCTCTCCCAGGAGCCAGGGGACTGCATTAGTCCTTTCCAATGGTGGTGCCCAAATAAACCACAAATTCTCTAGCGGGCCCCATCTCTTAAAGGTTCCATCACCTTCAATGCCACCAGACTGAGGACCAAGATCTCAGCACATGAACTTTTAGGGCACACACTCAAATCATATCCAAATCAGACCAGTACAAATTTATTAAAATAATGAAAAAATTTACAGTTGTTTTTCTGGTTACAAGAGAATTGTATGTTCAACAATTGTAAGAAATTCTAATATTTTAGAAGAAAGTTCTATTATTTATGAAAAAATATTTTCTCCATTTTGAGATATTGGAAAGTCACTGTGATTCTAAGTACAATGTTTAATATCCCATAAATATTAGCAAATAAACAGAGTATGAGAGAAAACTCCATTTGGAAGAAGAGAAGAGTGAATAGAGTATCCAGAAATCCCAGCTTTTTACAGAAATCCAGTAGAAACCCTGCAGAGCATAAGGTTGTGTGGTATGGCAGGACAGGTGTACGACTCTTGTGAGACCCCACAAGGGGAGAGAAATGAGAACAGAAGGCTAGAGGCGCTAATAAGGAATTTCCCCAATGGGCTTTCTGCTTGCTCTTAGTGTTCACTCCTCCCATTTAAACGGAGGGAAAGAGTAAGAAGGTGGCAATGACAAATATGATAATGGCAGAGAAAAGCTGATAATGAAAGAGGATGTAGGCACAGTACACTTGGCAAGGACTAAGCCAACAAGGGAAATAATCCCCTCTATTGTTGTCCTTCCTCCTTGGCTAATGTACTGTGGACTGATCCTTCCTATTTGTCCTTAGTGAGTAGAATTATCTCAGTCAGCAACTATATGTCATGAACCCCTAGAAAGACCTACATTTGGCATTATTTGTGAATGCAAAAGCAGTTGCAGACTCAGGTCCCAGCCCCCAGTATGGTGGGAAAAACAGAGACTGTAATAACTCTGTAATAGTTCACACATGCATAGCACTCCACAGCTCCCCAAGCACTTCCCATCCTTCATTCCAGTGTCTTCTCCACCATCAGGGCTGTGAGATAAGAAAAGAGCAGTGTGGCAAAGGGTAAGAGACAAACAACCTAGGATGAGATGCCAGCTCCACCTCCTTATGCTGAGTGACCTCAAGCAATGACACCCTCCTCTCTGACCTCTGTGAAGCTAAAAAGCAAATGCAGATGATGGACCTACTGCAGTGGGATGGTCTGGGATGGAGCTGCTGGTATTACGGCCATCCTAATTTTTGAGATATGGACATGGCTCTGTGGAAATCATGAAAATGTTATAAGGGAGAGCTGCTGCTTGCTGGAAAATCTCCAAGGAGAAAGAATTCCTCATCGCTGTCATCTGCTCTTTGCCCAGGGGAAGCTAAAAAAAAAAAAAATAGAATTGTGCAGAGAACAAAGACCATGTTCAAGGAGTGACTTAGGAAAAAAACCTTCTGACCTAAAATCACAGGTCCATCAAGTTTAACGTGAGGGAACCCTTAATAATCTTTTGCCAGCTCCCTATCACCCACACCACAGGACAGATGGAGAAACCAAGGCCCACAGAACACAAGAGACTTCCCCAAATGACTCAGCATGATGAGCCCTGAATGATAGCTACATTTCTGGCTTGCTATTTCCTTCTGAAGACTTCTTTAGTGGAAGAGATTTGGGGTGGATTCCTGACCCTGCACTAACCAACTGTGTGACTTTGGTAAGTGATGTGACTTCTCTGATCCTCAGTATCTGTACTTTTAAAATAAAATAATACCAGCTATAGTGGCACACACCTGTAATCCCAGCACTTGGGAAGTTGAGGCAGGGGGATTCCCGAGAGTTTGAGGCTAGCCTGGGCTGCATAGGAAGTTCAGGGCCAGAACTACATAGTGAGACCCTATCTCAAAAAAACACAAAACAAAACAAATCAAAACAAACAAAACCCATCTACCTTATTAGTGTGGTATAATGATTAAATTATATAGTGCTTGTATAGAGCACAATAATTTAAACATGCATTACAGTTCCCATTTTATAGATGAGGAACTGAGGCTTGTCACAACTTCCTTTGGCTCAGGATTGTACCTCAGGTCAGAGAGAAGCCCTAGAAGAATTTAAAGAAACCTCTGGATGAGAATTGGGTGGCCACAGGTGAGCCAAACTCTCCTTGCATCTGTCACAGGGAGCTGCCTTTCTATCTAGTTCAATAAAGACACCAGCCACCTGGTGACCTTCCTTGCTCTGGCTGCCTGATGCACAAACAAGTTGTGAAACAACTGGGGCAGTGACTCAGCCCAGAGGCCTGCTCGGCTGGTTACAGCCAGCAGGCTGAAACTGTTTGGTTGAGCCTTGAAAAGACATCGTGTCTAATAAACATGTTGCTCGTCAAAGCCCTGATGAGGTTGCCATGCACAGTCTGTGAACTCGGTCCTTCAAGCGTCATGGGTGACTGAACTGGGGTGCCAGAGTTGTCTATGTCTCCTGCTTCTTATTCAAGTCTAACAACCCTCTAGGCCAATGCTTTGGAAGAGGTGAATGCATGAGAGGCTGGCAGCTCCCCTTGCCCCAGGGAAAGCTTGGTATGGTGACCAGGGTCTGGGTTAGGCATCCATATTCTGCAGAGCTGAGTTCTAAAGACAGCCCTGGCTGTCTTTGTGGCTCAGGGCAAGTGATTTAGCCCTCTAAATTTGAACTTCCTTATTCTATAAAATTCCCGTCTTACATTTTACAAGCAAATTTGTCTTTTATCCCAATTGAGAAAAGGGCAAATTCCACCTCCACTAGGGTAGAGTAGGGACTTGGTGAGGGCTCAGTGACCCTGCACAGAGAACCTTCACATTGACCTGGGCCCCCAGAGACCACAGGACGAAGGAAACACCAAGCACTTCAGCTACTCCCAGGGCCAGCAGCTCAGCAGACCTGTGCTGTGTGTATTCCACTATGGAAAGGCCTTGTGAAGAATTTAAAAGTAACTTGCAGAAGGGCCAGGGATGTAGCTCAGTGGCGCTGTGCCTGCCTGGCAAGCACAAGGTCCTGAGTTCGATCCCTGGGTGGCACATACCTATAATCTCAGCTACTCAGGAAGCTGAGGTAAGAGGATTGCAAGTTCAAACCAGCCTGGGCAATTTAGCAAGATCCTATCTTGAAATAAAATATAAAAGACCTGGGGTTGTAGCTCAGTGCTCCCTGGGTTCAATCGCTAGTACCACAGACAAACAAATAAAACTCATGGGATAAAAGAGGTAAAAGATGTAAATTTTCATTCAAGAAGAAAAAAAAAGATGTAAATTTTCTGAAACATGAAAATCCATAAATTAATATTAGATTCATTTCCCAAAAATCTATCCCTCCCCCTACTCAAAGGAAATTTCCCCTCCCGCTAAAGGCCTGTATGGTAGTGGCACATTTCCCCTTGCCTAGAAAGCATATCAGTGGCTGCTTAGGTATGGAAGGATAGAAGGGTTGGAAGCTTATGGATAAGAGGTATGAGATTTCTTTTTGGGGTAATGAAAATATTTTAACATTGATTGTGGCGATGGTTGCACAAGTATATTCTAACAACCAGTGAAATGTACACTTGTCTGAAATGTGAATTATAGCTCAATGAAAGGGTTAACAAATAATACAGAGAACTAACATTTAGCTCATCTAAACACTTGCCAGAGTCTGGTATGATGTCACACACTTGTACTCCCAGCTATTTGGAAGGCTGAGGCAGGAAGTTCACTTGAGCCCCAGAGTTGGAGGCCAGCACAGGCAACATAGTGAGATTCTATCTCAAAAAAGAAACTAATTGAATTGGGCACGATGGCACACACCTGTAATCCCAGCACAGGAAGCTGAAGCAGGAGTTCAAGGCCAGCCTTGGCTGTATAATCAGTTCAAGGCTAACCTGATCCTTGAAAGATCCTGTCTCAAGAAACTGAAACAAAAAACTGAACCAACTAGTTAAGAAAATATTTGCCAGTATTGAGGTACAATTCATGTCTCTTCTTACTTAATTCTGAAATAATAACTAACATTAGCACTTGCTACATACATATTAAAATAAATAAATTTTATTTATTTATTTAAAATTGATAGTTACTGTAATTATTGCTTTGAATATCTCTCTCTCTCTTTTTTTTTTTGGTACCGGGGATCAAACTTGGGTCCCTGTGCTTGCGCAGTAGGCAGCAAAACCACTGAGTTAAATCCCCAGCCCCTGAATATCTCTCATTTTCAATTGACTCTTTCTGTGATAAACTTTGTAAAAATTTTTATTTATTTAAAAAAATTTTTATTAGTACCTAATAATTACATTTATTTATTTATTTATTTTTGATACTAGGGATTGAACTCGGATCCTTGCGCTTGCTCAGCAGGCAGTGAAACCACTGAGCTAAATCCCCTGCCCAATAATTACATTTATTATAGAGAGTTGGAACATGTTCATAACACATCTCAATTCTTTTTACTTAGGGTTGTTTCTGCATTCTCTACTCTGTTCCATTGACCTACATGTCTGTTTTTGCCAGTACCGTGATGGGTTTTTCTTGTTATTGTTGTTGTTTGTTTGGTTGGTTTTGGTATTTTGAGACAGGGCCTTGCTATGTACTTGAGGGTGGCCTTGAACTCATTATGTAGTCTGATCTTGAACTCACAGCAATCCTGCCTCAGCTTCCCAAGTGCTGGGGTTACGGGCATGCAGCACCATGTCTGGCCCATGGTGTTTTTACCACTATAGCTTTGTGATATAACTTGAAGTCTGGGATTGTGATGCCTCCTACTTTGCTTTTGTTGTATAAGATTGCTTTTGCTATTCGGGGTCTCTGCTGGTTCCATATGAATTTTAGGATTTTTTTTTCTAGCTCTGTGAGGAATACTGTTGGTATTTTAATTGGGATTGCATTAAATCTATATATCAGTTTTGATTGTATGGCCATTTATTTATTTATTTTGGTACCAGGGATGGAACTCATGACCTTTCACTTGCAAGGCAGGTGTAGTGCCACTGAGTGAAATCCCTGGCCCTGTATGGCCATTTTGACAATAGTGGCTCTGCCTATTCAGAAATAGGGGATATCTTTCCATTTTCTGATGTCCATTTTGGTCTCCTTTTTCAGCGTTCTATAGTTTTTGTTTGTTTGTTTTTGTTGTTGTTGTTCTTTTCAGACTGGGTCTCACTATGTAGTTCAGGCTGGCCTTGAACTCACTATGTAGCCCAGACTGGGTTCAAAGTGCTGGGATTACAGGCATGCATCACCACACCTGGCTATAGTTTTCATTATAGAGGTCTTTGAGCTCCTTTAGTAGGTTAAGCCCTAAGTATTTAAATTTTCTTGAAGCTATTGTGAATAGTATTGTTTTCTAATTTCTTTCTTAGTGGATTCATTATTGGTATACAGGAGCACCATGGATTATTTTTTTAATGGTAAGAGATGTTTATTGATTGATTGATTGTATTTTTTTGGTACCAGGGATCGAACTCAGGACCTTGCACTTGCAAGGCAAGCGGCGGAACCACTGAGCTAAATCCCTGGCCCAGAGAACTTTATTTTGATAAAAATGTCTTTTTATGTTGGCCCCTCCTCCCACCACTAAAGAGCATCTTCAGAGGTAAAAAGTAATGCATTTATTTAGATTTATTTATTTGCATTTATTTAGATGTACTCTTCTTAGGCAACTTGAACTTCTTCCACCTTCATAGCACCACTCAGTAATTGTCACTTTTCGTCTTCTCTTTGAACACCTTTTTCAGAAGACTCCGCATTACTGCCTGTTTCTGCTTTTCTGTCCTCTCCAATGACAAGGTCCAGTGTATCTCCTACTTTTACCATTCTGCTTTTCTTCCATAATTTTTCCCCATTCAGTCTGAGATCACTTTTGTAAAATGGATCTTCCACTTGGTTCCTCTCAATATCTAGGCCTGACTTCAGGATAATATCGAACCGAAAAGACCGAACCACCTTCTCCAGGTCCTTGTAGTCTTTGACCTTGGTGGGGTCATCTTCAAGCTTCTCTTCCTGGTCACTTCTCTCACTGTAGTCACTCTCCTCATCAGAATCTTCTTCACTTACTTTTTGCCGAGTTTTGTTAGAGGACTTTTTAGAGCTTATATTACTTTTGAGTCTTATAAAAAAACGGAAAAATATATTCTGGAGATACTAAAAGCCCTGGGAATCTCAGAGAGAAAATATTATGGAAAAGTGTTTTATAATCTGATGCTTTTAACTTGGTACTTGAAAAATATAAATATTGATTATAGGAAGCACAGAGTCTCTGTGAAGATGTCCCTTGAAGTACACCCCAGAGTCCAATCCAGGCTTCTGGCTTTTAAAAAATACCGGTGAACAATCTGACACTGGTCATAGCCATGGTGCATCCAACCTGTGGGTCAGGCAGCCAGGGCCTCAGCACCATCAATTTTTATGTGTTGATCTTATATCCTGCAGGCATAATTTTAAAGCATTTTACATATATTGATTCTTTTAATCCCTATATGAACCTAAAGATTCAATTATTATCCATTTTAAGATAAAGAAACTGGGATATGGAGAGGCTAAATAAGTTGCCTGGGGTCACCCAGCTTGCAAGTGGTAGAACTAGGATTTTAACTCAGGTCATTGGACTTCTGAGTCCAAGATCTTCACCATTTTGCCTGCGATTATACTAACCTTGGGAGATGGCCCCATAACCTGGCTGATTGGATCCGCAGAATTTTCCATTTCCTATCTCTAGTCTTTTGCAAGGGTCAACTGCACTTTCTGTACTTTCAAAAAAGATTTTCCTTTGTAGTTTAAAGCTGAGCAGGTTTCTGCTACTTATACCCAAAAGAGCCAAAAAGGATCTAAATTTAGAAAAGAGCAAATTCCACCCACACTAGGATAGACTACAAACTTCCTGAGGACT
This sequence comes from Heterocephalus glaber, assembly GCF_000247695.1. The sequence continues at coordinate 12,138,849 of NW_004624764.1, read as the reverse complement.
TGGGGACCAGAGAGCCCCTATCATCTGGGGCCCCCAGAGATCACAGGATGAAGAAAACATGTAGCACTTCAGCTTCTCCCAGGGCCAGCAGCTCAGCAGCCTTTGTTGTGTGTATTCCACTGTGTAAGGGCCTTGTGGCTATTTTTTAAATAAAACATAACTTGTGGATTTTTTGTTTGTTTGTTGTTTTTTGAAGCAGGGTCTCATTTTGTAGTTTAGGTTGACCTTGAACTCAGCCATCCTCCTGCCTTAGCCTCTCAACTGCTGGGATTACAGGTGTGTGCACCACCACGCCTGGCATGTGTGGATTTTTAAAATAAATACAATTACTAAAGTTCATTTATAGGTAATAAAATATTCTGATTAAAATCCTGAGCCCTGCACTCCGGAAAAGTGTGGTGTTGTTTTTTTAAAACTAAATATACAGCTTCCATACAAACCAGAAATTGCAATCCCAAGCATGGATCTCAGAAAAATGGAGATTTTATGTTAAGATCCAAATCTGTGTAAGAATTTTGGGGCAGCTTTATTGGTGGTAGCTGAAACTTAGCAACTGCCCAGCCAACATTCAGTAGCTGAATGGTTAAACAAACAATGCTATATCTTGGGAATGGCACTCAGCATGGAATACTACTCCACAATGAAATATTAACACTGCAACAATCTGGGTCAACTTCTCAAAAATTACACTGGGTGAAAAAAGCCAATCTCAAAAGGTTATAGACTATATGATTCATGTATATAAAAATTCTTAAAATGGCTAGGTATGGTGGTGCACGCCTGTAATCCCAGCACTCGGGAGGCTGAAGCAGGAGGATCTCTTCAAGTCTGGGGCCAGCCTGGGCTACATAATGAGTTCAAGGCCAGCCTGAACTACATGGTAAGACCCTGTCTCAAAACATAAATTAAGGAAATATTTTAAACAGCCATGTTTCTATCACTTTTAACAATTGGATCAATTTCTATGTTTTTATATGCAAGTATAAAAAAAACAACCACAATGAAGTATTACTCCAAATGCACAAGGACGTCTATAATAATTAAGAAGGCTTTAACAAGTACATGGATGCTTGAATCCTATGGTACAAGGCAGGGTTTTTTTCTTCTCTTACAGATAAGGCCACGTTGTAAATGGAAATTTCAGAGAGGACAAAAGAAAACTGCAATCTGCCTCTCTCTGAGGTGCTGGCCTTTGGGAGAAGCTGAATGTCCTCAGCCTCCTCCTCAGTCTGTGGTTGCTAGGGGCCCTGGGTGCCAAGGTCTGAGCAATAGGCTCAGAGGTCACCAAGCACTCAGGAAATCCTAGTCTACCCTAGCATAGGTAGAATTTGCCCTATTTTGAATCAGGGCCCTTTTGCCCCCTTTGCATATAAGTAACAGAAAATTGCCAGCTTTAACCTAAATTTTTTTTTGTGTGTGTGTGTGGTACCGGAGATCGAACTCGGGTCCTTGCGCTTGTGCAGCAGGGTGCGAAACCACTGAACTAAATCCCTAGCCCCCTAACCTAAATTTTTTAAAAAGAAAATAAGTGAGGGTGAAGATGTGGAAAAAAATGGGACCTTTCTACATTGCTGGTGGGAATGCCAAATGGTCAGTCTCCATGGAAACCAAAGGTTAATCAGAGAATCACCATTTAACCTTGAAATTCCACATTTACGTATCTATCCAAAATAATTGAAATAAGAAGCTCAAACAAATACTTGTACCTGCAAGTTTATAGCAGCACAATTCACAAGAGCCCAAATGTCCATCAAAGATGATGAGATAAACAAATTGCAGTATCTACATGGAATGGAATATTATTCAGTCATGAAAAGGAATGAAAGACTGATCTATTCTGGATGAAACAAAACAAAATTATGCTACGTGAAAGGAACCACACACAAAAAATATCTATTATATGATTTTATTTATATGAGACAGAATAGATAAATCCACAGAGATAAAATGCAAATTGTTGATTCCCAGTGGCTGAGGGGAGGAGAGTGTGGTAGAAACTATTTAATGGGTAAGGAAAGGACTATCATTGGAGTGATGGAAATCGGAAGTTTTGGAAGAAGATAGAGGTGGTAATAGTGTGGCATTAAGAATGTACTGAAGGGCCCGGGATTTAGCTCAGTGGTTTCACTGTCTGCTGTGCAAGCACAAGGACCTGAGTTTGATCCCCGGTACCAAAAAAAAAAAAAAGAATGTACTGAAGACCATAGAACTTTAAAATGGGTAATTGTACATTATGTAAATTTTACCTCAATAAATTATTGAACTTTTTTTTCTTCTTTTTGAGATAGGATCTTTTTTTCTTTTTTGGTACCGGGAATTGAACTTGGGTCCTTGTGCTTTCGAGGCAGGCACTGGAACCACTGAGCTAAATCCCAGGCCCTTGAGATAAGATCTTGCTACATAGTTCAGGCTGGACTTGAACTCAACTATGTAGCCTAGGCTAGCCTTGAACTTTCAGTGATCCTCCAACCTCTGCCCCCGCCCCCCCCAGTGCTGGGATTACAGGCATGCACCACCATGCTCAGCTTTCAATACATTATTTTTATTTTTTTAAATTTTATTTTATTTGGTACTGGGGATCAAACTCGGGACCTTGCACTTGCAAGGCAGGCACTGGAACCACTGAGCTAAATCCCCAGGCCTCAATAAATTATTTTTTAAAAGTCTCAAAATTACCATATTAATTCTGAGATTGTGGCTCATGCCTGTAATCCCCAGCACTCCAGGAGGCTGAGGCAGGAGAATCACAAGTTCAAGTCCAGCCTTGGTGACTTAGTGATTTAGCGAGAACCTGTTTCAAAATAAAAAATAAAGATGGGCTGGAGATGTAGCTCAGTGCAAAGGCCTTGTGTTCAATCCCAAGTATTGAAAAAAAAAAAGTCTGAGGTCAAGAAGCCCTAGAAATTGGTAATTTCAGTAGCTCAAAGATTTAATCAAGAATCTAAACTTTTTCTATCTCTTGTTTTTGCATTTTTAGCATTTTTAGCATTTTCCTCTTTCATGTTTGAAAGATGGTTGTCTTGTTTCCAAGCACTGCCTGAGGACATAATCACATCTACCTGTCTCATACTGTCTCTCTATTTTTTGTGGTACTGGGAATTTAACCCAGGTCCTTTACTCTGAGCCACATTGCCAGCCCCATTTTATGTTATGTTATGTTATGACAAATTCTCACTAATTTTCCCAGTGTGGCTTTGCATTTGCAGTCTTCCTGCCTCAGTCTCCCCAGTAGATGACAGATTTGTACCGCAATCCCTGCCCCCAACCTTGCTCTCTCTCTTTTGCCTCAAACTTGCTATGTAGGTCAGGCTGGCATTGAATTTGCAACCTTACTGCCTCAACCTCCTGAAATTATAATCTCAGCCTGATGTGAGTGTTATAGGCATGCACCACCACATTCAGCTTCTCTCTTTCTTTTAAGTTAAAGGTTTTTTGCTGGACATGGTAGCACACATCTATAATTGCAGCACTTGGGAGGAGTTTGAGGCAAGCCTGGACTACACAGAGAGACCCTGGCTTCAAAAAAAAAAAAAAAGTTTTTTTGAGAAATAATTCATATACCATACAATTCACCCATTAAGATGTACAAGTTGACTGGGGTCAGCTCACTGGTGGAGTGTGCTTGCCTTAGCAGGCATGACGCCCCGGATTCAATCTCTAGTACTGCAAAATTAAAACAAAAACAAATATGATTATGGGCACATCTCTGGCTGGTTGTGCTACCTTATTTGGTGTTCCTGGTGTTGGTTGGGGTTAGCCGCTCTCTCTGAGAACGGATTACCCATGAGCATGCCCTCCTGGCTGATACACTGGGTGTGAAACAAGTAATTGTTGGTGGTAACAAGATGAAGTCCACTGAGCCAACCTAGAGCCAAAAGAGATAGGAAAAAATCATAAAGAAAGTCAGTTCCTACATTCAGATAATTGGCTACAATTCTGACACAGTCGCTTTTGCACCGTTTTTGGAATGCTGACAACATGCTGGAGTCCAGGGCTAACAAGCACTGGTTCAGGGAGGAAAGTCACCCATGAAGATGGCAATGACAGTGGAGCCACACTGCTGGCCACTTTGGATTGCAGCTGTCCACCAACTCATCCACAGGACAGGCCCTCACATCTGCCCCTCCCGGCTATGTACAGAATTGGTGGTATGGTCCTGTCCCTGTGGGCTGAGTGGAGACTGTGCTCTCGCCTTACTTTGTTTTATTGAGATGGGAGTCCCACTGTGTTGCCCAGGCTTGTCTTGAACTCACAGGCTCTAGTGATCCTCCCACCTCAGCCTCTCAAGTAGCCAGAGCTGTCACTGGCTAGCATGGGTCTGTCTTTAGTCACAGATAAGATGGAAATCAGACAGACTGGTACTTCAGCCACTTCTCCATTGCTGACAACTGACATGTTTGCCCATCCTCTTCTTCATGCCCTATAAAAGGAGGGATCCAGCCAGACACGGCACATGCCTGTAATCCCAGCCCTTGGAAGGCTGAGGCAGGAGGAGCTCTGTGAGTTCAAGTGCAGTTTGGGCTACATTTTGAGTTCAAGTTCAGCCTGGACTACACAGCTAGACCTTGTTTCCAAAAAAATAAATAAGAAAGGATCCCAGAATGGCCCACCAAGCTACTACCAATCAGCTGAAGGTTCTTTTGCTCAGTTTGTATGAAATCACAAACAGGCAAAGTGTACCTCATGTAGTGTTAACAGCCCTGAGCTCTGAATGCCTGTGACTCTCAGCTCTGAGTGTTTGTGGCCCTCCTTGCTGCTCAGACACAGCAACAACTGACAGACCTTGGGGACTCTTCTGGCCATTTGAGATGGCAGCTCCTCAAAAGTCTCTTGCTCTCTATTACAGCTTAGATCGGGAGTGACCCCCAAAACTCTTATGGGCTCAGAGGTGGGGCTTTTGGAGGGTGATTACATCATGGGGGCCCTGTATTAATCAGTGGATACCTCCACTGGTGAGTTCAGCAGCTGAGTGCTGTTGGTAGGTGGGGCCTGGTGGGAAGAGGGTTCATTGAGGCCTGACTAAAAGGATGTGTTCTTGTTCTTGGCTCCTCCCTTCTCTTAGTGCTTCCTGGTCTCCATGAGGTGAGCAGCTTTCTTCCACCAGACCCTTCTCCCATGCTGTTTCTTCCCTGGAGTCAGCCAACCATGGACTGAAAACATGAATCAATAAATAACTGAAAATAAACCTTTCCTCCTTCAAGTTCCAGGTGTTGGGTACTTTGCGTCAGAGACTAGAAAGTGACTAAGACCTCTCCATCATTTTCTGGCTGCCAGCTGCCTTCAGTGCTATGAGACTGGGGCACTGGCTGCTTTCAGCACCAGTGACCTTTGATGTTACCAGGTCTTATGACCCAAGACAGCGGTCACAAATCCTGTCTAGGGTCAGGGATTTAGTTCAGTGGTGCTGCCATCTGCCTCACAAGTGCAAGCTCCTGAGTTCAATCCCCGGTACAAAAAAAGAAATATGCTATCCAAAAGAGGCTTTATTAGAATTTATGCTGTAACATAAAAAGGAACAATGAAGGCATGGACCGACTAAGAGTACAGAGGAAGTTGCTCATGTAGGGAAAAAAAAGGCGCGCTTGTGCCTGGGCAGTGTTAGGCTTTCTAGTCAGTTGTGGGTGGGAGAAGAGCTCCTTGTAGGCCCCGCTGAGAATGGCTGCAGGGGGGTGGGGTTATGCAGGGCGCAGTCACTTGGGATGGTGCTGCCGCCAAGGCTTGAGGTAGCCAAAGCAAATGTCTTCCCGAGCAGCTGTGGGGTGCCTGATATAGCCAGAGCTGGCTGCTAGGTGTTTGGAGCAGCTGTGGAAAAGAAAAATAAAAAGAAATAAAAAAATATCTCTCAGGGAGCATCCAGCCCTTCTCTCCTGTCTCAGAGACACAGGCGTGTCTAGCAAGACTGGTGTCCTCACACCCAGCAGGGTGGTCACCTTTGCTGGAAGCAATAGCCCTACTCAGGTAGTCTGATGAACCACACCAGTAAGCTTTGAGTGAAGCTCTTCCAGGGGAAAATGTAGGCTTTGATGCCAAAATGTCTGTCAAAGATGTTCGTCACGACAGCATGCTGGAGGCAGCAGCAACGATCTACCTGCTTGGGGGATTCTCCTGTACCATCCACGCCACACCTGCGCTGGCCGGGGCCTGTGCAGGATCGCCACACAGCTCAGACTGCTTGCAAGTTTGCTGAGCTGAAGGAAAAGACTGATCACTGTTCTGATAAGGAGCTGAAAGATGCTTTCAAATGCTTGAAATCTGTTGATGCTGCCATTGTTGATATGGCTCCTGGCAAGGCCATGTGTGTCATGAGCTCCTGACTTCTTTCCTCTGGGTCCTCATGCTGTTCATGGTGTGAGACAGACAACTGCTGTGGGTATGATCAAAGCAGCGTACAAGTAGGCTGCTGGGGCTGGCAGGGTCAGAAAGCTCAGAAGGCTAAATGACTATTGTCCTAATACCTTATATCATCCCTTATGAGCTGTATAGAAGACTGGTCTAGACTATTTGTCTCAATCGACTATTTAAGTTTAATAGGAAAAGCTGGGCACGGTGGCACACACCTGTAATCCCAGCACTCAGGAGGCTAGGGCAGGAGGATCACCAAGTGTTTGAGGCCAGCCTGGGTTACATAGCAAGACCCTGTTTAAAAAAAAAAAAGTTTAATAGGAAAATACTGATTAATGGTAACAATGTATCACAAAACCTTCAGAAGGAAAGGAGAATAGTTTTTGTACTCTCTCTCTCTCTGTGTAGCAGATTTAAATTATTAGTTTGAAAAAAACATTGAGCCAGGCATGATAGTGCAAGCTTGTAATCTCAGCACTTGGGAGGCTGAGGCAGGAGTATCACTACGAGTTCGAGGCCAGCCTGAATTACATAGTGAGATCCTGTATCAAACAAACAAACAAACAAACAAGAAATAAAAGGAGAGGTGGGAAGTTTAGAATGTAGCACAAAAAATAAAATAAAATAAATCTGGGCTACATAGTGAGAACTTGTCTCAAAAAACATGCCAGGCAAGGTGGTGTGCTGGGGATCAAAACTAGGGCCTCTTGTACATTAGGCAAATACTCTGCCAGCTGAGCTACATTCCCCCTCTGGTGTTTACTGTTGCTGTTGCTTAATTGAGACAGGGTCTCCCTATGTATTCCAGGCTGGCCTTGAACTCATGGTGGCCTCAAGCTCCCAAGTCCTGGGAGTACAGGCCTGCACTACCACTTCTAGCCTCTGTTTTTTTTTTTTAATTTTTTTTTGTCTGTTTGTTTTTGAGATAAATCTTATAAAGTCCCCTAGGCTGGTCTCAGGAATGTACCACCGTGCCTGGCTCAAAAATCAGTACTTTTTTTTTTTTTCGGTACTTGGGATCGAACTCAGGACCTTGTGCTTGCAATGTAGGCCAGGTGCCACTAAGCTAAATCCCCAGTCCCTAAAATCAGTACTTTTTAATAGACACAACTTGACCTAAAAATTTGTCGGAGAATTTTGAGACATTAAAGTAAAGTTTAATGAGAGAAAAAAAAATTACTTATATTATACTCAGAGCTGAGCAATCATCACCACAATCAACTATACAACACTTTTTTTTTTTTTTTTGGTACAAACAAAGCAGGAGGCGGAACCACTGAGCTAAATCCCCAGCCCCAAGTATACAACACTTTTAAGACCCCAGAAGGAAATGTAGCACCGTTAGCTGTCATGTCCTAGCTTCCCAATTTTCACCCCAGCACCAGCAACACCGAATATACTTTCTGTCTCTAGTCTGCCTATTCTGGACATTCCATACAAATGGAATCACAATATCCAGCCTTTTGTGACTGGCTCCTTTCACTTAGCATAATGTTTTCAAAGTTCATTCATGTTCTAAAATGTACCACTACCTCATTCCTTTATACATTATTTCTGAATCGGGCTGGGGATTTAGCTCAGTGGTTCTGGCACCTGCCTCAGAAGCACAAGGTCCTGAGTTCGATCCCCAGTACCAAAAAAAAACCCCAACACACACATTATTTCTGAATCATCTTTTATTATCCAGATATACCATGTTTTCTTTATCCATTTGTCAGTTGGTGGGCATTTGGGTGGTTTTCACTTTTTGGCATTTTATGCATAATACTTATGTGAATGTTTTTGTATTAGTTTTCTTTTTTTGGTACTGGGGATCGAACTCAGGTCCTTGCGCTTGCGAGGCAGGCGATGGAACCACTGGGCTAAATCCCCGGCCCTGTATTAGTTTTTGTATCAACAGATGTTTTCATTTCTCTTGGGTACAACTGATGCCTAAGAGTAGAATTGCTGGGAAGCTGACATTTTGAGGAACTGCCAGGCTATTTTCCAAAGCAGTTGTATCATTTTATTTTCTCACAGCAGTATGTGTCATGAGGGTGCCAATTCCTTGATATCTTTTTTAGTTGTGGTGGAGGTGATGCATGTGTGTGTGTGTGTGTGTGTGTGTGTGTGTGTATGTGTGTGCGTGCATGCATCTGCATGTATGCAAGCACGCTGGGGATCGAAGCCACCATCTTCTGCATGCTAGTCAAGTAAGTAGTCTACCACTGAGCAACACCCTTTGACCATCCCAACACCCCCACCGTTTTTGTGTGTGTGGTACTGGGGACTGAACCCAGGGCTTTTGCATTGAGCTATATCTCTAGCCCTTTTTATTTATTTCAAGACAGGGTCTTGCTAAGTCAATTAATGGTCCAGGCTAGGTTCAAACTTACTAACCTCCTGCCTCAGCCTCCCACAGTGCTGGGATTACAGGCATTGTCATCAAGCCCAGCTCCATCCCTAACCCCCTTTATTTTGAAACAAGAAGGAAACCTTTTCCCATATACCCCCTCCTTTTCTTTTTCTTTTATTGATTGTTTGATTGATTGATTGATTGACTGGTTGATTGACTGATTGGAGATAGGATCTCACTGTGTAACCCAGCTGGCCTTGAACTCACCAGTCTCTGGTCTCACCCTCGACAGTGGGCATGTGCCACCACACTCTCTTTCCCCTCCTTTCTGATCAGCCAGTACTAGAGCACAGGACTGCACTTGTACAAATCACTCACATTACCATAACTGGCTTAGATTTCTTCACTAAACTCTCAATACCTTGCGTGAAATGTAAATACCTAAACACACTTGAGGTTCAGTGAACAAGGAAGAAAGGGAAAACAGATTTGGGGTAGGTAACAATATTCTGTTACAATGTCTTTCTAGCCTTTTTCTTATAGACATATAAATGTAATTTTTATTTTTATTGCTGGTGCTGGGAGTTAAACCCAGGGCCTCCTGCATGCTAGGCAAGTGCTCTAGTGGTTATTTTTATTTTATTATTATTATTTTTGGTACCAGGAGTTGAACTCAGGACCTTGAGCTACATTCCTGGCCCCTCTAGTGGTTATTTTTAAATAAAAAAACAAAGGAGATCATATTATACACACAATTCTGTAACCTGATTCATCATTTAACAATATGTTGGATACATAAAGAAAAAGAAAATGCCACCAGTTCAAGGGCAGCCTGGACAACATAGTGACCCTGTCTCAAAAAACAAAAAAACAAAGCAAAAAACAAAAACAAACAAAAAAGGAAGTGAAAGAGAAATCAAATAATAAGTTAGATATATCTTTCCTTTTCTTTCTTTTTTTTTTTTTTTTTTTTTTCTGAGACAGGGTCTCACTATGTAGTTGGTCTTGAACTCACTATGTAGCCAGACTGGTCTTAAACTTGAGGTGATCCTCCTGCCTCAGCCTCCCAAGTGCTGGGATTACAGGCGTGTGCCACCATGCTCAACTTGGATATATTTTTCATGTATATTCATTTATACCATAATTTTAATGTCTGAAATCATTTGTTAGTGCTTTAAGTTCTATAATATACAAAAGACTTACCAAATTTTTCCTAGGACACTTAAAATTCAGTTCATAGAAGCATTCAAGGGTTCATTCAGAGAGAAAGTGTTAAGTGATGGCAGAGCCTCATTTCTTGGATTGTCTTGTGTGTTTGACTCAGGGCAAAAGTTTGATACCTTCTTTCTCCTGAAAAGAGCATCCTGTAGATGTTCCTCTATTTCCCTGCATTTTCTCCTATTTTTGCTTCCAATTCTTCCGAGCCCCTCGCACTTGCTTTTGTAATGGTCACATTTCCTTTCCCTCTTACTGGCTGTCTCCTCCCTTCCTCCTATGTCTTTCTAGAGCCTAAGTAGGCTCCGCAGGACCACATTCGAGCCACTCCATAACTGTATTATCTGCTTCCTGTTGCCGGTAACAAAGAAGCCAGCCCAGCCTGTCTGACTCATAAAAGATAAATTTTTTTTTTGATACTGGGGATTGAACTCAGGTCCTTCCACTTGCAAGGGAGGCAGTGGAACCACTGAGCTAAATCCGTAAAAGGCCCCTAAAGGATAAGTTTTTGCTCACTGAACTGAAGAGTATATGTGACGACTTCAGGTGTTGCTGAATGTAAAGATTCAAATATTATCATAAGTATCTGGCCTCTATCTCTATCTCTAACCTTAATTTTCCCTTCACTTAGCTTTCCTAGTGAAACAGCTGCTTTCTCCCTAAGAGTTCTAACAAACACGCTGAGGAAGGCAGCTTGCTTTATGCATCTCTCCTTGTGCCAGTCACGGTTGCATTCTGATTAGCTAGACTAGATTCCACTGTGTTCCCACATCTGGAGATAGAAAAGTGGGGTTAGGCTGGGTGTGGTGGTGTATGCCTGTAATTCCAGCAGAGGAGGCTGAGGCAGGAGAATCACAAGCTCTAGATCAGCCTGGGCAAATTAGTGGCTTAAAATAAAAATTGTCCTGAAATAAAAATTTTTATAAAGGGGCTGGGGATGTAACTCAGTGAGAAGGCCTTGGGTTTAATCTCTAGTACAAACAAAAAGTGGGTCAGGCCCACTAGAACCAAATATTCTAGGAGTAGAATGAGTGGAGCACTAAAGCAAAAAAGGAACATGCTGTTTCCAGAAAGTGGGCAAGTAAAAGTACTCTTTACAGGATATTTGGCATGGGATTCAATCTGTCCTCACGGGCGAGGCTATGGAGTTGTTTATAGATCAATATCTTTTCTGCTCCCCTGGTACATATGGAGGTTGTTAAATATTTTGAACATTAGTCCCATCCATTCTGCCAAACAAATAGTTTTGCCCCCATTTATCAACTTTCTCGGTCAGATCTTCTGTTCCCAACCCTGCATACTCAGATTCTCCAGCCCAACCCAGGGCTTGTACTTCTCTGGATCTCAGTCTGAAAACAAAGAGCTGGCTGTTGACTTTCAGTTCTACCTGTTCTCAAGACCAGTTCAGCCACCATTTCTTCTAGGAAGCCTTCCTACTTGCCCTGCCTGGAAGTGACCTCAGGCTGGCCTTACCCCATCTGAATTCTCTACTAGTAACTCTCTTGTTGTCTCTTTGCTTGGAATTAGACTTTTATTGTCTTTCTCTCCTGTGCAAGATACCAGAGACTGCATCTCTTTCACTGCCCCAAAGTCTGTCGCAGCAATCCTCTGCTACTAAATTAGCCATGTGGCATCAGGCAAAATCCTTCACTTCCTTGAGCCTTGGTTTATTCTTTTATTTTTTTATTTTTTTATTATTATTTTTTGATTTATTCTTTTATAAAGTAGGAATGATGGGCTGGATGCCGTGGCACATGACTGTAATCCCAGCACTCTGGAGGCTGAGCCAGGAGGATCACTGTGAATTTGAGACCAGCCTGGGCTACATAGAGTGTTCAAGGCCAGTCTGAAGTATAGTGAGATGCTCTCCTAAAAAAACAAAACAAGAAAAAAAAAACAAATAAAAAAAAAACCCAAAACAAGGCCGGGGATTTAGCTCAGTGGTTCTGCCGCCTGCCTCGAAAGTGGAAGATCCCGAGTTCGATCCCTGGTACCAAAAACAAAACAAAACAAAACAAAAAACCAAAAAGTAGGAATGATAGTGCTGGGGGTGTAGATAGAATTGTTAGAATGCCTGCCCAGCATGTGTAAGGCCCTGGGGTCAATCCCCAGCACTGCAAGAATAAATAAATAAATAAAAATTAGGAATGCTAATAGCCCTTATAGTTTTTTTGTTTTGTTTTTGTGACAACTGAGACACACACAGTTTATTGTACACCAATGAGCCAGAGATGGTGTGCCATAGCAAGGACGAACATCAGTGCTGGCAAAGCTGGGATTCAAATGTCCTTTTCTAGATATAGAAGGACTCCTGCCTGGGAGACCAATAGCTGCCATATGGGTTGGGGAACCAATGAGAGTCCCCAAACACTTGACTCTCTTGAATTGAACCAATTTCTACTTGGGCTACACTGTCCCGTGGACTATGATTTGCCCCCTCTGGGGGGCTGTGTCATCAGATCATGTGATACACAGTGCTCCTGGGGGCCCCACTTAATTCCTGCTGACCTGTAATGTATCTCCTGAGCACTCCCATAAACTGGGAGGAGCCCATGGGCTGTAAATCCTGAATCTGGGATGACCCAGAGGTCTCTGCCCTGGCCCAGACAGCAGCTGGAACTCGGAGCAGGGCAGACGCTGCCCTCCGGAGGAGTCCAAGGTCCAAGGCCGCAGGTCTCTTACTTTGAACATACCTCACTCTCTGGTTTCTAAGGCCTTTTTGATGATAAAACCACTCCTTTGGTGTGAGCCTCCTCATTTCCAGCCTCCTTATGGTTAGAAATTTGGGGAAAGGACCATGGGGATTTTGTTTCACTGAACTCATATTTCTGCTCCTGGAAGCCTATTTTCCCCAAAAGTCTATTTGTTTTCCATTTACCATTCAGTTAATGTGTACCAGGTGTTGTATTGAACACATTATGTGTATTTTTTAATTCAGGATTTCTCAACCTTGGAACCATCTTGACTGGATAATAATCCTTGCCTAGCAGAATGGTTAGCAGCATCCCCGGTTTATATCCTCTAAATGCTAGTAGCATTCCCTGTTGTGACAACCAAAAATGTCTCTAGACTTTGCCAAATGTCCTGTGGGGGCAAATCATCCCTGGTTGACAAACACTTATTTAACTGAATAGACAGCAATCCTATGAGGTAGGTATTATTTTCATTCCTTTTTATTTATTTATTTTGCAGTGCTGGGATCGCACCCAGGACCTTAAAAATCCTAGGCAAATGCTCTACCACTGAGCTACATTCCCAGCCAGCCCTATACCTTTTTATAGAAGAAAAATGTGAGATTTGAAGAAAATGGCACTGACCAAATCCCTGTTTTCTGTCAAAGGGAGAAACTAAATGAACTAAACAGGCATTTTATAAACATATTCTCATTTGATCCGGCAATAACAAATTTCCCACGTAGATGGTGATATTCTCATTGTATCAATGAGGAAATTAAAGAAAGTTACTAAAGGTCATACAGTACTTGGTCCGGTTTATTTATACTCTGCCTCATTCCAGATGGACTTGCATTCAGATTTGAGCTCCAGTCGTCTGGTTCCAAAGTCCAAGCTCTTTTTCTGACACTAGACTGACGCTGAGTGTCTGAGAGCTGGCCGTGTGACAAACCAGGCAGGGAAAGGAAGCCAGAGCACAGCAGAGTCAGCACTGAGGGGAGGGAGGCTGTGATTTCTCAAGTGCTGCTAGCTGGGCCCAGCACTAGACTACCGAAGCATCCTGGTGGATACAAACATGTATTCCACACCTATTTACTCTGCCCCTACTGTGTGAATAAAAAAAATCCCCACCACACAAAGATCCCTCCCTCCCTGGGGTTTGTGAATTGGGAAGATGATTATAATCTTGGTCAAAAAAAGCCTTGGGGAGATGGGGATATAATTTCCTGGTAGAACACTTGCCTAGCATGTAGCAGGTTCTTGGTTCAATCCTCCATGCTGGGGGAAAAAAGTGCTTTGTAAGGGGCAAAAAAGAAAAATATGGGGCCGGGGATTTAGCTCAGAGGTTCCACTGCCTGCCTTGCAAGTGCAGAGTCCCAAGTTTGATCCCCGGTACCAAAAAAAAAAGAAAAGAAAAATATGTCCTCTGGGTGGTGGGGAGCCAGAGAAAACATTTTACATGAGGGACTGTGGATCTGAGGTTCAATTAGGCCCATCTGTGAAATGGAGCCATTAACAAGTTTTACTATAGAGAGGGCCATGAGAAGATGGGAGCAGACCTTACCTTCGAAGTACTTAATGGGGAACCTAGCACATAAGGGGGCCCACTCCCTCCTCTAATAAATATTATTTATTTTGTAACAAACAAAATTTTCTTTGAAGGCCTCCCATTGCGTATAGGATAAAGTCCATTTTTTTTTTTTAAGGCCTGGCACATGGGAGGCAAAGCCCTCTACCACTGAGTTACAGCCCCAGGCCAAAGTCTAAATTTTTTTTTTTTTTTTGGTACTGGGGATCGAACTCAGGACCTTGTGCTTTCGAGGCAGGCGGCGGAACCACTGAGCTAAATCCCCGGCCCTAAAGTATAAAATTTTTGATGTGCTCTTTGAGGCCCTGCCCGATATATCTGGGGCTTTCTCCAGCCTCAGCCTTTCTGTTGTCCCTGCTCCCTCTGTGCAAGGCTGTGTTCTCCTTCCTGCTTCACAGTCTTACACAGAGGAACAGGGAGAACAGTCTTCTCCTATTCTATGCCCTCTGCCTTCTTTCTCCTTGCCATCCTTTGGTGATCATTTATCTTTCAGGTCCAAGGTAAACCGTACTCTCTCATGGCTCCTTGTGCATTTTATTTTTCCAGGGCTTCTCACCAGTATTTGTGTCATGTCCACTCTACTGAATTTTACAGCCCATGTTTTATTGACAGGTGTACTGCTAGCTTCCTAGCAGCATCTGGACAAAGTAAGAACTTCACAGTGTCAATATTAACAAAGAAAAAAAGTTTTTTTTAAATTTTAATGTTTGTTTGTTTGTTGAGATAGGGTCTCACTATGTGGCTCTGGCTGGCCTCTAACTTGTGACGCTTTTCCTGCCTACCAGAGTGCTGGGATTACAGGTGTGTGCCACCATCCCTGGCCAAAAAAAAGATTCTTGACATGTGACTTTGGACACTCAAAAATGAGACATGCCACCAGGTGTGTTGGCACACACCTGTAATCTCAGCACTCTGGGAGGCTGAGGCAGGAGGATGGTAAATTTGAGCCCAACTTGGAAAACTTAATAAGACTCTGTAAAAAAAAAGTAAAAAGGGCTTACTGTGTAGCTAGGTATGAAGGCCCTAGATTCAGTCTCCAAGAATTCAAAGGAAAAAACCAAAAAAACAGTGAGAGACAGATGCTCGCTCAACTCCTTCTGTCCCACTCCAACAGGAACCAGAGGTGATTTGTACATGGGAGAAAAAAAATTTCTGCTGCTGCATATTTTTCTGCTGGAATGTTTTAAGAACCATGGGGCATTACACAGAGGTCAGTGAGAGAAGATGAAAAAAAGATGGAACACTGTGGCACTATACTTAAGTTCTCCCTGGAGAGGGGAAGTGCTTTGCCCACGGTCTCCAGCCGCAGCATCAAGATTCTGGTCACTGCTATTGTTGCCTCCAGGCTCGGGAAGAGGAAGTCAGAGGAGGAAGGTATAGAACTCTGTCACTGGATATTGACACAGGTGCCAGAGAGCTGACCATCAGAAGGTTCAGGCTTGTGAGATCTCAAGCAAGTCATTGCCTGTCTGTCTTGTCTTTATTTTCATCATCTGTAATAAAAGAGGATGTGAGAACCAGCGATTTAACTCAGTGGCACCGCACCTGATGCTCAAGTGCAATGTCCTGAGTTGGATCCCTGGTACCAAAAAAAAAAAAAAAAAGAGCGTGTGAGATCAAGTACCCTGGTAAGCAGATTCTGAGATGGAAACTTGCATCCAGGAGGATTATTGAGGAAATATCATAAATGGTTTGAAACGGGACTGGACCAAAGGAGAATTTGGGCTACAATACAGCTGCAGTGGAGGGTTCAGCTGATCTGAAGTGGGGTGCTAGAACCAGGATTGATCTTTTAGGGTCATTTCAAAAGGAGGCAAAGGGGTTGGGCCTCTGGACCCTTCTTTTCTGCCAACCAGCCATTGGAGGCAGACTTCGTGGAGGAGGCGAAACCATGAACTGAGCTGCTGCCTTCAATGCAGGGCAGTCCCCAAAGAGGGACTCAGCTGAAATCTGAGGAATGAGTGCCACAGCCTGGGTGGCACAGCACAGCACCTGCTCCAAGTGCCTTCCTTGGTGGGAAACTGCTCTTCTTGGTTGTGTTATAGCTTCTCTGGAGAGAAAACTCCACCACTAGGCTGTAAACATCCTGGGAGCACTTCACATTTTTCCTTAGGTGTCCACCACAACAGTAATGTAAATCATTAGTTGAGTAATGATCCACTATCTGTCCCTTGCACTTGACAGTAAATCCCAAGAGAGCAGGAACCAAGCCTGTCTCCCTTATCTCTGTCTCCAGGGCATGTTACATATTAGGTACACAACATCTGTTGAGTAAAAGAACACCAGGGAGGCTGTAAAAGATGGTCCTCTAAGAGATTCTAAGAAAAAAAAAGGGTTTGTGAACCACTACTCCAAATCCACCTGCCTAAGGGCTCTGGTGAAGGCCTGGAGCCTGCAGGGATGACTCACCCAGCTCTTTTCTACTGTCAGCAGCACTCAAAAGCTGAACAAAAAAGTCAGGTCCCTAGCAACCCTCTCAAACTCCATCCTGCATCATTGTGTCCAGGTCCTGGATTGCAGACTGCAGGAGTCTAAAACAGAATCATTAGATCCTATCTGAGCTGGAGAATTTTCAATTCCATGTGCAAATTGAATTCAACATGATTTTAAAAAGCAGATTGAGGGCGTAGGCAGTCTGCAGGTAAATGCTACACAATACAAAGAACTCCGAAATCAGAGAGGGGTTCTAATTCAAGCTTCAGGCTTGATTTTGGGCAAATTTCTGAATGTTCAAGGCCTCTCTAGAGTGAAGTTCCAACTACTTAAATTGTGTTGGGTGGCTTTCATGCATTATTTAATCCTCACACCCTTCCTTTGACCCATGAGGAACTAAGGCTAGGCTGTGGATGTAGCTCAGTGGCGCCGAGCCTGCCTAGCAAGAACAAGGTCCTGAGTTCAATCCCCAGTTCTCCCCCCCACCAAAAAAAAAAGAAAGAAGAAAAAAGAAAAAAATAAACTAAGACTAGAGAATTTAAGTAGCTTGCTCAGTAGTCAGATGTTAAATGTCAAACTAGAATGTGAACTGAGATCTGTCTGACTGCTAAGTTAATAGTCCCTAGATTCTCACTTGTGGCTCCATTTCCACATCTGTAAAATGGGAACAACACCCCTTTCTCAAAAGGCTATTGTGAAGATTAAATTTGAAAACATTTGCCAACAGCTACCTTTCTAGAAATGTTACCTGAAATAGAAATGAAAATGTTTTATCCCTAGTTTTATGGTTGAAGAAACTTAAGGTACAGTGAAAATAATCATTCCCCCAGGGTAATAAGTGGCTAAGTCAGGGCCAGAATCCAATTTTTTTTTTTTTGGTTCCAGGGATCAAACTCAGGACCTTGTGCTTGGGAGGCAGGTGCGGCGCCACTGAGCCAAATCTCCAGCCAGAATTCAAGTTTTGTACTGCAGCTTTGGTTCACTTTTTCTTACACCCTCTCAGATGATCTAGAAGTAAAAGCAAACACACAGGAACACTGCAAAATAGGAGAGGTCCCTCAAGGGAAAAGCTACATGCAGTCACTCACAGGCTTTCTGAAGGAGAGCGTTTTCAGTTTATGCTGGCAGTATTCAGAGCAAATGGGAAGCCAGCAGGACAGGTCTTATCTTTTAGTCCTGAGTTCACTAGTGCCTAGTGTCCAGATTAGTTAAGAAATGTGATCAAGGTCACACAACCATAAATGGCAAGGGCACAATTTGCATCTGATTCCTTATGCCTGGAAAGGGATGGATGAAGTCATCATAATGTGATGGAGTGGGGGACACAAAAGGAAACCCCCGGCTGTCAAACTGCCTCCCTCTCATGAGAGAAGTTCAGTAGAAGGAAAAACGGTCAGGTGTGATGTCAAAGCCTCAGGGTCAAACAGACCTCAGCTGGAATCCTGGCTCCACCAATGACCTGCAATGTCATTTCACCTATGTCTTAACTCTCTGGCAGAATTACTGCAGATTTACAGAAATGGCCTTCAGGTACCCAGCCCAGAGTCAGGCTTTGTCAGAATAACATGGTCCTTATTACTCCACAATGCCAGACCAGCCATAGATGGGTGGCAGTGCTGGACACCCAAGGGGCAGAAGCACATTTTCCATGCCAATAATTCCAACCCTGCAATCACTAGGCACAAGCACCTGGCAGGGCAGTGGCTGTCAGGTCCAGTCCATGATGCAATCACAGCAGTTCCCTGCTTGTGCTATGAGGTGAACCCTGACCTTCAGGAAATTAGAAAAAAAAGCCCATTAACAAGGAATACAAAACAAAAACCTCAGTGAACTTTTATTTCTCATCATACACAACAGGTAGCAAGGTCAAAGGTTTCAGCACTTGAACACTGGATATCCCTTCCCACCCACCCAGGGGACATATACACAGCCATTATGTTCCCTCTGGAACTCAAACCCCCATGCTGGGACCCCTCCCCTCCTGCCCATCTTCTTTGCAGGGAGGACTTTTAGGCCTGGGGGTGGTGCCAGTCGCTTCCCCATGCCCGCATGGGTATGAAATGTGGCAAGTGGCCGAGTTCCTTTCCTGCCCCCCAGGGGGAGGAAGGTCAGAAACAGCAGCATTGTGCTCTTGCCTTTCCCAGGCACCTCCAAACTGGCCTGGGAGGATGCACCTGCTGCTGGAAGGGCAAGAGAAGTCTCGATTCACAGTTGTTTGCTACAGAAAGTGCTTGGGATCAGTCCTTAGCCAGTTCTGTCTCCCAAGCAATCCACCTAAATTTCAGGAGAGGAGACAGATACTAGGACAGGGGGAAGGTTCTTGGAAAAGAGTCAGGAGCTTGACTGCCGGAGGGGGGTGGTCCCTAGAGGCCTTCAGGATCTTGCAAGAAAATCAGTTTGCTGTAGACTTCAGATCCCAGGCCAAAGCATCAGATGCAGGGAAACTCAAGCCTCAAACCTAACCCTGAGTCTGCAACTGTGGTGGTCAAGGGGCTCTGGTAATGTGGTCACAGCCACTTAATTAGTGGCAGGGCCCAAACAGGAACCCTGGTATTAGCTTCCCTTACTGGGCCCTGGTGCAATGTCAGCTACCTAGAAAGGCCCAACTTTTTGGCAAAAGTCCTTGGCAGAGCCCCTGGGGACAGGAGGGTAGGAACCAGCCTCCGGAGCCTGGGGAGAACAGAACTTCTCTCTGCTCCTCACAGGCACCGACTGTGTTCCAAAGGTGAGGCCCTGAGGAGGTCTGATCTCAACCACAAAGGACCTAAGTACAGACAATTTATCTCTGAATACTCTCTCCTCCTCAGAAGGCAAAGGACCCAACAGAGGCTCCTCCTCTCTAAGGACAGTGTTCTTTGGATGTGTTTGGCCCCTCTCCTGGGGTCTCACACCACAGGGTGTGGGAGAAAGGTTTATGGAGCGGAGAGGTAAAAGAACTGAAGTAGGGTTTGGGCAACCAGGGAACAGGGGGCCTTCAGGCTGCCCAACAGAAAAGGCTTTTGATAGAGTGGCGCACAGACCAGCTGTGACCCTGACTTTCACATTGATGGGTGAACGGCAGGTGGGAGGTAATGAAACATGAGAATAAAGTGGGGAGGGAAGGCAAAGCTGCCTGGAGTGTTAGTCCCTGGAGATCTTTGTCCCTCTCCCACAGAGGCCAGACAGGGACTTTCCAGTCCAGGAAGGCCACAGCACTCCAGGTGCCTGGGGCCCAGCCTCTTGGCCTGTCAGTCCAAGTGTGGGCCATTTCCCTTCCTGTGCCCTCTGCTCTGGGGTCAGGGGAAGGAGGAAGGGCATGGCCCTTGGGATTTCCTAGTCCTCTTCCAGGTCCCATGGGGAGAGCTGAGATCCCAGAGTCAGTGCAACGATTCTGTCCATTCCTGCAAGAACAGGAGGGCGTGGCTTTGGGGCTGCACATCACACAAGCCCACCCCCATGGTGGGGTGCATGGGCATGGGGCAGAAAGGGTCCTGGGTCTGTATCCAGACAGAGAAGTCCTTGCAGGGAGGAGGGTCCCCCCAGGGTCAGCTGCTCCGGGTGTGGGTCCTGGGTGGGAGGGAGTCAGGTCATGTAGCGGGTGATGGCGCGGAGAGCGTAGAGCAAGGCAGCTTGCATGCGGGCCTCCAGGAGCAGCAAGTTCACATGGACCTGGGACACAGACTGGGGCTGGTTGACAAGTGATCTGCATCCCTCCCAGATTGCTACTACCCCTGACCCCTTGGCTCACCCTTCCTGTTCCCACAGAGACACCCTGACCTTTGCTGAGCAGTTTGGCACAATGAATGCTGAAGAATTCCCAGTACATTCTTCCCCAGTGTGCCTCATCTTTCCATCCCACAGAGCTAAAGCAACAGTGAGCACTACCCGGCACCTACCCAGGACCAGGGGTTTACGTGTATTTTCAGATTTCATCCTTCCAACAACCTTGAAATGCAGGCAGTGTTTACTCTTACTAGAAAGTGGAAAAGCTCAGAGAAGCAAAGTGACTTGCCCAAAGTCACAAGGCTACCACAGGGTGGTGTTACAGTATGACCCTTGGTCCACAAGGCTGCCACTGAAGACATTGTGAGAAGCAAGGATGCACATTCCCACTTCCCAGGTGAGTAAATGGATTCTCAAATCACACAGTAGAATGGGACTTGAACTTAGGACAACGGGTCCAGGTGTCCACCCTGGCAAGACAGACTCTGGGTCTTGGCCCCTTTCCTGTCTACTAGCTGAGCCTATCTACTTCCATCCCGCTCCTCCCTCTGAGGGTGCTACCTTCTCTGAGTGGCGGAAGTGCCTCCAGAAGAGGTTGTACATTCTCCGGGTGGTCTTCTCTGGATAGCAGGCCACAGTCTTGATATAGACCTTGAGGTTCCGCTCCAGGAGCTGGTTCACCTCCCCATAATCATAGTCATCATATCTGGATAAAAAGACCCCAACGGCATTACTCACCCTCTGCTCCCAGAAGCAGCTCCTTTCCCCTTCCCTCCCCCCACAGAAGCAGGAACAGAAAAGCAAGAAAAGCCAGAAGGTAGGAAGCAATAAGAAGCCTGGTTCCTCTTAGAAAAACAGCTGGTATCACGTATCCCAGGCCAGCAGACTTGCAGGAGACCACTCCAAGGATGCCAGGGAATGGACCACTACCAATTATATGGATGTGTCCTTGTGGAAACCTCAAACTCCTCTGTACCCTGGGTACAGACGTAGCTCTACACCCCATACACCACACTCATCAACCCACTTTACAGATAAGGGAACTGAAATTCTGAAAGTGAAGTCACTTGCCCTAGGTCAGACAGCAAAGAATGGGTTTCTTTTCTTTTCTTTTTTTTTGGTACTGGGGATCGAACTGAGGTCCTTGCACTTGCGCAGCAGGTGGCGAAAACCACTGAGCTAAAGCCCCGGCCTAAGAATGGGTTTCAAACCCAAGTCTGCCTGGCTTCAAGACTTGTTTGGTACTTTACGCTAAAGGAGGTCACAGTGTCTGTTTGCCTTGGAGAAGCCGGTTAAAGGCAAAAAGGAGGGGCAACCCACTTTTGGGTCCCCCTTCTGTCTTTCTTAGGCAGAAGCTTTCTTTCTCTCAATAAACTCTTCCCACTCTTAAAAAAAAAAAAAAAAGGCAAAATGGAGCTAGTACTGTAGTCAGTTTATGGATGGGCAAACAAAGGCCTGGAGAAGATAATTAACTTGTTTAAGGTCAAAAAGCCAACTGACGACCAGTCTAGAAGCTTCTTTGTTACTCTGGTCTGGTGAGCTTCACAGACATCTTCGTAGATGGGGGAATGGCAAAGCCTGGGTAGAAAGTGGAGGACACATCAACATGGCACATAATTGGTAGTGGGACAGCAGGGGATGGAGGAAGGGCATGGAAAGGACTAGGTAGGGAAGTGAAGAAGCCTATACTTAGGAACTAGCCTGGAACACACTCTCAGATGCTACTTTGCCACCCTGAGTTGGAACCCTATAATTACCACTGGTGCTTGGTATGAACTGTTAAGAAAAATATCATGTTCATTAACCCCACTTATGTTTTTATTTTTTTATGGTGCCGGGGTTTGAGCTTAGAACCTTGCCCTTGCAAGGCAGGCATGGCGCCACTGAGCTAAATCCCAGGCCCCCTCACTTGTTTTTAATAAAATAAGTGACATGAGCAGGCATAAAAATGGCAACAGATCTTTTCTGTAAAATTATGTATGCTTTGGCTATTTGTGCATAGTCAAAGACAGGAAGCAAATACCTGACAACAGTAAGTGCAGGTGATGTCATGGATGATTTCTTTCTTTCTTTCTTTCTTTCTTTCTTTCTTTCTTTCTTTCTTTCTTTCTTTCTTTCTTTCTTCCTTTCTTTTTGTTTTTTATACTAGGCAAGTACTCTACCACCTAACTGTATATGCCCAATCCTCTGGATAGCTTTTCCATTTTTACTGTCTTTTTTGTGCTATCTATGTTCTCTTTCTCCCTTCTCCCTCCCTCTCTGTATTTATTGCTAGAAGCTGGAGGTTCAATCCAGGTCCCCCTACATGCTAAGTGAGCACTATACCACTGAGCTCCAACCCCAACCCTGTGTTTGTTTTATTTCCTAAAAATCAAGCTATTTACTTCTCTTTACAAACATCTAACATATTTTTTCAATATATTTTTAAAATTAAATAATTATTAGAATTTCAACTATAAAAAATGAGTATATAAGAAAAAAGTAATGGAAAAAAACATCTCAGGATATGAACGTTGTTGTAGAGTAGCAGAATTTTGGGCAATTATTTTTGGCCTTAATTATTTGCATTAACAATGTTATCAAAGTGAGATTTTTAAAAATTAAAGAAAATATTCTTGACAAGTAATTTCATACCTAGGATTATCTACAAGACCTTTATATAAGACTGGTCAATGTATACAGTGTTTGCAAGAGTGAAAAACTGAAAACAACCTAAATATCCAACAGTAGGGACACAATTAAATAATTATAATACATTTATAACAAAATACTACATGGAGGTTAAAAAGCTATTCATACTGATAAAGAATATAGGTCATACTACATTACTGGGTGAAAAAAATCAAATTACAGAATATATAAAATATGATCTTATCAACTAAAAAAGAAACCTACCCCAAAAACCAAAAAAGATGCTAGGTTGGGGCTGGGGATAAAGCTCAGCAGTATATCACCTGGCTGGCAAGCTCAAGGCCCTGAGTTTTGTTGTGTTTTTTGTGGGGGGGGGGGGGGGTGGGTGGTGTACTGGGGATCAAACTTAGGACCTTGCACTTTCGAGGTAGGTGGCGGAACCACTGAGCTAAATCCCTGGCCCCGCGAGGCCCTGAGTTTGATTCCCAGTACAAAAAAAAAAACCAGAAAAAGTGCTGGGTTTGATGGCACGTGTGCCTGTAATCTCAGCATTTAGGGAAGCTGAAGCAGGAAGATAGCAAGTTTGAGCCCAACTTGGGTAACTTAATGAGATCCAATCTCAAAATAAAGAGTTGGGGATGTAGCTCAGTGTGAAGGCCCTGGGTTCAATCCCCAGTTCTCATGCTACAAAAACAAAATCAGAAAAGAAGGCTTACAATATAGCTCCATGGTAAACAAGCACAAGGCTTTAGGTTTGATCCTTAGCACTATTTAAAAAAATCAGAAAGACTTAATAAGCACGAGATGAAAATGTCAAGTATACTATTGCATACAGACAAATTTTTTTTTCTTTTTTTTTTCACAGACAACTTTTATTAAACATTTTAGCTTGGTTTGTATTTTCCATACACAAGCACTTAGTAAAAAAGGAACAAAAGGCTAGACATGGTGATGCATATCTATAATCCCAGCTCCCAGGAGGAGGCTGAGTCAGGAGAATTGCCATGAGTTTGAAGCTGGCCTGGACTACATTGTGAAACCCTGTCTCAAAAGGAAAAAAAAAAAAGAAAAAGAAAAAAGCAGCTGGGGATTTAGCTCAGTGGTTACGACGCCTGCCTCACAATTGCAAAGTCCTCAGTTCAATCCCCAGTACAAAAAAAAGAAAAAAGAATAAAAGAAAAAAAAGAAGATCCTGGTTGGTAACTTTCTTTCTTTTCTCTTAGTACATTTTGAACACTTTCCCATAGCAAAATAAATAGACTCCTCTCTCTCTAGTGCTGGTGATCAAACTGAGGGCCTTGCACACACTAGGCAAGCACTCTACCACTGAGCTACATCCCCAGCCCTTAATGGCTGCACAGTATTTCACTGAATGGCTATGTCATTGTTTAAAGTTCCCTGTTAGGGCCGGTGATTAAGCTCAGTGGTGCCATGCCTGCCTGGCAAGCACAAGAAAGGAAGGACAGAAGGAAGGAAAGAAGGGAAGAAGGAAGGAAGGAAGGAAGGAAGGCAAGCAGGCAAGCTCCCTATGGATAGGTACTTATGTTGTCCTTAAACACTATGAGATAAAATCTATTTGAAATGGAAATATAAATTCTACATACTGCCATGTATATTATATATGTACCTAATTATGTATAGATATGTCTCTATATATGTGTGTTTACACACACACAGAACCATAGTTATTTCACAATGAGATTAAAGAATTTCATTTACAAGGTTCAAAAAATGAAGACACTAGTTTTTAAAATCAGCAAAGAAGTTGCTTTGAAAAAAAGTATGGGCAGGAAGAAAAAGAAGTAACAACAATAAAATAAAATAATAGTGAGCTGAGAGTAAGATTCGTGGTGCACAACACACCCCGAACAAGGAGACCTGTGCTCACCTGATGCCAAAGACGCAGTGGATGTAGTTCCAGATGGCCCTTCGAAGCACCGAGGTATCCACCCCACTGTGCATGGCGATGGTATTGTAGGTGAGGCTATAGGCTGCCTGGAACTTCTCATCCAGCAGCTGCCCACCCTCAGGGTAGAGCCGCTGGATCAGTGAGTAGCCGTGGTCTTCCCAAGTATAATCCTGAAGAACACAGGAAGAGGTCAGTGAGTGAGATCCTGGAGCCTGAGGCTGACCAGAGACCTAAATTCTCTGGACTTTCGAGCGGGCCCTGTCTTTCCACAATGCTCCCACCCTACACCATGATTTTTTGTTTTGCTTGGTTTGTTTTTTTGAGACAGGGTCTTGTTAAAGAGCCTAGGTTGGACTTAAAACTCACTATCTTCCTGCCTCAGGATTACAGGCACGCTCCACCACACCTGACTCTACACAACAAATATAACACATTGAGCCGAGAAGCCCACAAGTAAGTACTTCAGTGATGACTTTTCCCTATGATCAGGACCACAAGCTTAGGGCATAGATAGGTCCCTTCCAGATCCATGGGGTCCCCAGCACCTTCATGCAGTCTTGAGAGAAGGTACCCTAATCACTCAAACCATCTGTCCTCTGCCTCTATAAATCCAGTCAATAGGGAGAGAGCTCTACCTGGGCACGGAAGGTGGGGGGTGCCTGAGCCCCTCGCCGAGTGAAGTCCTCATATCCGAATGTAGGGTCTTCTACAAAGCATAGCATGTCTGGGTGTGGAGAGGGCTCCAGAATGTCAGCTGAGGATCATGTCAGAAAGAGATCACAGTGAGGGCGAGGCATGGACACACAGGATTCCGCTCCTAATTGATCATCAAATGGGGGGGAGGGGCAGGAGGAGACAGGGGAGAGGCCAGAGAGAGCCCCTTGCTATAGTGGGCAGGAAGAGAACTTCGGCTAGAGTCAAGGCTGGGGAGGAGGTGGATCTGGCCATAGGCCCAGGAGGCAAGGCCCCAGAAGCAGTAATAGTGACAGTCCTATGTCACCCTGGGCCAGGGTCTGTGCTAAATGTTTTACTCATTTACCCTTCATGGCAATCCTGAGGCCCTGAGGCAGGAAGTGACTGTCAGTGGTCACACAGCCAAGAAAGGCTAACAAGGCCTTGGAACCTCTTAGAAGAGAAGTTGAGAGGTGGCTGCTTCTGAAGGCATGACATGTGGAGGTGTCTACTCCCCACAGAAATAGCTAAGAAGGGGACAGTCCCAGGGACCTATACCTGAAGGGGTCACCAGCAGGCTCTCTGACTTCTCCAGCTCAAAGCGGTTCTCCATCTCCTCCTGTGAGGCTCCCTCGTCCCGCAGCAAGCTGTCCTGCAGCTGCCTCATGCGTTCCATCAGAGCTTCCACATCGTGGGCAGCCTCGAAGCCCTGGAGGAGGGACCCAGTGCTCGCCATATACTCCTCCTCCTCCTCTCCCCACAGGAAACTCCACCTCAGCCTTCCCACACACCAGGCCTTCCTGGATGATCATACAGGACCAGGGCAGCCTGTGAACCAACCACTATGATGCACAGCTCACATGGTCTGTGAGCTACAGAAGTGACACGTCTTCTCTTAGATGGACTTCGCTAACAGGTAATGTTTAAATTACTTCTATTTTTTATTTTTCCTATGGTACTAGGGCTTGGACTCAGGACCTTATTCATGCTAGGTAAGCACTCTACCACTGAGCTCTATCCCTAGATCAAAAGTGTCTGATATTTTTATATTAAAAAAACAAGGTCGGGCCTGGGATTTAGCTCAGTGGTTCTGCTGCTTGCCTTGCAAGTGCAAGGACCTGAGTTTGATCTCTGGCACCAAAAAAAAAATAAGGTCATTTCTATTTTTTTTTTTTTTTTGGTACCGGGGATCGAACTTGGG
>NW_004624764.1:12073062-12098255 GCF_000247695.1 Heterocephalus glaber | reverse complement strand
AAAAAAAAAAAAAAAATACAAATACAACTGTTAACTTTTCTATAAATTAAAACTGCAACAAGTATTCTAAATAATATAGAAACACAGAAGATTGTTAACTGACTTTAATGACATAACATAAAGCCCCTAGAATTGATATACTCATTATGCAAAATACATAGATGAATACTGTCTTCTTTTAAAAATATAAGATAAATAAGCAAGACGTGAAAATGGGCAAGTTTCCACCAAATAAATGAAAACTTAAAAAAAAGAAAGTTTTCCTTTCCATGTCATTTGAAGTGAAATTAACATTTTAAACAATATATTCAAGTTTATTAAACAAAATTTTAAAAGTATTATAAAATGTTTAACTTTCATCAGCTTCAAGGTTTACGTTGCTGAATTTTGCATATAACTGAACTTTCAAATCTGCTCACACCTGTTGAATTGATTCTACTCTGGATTCTAAGGCATCAATTTCTTCTTGGAAATTTTTCTTTGCTTCTTCTAACATGTCTTGCGTTTCTTCTTGAGAATAGCAAGAAAACGTCACCAATCTGGTAAGCTATCATTAAGCTGTCATCATCACAAGCGTCTTCTGGAGTTGTTTCTTTTTTACTTCTATTTCTTCCTTTAGCTCTGTGATTCTATTCGTATTCCACGCAAATTTATGTATCTTTTGTTGATCTTAGAAAGTAACATTGACATCTTCTGCAGTAATTTCATGTATCACCACCTTCTTCATCTTTTGGGGGGGGGTACCGGGGATAGATATCAGGACCCTGCACTTGCAAGGCAGGCGGCGACACCACTGAGCTAAATCCCTGGCCCAAGAGAACCTGTATTCTAATAAGATGGAAAACACAAGAAATGGACAGATGCCTAGATACATGTAAATTACCAAAGCTGAATCAAGAAGATATAAAAACCTTAAATCAATATCAGTCAATGAAATTGAAGATGTAGTTAAAAACCTACCAACAAAAAAAAAAAGCTCAGGCCCTGATGGATTCACTACTGAATTCTACAAGAAATTTATTATTTTTTTTTTTGTTTTTGGTACCGGGGATCGAACTTGGGTCCTTGCGCTTGCGCAGCAGGCGGCAAAACCACTGAGCTAAATCTTCGGCCCCTCTACAAGAAATTTAGAGGGGGCGGGGATTTAGCTCAGTGGTTCCGCCGCCTGCCTAGCAAGCGGAACGACCCGAGTTCTATCCCCGGTACCCACAAAAAAAAAAATAAGAAAAAGAAATTTAGAGAAGGGCTGGGGATTTAGCTCAGTGGTTTTGCCGCCTGCTGCACAAGCTCTAGGACCCAAGTTCGATCCCCGGTACCAAAAAAAAAAAAAGAAAGAAAGAAATTTAGAGAAGATCTAATGCTCCTAGTTTCAAACTCTTTAATGAAACCGAAAGGGAAGCAATACTCCCAAATTCATTCTTGGAAGCAAGCATTATCCTGATACCAAAACTAGAAAAGGATCTAACCAAAAAAGAGAACTACAGTTCTCTCGCCAGTTTCTCTAATGAACATAGATGCAAAAATCCTCAATAAGATACTGGCAAACAATATAGCAAATCATCAAGAAGGATTCATCCCAGGGATGCAGGGATGGTTCAACATATGCAAATCAATAAATGTAATACACCATATTAACAGAGCCAAGGACAAAACCATAGGATCATCTTAATAGATGCAGAAAAAGCATTTGACAAAGTCCAACACCCATTCATGGATAAAAACTCTATAGAAAATCAGAATAGATGGTCTTTATCTCAATCTGATAAAACCCATCTATGACAAACCAATAACCAAAGTCATACTAAATGGACAAAAACTGAAAGTGTTCACTCTAAAATCAGGAACAAGACAAGGATGTCTGTCGACTGTCACCACTCTTATTCAATATAGTCCTGGAAACAGCAAGAGCAACTAGCCAAGAGAAAGAAAGAAAAGGAATAAGGATAAGAAAGGAAGAAGTTAAAAAAATCATTATTTGCAGATGACATGATACTTTACATAGAAGGCCCCAAAAACTCTACCAAAAGACTTCTAGGTTTAATAACCAAATTCAGTAGTGTAGCTGGATATAAAGTCAATACTCTACAATCTGCAGCATTTCTGTACATAAATAACAAACTCATGAGGAGAAATTGGGGAAATAACACCTTTCACAATAGCATCGGCGAAAAAATGAAATACATAGGAATCAATCTAGTGAAGGAAGTAAAAGACCATCACATGGAAAACTACAGTACTATGAAAAAGGAGATCAAAGAGGATATCAGAAAATGGAAAGATACCCTTTTTCTCGGGTAGAAAGAAGCAATATAGTGAAAATGGCCCTACTTTCAAAATTGTTATACAGATTTAATACAATCCCAATCAAAATTCCAATAACATATCTCACAGAATTAGAGAAAACAATCCTAATATTCATTCAGAATCAGAAGAGACCTAGAATAACAAAAGCAATTCTGGGCAACAAAGGCAAACGGGGGGAACCACAATCCCTGACTTGAAATTATACTACAAAGCTACTGTGTTAAAAAAAAAAAAAAGCATGGTACTAGCAAAAAACAAAAACAAAAACAGATTGGAGGATCAAAAGAACAGATTAGAAGATACAGAAATAACTCCAAACATACAGCCACCTTATCTTTGACAAAGGAGCCAAACACCTCCAATGGAAGAAACATAGCCTTTTTAATAAATGGTGCTGGAAAAACTGGCTTTCCACATGCTGAAGATTAAAACTAGACCCATATCTTTCACTATGCACTAAACTAAAATAGAAATGTATCATAGATCTAAATATTAAAACAGAAACACTGAATCTGCGAATCTGCGGGAAGAGAGAATAGGTAGAGCTCTTTTTTTTTTTCTTTTGGTACTGGGGATTGAACCCAGGACCTTGCACTTTTGAGGCAGGTGGTGGAACCACTGAGCTAAATCCCCAGCCCCGAGAATAGGTAGAACTCTTGAAAACACTGATGTAGGCAAAGACTTTATGAACAAAACCCTGATCACATAGAAAATATCACAAAGAATCAACAACTGGGATCTCATCTTATTAAAAAGCTTTTGCACAGTTATTTTTCTTGTTGCTGAGACAAAATTCCCAAAACTCAAGAGTTAAAGGAGGAGAGGTTTATTTCAACTCAGTCTGTAGAGGTTTCAGTCCATAATCAGCTGGCTCCAAGGCAAGGTGGCATGGCAAAGGGGAGTCAGAGAGGAGAAACAGTTCATGGCACACAGAAGACAGCCAAACACCAAGCGAGCAACAAGCATCTTTTTGTCCCTTATCTCTTATCCAAGCTATTGACCCTTAGGGTTCGTAGCACTCACACGCTTAATTCTAGCATTGCACCATGAATCAGTCCCAGTGTCACACGCTCCAAATCCAGCCACCTCTGAAAAGCCCCACCTATGACCACATGAGGCTAGGGGGGACATCTAGACTCAAGCCAAAATAGTCATGTATACACTAAACCTGTTTTAGCTGGGTATGGTAGTGCACACCTTTAATCCTAGCACACAGGAGGCTGAGGTAGGAGGATCTCAAGTTCAAGGCCAGTATGGGATACATAGTGAAGTACATCTGTCTCAGAACAACACACTAAACCTGTTTCTCCTAGTCCTAAAGATGGAGTTCAGGAAGGATATTTTATTTATTCACTTAATTTGAAAGAGGGGTTCCTCTACGCTGGCCTTGGAGCTACCTTACTCAAATCAGAGCCATACCTTCACTGGAGAGGGACAGAGTCCCTCAACCCTCCCTTTCCCATTAAGATCCAGACTTAAGCCAGGCATGATGGTGCAAGTCTATAACCCCAGTCTCAAGAAGCTGAGGCAGGAGGATCACCAATTTAAGATAGTCAAGATTGCCAATATCCTGGGCTATATATAGAGACCCTGTCTCAACAAACAAAAATATCCAGACTTAGTATGCTAGGGACTAAAAACTGTAACTGGACTTTTTTCAGGAGGCCAAAAGCCTCCAGAGAGAGGTGTGGGTGTACCAATTCTGCCACTTACCTGCTGTGTGGCTCCGGGAAAGTAATCTAGACTCTCTAGGCCTTAATCCTGAACAACGTGGGTTAAACTGACTGTTTAGGTCCCTTTCAGCCCACACTGGGAGCTATCAGGCCCGGCTGGTCCAAGCAAGGCCAGCATAGTAACCACAATTATAGAAACACTCCCTTCACAGCTGCAGTCCTCCCTCACCCAAGAGAAAAAACCCTACAGCTCAGTCTGGGAGATAAGAACTGCTGATTCCACAAATTGCCTCCTCCTTGGGGATCTGAGGGCAGAGAGAAAACCACAGCAGGGCAGGCAGAATTGGGGTGGGGGACGACAAGGGTCTTGGACTCACCAGAGATGCCACAGAGGGACAGGAACAGCCTGGGGAACCACCTCACTTCAAATTCTGACCTAGGAGCTGTCAAAAGTAGGACCGAGGGCCGGGGATTTGGCTCAGTGGTGCTGCCGCCTGCCTCACAAGTGCAAGGTCTTGAGTTTGATCCCCAGTACCAAAAAACAAAAAAACAAAAAAAAGGAGGACCTGGTACCCTGAGGTCTGTGTGTTTTGGATTTAGATCCATAGACATCTTCCAACAGCCACAACACCAATAATATATACTTTGGAGGGTTTTTTTCTGGTTTTTTGGCTTTGTTGTAGTTCAGGCTGGTCTCGAACTCACTATGTAGCCCAGGCTGGCCTGGGAAGAGGTGATCTTCCTGCCTCAGCCTCTGGAGTGCTGGGATCACAAGTGTGCACCACCACACCCAGCAAGAGAGGGGCTTTTGGCACAAACTGCTGGGGGTCAAATGACACCTCCACTCCTTGCTTGCTGTTAGCTACACCAGTCTCAGTTTCCTCACCAAATAATAGAGAAGTAGTAGCTAATTTCACTGGGTCTTCCTGAGGATTTAATGAGATAATACTACAAGGCATTCTGCACTTCCATCCCCCAAAGCACTTAATAAAAGTCAGCCATCATTAACCTCATTGTTATTTCAAACAAGAGCTTCTCAGCCCAAGCAGTACATTAGAATTCCTTTCAGAGAGGTTTAAAAAATACCAGTACCAAGGTCTGACCCCCAACTATTCTAATTGAGTTGGTCTGAGGTGGGGCCCCAGTAAAATGCAGGAGCCAGGATGAAGACAATTATTTGCACTATTTATTGATCATTTTCTCAAGTATAAGGCCTCGTGCTAAGTGCTTTCCAGGTGGAATTTGGTGAAGAGTTTGATGATTATATTCCAGGCAGCAAGAATACAACAGTGAAAAGGCAAAAGTCTCAGCCTTCATATACTTTTGGACTTGTGGAGAAAGACAAATGATGAATAGGATTTCAATTCACAAAAAGTGAATGAAATAGAGCAATGAATATAATGATGGTAGGGTGGAGAGTGGGCGATATTTCAGTGTAAGCAGATAGGAAAAGCCACTGGGGAGGTGGCCTTTGGGTGCACATCTAACTGATGAGCGGGCAGCAGGGCCTGTGAAGATGTAAGGGACCAAGGGCCAGTAATTTAGCTCAGTGGTTCCGCTGCCTGCCCCGCAAGCGCAAGGACCTGAGTTCGGTAGCCGGTACCCCCCCAAAAACCAAAAAACCATGTAGGGGACCAGCACTCCAGCCACAGGGAATAGAGATTATAAAGCCCTGAAAGGAAGACCCCAAGATAAGACTCTATGGGTCCAATACCCTGGATGTTTCCCTGACCTTGGGGATGGGGGTGGGTGTCTGGGGAAAGCGGGCAGGGCAGGTCTCATTGCCCAGCCCTCCCCCCATTCCCTGAGGGTAGGGGGCCACACGGACAAGGTATACCACTGGCCAAGTAGTGACTTCACAGGGACCACCTAGACTTCAAGGTAGAGATCACTATAATCCCATTTTACAGACAGGGAATAAAGCTTAATGAGGTTAAGTTACTTCTGGTCACTCAGCCGGAAAGGAGGTAGTGGGAGAGTTGGACCAGATTCCTCCATGTTCAGGAACTATTTTTCAGGTCTACAAACTTCTTAGGGTCTCAAGACTTGTTGGGCTTTTGCACCTTGGGGTTCACCAAGAGGGAGCTGCTTCTTGTCTCTACCCAAGGGCCCAGGGTCCATTGGGGTCCCCTTATCACAGCATTTCTCACTGTTTCTCACCTCGAGGACAGACCTGGCCTCTAGTTCTCCACTGTTACTACAGTGTCTAGCACAGGGAAATCCAACAGAACTTTCTGTGATGATGGAATATTTTACATTCTCCTTGTCTAATACATATGGTGGGGGGCATTTGAAATGTGACTAATGCAATAGAAAAAAACTGACACTTTCATGTTATTTGAATTTATTTTTTGGCGATGGAGCCTTGGACTCTCCCTATGTTACACAGGCTGGCCTTGAATTTGTATTCCACCTGCCTCAGCCTCTACTTCCAGCTGGGAGTAGCTGGGTTACAGCCCCACCACACCATCTCAGGCTATCTTAACTGCCAGTGAGCCTAGGTGCAGCACATCTGATAAAGGTGTGATTTGTGATTTTACACATGAAAAAAGGGAAAACCAGAGGGGCGAGTTCATCTGCCCAAGGAACACAGGTAATGTAGGGCAGAGGGAGACCAAAGAGGGCTGTTCTTTATAATTCCAACTGCTACAGCAGGAACAATGAAGTCAGACCCTCTAGGAGGTTACTCAACAGGAGGTCTTTAGACCAGTGGTAAAAAGAGGATAATTGCCTCAGAGCTCAGGGTCAGGCTTCCAATTCAAGTGCCCTAGGAGATGTTAACTTTTCTATCAGTTCAGGTACAGGCAGGAAGGTTCCACATAACCTTCATTAGTTTTGGGATAAAGGGGACACTAATTTGCACACAAGGAAAGATCAAGGGTCTAAAAGTAAAGTACCAGCTGATGAGTGGCTAATCTGCAATTTAAATCCAGGAATGCCTGATATCCTGAGGGCCTTTACAATGCAGCCTAACAGCTTCTGGAAGTGGCTGCAGGCCTGAAGATTTGAATCCAGCTTAGTTTGGCTTCCCAGGGTTTTGTCCACCATCTGGTTGGCCTCTTGGAGTAACTCCATCTTTGTTTTTTTGGTATGGGGGGTCGAACTCAGGACCTTGTGCTTTCGAGGCAGATGTGGGCACCACTGAGATAAATCCCAGGCCCCCTCCATCTTTGTTCTTAATATTTGGGCCTACAAACTCTGGGTCTCAGTTACAGAGACTTGTTAAGTCACTATGCTAGCCAGGAAGGGGCACATACTTCCACCCCACTCCTAGCAGCTGAACTCAGGTAATTGTCTATGTTTGCACCTGAGAGAAGAATAGCATAAGCAGCCCCTGTCATCCACCCAGCTTTGGATGTCCTCTCACCAATCCTCACAGCTATCCCAAGGGAAACAGGTATTGTTTATCCCTTCTTTAGAGACAGGTTCTGGTAAGTGCAAAAAGATCCTCTTCTAGCCAGGCACAACTCAGATCTGACCTCAAAGCCAGAACAGTTTACAAGGAGCAGCTAAGCCAGCCAGGGTGAGATCACTGTGAGCAGTGATTAAAGGCAGAGGGCAGTATTGGGGATGAGACTTGCAGGGGGTGTCTGTGGCAAAGGAGCCTGAGGAGCAACACTTGACTTATGTGAACCAAGTAACTGTTTCACATAGTTGGGCCGAAAACTCCTGTCATGGAGAAGGGGACTGGAAGAGGGTGTGCAAAGAAATTTATCTTGTGCATGGGGAGCTTCTAGAGCCCAATACAGCCTTGAAAACAGTAGCAGTACTAGATAGAGGGCAGCCCTGGTGACTGTCTGAAGAGAGGGATGGAGCGATGGGGAGTTAAGGAGGCTCAAGACATCTGGTCCTTTCCTTGGACCCTGATCACCAAACTCTGTAAGACTGGCACCCCACTATCTTCTAAAGATTCTACTTCCTAATGTCTTTTCCTGAGAGAAAAATATGTAGAAATACCTCAGACATCACCACCATTCCACTGAAAAATGACTTCCTCTTAAGTCCCTTGAAGCCTGCTTACACTACCTATGGCACTTTTCTCCTCATACCACTTTCCAGGTCCTGTCCCAGAGGGAGACAGACTTGACAACTGCAGGCAGGAGGGACTAGATCAGAAAGGATGAATCCTAGAAAAGAAAATGACCACGATCTGACAGTAGCTAGGATTTTGGTTGCAGTTACCATGTTGCATGCAGTACTAGGTGTCAGGCACTGTGCTTCAGCCTTTGCTTGTATTCTGAGTTCATTCCCCCAA
The DNA here is from genome assembly GCF_000247695.1 of Heterocephalus glaber. The sequence continues at coordinate 12,090,023 of NW_004624764.1, read as the reverse complement.
CAGACCCTCAAAGATACCCTCGAATACCCACGGGAAGAAACTGCAATCAGAGAAGTGATCACCTGGCTGAGGTAACACAGTCAAGTCAGCGGAGGGCTGGATACCAACCCAACACATGCTCACTCCAGTGAGACCAAGTATTTCAATAATAACGAAATTTCCCCTTTCACACACACACACACACACACACACACACACAAAACCAGACATAAGCAACTCAGCTGAGAAGAGGGAGGAGTGAGGATTCCTCCACATGGGGCTCCTAGATGGTGGTGGGAAATGGTAAAGAAACTGACAAAAGGGCTGGGGATATGGCTCACTGGTAGAGCACTTGGCTAGCATGCAAGAGGCTCTGGATTCAATTCCCAATACTGCAAAATACCCCAGAAACTGTGCTGCTCAGAGCAGATTTACCCTGGGTCACACACTCTAGCACCTAGCACTCCACTGACTCAGCCTCGCAACACACCCACCTCCACAACACTCCAGGCTAGGAAACCAAAGAAACAAGCAAAATTCCCTCTGGTGCCAATCACTTTCCAACTCCAAGAGACCCTGGCTAAAGAATGAGGTATGGGGGGGTGGGGCGCGGGGATTTAGCTCAGTGGTTCCGTCGCCCTGTCTGGAAAGCGCAAGGTCCCGAGTTCGATGTCCGATACGGAAAAAAAAAAAAAGGTATGGGGTTAGTGAGCTCCTTCCAAGCCTCATTTCAGCCCCTCCTAAGCCTCGATTTTCTCATCCTGTAAAATGGGGCTATAGTATAAGCTTGTATTTGCTAGTTTAACCCAGAGGACGCAGAGACCTGACAAACCCCAGAGGCTGGCATCTAGTAGATGTTCAATAAATAAGATGCCACCGCTGTTATGGGGGCAGCAGAAGCTTTGTCGAATTACGTTCATCCTTATTCCTTGCTTCCCGGCAAAGCCCCTTCAAGGCTCTGAGGGAGGCCGGGAGGGGAAAAAACTTCGAAGACCCTAGACCACTTAATAAGGAGCAGCCTAATCAGCAAGACTCCTCAGAACCACTGCCAGAGTTGCCCCCTCTCTCCCCAGCTTTGGCTGCTGTTGCAGCATACCGGGCGGCCGGCCAAACTCCAAGAGCACTCGCGCCCCTTTCCAAATCGGGGGTGCAGGCGAGGTCGGGACAGGGTTGATCTTCGCTGCCTAGTCCCAGGTAGGGACCAGGGCAGGGACAGATCCTAGAAAGAGTCCTGGGCCCGCTGGCCTCGGCCGAGAGGAAGGGAAACCGCGCGCCGGCCTCGCCGAGAGGAAGGGAAACTGCGCAGGGGGCGGGGAGGAGGAGTGGTCGGGCCGCTCAGGCTGGGATTTGCCTGGACTTGAAGACGCTCTCTCCACGAGAGCCCAAACCCTGGAGAGCCCCGAAAAGGCTTCCCGCTCCTTCGCCCGGGGTCCAGGAGAGCCAGGGAGGGATCTCGCGGCCGGGGTGGGGGTAGAGGAAGAAAAGCAGGGGGAGGGGCCGAGGGGCAGAGGGGCAGCGAGCAGAGGCCGGAGGCGGCCAGTTGATGCAATCCTAGTTCGGGTTTACGCGCTCCACTCCGCTCTCGGAGCCTGGGGGGCGCGCGGACTTAGCTCCGGACAGCCTGAGGCTCGAACGCAGCTCCTGAAGAGTGGCGTCGCTCGGCCGCCGCTTACCTCTCCGGCCCCCGGGTCTCCGACGCCACCCCGGGCGAATGGCAGGTAGCCCTGAAGCTCCGAGCGGCACTCAGGGTCTGCAACGATCATGGTGTCCACCGGACCCGGCCGCGGCAGGCAGGCGACCTGTGCACCGGAGGGGGTCTTGGACCGACGCTCGAAGCAAGCCGGGGCCGGGGGCCGCCGGGGAGCTTCTGGAACTCCGGGGTGTCTCTCGGGGTTCCAGAACGCTCGCGATCCGGGGGACGACGGCTGCTGCGCTGGACTCTTCCCCTAGACTGGTTTCTGGGACAGTGAATGGCCTTGGGGGCCTGGGATTGGCCGCGATGCTGGGGTCCTTACGGCCCCAAATGCCTTGGAAGTCCGCAGTGGCCAGCGCTGCTCACAGATCCAGCGCTCCTCAGCATCCCCGCCGTGGAACTGCCAGCGATCGCAGGGCTCTGACACCAGCAGCGCCGCTCTGCCCGCTGCGGTCCCCGGGGGAGGGCGGGGACACAAAAGCCCCGCGGCGCAGCCAATCAGATGTCTGTTTCTCGGGGAGGCGGGGGTGACACCTCCCTCTGGAGCCAACTGTTCAGCCAATCGGCATAGGGAAGCGCTCGGGAATTCTGGGAGCTGTAGTCGGCCTCCGACGAATGCTGCAAACTTTTGCAAGAGGCTTTAGTCATATCGCTGGCAATACCAGACGAGAGTGACAGCCCGGGGAGTCATTAGGGCTGCATGATGAAACGGGACGTTACGGGCGGACGCTAGAGAGCCAGGTGTGAAATCCATCCCAAGTGAGTTCAGCTTTTCAGTTCCTGGAGGGACTGGTTAGGGTTGGGAGAGGTTTGGCTCCGCGGTATCTAGTGGTGCTAATTATAGAGCTGAGTACCAGACATTGGAGGCCAGAGAACACCACCCTGTTCCCCCGGGCCTCGGAGAGGACTTCACCTGTAAATGTGCCAGGCACAGGGAATCCACCTCCTTTGTGGAGTCTCAGGAAAAGTCCCATGCACTGAAATGCGGTCAGCAACCTCATGTCCAATCTCAGGCTCTGTTGCTGCAATTTTTTCCCTTCTCCCTTGGTGCCTTCTCCTGTCGCGTTCTCCACCCCTGTTACCCTGTTTCTCAAAACTTCGTAACAACGTGTTCAACTGGGTTTATTCCCACTTTGCCCTCTGGCCACTCCTCTGACTCCTTTCTCTTCCCACTCCCTAAGAGGTGGGTGCTCCCTTAGTTTCTGTTTTACCTCTTCTTTCCACACACACTCTCTGATCTCATCCATTTCCTGGCCTTCGAAAGTCTCCTTTTGCAAGGAAGTTGCCTCAGCTAGCACCTCAAGGCCTCAAAGTTAAATTCATCTATTCACTTCCCAGAGAAACTCTTCATTGTTTTTTTTTTCCCCCCAGACTCTTCTTTTTGTTACTTCAATTCAAAAATCGTTTAATCTAAACGGAATCCTGATAGGGGTGAGGGTGGACTAGACCTTCCGAGTCCAATCTAAGATATTCTAAGTCTGGTTTAGGATTCCCAAGATGAGCCTCTGGCTTAGTCTTCTGCTGCCAGTTTCTTGGGAAAAGGAAATATATCTCATTCTCTTCTGAGCTCCCAAGACACTTAGGGTGGGTCTCTTTTAATACTTTTCACACTTTACCTTGTGTTGTAGTTTTCTGTGTATGTCTTATCTGATCCTCTTTCTTTCTTCTTTTCTTTTTTTTTTTGTGTGTGTGTGTGCTAGGGATTGAACCCAGAGCCGTTGCACTGAGCTACATCTCCAGCCATTTAAAAAATCTTTAAGGGGCCAGGGATTTAGCTCAGTGGTTCTGCCACCTGCCTTGAAAGCGCAAGGTCCCAAGTTCGATCCCTGTACCAAAAAAAAAAAAGCCAAAGAGGCCTGATGTGCCAGGTGTGGTGGCACATGCCTGTAACCCCCTCACTCTAGGAGGCCGAGGCAGGAAGGCTGCAAGTTCTACCCCTACCTGGGCAAGTTAAAGATTTCTTTTTTTGGCACCGGGGATCGAACTCGGGATCTTGCGCTTGCAAGGCAGGCGCCTGAACCACTGAGCTAAATCCCCGGCCCTGGCTTTTTTTTTTTTTTTTTTGAGACAGAGTCCCACTATACAGGCCAAGCTGAACTTGATCTTGCTATGTAGCCCAGGATGGCCTCAAACTCACCTGCCTCAGCCTCATAGGTACGGGAATTTCAGGTGTGTGCTACCATTATCTGACCTTTTTGATTATAAAGTCTTTGAGGGCAGGGTTTATATTTTCACATCTTTTTCCCCTGTCTTATGCTACCTAGCACAATGTCCTGCTGGTCATTTGTCCTTGGTCATTTATTCTTCCTTTGGGCTAATTTCCCATTTATTTATTTATTTATTTATGGTACCAGGGATCGAACTCCGGTCCTTGCCCTTGCACAGCAGGCGTCAAAACCACTGAGCTAAATCCCCAGCCCTAATTTCCCTTTTAAATAACCCTTTAATCAGGTTCAACTTTCATTTTAAAAATGTAAGCTGCACATGATAGTGCATGTCTTGTAATCCTAGCTACTTGGGAGGCTGAGGCAGGAGGATTCCAAGTTCAAGGCCAGCTGAGCAAGTTAGTGAGACCCTATCTAAAAAAGGGGGGAGAGAACTAAGGTTGTAGTTCAATGGTGGAGCACTTGCCTAGGCCCTAGGTTCAATCCCCAGCACACCTCCCCCTAAAGAAAGTAGTCTTCGAAAAAAAAAAAAAAGAAAGTAGTCTTGGTCTGGGGATTTAGTTCAGTGGCACCTCATGTGCCTTGCAAGCCCAAGATTCTGAGTTGGACACCCTCCCCCCAAAAAGAAAGTCTTATCACTGGCCACACCCATGCTCCTTGTTTGGCCTTCAAACTTTTCTTTCAGTATCCTTTTTTGCAAATCACTGCCCATTAAAACTGTACCTGGCATTCTGGGCCTTCCTTCCTGTTTGTGGGCTGAAAGAAGCTTTTGTTCAAAGGCCACTTCCTCCAAAAGCCTTGCTTCTTCAGCTCAGCTAAAAGTAATCCCACCCACTCCTCAATACCTTCAACACATTCTACTTTAAGCCACTGGTTTCCAAACTTGATTTAGGTTCATTATCATTTCTACTTGTCTCACTCCTTCCCTCCAATTAACAATGGAATGTTATTGACCATTTGTACAAAGCAAGGGAACTGCAGCTCTGTAGGTAAAATTGCTTGTAAAGGTCACACGGTATCTTCTTTTTTTTTTTTTTTTTTTTTGGTACCGGGGATAGAACTCAGGACCTTGCGCTTGTGAGGCAGGCGCCAGAACCACTGAGCTAAATGCCCAGCCCACAGTATCTTCTTTTGAGGGCACCAGGCTGTCTCAGAATTCCTTCAAGATAGGAGCTGGATCTAATTTAATTGTCTCTGTATCCCTCACTAGCATATTGTGAGTCCTAAGTTTTAAAAAAAGAAAAAAGAAAAAGAAAAATGGTGCTGGGGATCAAACCAGAGCCTTGCGCACATTAAGCAAGCACTCTACTACTGAATGACTCCCCAGGCCCCCAGTAAATATTTTTGAATGTATATGAGTTAAACTCCTGGTAGGAATACCCCTTGAGAATCTCTTGAGGGAGTGTGACTGAATCGTCCCCAAAGTTTTACTTACAAAGTCAGTGATTTTGTGAGAATTAAAAGCAAAAGATACTGATATTCTAAATCGAAGGATCTTTTGTGATCCAGTCTGCAAAGTAGGAAAGAAGAGGCAGAAAAAAAAAAAAAAAAGAAAGAAGAGGCACATATATACATTTACTGAGCTCCAGTAAGAATCCAGGCTGTATCTATTGTGCTTGTAACTCTCACCATCACTTCATGAAGTAGGCATCATGTCTGCCATTTGACAGATTCCCAAACTGGCTCAAGATGTGCATTGGCTAAAGTCACGTAGCTTAGTAATACACTAAGAACTCAGGGCCAGAATAACTCCACAGCAGAAACTCCACCACACCAGTGATGAGAGAAGGGTGTGAATGTGTAAGAGGTGGGCTGCCACCTGGAAGGATGCTCAAAGCAGATAGATTAATTGGGAGTGAGAAACCTAACTGTCAAAGGGCCTATAATTGATGGGCCAGCACATCCTCTCTGTGGGAGTTTCCACGAAAAATCAGGTTATCATCTGAAGAGGCCTAGGGCGGCTGGAATCTGAGCAGGGGCCACCAGTGAGAAAATGAATCACTGAACTGGCTCTACTAGGTGCAAATCCCTCCTTTGATTCGGAAAGTACTGACCATGTCTTGTGTACCAGGTGCTGTGCTGGGTTCTGAAAATCTAGTAGCGAAGCTCTTAGCCCAGTGGGGCTGCAGGGGGTGGTGATACTGGCTGGGCACATTCCTCCCCCTCCCCTTGCATTTTTACTTTAGTCCAGCTCTCTTCCTCCTGTTGCCATATTCTCTGGACTCTTGCATCAGCTACATTGAGGCCACTGATTGGCCAAAGCTATTTTTTATTTCTCAATCACGTTCCAGTCCTGAAGACACAATCACCTCTAGATTAGATTTGAAATATTTTTCAGATTCCTTCAGCTTCAGATCCTCTCTCAGATTATCGCTCTAATGGGATTCTCATCTGTTCTGTATTTACTCTTCCTGAATTAATTTTCTGAACTTAAATTCTGGAATCACTTCACTTTAATGACCTTATTCTACAATCATTCCGGGGGCTATAATTTATCACCCCAGATGTCATTTACTGAGGGTTTTTTTTTTTTTGGTCTCTTCCCCACACCAGGTCAGAACACAATTTCTGCCCATGAGGAACTTTCAGGAACGAAGCCTCATTCCAATTGGTTTGATAAAGCCCAAGGAGACCCATCCTCCAAATTTTATTCACACACCCATTCAATTGCTCCTTGAGCAGGAATTGTCCCAGGTCTTCCCAGCTCGAGCTGCGGAGCTAAACCAGCAACGCTGAAATTGTCCCCTGGAGTTGTGCATTAGGGGTAGGACAATGACAAACTCTAAGAAACGGGGCCAGCTATCTTCGAAGAGTGCTTCTCAGGAGTCAGGAAAGTCAGGTGCTAGTTTTTAGCTTTGTCATCCGAACTGAATTTTTTTTTCAGCTCTTAGAATCTGTTTGCTCATCTTCAAAACAAAGGAATTTGAAATGAGCTCTAACCCTCCAGCGCCACAATGCAGAGAGCTGGTGTTGGGCAATACATATAATTCGCTTTCCTCTATTGCATATGGGGGACAGAAATCTTTAGGTTTGGAAAAGCTCGTCCCTATTAAATAAAATATGAAAACCTGCTCTTTTGGGCAATTCGTTGAAGAGTTCGGTTAGTTTTGTCGGCTGAGTGAACCCTCAGCGCCCCCTGCAGGCAGAGCCCTGCTACAGCTCAGCTAGAATGGTCGGAAAAAAGGATGGGCTGAAGGTCGCCCCACTTTTCGGTTTATAAGATTGTCAGGTCCCATGTCACCACTTTAAGGTCTTGCAAAGAGGTCACGCAAAAGCTAAGTAAAGGTCACGTGGTTGCTGAATAGTCTCTTGCTGCCCGCAAGGACCAGTCAGTCTCCCAAAAGACTTCTTAGCCTAAATGTACTTCTCATTGTTTGGACTTATTCTGTCATCCCACAGGAAGGAAGCCTCAGGTCCAGACAAAAGAGAAGATTTGAGCGTGGGATGGTGATGGACGCCTACAATCCCAGCTCCGTGGGAGCCAGAAAGTTGTCTGCAGGAGACTAGAATCTTGAAGCGCAAGCCCCCAATCTGGATCCAACTACACCTTAATAGGCTGCCCCAGAAGTCGCACATTTCCAGAAAGAACAACTTCTCCCTTGCTTTTTAGCTGTGTGAACCTACACATCTCTGAACCTGTTTCCTGTTGTATCAAACCGTGCAGTAAAGTTTACTCCACAGGGGTACTGTGGGGACGAGAGCTAAGGCCCGAAAACCCCTTAACGAGGTTTGATGCCGGCTGAACGTTCAATCAGTCATACTTATTATTTATATTATGATTGTTCTTAGTCTAACGTATCTAGCTCAGTGATTGGCAGACAATGGGTACTGAAGGTGGCTATAACTATCACTGCCTAAAAACTCTAGAGCACAGAGCCTGGCATTTAGCAGGTGCAGAATAAATGGTAGACAGCTTTTTTTTTTTTTAACCTAAGGACAAAAAAAGCATATTTTCAACCCCAACGTCTCTGTGAAGTTACGGTACTCGTTTTTGCTCGGCAACAGGCTCCTCTTACGTAATCCTTCTCGGCCAATGAGCAGAAAGGTGGGTGGAGTTTTATCCGGCAGCCAATAGCAGCCCTCAGCGGTGCGTAGGGTAGGCCCAGCAGGTTTGCAGCCTTGCTACTGAAGCGAAACCAGGCGGCAGTTCGAGGGGCGTGGAGTGTCTCCAAATTCCCCAGCCTCTGCCCGTCAACCGCGTTCTGATTGGTGCGGACCTTGGCGACTCACCCTCCGCCCGTCCCTCCCCTCCCCGCCCGGCTCCGCAGGAAGGGGTGCGACTGCCCTATCTGCTTTTTTGGTCTATATTTTTCTTCTTCTCCCCGCCCCCCCAGTACCAGAGATTGAACTCAGGACCTTGCGTTTGCGAGGCAGGCGCGGTGCCATTGAGCTAAATCCCCTGCATAGGTCTATTTTTCTCTTTAAGAAACATTTGGTTTTTAGTTGCATGTTTCCCTTCCAAGTTATGTGTCGGCTCATAACAGAATGTTAGGGAAATACAGAAAAGTATAAAAGTTAAAAAAAGGAAATACACCAAAATAGTTCCCCCTTTGTGATTTTAAATGTTTTTCAGTCTTTCTACCCTTAGCTAGCTTTATTGCTGTTCATTGCTCCATTGGTTGTAAAACCGTAGAACTGACAGCGACCAGAATGCCCATCAAAGAGTCATAAACAGATTCGTCCATACAAAGAAAAAGGGGAGAAAAAAAAAAAAAAGAACAGATGGCTCTCTATACTCTGAAATGAAAAAGTGTGCGGGATTTAATGTTAGGTTAAAAGAAAAACTAATGTGGATGTACATGGTTACACAGAGGAAACAAAGGTCAGGAAAGGGTCTTTGCAGATGTTGTTATTAGTTAACGCTGGGCTGGAGGTGGAATTAGAAGTTTTAAGATTATATACTTCTTTCCAGCACTAAGGAGGCTGAGACAAGAGGATGGCTTCGAGTTCAAGACCAGCCTAGGTTACATACTGAGTGCAAGCCCAGACTGAACTACATAGCGAGACCCTGTGTCAAAAAACTACAATAAAAAGACTATACACTTTTTATATTTATTTATAGATATATTAACTTTTTAGCTTAAAAAAGACATCCTTTCAAAGATTTATTTGACAAGAGGGATTTCAAAGATTCTTTCACTGAGTTATTTGACAAGAGGGAAGGAACACTTTTTAAGTCCTTTTTTTTTTTTTTTTTTTGGTACCAGGGATCGAACTCAGGACCTTGCACTTGCCAGGCAAGTGTGGTGCCTCTGAGCTATGTCCCTGATCCTAGTTTTGGTTTTTGAAACTGGGTCTCTTTATGTAATTCAGGTTGGCCTTGAACTCACAGTGTGGTCCAGGATGGTCTGGAACTCTTGACTATTCTCCTGCCTCAGCCTCAAGGGTGTTGGTATTACAGGTGTGTGCCACCATGTCCGAGTTCCATCTTCCATTTTTTTCCTTTTTATCCTATGTAATGTGCAATTATCTTGCCCACTTTTTCCACTTAGCACATTTCATGGTAATATTCATATTAAATATTCTTTTGTTTTGTTTTGTTTTTGGTACTAGGGATTGAACTCGAGTCCTTGTGCCTGTGAGACAGGCGGCGGAACCACTGAGCTAAATCCCTGGCCTTCCAGTTTGTTTTTTTAAAAACGATTTATTTGACAACTTTCACTTAGTGTAATAAAAAGAAATCACAATACAGTGGAAGATTTAAATCAAGGCTCCAGAATTTCATACAAACATCAAGACCAAAATCCTACGAAAGTATTGGTATTGTATCTCAAAATTTCCTCATTAAAAAAAGCTTAAATTAACATACAGATTATTAAATGAAACAACAAGAATTAACAAACATGCCAAATGTTTTGCTCTTAATTGTAGGCACAGCTCCTATATTGAGTTTTACAAAATGGCATGTCTTTCAATATGCATCCAATGTTCTATGTAACATTTAACAATCCAACTGCTTTAACATAAGCATGTCTACTGCTTAAGTACATCCTACAATATAACTTGAGAAAAGCTTAAAATATTTCAACAGTTACAGTTTACTCAACTTTGGTCTTGAATGATTGTGCTAAAAAATGTTGAACCTGGGGCTGGGGATTTAGCTCAGTGGTTCCACCACCTGCCTCACAAGTTCAAGGACCCGAGTTTAATCCCTGGTACCAAAAAAAAAAAAAAAGTTGAACCTTAGCTGGGAATGGTGGCACACGCCTGTGAGCCCAGCACTCAGGAGGATGAGGCAGGAGGATCGCCATGAATTTGAGGCCACCTTGGGTTACATAGTGAGTTCTAGGATAGCCTGGAATATATAATGAGACCCTGTCTCAAAACAAAACGAAACAAGAAAACTAAAGAAGTTGACTGAAGTCAGTGACCAGGATCTATTACAGGGGACTCCTGACTTACAAACTCAATTTGAGAAGGCTTGTTGTAACTCAAATTGGTTGTAAGTCAAGAGTATTTTTCCCATAAGAAATAATGGAAATACTGATAATGTGTTCTGAACCTCCAAAAGCACCCCTTAACTAATTTTTTCATAATAAAAGAGTTGTATAATGTGCGTAATTTACCAGAAACATCAATAATTTTCTGTGCATTCACCAAAAAGTTATAAAATGTGCCTAGTTTACCAGAAACAACAATTTTATACTGTACTCACCATTCAAGTTGACATCTTTGGCTTGCAGGAAGGGAGCATGAAATGGAAGGTGGTTATTGTTAAGAAGGAGAGTCCCCTTCCATAAAAACATCAAGAATCTGGCTCTCTCCTTAGGAGAGTCTGTAGTCCACTAGGACCTGCTTCTGTCTCACTAGGTCTCAACCTTTTCAGAACTGAAAACGGGTCCAAGGTTCTCTGTTTCTGTCTTTTCTTTAACACTGTTCTATAGTATGACATGATATTGTCATTAAGCAAGTGAATGCTACGATTGGCTTTTTCTCTGTGTGGGTGGGTCTTCTCTATAAATGTTTGTAACTCTGTCCATTTTTTTCAGGATTTCCTTTATTTCAGAAGAAGATCTTTGCTGCTCTGATTGTTGATACTCCCCGTCTTCAGAAAGTTCCTCAGCAGCCATTCTCTGTTGCTCAGCCAGAAGTTGCTGAAGTTCCTCTGTAGACAATTATTCTGAGTGTTCCTCCACCAGTTCAACATCAGCACTGTCTATCTGTAAGCCTATGGACTCTGCTGTAGTGACAGTGTCATCAACCACAGGGTCAATTGAAGTCTCAGGCCCCTCTACACAGCCTTCAAAATCTCTCTCCTATAACACTTTAGGAAGACACTTTCTTCCAGGCAGATTTCAGTGTCCTTAGAGTGACATTGGCCCAGGATTTCTCAATTAACCACACGTAGGAAAAGATGTTGTAATGTTCCTTCCAGAAATCTTTAAGGGTTAAATCTGTATCTGAGATCATCTGAAAGCACAAGCAGCCAGCATTTGGGTTGTAACCCAAGACTTCGGTCCTAAGTTAAAATTATGGTTGCAACCCAAGTTGTTCATATGTCAGGCTGGTTGTAACTCAAGGGTCCACTGTACATCATCATCTACCACTTATAAGGGGCATGCTGACACGCCTTCCATTCCCTCACGCCCGAAGACGCAGCTTCCACTTCTGTAGTAGCTGCTCTTCACTGCTCCTGGGCTGCCTATGCGACATTGGTTTGGAAATCAATGGAGTTTTCCTGTCAAACCATATCCACTTGGGCTGTGTTGGCTGCCATCGCTGTCTCCAAAGCCATCACTTGGCTGGATCACCATGACTGTGCCGCCATGACTGCACTGGTCTGATAAGCTGGTGCCTTCCATCGCTTCGCTACCATGAGTACCAATGCTTGCTCTTGCTGTAGAATTCAAGAAGAGCTCTTGTGGTGGATTGACTAATGGGCAACTTATAACGCCCACCTGAACTGAATCAGCGTGGTCTGGGCACGGAGGATTCACCTGAAGATTATCAATAGCCATAAAAAGAGAACTGGAGGGGAAGATCTTGGCCTGTTGATTTTATAGGAAACACTTGCTGCGGATGGTTTTCCTGCTACAAACTAGGCTGTTCTCATAGGAGGAGGAGCTCGGGCCTTGCTGTCACTGGGAATGGCTGCTGTTTGTCAGGGGAGTTCCAATGTAGGTCCCTTAGCTTGGTGGCACAAATCCTTCATCTCAATGGCATAGGTTTTCTGGCTTCCACCACTGGCCTTTGGGCCTTCCAGGTGCAGATCCTCGATATGGACAAGCATGAGACATTGCCGTGGACTCTAGGCCTTTGGCTGGATTTGTGTGGGACATTGCTGGGATCCAGGCCCTCAGCAGGATTCTTTGGGCCCCTAGTGTGTTGTTAATCTCTTGCACTCTTTTGCATTTGACTTTTTGGGTAATTATCCTAAAATAATTTAATAAACTATGTATCTTGCAGTAAATGTACTCCCTTGCCAAAACCCTGACTACAACAGCTCTACATAACAATATGGTGCACATATTTTTGTTTGTTTTTTGTTTTTTTTGGTACTGGGGATCAAACTTGGGTCCTTGCGCTTTCGGGGCAGGTGGCAGAACCACTGAGCTAAATCCCCAGCCCCCAGTGGTGTGCATTTTTATGTTTTGGTTTTTTTTTTGTTTTCTTGGTACCGGAGATTGAACTCGGGTCTTTCCGCTTTCCAGGCAGGCGGTGAAACCACTGAGCTAAATCCCCAGCCCTGTTTTTTATTTTGAAATCACCCAGGTGCTCACTTTGGCAGCACATATACTAAAATTGAAGTTGCCCAGGCTGGCCCTGAACTTGTGATCTTCCTGCTTAAGCCTCTCAAGTAGCTGGAATTTCAAGCATGTACCAGTGTTCTTTTTTTTTTGGTACCAGGGATTAAATTCAGGACCTTGCACTTTTGAGGCAAGTGGCGGCACCACTGAGCTAAATCCCCGGCCCTAGCGTTCTTTGACTTAGCCTTTAGTCAAGACTCTTGATGCTAAATATAAAATTTTACTTATTTATTTGCAGTGTTAGGGGTTGAAGCCAGGACCTTGTGGGTGCTGTGTGCTCTACTACTGAGCTTCCTCCCTAGTCCTAGTTACAAAACTAAAAGTTTAAAAAAACCCAAAACTAAAAGTTTATTTCTGGGAACATTATTAATGCCTAAAATAGGTGCTTGATTGAGGTGGGGAAGGAGAGTAGAGAGCTGGATCATGTGCAGAATCTGGCAGCTACGTTCAAACAGGCAAAGGACAGAGAAGCAAATATAAATAGCTCAGATAAGCAGACATCTGAAAACACTGTCCAACTCCCTGCTGGGTACAACTTTCTTGCCTGCACTGTCCGGGTTGTAGTTGGACATATGATGATTTATACTTTGGTCCTTTGGGTTAAAAAAAAATTGAATAAATGGCCAAGCATGGCGGCACATGCCCATGGTTTCAGTACTCAGGGAGGCTGAGACAGAATAGCAAGTTTGAGACCAGCCCGGGGAACTCAGACAGACGCTGTTTCAAAATAAAAAATAAAAAAGGGCTGGGAATATAACTTAGTATGAAGGCCCTGGGTTCAATCTCCAGACTGAAAAAATTTTTTGAATAACCTGGCTGTGGTGGCACATGCCTGTAATTTCAGCACTCAGGAGGCTGAGGCAGGAGGATCACCATGAGTTCGGGGCTAGCCTGGGCTACATAGTGAGTTTGAGGCCAGCCCGAACTCTACATAGGGAGATCTTGTCTCAAAATTTAAAAAAAAACAACAAACTGCAATTTATGAATTCTCTTAGAAAACAGGGAAGATCTGTCAACACTGAGTTCCAGGGACCATAAGCCTGATGTAGGGACTTGTCTTCTCTAGTTTTCAGTTCTCATAAAATACATGGACCACTTGATGTTTACTTTTCCTGGTCCCTGTTGCAACTCAAGTTTGAAAGCCCTGGAGAGTGAAGATTTTCCATGATAGTCTTATATGTGCTTTTTTCGGTACCAGGAATTGACCTCAGGACTTTGCACTTGCCAGGGGGGCTCAGCACCACTGAGCTACATCTCTGGCCCTTGTGCTTTTCACCTTCACTTCCCTCTGCCTTCATGTGGTGCTGAGGATGGAGCCAGGTCCATGAGTGCTGGTCAAGTGCTACACCATTGACTGACGGCATCCAGAGGCCCCTGCCCTCCACCCTTGCTGACACACACCCTTGCTCAAGGTCAAAGCATAGGGGAACACAGAATGGGGATTAGAACCAGAGTTTCTCATCTCACTATCCAGGCTCTTTTAACTATTTGGTAGTTAAAATAAACATTCATTCACTTATTTGTTTATTTATGACAGCGTGTCACTGAATTGCCCAGGCAGGGCTCGAGTTTGCTATTTTCCTGCCTTAGCCTCCCTGGGTGCTGAGATTACAGGCATGTGTCACCATACCTGGCTTTCTTCTTTTCTTTAAGAGACAGGGTCTTGCTATGTTTTCTAGGCTGGCCTCAAATTTTGGGGCTCAAGGGATCCTCCTGCCTCAATCCCAGAAAATAGCTGGGACTCTGGGGTTGTGTCAGTGCACTCAGCTAATACTCATTAACTTGAGCATTCATTTTTCTGGGTAAAATGAAGGCCAAGTCAGCTAATTTGCATAAAACTAAGTGGAATCAGACATCCAGCAGTAGACATTTTGCTCACTGGTTGTACAACTTCACATATAGCTTGCACCCATTGTTATGTACTTCTCTCTCTACCTTCACTCTGGGCAGCTATACAGGACACTTCTGTTCTTTGACCATATAAAGCTTTTCTTGTCCCAGATACTAGAATTTTCTTGTTCCCCGATAATAGAATTCAGCTTGGGATGGTCTGTATCTACATAGCTCATGTAATTACATCCTCCAAGGCCCTCCTTTGTCAGCTACCTCTGTAAGGAGACAACTGTGTCAGGTCACTCTACAGAAAATAATTCCCTTCCCCCATTTTATTTGTCTCCCATCTAACATGTATACTTGCTTACTTCCTTCCATCATGCAAGCTCCATGAGGGCAGGACTTTGGTTTTATGTTGTATCCTCAGCAACTGGCACAGTACTTAGCATATAAACATTCAATAAAAAATTTATTTTAACTCTGGGTATGGTGGTGCCTGCATATAATCCTAGCACCTGGGAGGCTGAGGCAGGATGATTTGTGAGTTCCAGCTCACTTAGAGGGATGCTATCTCAATAAAAAAACTTTAATAAATAAATAAAATACAATACTGTACTTCTTGTTGGGCATGATAGCACACACCTGTAAGCCCAGGACTTTGTGAGGCTGAGGCAGGAGGATCCCAAATTCAAACCTAGCCTAAGCAATTTAGCAGGATTCTGTCTCAAAATAAAAAAACAGAAAGGGCTGAAGATGTACCTCAGTGTGAAGGCTCTAGGTTTGATCCACAGACCCCCCCCCCCCCAAAAAAAAAGAAAGAAAAAAAAGAGACTCAGCCCAAGCGTCTTTGGAGCTCAGGAGACTCAGTGAGATTAGTTTCCTTCTCCCAAGAAGACAGAGGTAGGAGACCAAGCTAGAGGCTCATCTTTGGAATCATCCGCTTAGATTCAGAATGTCTTAGAGGGGACCTGAAAGGTCTCTTCCAGAAAAGGAGAGAGGGGATGGAGAGTGGATAGTAAAAGAAATCCCTCGGGTTGAAAAGAATACTACTAGACAGAAATTCAAAGCCATAAACTACATATGTAAATACAAAAGCCAGTATAATGCTGGTCTGAGGGCGGTGGCATTAAAACCCAATTGGTCACAACCAGTTTCAGATTTGTTTCTTCTTTATTTCCACTGCTTCACTTGACTACAACAAAACAAAACAAAAACCACACACACAAAAACTCCCTTGTATTATAGTTTCTTTTTCTCAGTGCTGGGGATCAAACCTGGGGCCTTGTCTATGCTAAGCATGGATTCTCCACCAAGCTATGCCCCCAATCCTGGCCCCCCCCCCCCCCCCGGACTGTGGACTGAACTCAGGGCCTTGGCAGTGAGTGTTATTCCTAGCCCTTTTTATTTTGAGGCAGTGGCTCATTAAATTGCTAAATTGCCCAGGCTGACCTCAAACTTGTGATTCTCTTGCCTTGGCCTCCCTGAGGGCTGGATTGCAAGCATGTGCTACCATGCCTGGCTCCAGTTTTTGTTTTTACCTGCTTTTTATGATTCTTAGGATTTAAAAGACAGTTGCACAAAGCAATAATCGTTAATTATATGTAACAACCAAACGATATATAAAGATTTCACTGGTGACAATAAACAGCATAAGGTGGGGTAACACAGTTGTATGAGAGCAGAGATGTTTGCAGTGGTGGAGATTAAAACCAGAGCCTTGAGTGTGTTAGATAGGTGCTTTACCACTGAGCTATTCCTCCCTCCAGTCCTTTTTTTTTTTTTGGTACCAGGGATTGAACTCAGGACCTTGCGCTTGCAAGTACCTCTGAGCTAAATCCCCAGCCCTCCTCCAGTCCTTTTTAAACTTTTTTTTTTTTGGTACCGGGGGATCAAACTCGGGTCCTTGCGCTTGCGCAGCAGGCGGCGAAACCACTGAGCTAAATCCCCAGCCCCAGTCCTTTTTAAACTTTGAGACAGAGTCTCATTAAGTTGCCCAGGCTGGGTTTGAAGTTGTGATCCTCCTGTCTCAGCCTCCCAGTATGCTGGATCACAGGCTTGCACCACCACACCTGCCTTGGCTTCTCTAGGCTTTTATCATTCAATTGTACTAAAGGCTTTTGTGTAACAGGGTCTTAGAACAAATGACTCATCCCAATTCTGTGCAAATCATGTATTCAACTGTTGAGTTAAAAATGTTAGCTGGACATGGTAGTAACTTAGTGAGAGCCTGTCTCAAAAAAAAAGGGCGGTGGATGCAGCTCCAAGCAAAGGCCCTGGGTTGTTCCATTCCCCGTGTCACAGGCTAGATTGCAATTCATTATCCTCCTGCTTCAGCCTCCCAGAGTACCAGGATTACAGGCATGCACCACCACAGCTGGCTGCTGTTCTTTTTTTTTTTTATCATGATTTCTAATTCCAGTTGTCTCAATCTGTAAAATTAGAATGAGGATGACCAATTCATATGATGAGTTCTTTAAACCATTTTATTTATGGTTAACCATTGTTATTACTGATGGTGTCTTGAATTACACCTTTTTTTTTTTT
>NW_004624764.1:11987223-12039235 GCF_000247695.1 Heterocephalus glaber | reverse complement strand
TCCTTATTTACCCTTTCAGTTTCTCACACCAGAGAAACTATTCAGTATTTACACATGTGTGTCCTATTTATTTCACTTGAGTATGGCCTCAATGTGTATCCATTTAGCTATAAATGTCTCTAGTTTCTCATTCTTTTTTTTCTGGTGCTGAGGATTGAACTTGGGACCTTGTGCTTGCAAGGCAGGTGCTGGAACAACTGAGCTAAATCCCTAGCCCTAGTTTCTCATTCTTTTGGTACCAGGGATCGAACTCAGGTCCTTGTGGTTGCAAGGCAGGTGGTGGAACCACTGAGCTAAATCCCTGGCCTAGTTTCTCATTCTTTATGGCTGAATAGTACTCCATTAAAAAAAAAAACCCACATCTTTTTTATCCAGTCACCAGTTGATGGGCAATAAGGCTGTTTCCAAGTTTCAGCTATTAGGAAATACATATTTTAATATAAATAGTGCTTTGTGAAAGTTTTCCAGGAAAGTAGTTCTGTAGCCTTTGATTCTTACCCATTCTGTTTTGTTTTGTTTGTTTGTTTGTTTGTTTGATACCGGGGATCAAACTCGGGTCCTTGTGGTTGTGCAGCAGGTGGCGAAACCACTGAGCTAAATCCCCAGCCCCTTTTTTGTTTTTTTGATACAAGGTCTCACTATGTAGTTCAGACTGGCCTTGAGCTCACTGTGTTGCCCAGGCTGGCCTCAAATTCCCAGTGATTCTCCTGCCATAGCCACTTGAGTGCTGGGATTACAGGCATGTGCCATCATACCCAGCCCCATTCTTATACTTAGTAATTCAAAATACAAAGTTTTATAATAACCTTTTTTTCCCCAGGCAGGGTCTTGCTATGTAGTCCAGGGTAACCTTGAACTTTTTAGGTACTTCAGACTAGCCTTGGACTGGGGATCCTCCTGCCTCAGCCTGCTGAGTGCTGAGGTTATAGGCATGTACCACCATGTCTTGTTTTACAGTAACCTTTTTTTTATTTTTTGGTACTGCGGATCGAACTCGGGTCCTTGCGCTTGAGCAGCAGTCGGCAAAACCACTGAGCTAAACCCCCGGCCCTATAGTAACCTTTTAAAAAATCCTTTCAATTTTAACAGCCAACCCTTCTTTACAACAGGTAATTATTGCTTTCTATTTTTTTTTTTGGTACCAGGGATTGAACTTGGGTCCTTGCGCTTGCACTGCAGGCGACGAAACCACTGAGCTAAATCCCCGGCCCCTAGACTTTTCTAATAATAGTTGAATAATCACATTCCCTGTGTATTTGCAATTTGGATTTCTATACATTTTATGTCTTTTGTAACCTTCCTTAATTTGTTTGTATCTCTTATGTACTTCATATTTTAACAGGATCTGACCAATGGTGAATGTAATACTGAGCCTCTGCATGATGTACTTGTTAATGTCCAGTGTTATATATATGCTTGCTTCTTTGGTGCAGTACTTTTCTGCAGTATTGCTGACTCATAGTCATCTTCTGATCTCTTATTAAGCCAAGATGTTTTTTATCCTTGTCTGCTCCAATTTTAGTCATTTCCCCTTATATAACTTTATAGACTTTTTTCCTGAGCTCTACTCTGCACTTAAGGTTACCTTTTTTTCTCAAATTTTTGTTTCCAACTATAATGCATTAGTAAGTAGTCTTTCCCCGTTTAATAAGCCAGCACTCAAATCCTTATTCTAAACAACTTTGGGCCAGGAATTTAGCTCATTGTTTTCGCCGCCTGCTGCACAACCGCAAGGACCTGAGTTCGATCCCCGGGACCAAAAAAAAACAAAACAAAAACAGAACAGTAGCTCCTAAACAATTTTATATAGCTGAAAATTCAATATGAATTAAAGAGTTCTTATTGAGTCCTCACATGGACTTACAGTTAAGTGTGCAGTTATTAGACTATATGGTTTTATTTAAATCTTGACAGTTCCACTTGTAAGCACTGTGAACTTGGGCAAATTACTTTGGACTGTTCTGAGCATATAACCTTGTTCATAAAGTGTACCTACAAGTATTTAAGTGCAGTTATCACACATAAGGCACCTAGGGTGTCTTGGCATGTATTATGTCCTCATCGTATGCTTCCTGTTGTCATTGTGCTAATTTCTTTACTTGCATTATCTCATATCCTTAAACAACCTGTTTAGATGTAAGCATTTAGTATTGTCCTATTTCTGGAGTGGGAAGCTGAAGCAGAGATAGATTGAGTTCTTCAAGATCTCCTAGCTAGCAAGTGATTGAATTTGGAATCAGAATTTAGGATTAGGGCTCCATTAATGCTGGCCTTTGCATTGTTTTCTTCCCCCAATACAGTTCTGGTTTCTGTCAGTAACAGCATGTCAGGGATTTTAACTGTGGATGTTTGAAGAGTCACCTGTGGAGGTTTTCTTTAACTTTTTTTTTTCCTGAGACAGAGACTTGTTATGTACCTTATGGTGGCCTTGAACTCATAATCCTCTTTCCTCAGCCTCCTGAGTGCTGTGATTATAGGCACATGCCAGTATTAACTTGCTTATTATAAAAAAATTTGTACTTTAAAAAGAAAGACAGGCATACTCTCATATGTAGTGTGTCCGTTAGTGACTTCATTAACTATATATATTTTTTAACTATATATTTTTGACTGAAATATTTGTAAATTGAAAACACCATGATGTTTTTCCCCTAAATACTTAACACATATCCTCCCTAAAAAAAAAAGAAAGCTAACTGTAATCCTAGCACTTGGGGGGCTAAGGCTGGAGGATCATAAGTTTGAGTCCAGCCTGGGGAACCAGTGACTCAGCAAGACCCTGTCTCAAAAAATGAAAGAGCTCAGTGTGAAGGTTCTGGATGTAATCCTCAGTACAAAAAAGAAAAAAAGGATATTTTCTCACATAACTGTCACACCTAACAAAATGAATACTAATTCCTTACTATCCTCTGAAACCCATCCTAGTAGAGGTTTATGAAGTCCAGATAGGCCGGGGATTTAGCTCAGTGGTTTCTCTGCCTGCTGCACAAACTCAAGGACTCGAGTTCGATCCCCGGTACCAAAAAAAAAGAAAAAAAAGAAGTAAGAATTTAGGCCCGGGGATTTAGCTCAGTGGTTCCGCCGCCTGCCTCGCAAGCACAAGGTCTTGAGTTTGATCCCTAGTACCCCTCCCCCCCAAAAAAGCCAAAGTCCGGATAGATGCCAGACACTGATTCAGGTCTGAAAGTAGAAAGTAGACATAAGTTTTTTTGAAAAGCTTAACAGGGTTGGAATGCATCCAGAATGAGAACCACTGCTTTATATTATTAGGAGTTCTCTTCTGGCAGAGATGATGTCTCCTTCCTACTTGATCCCCTTAGTGCTTAGGAGAAGGAACAAAACAGAACTCAGTACTTTGCACTCTCCCTCCTTTCTGAAATTATTATAGCATCTTCATAATGTTAGACTTTTGGTTGCTCTCAGATTTGTGTATAAAAGTAATTTTCCAGTTGTTCATTTATCTTTTGGTGTTTGAAATTAGTTACAGACTGTATTTTTGGGCATTTCATGAGATTTTTGGGGGTTGTTTTTGTTGTTGTTTTTTGTTTTTGAGACAGGATTTTGCTATGCAGTTCAGGTTGGCCTTGAACTTGCTATGTAGCCGAGGCTAGCCTGGAACTTGCAGTGATCCTCCTGCCTCAGCCTCTTGAGTGCTGGAATTACGGGTGTGTTCCACCACGCCCAGTGAGATTTGTGTTTTTTAAAAATGCCGTCTTTAGTCTTTTTTTGTCATAGTATCTTAGAGCTTTTGCCTGTAAAGGGTCATGGTACAGCCCAAGAGTTACTAAATGTGTCTCTTTTTGACAAGCCTAACTTTTCTCTTATTGTAGTTGTCCATATTGGTGCATCCTGACAAAAACCAAGATGATGCTGACAGAGCACAAAAGGCTTTTGAAGGTATTTGTGAATTTACCTGCTTCTGAGTAATATATTGTCAGTGCTAGAGATTAATTGTTCCTTCTTTTAGATCAAGAAAAGAAAGAGTTTTGTCTTCTGGTCATGAAGAAACTGTGGATTTCAGTAAAAAGAGGCTGTTGTTTAAGAAGTAAACCTTGGGGGCTGGGGGTGCAGCTCAGTCATAGAGCTCTTGCCTAGCATGCGCAAGGCCCTGGGTTTAATCCTCTCAACACTACAAAAAAAATGAAGACATAGACCATGACTTTGTTATATCATTTATGTGCCCACAAGGACTGTTACTGCGTAGTATCATGTTTTTGAGCATAAATTAGGAAATGTTTTATTACTGAGTTAAACTTGGATGTGTTGTGTTCAGCCTTGAGTGTGTATTTAATTTTTTCCAATGCTTTCACGGTCATTGCTATATTTTATGTTTTTTTAAAAGTTAGTTAAAAGTAGTAAATAATTTAACAAAGTAGGGAGTGCTTTTAGTGAGCACAAGTCCATTTGCACTGCCTGAGTATAGTTCAGAGTTTCAGAGGGTGTTTGCAGAAACAGTTAATTTCAATGTTTTGCAATAGCTGTGGACAAAGCTTACAAGTTGCTACTGGATCAGGAACAAAAGAAGAGGGCCCTCGATGTAATTCAGGCAGGAAAAGAATACGTGGAACACACTGTAAGTATTTATAGTGCTGCTGTGTTTAAGGAAGTATCAGCAAGCCTTGAGCACCTTATAGGAGGGTAAATGTAAGGTAGTAGTGCCCACCAGCATGACTTGTGACTCCTTCTTTGATCACCATGTAGTTGTAGTGGTCACAAATAATGTATGCCTAAAGCTACAATCCACCCCTAAAGGAAGAGCTCGGGATGAAGAAGGCCCAGGACGCTGCTTCTCTCTCCTTCCCTACCAGTTGTGTCGTGTGTTGTGGATGGAGGGCTGCTCTTGCTCTCTCGTGACATTGCCCCCTTACTTCCTGAGAGTGGAATAATGGAGGGGCTGGTGGCCATGGCTTGACTCTCAATTTTTATTTTTGTCTCTGTGAAAGGTTTGGAACATGGGCTTAAGGATGGCTGGTAAGGGGATTTGTGCAAAAATTTTAAAAACAGGAGAAAAAAATGCATGTTTCTTTTTTTTAAAGTACCGGGGATTGAACTCGGGTCCTTGCGCTTGCGCAGCAGGCGGTGAAACCACTGAGCTAAATCCCCAGCCCCCAAAAAATGCATGTTTATATGAATAACATGGTTGGGAAGGACTCAGGTTAAAGAAATTCAGTCATGCCTGGTGTTTTTGGGTTTTGTTCTTGGAAAGGTATTACACAAATCTCCAATGTGGTAGGAAATGGCTTGCTTGAGGTAAGGAGGATTTTTATTTTAATTTTTTATTTGCTAGAGCAAAAAATCATAAGGCCATTTATAAAAGCTGTTTCAAAGGCAAGTGAATGTGGATGTGACCTTTCTTTTAAAACTTGGGACTCTGAAACAGAACTTTATAAAGAATAATAAATTCAGCTTAGATGAGGAGGACTAGTAAAAAGAACAGATGAAGGGTTGTAACTATGCTTTGTTGGTCATGTGTTGGAAGTGATACTTGTAGGCTCAGTCCTGGCCGACTTCTCCTTACATCTTGTGGTAGTTCCCCTTCCTGTGTGTCATCCTTTAGACTTCCTGACCACAGGGTGGCAGTAGGGCCTTTATGAGCTTGGAAGGCACTTGTCTTTTTGATGGTATAATAGGTTATTTAATGAGTCTTGTCAGTCTTGTGTGAATGGGTATATTTAATTGTTTTTAAGTGCTCTCAATGGTGGTCAGAGCAATAAAATATCAATGTGATGTAAAAATTACCGGCTTCAGGGAGCTACACAGTAAAAATAAGAATGCAGTTGTAGGAATGCTAGAAAAACACTGTTTATACTTAATATACTACAGATCTGTAGCTTTTTCTTGAACTTTACTTTTTTCCCCCTATAACTGTGTAACTGTTATTTGAGAAGGATAAACAGGTAACTGTTCATTGTATCTAAGGCTGTTTGGATTGGGCATAGTCTGATGAGTTGGGGACAACTCCTCCCATCTCCCTTTCATCCTTCTGGTAGATTGGATTTTAGATGAGGTTAGAGATAAGACTGAACAGTCCTACTTCTTTTGGTTGCATTGCAGGGTTTCTTTTTAGTGGGGTTGAGCGAGCTCATCTGTATTTACTGCAAACTTTTTGTTATACCTATATCTACAGAAAAGGTGCACCTATCATATATGTATAGCTCAGTGGATAGTCTGAAAGTATGAGTGCTAATCTTTTGATGAAAAAACTTTTTTTTAGGTAAAAGAACGAAAAAAACAATTAAAGAAGGAAGGGAAACCTACAAATGTAGAGGAGGATGATCCTGAGCTGGTGAGTCAAACATGGGAAAGCCACTTTATCTCGTGTGATTGGATGCACTGATTGGTGGGTAAGAGAGAGGCCTAACAGATGAAGAATGGATGTTATAGGGCCGGGGATTTAGCTCAGTGGTCTCACCGCCTGCCTCCCAAGCACAAGGACCAGAGTTTGATCCCCGGTACCAAAAAAAAAAAAAGAATGGATATTATAAACATTCTATGTTTTAACTTAAAGTATGTAAATGAGTGTTCATTCACCCTTTTCTTTTGCATTCACCTTTTTTCTTTTTCTTTTCTTTTTTTTTTTTTTTTCTGGTTTTTGGTACCAAGGATCAGATTCTGGACCTTGTGCTTGTGAGACAGGCAGCAGAACCACTGAGCTAAATCCCCAGCCCTCACCCTTTTTCTTATACAGGGATATGGCTGTTTCTTTTGAGTGTACATTTGCTAATTAGAGTTCGGTTGACTATTTTATAAGCCACACATACAAAGTACTGTCTATAAGTTTCTACTTTAATTTCCTTTGAAATACATTGGAAACTTAGGCACTTGTGAAACAATCCAAGAGTAGAATTTTAGTCTTTTTTGTCGTGGAACTGAGGATCAAACTCAGGACCTTGCACTTGCCACGCAGGCACGGTGCCACTGAGCTAAATCCCTGGCCCTTAAGAGTAGAATTTTAGATAAATATGATTCTTTTTGTAGTGTTTCCAGATATTTCACCTGTATATAATTCACCACCAGTTATTTTTAGAACTCATATTGAGCCTTTCAAGGAAACAACAAATATTTATAAGCACATTTATCAATTTCTATGACATTTAAATCACGCAACCACAGTAGTCATTGCAAATAGTGTAGACAGCTTTGGGAAGAACACCACCAACTCTTGGTTGTTTGCCAGTCCTGACTCTCATGGCTCTCTAAAGATGATGTCTTACAGAGGAAATGGAGACTGTTGGCTAATCGGGTGGCTCCTTTTGTGGACATTGGCCTATTTATATCTGATTGGCTCACAAGCCTGAAAAATTTAAAGTCATCTTCAATCTTTCAATCTTACCATGTACCTGGTGTTTTGTTTTGTTTTTTTAACAAGATTTATGGAGGAAAAGCTGTCTTGCTGGGGAAACTTTCTTGAAGCTTCTTGCTTCACTGCTTTTGCTAACAGCAAAGAGTCCCATCTTCTGTGTGGCAGTGCTGCCTGAGGACTGTCAGGTCATGTTTTCTGCCAGCCACCTGTTATGGGTTTACTGTTCCAGTGTTGTAGTGTTTATTCCTCAGTCCTAGTTTTGCTTCCCTTTATTTGTCTCCTTTAGTTCTTTCTGAACTTAGAAATCTGCCTTTTCCTTCTAAGTTATTAGGAACCCCAGCTTTTTTTCCCCTTGATAATGTGTCTTGCTGTGTTTCCCAGGCTGGCCCCTAAGTCCAGGGCTCATGATGCTCCTGCCTCAACCTCCCAAAGAGCTGGGGTTGCAGGCACACACCTTGTTTTTTCCTAATTGTAAAGGAAAACATGCTGATGACAGAAAATATGGAAGTAACAAAGATACAAAAAAATGCAAATCAAGGCCAGGGATTTAGCTCAGTGGTTTCGCCGCCTGCTGTGCAAGCGCAAGGACCCAAGTTTGATCCCCGATACCAAAAAAAAAAAAAAAAAAAGCGAATCATTAGTATCTGTCTTTCCAAGAGAGTTTGTAGTGTTTAAAGATATTGAAATATTCATTATAGAGTCCTTCACCCATTTGATGTCCTTATTAACTCCCAAGAGAGCTTTCTGGTAAAATATTTACTTCTATTTTCTTTTGTCTTTAATTTTCTTACAGTTCAAACAAGCAGTGTATAAGCAGACCATGAAACTCTTTGCTGAGCTGGAAATTAAAAGGAAAGAGAGAGAAGCCAAAGAGATGCATGAAAGGTACACATGTACATATTCACTTAAAGCATATCTAAATGCTTAAATTAGGTACAGTGGGAATTTTTCCTGGTGAAGGAATTAGGTAATACTTTTTTGGGGGGAGGGGGACTGGGGATCAAACTCGGTCCTTGTGCTTGCGCAGCAGGTGGTGAAACCACTGAGCTAAATCCCCAGCCCCAATACTTTTTTTTTTGAGACAGGGTCTCACTATGTATTCAGGCTGGCCTTGAACTCACAGCAATCCTCCTGCTTTAGCTCCCCAAGTGCTAGGATTATAGACATGTGCCACCACACCTGGCTAGGTAATACATAATTTTAAGAGACTCTCTAAAATAGTTATCCAAAACAGCCAAGCTTTTGAATCACTAGGGTAAAAAGTTTTCTATTTGATTTTTGGGGAATACTGAATAGACCTGTCCTTAGGGAATTTACTTACACTCAAGAATGCTATGTGTTTTCCTCCTGACTTTCTGGAATGAAATAGACAATTAGTGAGGCCATTGTTACTGAGGCCAGAACTTTGATGGGACTTGTGGCTCCAGTGTTGGTGAGTTAGTATAGTATAATATATTCATTTATAAAATGTTACTGTTCTAAAGTATGATTTTTTGTGGTCATCAAAAATATTGAGGTTGGTTTGGTTTCTATATTTTGTATTGTTGATGTTTAACAATAACTAAATTTTGGGCTGGGGATTTAGCTTAGTGGTGCCACTGCCTGCCTTGCAAGTGCAAGGTCCTGAGTTCAATCCTCGGTACAACCCCCCCCCCCAAAGCAATAACTAGCTTTTTATGCTAGTTGTGTGAAAAGTCCTTATTGTAGGATTGAGTTTTGTTCAGAAATCTTGATCAAGAACCTCTACTCTTATGCTCATTCTACTAAAATAAGGTGGTCTGTGTTGTGAATAAAGCTTTGTCACTAACTGAGGCTAAAGCCTCAGATTGCTATTGACTAGGCTGTGAAAACCATAGCTATCTATCTGGGTAACAAGGATAATTATATCTTTCTAAACCCCTACCCACAGTCTGATCTGCGTGTTTTAGAATGAGACCTTCGTGCAGATGGACTGAGCCCTTTCCAGGCAGCCGTCTGTATAGACCGCTAGTTGGTAGGGGGCACAGCCTTAACTTGTGTGGTTAACACAGTCTGTCAGTGTCACATAAATACTGTGGCTATCCTTTTCTCCTAGGAAACGACAAAGGGAAGAAGAGATTGAAGCTCAAGAAAAAGCCAAACGAGAAAGAGAGTGGCAGAAAAACTTTGAGGTAAATTGCCACAGTAGCCAGGATTCTTATTCTGGAATAAGGAAACTTGGTCCGTGGGCATTCCCAGGCTTGACTGGGCAGATGGAGGGAAATGGGATTTGTGGGGAAGAATGGGAGCTGTGGAGGATGTGCCTGGTGCTGGCTCAGGCTCCTGTGAGCTCTGTAGCCTTGGCAAGGGCCGTGAGGATCCTCAAGTGAATTTTTTGAGAGTATGGTAGGTATAGCTGCCAAGTGGGCCTGAGAAAAACGGATTGCACATTTAATTAAGGGGATAAGCAATGAGTGGCACCCTACTAAGAAGACTTCAGAGCAATTAAAGTTCTTGTGACCCCACTATCCTTCCTGCAGAAAAGGTTGTGGCTTTTGAACTTGACTCTTTGATACCTCCAGGTGTTTGGCCAGTTTCTGGATTGTAGCAACATTTGGTCTTTTATAGGATTTAGGACCTAAGGTGGGAGTGGCTAACCAGAGTTGATGACTTTGTTTTTTGTCCCACCTTATGTATGAAAAGAAAGAAAATGAGTAGGCTCCTTGATAATGAGGTAGAGGTCCTTGTGGCTCTCTCAGCTGTGTTTGGGGCATCCATCCAAGTTTTGGGGGGCAGTAGGAAGGTATAGTAGAAAGAGTGGCTATACTGATGGCTAACTGTATGGTTTAGAGGAAATAATTTAACCTCAGTGTTAGCATTGTGAAATGCTGGTGGTGATGCATAATAGCACTCAGCTGTTTTTTTTTTGTTTTGTTTTTGAGACGGGGTCTCACTGTGTCATTCAGGCTGGCTTTGAACTCACTGTGTAGCCCAGGTTGGCCTTAAACTCATGGCGAACCTCCTGCCTGCCCCAGCCTCCTAAGTGCTAGTATTTTTTTTTTTAAGCCTCTTATTGGTACATTTTAGGTATACAATATAATGACATTCATCATTGGAAATTTCCACCTTTACATACTCTCTTGGTTCTTATTTTTCCCCCATTCCCCTGCCCTCCCTTCAACCCCTCCATCCCTCTCTATTTATAAA
This sequence comes from Heterocephalus glaber, assembly GCF_000247695.1. The sequence continues at coordinate 12,028,767 of NW_004624764.1, read as the reverse complement.
GACTGTGTTTCCTTGTTTTCATTTTCTCATATTAATTCCATTCCCTTCTTTCCTTTCCCCTACCCCTCCCACTTCCCCTTCCCCTTTGCCCCTTTTCTTCCTATTTCACATTACCTATTATACCTTTTAGTCTTTATTTACACTTTCAGTTTCTCACACTAGAGAAACTATTTGGTATTTACACATGTGTGTCCTATTTATTTCCTAAGTGCTAGGATTATAGGCGTGCAGCACCATGCCTGGCTAATACTCAGCTTTTGTGAGGGTAGGAATATTGTATACCCTGAGAACCACCCTTAGCACTGTAAATGTAAAACAAAAATAAATAAACCCCAAACATAGTTGAATGTTTACCTCATAGAGCCCTAACAAATGGGGGTGCTGTTGTTGTAGTATTAGTGACTGCCCTGCTCTTGCAACCTAAAGCTCATCCTGCCTTCTAGAGACAGCGTTACGCTTTCCTGGGCCCCTGGAAATGAGAGCAGAACTTTGCTCTGCTGTGTTCTTGGATTACTCCAGAGAGCCGACCTAGGCTGGGATACAGGAGTGTGGGAAGATGGCAGTGTAGGTTCTAGTCTACCCACCTCAAGCTTTTTTGGTTCTTCTTTCTTAGGAAAGTCGAGATGGTCGGGTAGACAGCTGGCGAAATTTCCAAGCAAATACAAAGGGGAAGAAAGAAAAGAAAAATCGGACCTTCCTGAGACCACCAAAAGTGAAAATGGAGCAGCGCGAGTGACCGCTTGGGTCACAACCACAGAACCTTCCCCCAGCTATCTCCTTCCTGCTTTGAAGGACTCATTCTTTCCTCCCGCCTTCACCCAAACATAGAGTAGTATTTGCTTTTTAGTCCATTTTGTTTTCAATACAATTTAATATGGATCAGAGTAATTCTTTTGTACATTGAAATGAGGGGCTTGGTTTAAAAAAGACCTTCCCCCACCCTTTACCCCTAGAACAACCAGGATTGGAAGGTGCCACCATTGATGCTGCCTTCTCTTTCCGCAGCCTGTAACTTAATGTTTTGTACTTCACTGAATTGCTGTGTTTAGAAACTTCATGTATAGTTCGTGGAAATCATCCAATTAAACATATTGCTTACAGTGGTGTTGCTGTGATTTCAGAGATAAGCCTGGGCCACCTTAGGAAGCCCCTCTGCTTCACTTATTCCCTTTTGGCTGTGTCATCACTTGGTGCCCTGAAGCATCGCTGGCCTGGTGTTTGCCATGTGCCCTTCTGTCTGACTGGTCAGCATGGCATGAGGCTCCAACCCACCTAAACCTGTCCACTCCAGAAAGCTAGCCATCCCCCATTCAGTATCCACTACCGTTGTGTCCTAGCTAGTCTACATTCCTAAATGGTGATATTCTTTATGTATAATAAATTTTTGTATCCATTAATAATCTCCCTCAGGTATTATTCCAAGGCTGGGTCTCTTGTCTGGCTTGGCCTAACCCTGAAATGCTTTGGGGTTGTATACATATAGCTCCCTGCAGCTTATTTGCTGAACCTTGTTTTTCATTGACAAAATGGGAATAGAAATTACTGTGGCAGGGGCTAGGGATGTAGCTCAGTGGTAGAGGGCTTGCCTAGCCTGCGCAAGGACCTGGATTTGATTTCTAGTACCACTAAAAAACAAAACCAAACAAGAAAATAAAATTACTACAGCAGCTTTTGAGGATTCGCTGTGACATATCTGAGATAGCTACCATATACTTATTGAGTGTTACCAATATTGTTATCCTCTGTACAATGAGACATCATTTTGAGGATTAAATGAAGTAATGCATGAAAGCATCCAGTTCAGAGTGTGTGCTCAGATGTCTGCTTGCTGTGGGAGATAGGATCAGACGTTGGGAGGGGCATAAAGGAAGTACAAAGGTGACACATAAAATGGGAAAATATGAGAAAGTAGGTGACTCAAAATGAGACTGCTTTTTGCAGTGTCTTGTAGATGAGTAAATAGGTACCAAAACCAAAGTGCACAAGTGTGGTAGTATCAAGAGATTGTGCAACTTTGATTTGCTTCTTTGTGGAAGGAGAGAGAAGCTTGGCTATCTTACTGTCCTTCCAAGTACAGCTGAGCACATTGAAACCACACATAAATGAATATTCAGGGGTCAGTGTGGCTCCGGTTAATACCGGACCTAGGAGAGGGAGGGCGAGGTTCACCCTGCAGTGCTGACACGGGTCATAGGGCTGTGCAGCCTGACCTGTGCAGGGAGTAGCCTCTGGCTTTCTAGGCAGGCAAAGTGACACTCTCCAGCATGTGGTTGCTCACATCTGCCCCTCCCTTAGAGGTTAAGGGGTGGTCATTCAGTTACGCCATCTGCAAGCTTGTCTTTGCCCTCAGAAGGTTGTTCCAGGGTACCAGGTGTGGCGGTGCACACCTGTAATTGCACCTGCTCGGGAGACAGGCCAGAGGATTGCAAGTCAAACCTAGTCTGGGCAACATAACAAGAATTATCTCAAAAAAAAAAAAGTCTGCTAGTAATTGTCTCATCTGCAGGTGTGCTTGTTTATTCAAGAAATTGCTAGTTAAAAATAAAATGGTGAGAGTTGGGCATGGTAGCGCAAGGACAAACTGGACTACATAGACGAGACCCTGTCTCAAAAACAAAGTAAAATGGTGACTACCAAGGGGTCCCTGCCCTGCTACCTATCTTACAGCTGGGGCATATAGGTAAGAGAACATGTACAAAGATCGCAGAAGACACTTGTGGTTTGTATCTGGAATGTCCCCCTAAAGCCTCATGCACTCAGAGGTGGGGCTTGCGGAAGGTGGTTAGATTGTGGGGGTACTACAGCCAGCTTGCTCTTGGGGACCAGTTTACTTTTTGATTCCGGTGGGTCTGGTTGGAAGACCAGTCACTGGGGCCATACCTGGGAGGGTATACCTTCCTCCCTGGCTCCTCCCTTCTCTGCTTCCTGGCCACCCTGACGTGAGCAGCTTTCCTCCACCAGGCCCTTCCACCATGCCTTCCTGCCATGGAGCTGGCCAACTGTGGACTGAAAATGTGAGCCAAAATTAACCTGTCCCCTTTTAATTTATACTGTTGGCATTGTGTGTCAGTGTCGAAGAAAGTGACTGAGATAGGCACAGTGCACTGCTCCAAGGAAAAAAAAGTCTCTTGATCTTGTCTTTAGCAACCAGGGAATGTCTTCCTGGAGAAAGTGACCTGTTTAAAAGTTGGAACTGAGAAGCTGATGCATCAGTTAGGAATGTTTTCAGCTGCAAAGGAAACTGGCAAAGGGGGAAATACTTAGCTCATATAAATCTGGAGGTAGGGAGTTTCAGGTATTGTTCATGGCTCAGTGACCACAAAGGAAACAGACTCTTGCTGTGCTCCATCCTCTGGAGGGCTTGCCATCTTTTTGCTGTAGGAAGCCTGTGCCAGCACCACCCCTTCTAACAAACTGTAAGCAGGAAGAATTCATCCGAGAAGCAGTTTTCCCAGATGTCATTGCCCAGGGAATGAGTCCCATAGATGCCTCCAAAGGTGAGTTTGGCTAGCAAAGCAGCAAAGGAGAATGGGAAGACTGTAGACTAAGCTCTGTTCCTCAGGGTTGGGCACTGTGGTTCCCACTGAAAATGTTGGCGAGGAAAAAGGAAGAATGTCTGCCAGCCAACAGTGTAGTGCTGATGGAGAGGACTTGGGAAGATGTTTCCATCAGAGGGAATATCGGTCAGATATGTAAAAGGCCAGATATGTAAAAGGGTAAGAGTGTAACCCATTTGTGGAATTGAATTTGTGGAATCGTATGTCATGCTGGGAGCACAGGCATGAGGGGAGGGAAGACCAGATCATGAAATTACATGAAGGGAAATGGGTTCTAGTCAGAACAGTATTTTCCTAGAAGAACCAAAGTGTTCCCACTTCCTTTCTGGCACAGTTTGGTCCCAGACCTGCCTGGAAGATCATCAGTGGTCCCAGGCCTGGTCATAACCCTGCTTAGAGCAGTGTTTTTCAGTATGACCTGGCTAAGGAGAGGAGGGGAGTGTGTGTGGGCACCAAATTGAGGCAGCATCCCCAAGACCAGGCCTAGGGCAGGACTGTCAAAGCCTCTGTAGCCCCTTCACCCATGAAGAGGTTAAGGACAGCTCTGTACAGGAGGGGCTTGTTGGAGGAACGCCAGGGGCCAGAGGATGAGAGGCTGGATGAGCCACTCCACTCCTCTTCCTGTGGTTTGCTGTGAGTAATGGAGCAGAGTCACCACCCTACACCTGCTTCTGTGCAGCCAGCTGCTGCCAAGACACCACTGGGTGCAGGTGAAAGGGAAGGAGCCAGTCAGGCAGGGTGAGAGTCTTGGCATTTAGGTCAGCGATGACGTCAACCCCAAACCCCAGCTTCCTTGTGTATAAAGTGAGAATTGTACATTTATTTATTTTTGTGGTACTGGTGATTGAACCCAGATCCTTTGCATTGCACTGCATCCTCAGCCCTTTTTTAATTTTTAATTTTGTGACAGGGTCTCACTAACTGGCTAAGTTGCCCAGGCTGGGCTTAGCTCAAACTTGTGATTCCCTTGTCTCAGCTTCTCAGAAGGCTGTGATTATAGTTGTGTGCCGCCACGTTTGACTGAGAATTGTACCTTTAAAGCAAAGTATAGACCCATGTGGGGTAACTTGTGTCTATAGTCCTGCTATTAGGGAAGTTGAGGCCAGAGGATCACTTTAGTCCAGGAGTTTGAGGCCAGCTTGGCTATCTCAACAAACAAGGACAGGGTGTTGACATGAGGCATGAGTCATTGTCTTTTTTTTTTGGTACCGGGGATCTAACTCAGGACCTTGCACTTGCAAGCCAGGCACTGTGCTGCTGAACTAAATCCTCGGCCCATGTTTTTGGCAGTCCAGTCACCTGTATTCCCCCAGCCCTGTGGCTGTGGCCTCTTAGTTGCTTCCACAGCCGGGAGGAAATTCTGGCCCTTCTGCCTTCCTGGGTTCCGGTCAAGCTAGAAGGCAGTGTGGGAGCCTGTACACGACCCTGGGCCCACTAAGAGTGTGTAACTTTATTTTTATTATTTTTTTTTTTCGGGGATCGAACTCGGAACCTTGTGCTTTTGAGGCATGCAGTGGAACCACTGAGCTAAATCCCCGGCCCTGAGTGTGGAACTTTAGAAGAGTGGATTTACCCCTCTCCATTTCCTTCCCCTCTCCCTCAACCCCATCCTAGCACATCCAGTTTATCTGCCCCTTGCCAGAAATTATCAGCGGTCTCCCTGTTGGAACTGGAGTCCAGGGCTGCACAGGGGTGCAGAGAACTGAGCATAGAGGGCCTTGGAGGTACCTTCTTTGTTTTTTTTTTTTTTTGGTACCGGGGATCGAACTCGGGTCCTTGAGCTTGTGCAGCAGGCGGCAAAACCACTGAGCCAAATCCCCGGCCCTGGGGGTACCTTCTTAACCATCGGCTTTGCCACTCAAGCTTTGGGCCCCTGGTGAGTCATTTCTTCATTCTGGTTTTAGCTGCCACCTCTCTGGCAAAATGACGATAAAATCACCTCCATTTCTGTCGAGAGCCAGTGAGGTTCTGTTTATGGGCAATACAGCAAATTTCCAATAGACTGGAGGTTTGTTTTGTTTGTGGTGCTGGGGATTAAACCCAGCATCTCACACAAACTAGATAAGTGCTCTATCACTGAACTACATCCCCAACCCTGGAGTTTCTTTGTTTGTGTGTTTGTTTTTGTTGTTGCTATTTGTTTATTTGAGATAGCGTCTTACTATGTTGCCCAGGCTGGTCTATAACTTCTGGGCTCAAGTAATCCTCCTGTCTCACCATCCCAAGTAGCTGGGATTGCAGATGTGCACCACAGAGCTCAGGTCCTGCTGCACATCAAACTGAGAGTCTTTGTGTGAGTCTTGAAACTTTCCTGAGACTCAGCTTCCTCATCTCACATGTGTTGCCTGAAGGTTGAGTAAATTGGAGAAACCAGGTGCTCAGCACAGCGGGGGCCACAGTGGCAGCTCCCCCATGCCCCACTCCCCCAGTGTGGTGTCCCTGAGAACTGAGGACATCATAGACACTTTTTGGTATCTCTAAAGATTGTGCTTCAGGATTCAAGGTGAGATGCACATGCATGCATGTGTGTATGTTTGGTGAGACAGGTGGATCTTCAGTGGGCTCCCAGGTTAACTCAGCCAGGACTGGAACCGTCAGGCAGTGACAGGGGTAGGGGACTGGGAGAACTTGGGGTTCCCTCATAGATGCAGGGACCCTCACTCTGTCCCTGTGGCTTAGTGGGGTAGTTATTCTCAAGGTGGGAAATAGGTCAGTGCAACTAGAGAGAGCCCCCACATGACTGAACTCTCCTCCCTCAATCCTGAGCTTTCTCCAGACTCCCATCAAGCCTCCTTTGCACCATGGGTGCTTCCGTGGAATCTCCTGAGTGCTTGTTAAAATTTTATTTGCTGGGCCCTACGAGCAGAGGCAGAAGAAACTGGGCTTCTTGTCTGAGCCAGAGATGGTCCCAGCACCCACACTCCAGGGAGCTCCAAGCTTATAAAAAAAGGCCTAAAGTTACTTTCAGGAGGCACCGCTATCTGAGGAGACACACAGCCATTCTTCTGCACAGAGAACTACTGCACAATGGCCCTGCCCACAGGTGTCCCCAACTAAGGCAGAGATAGCCCTGCTTTCAGGGATGCCCTATCTGTTGAGAGAGAAGATTCTGCCTTTTGAAGACACCTCCAGCTGAGAGGAAGAGAAAGCCATCCCTGCTCTCATAAACTCCCAGGCTGAGGGAGACCACAACTCTTGTTCCCAGAAGTCCCAAGTCCTACTGAGGCAAAGGACCATAGTTTTGACAAAAGCCTAGCACTGCATCAGAGCTACAGCTTTTCTTGTTCTGCACTGAAAGTTATTTCTTATCTCTGCCTCTGCCACCTGCTCACCAAAATATCTTGACTGCCTCCCTCCTCTGCCTCCCAGAGCCAGCCCTTCCTCCCAGAGGGGCTCAGCATCAGATGGGCCCAGGCCAGTGTTGTCTGAGCCAATGGGCAGTCTCCTGATGGGATGTTGGTATTCCCGATGACCTTGGGGTCCAAGCTCCACCCAAAGAGTTGGCTTCCTGGCCTCAGACACCCTGCCTACCCAGCAGAGCTGGCAGATAAATCCTTCCCCAATTATTCATCTTGTTGCTGCTGCCATCAAACACGCAATGATTGGAGGATAGACTGCAGTGAGTCACACAATTGTATTTGGGCTGGCCTTTTGCTGTCTTCCCATTACCCATCCCGCTTCTGTCTCTGGATTCCTACTGATCTGGAAGCATGCTTTCAGCAGCCCCACTCCCCCTCAGCCCCTGTGTCACCTCCTAGGCCTCCTTGATGTTGCTCAGGTAAGAGGCTGGGAGTCTGGGTGAGAGGGTCAGGCTTGGCTGCTTTGTCAGCTGCTCCAAAGAATACTGGAGATGCTCGAGTTCTGGAAAGGTCCTCAGAGTGAGCCAGGTTCTGTCCGACTCCCCCCACAACACACCTCCTCATGGACACACACATGGAGCACACTCTTCTCACCCACTGTAGACATTTAACAGTCACCAAGGGACAAAATATAAAACAGACATCAAATAAAGTACAAAAGACATCACACATGCACACAAAGTGCACAACAGACTCATCATCCCACTTGTGATTCCTTCTACACACAACACACAAACTGCAACCAACTGACACAATATCCCTGCACATGAGGCATAGGTTGAAGCATATCTTTACACAACATGTGCAACTGCATTGAAGATTACCACATGGGAGACCTCCACCCATTCACTATAAACAAACCTATTCCACATCGTCACACATCTCCCCTACACACAGACACACACACACACACACACACACACGCAGCAACACTCACACAGGTCACAGGCCCCTTTCTCACAAAAGGTCCTCAAGATGCCTGGGTGCTACTGCTCAGTCAGGGCAGGACAGGGGCTGGGCCTCGACAGGAACTCCATCCTTGCTCTGTCATGTGTGTCATGTCTCCACAGATGTGCTCTCTGTTCTTTCCCTTTGAACTGTTTGTTTATGCTGTTGTTTATGTCACTCTGTTTAGTGGTATCAGTTTTCTACTAACACTTGATATGTGACGGGAAAGGTCCTGTCATGGTATATCCTTATTTATGTATTCTTGTTCTTCAGAATTTCTTGGCTATTTTTAGATTGTTGCTTTTTTCATTTGCAATTTTTTTGGTTGTTTTTTTAAGACAGGATCTCACTATGTATTCCAGGCTGGCCTTGAACTCATCATGTAGCCCAGGCTGGCCTTGAACTCATGGCGATCCTCCTGCCTTAACCCCTTGAGTGCTGGGATTACACACATGTGCCACCATGCTGGGTTGCTTTGTTTGCAATATTAACATATGTTTGTAAAGTACATCTATCCATTTATTTAATTCTTCTTCTTCTTTTTTTTTTTAAATAGGGTCTCACTATGTAGTTCTTGCTGGCCTTGAACTCACTATGTAACCCAGGCTGCCCTTGGCCTCATGGTGATCCTCCTGCCTCAGCCTCCCAAGTGCTAGAATTACACACATATGTCACCAATATTTAATTCTTATTGAATTGTTTCTCAATTACTTTTTAAAATTTCCTCTGTCAAGATGTTGCAAGACTTTGGCCAAACAAAGAAAAAGAAAAGGCCAAGATAGTTTTCTTGCTATTATAAATTGTCTTCTTAAAAATGACATTGTCGGGCTAGGGATTTAGCTCCATGAGGATGGGGATGGATGGATTGGAGGGGTGAGCAGTTCTCAAACTTTGTTCCAAGGACTCTTACAAATTATTGAGGATGTCAAAGACCTTATGATGACATCTGAGGATGTTTACTGTACTCAAAATTAAAACCAAACACACACAGGTGTGTGTTCTGTTAGCCAGCAGCAACAGTCTTCACCTGTCACGTCGAAACCACCACTGCACACTCGTGAGAGAATGAGAGTGTAAAAGACAAATAAGGTCTTAGGGTTATTACTAGTTTTATTTTCGTGTCATTACTGGTTCAGGATTGTTAGTAGTTTTTTGTTTGTTTTTTTTGATATTGACAGTCAAACTCAGGATCTTGCACTTGCCAGGAAGTTTCGGCACCACTGAGCTACATCCTCAGCCCTAGGATTGTTAGTAGGTTTTTTTTTGGTACTGGGGATCGAACTCAGGACCGTTTGCTTGCGAGGCGGGCAGCGGAACCACTGAGCTAAATCCCCGGCCCCGATTGTTAGTAGTTTTGACCTCTCACATCCTGTATAGGAAAATTATAGCCCAAGACACAAATATCCACTACATAACATTGGTAGAATTTCCTTTTTCCCTCTTATTCTCAACTTCAAAATCAAAACAAGTGATGAGATACTTTAAAAAATAAACAACAGTGGCTGGGGATTTGGCTCAGTGGCAGTGTGCCTGCTTCGCAAGTGCAAAGTCCTAAGTTCTATCCCTAATACTGAAAAAAATACTTTCTATTCTAAAAAAATTGAAAACACATACAGGAGTGCATGTAAGCTGTGTGTGGAGGTGCACACCTGTAATTCCAGCCCTCCGGGAGGCTGAGGCAGGAGAATTGCAAATTTGAGCCAGCCTGGGCAACTTAGCAACTTTATGAGATCCTGTCTCAAAATTAAAAATATAAAAGGGCTGAGGATGCAGCTCAATGACAAAGCCCTGGGTTCAATCTCCAGAACTGAAAACAAACAAACAAACAAACAGTGCATGTAGTGCTATGGTGCCCACATGCCCTCAGGCAGCTTCAGTAATCACCAACCTACTTTTGTCAATTGAAGTTTGCTTCCATATTATTTTGAAGCAAATCTCACATATGTAATTTTGTCTGTAAATTTTGTTATTTCTATAAGAATTTTGAACATAAGTCCCCTTCTTTGTTTGTTTGGTTGGTTGTTTTCATGGGATTGATTTGTTGAAATAGCTGGGACAATGAATTTGACTGTTTCCTTGTGGAGCCCTTCAGTTTATTCCTTTGTCCCCTGTATTTCCTGCCAACTGAAGGTTAAATCTAAAGGCTTATTTAGGTGCAAAGTTGAATATATTATAAAGTAGAGCTGACAGAATTTGCTGACAGATTGGAAATGGGGTGTAAGAGAGACAAATAGTCACCTTCAATTTCCTCACTTGCAAAATGGTGATAATATTGGCTTCCTACCTACCTTGTTTATCGACAGTCTCAGAACAGGTATTGATACGCAGCTGCTGCATGTGCTCATGGAAGGCATTACTGGAAAACAGGCTGAATCTTTTTGTTTTTTCTTTGTGTGGTGCCAGAGATCAAACCCAGCACATATATACTAGGCAAGTGCTGTACTGCTGAGTTATACCTCCAGCCTAGATCTTGAGCTGGGAGTCCTGGAGACTCTGACCAATGGAAGCTGTTTGATTCCTAATGTCTCTCCCAGGCTCCATGTCCCTGCTGGAGGAAGGGTGGTGGCTAGAGGAAGGCTGAGAAGGTGTGGTTGTTTTGGGAAGGAGGATTTATTTGCAGAGCAGAGCTGGGCTCTTGTCTTCCAGCTGGACAGTCTGAGTGAAGGCCAATTGCAGTGACCAGCTAGCCGGGTACAGTGGTGCATGCCTGTTTTCTAGCTACTTAGAAGGCTGAGGTGGGAAGGATCACTTAAGCCCAGGAGTTGGAGGCCAGCCGGGACAACATAGTGAGACCTCCAACCCAAAAAACAAGAAAATGCAGCAAACAAGACCATGTCATGTTGTGTCAAAGGCCTGTAAAGGGGACAAGGAGGGATGACCTGTGTCAGTGTCTCTGAGCAGAGGGCTGGGCTGCATTTGGGACTCGGGGCTGCCTGCGTTGGGTGAGCATGGGTGAATAGCGTGAGGAAAGTGGTGTGTGTGGGCAGGTGTGAGTGAGAAGAGTCGGGGTGGGCATGCACATGAGTGACTGTGGTGAGGGTATGTTGGTGTGCAAGGGCCAAATGCACAAGTGGTTTGAGCATGATGCTGAGGGCCAAGACGCATAATAAAGATGCTTTGACTTTAAAGAGCCATATTTGGCTTTGATGAAGGATGGACCTAGGCAGTGGGAAGGGGTTAATCTAGACACCCAAGGTAGACTGAGGCTGCACATTGTCTCAGGGGTCAGGAGGCCCACATTCCTGGCTCTGCTTTGCACTTGGCTTGCTCTGGGCCCCTGGTCCTTTGAGGGCCTCAGTTTCCCTCTCCATGTAGGAGAGTAATGGATCAGCTGATAGCAGAGGGCCTTGTTTTCTTAGACAGTGTCCATCACAGGGCCCGGCTCCCAGAGCTGTCAGTGAGTGTTGTTTGCTGGTTGAATGAATGAGTGGGTAAGGACTGGAAACTTCATGCACCCAGGAAATGCCTATCTAGTTTTTTCTCCCTCTGTCTCTGTCTCTGTCTCTGTCTCTGTCTCTCTCTCTCAGCTGTGTTCACACCCTCAACTACCCACACCTCTTTCTTCACTCTTTTTCACTCTCTCCCATGAACTCACTGCCAAGCGCCAGTTTAGAATCCCGAGAGGTTTCCCCCTCCCCCGCCCCAAAGCACTCTGTCCCCACTGGTTTCTTGGGCCCAGCACTTCTTGGTCACTAGGGATCTCCTGCCCAGTCATGCCACTGACTGTAGCAGCAGCTCTGAGCTCCTCTCCTCATCCCTTTCCTTGCTCTTTTCTCTCCTCACCCAGAGTCAGACAGACACTGATGCTGTCCGAGCAGCTGAACACTTGCTGTCTGTGTCTCATCTTTTTTTCTTTTAACTCCCTGATCTTTGTTTACCCTTGTATCTCCTCATTCCTCTCAGGCTCTGTCCTCATGTTTACATTGGCCTTTCTTCCTCCATCTCTCCCTCTGCCCTTTCTTTTTCTTCCGGATTCCCTCCGCTCCTCCCCCGCTCCCTCGTCATCTGCTGGTCACTCACTTCTCCTCTTGCTCACTTGTGGGTCTCTCCTGAGTGCACGTTTAAGCCTCTCTTGCTTTCTCTCCCTGTGGCCGCTGCCTGTGTCCCACCCCACCCCTTGCTCTTTGAGAAGTCTCTGCTCAGTGTGCGGGGCCTGGGTAGCTTGACTTGGAGGTTCTTGTGGGATCTGCTGGAGGGGCTATAGGGTCACTGCATTTCCCCCCAGGGGTGACTTGGCAGCTATTGGCCCTGTATTTTCACTTCTGCAATTGCCAGACGCAGCACAGAGGCTGGGGCCAGGGCTGGACCCAGGGAGACAACAGACCCTACAGCCGAGCTACTGCCGCTGCTACAGGTAAGAGGGGTCCTAGCTCTGGCTGGGCAAGGGAAAGCCTATGAAAATGAGCTCAGGAGGCCGAGGTTGTGCCCCACGCTTCACCTAAGCAAATGGGTGGTTCTGTTTTTAAGGAACTATTCTGGCTGGCACCTTTCTCCAGCCTAGAGTCTCATGTTTAGAACTTCTTGTGAACTAACTTTGCCAGGGACTCAGCACTCCTCTTTAGTTCTCTGAGGACTAAGAGAACCTCAGAGGTCTCCTTGGGAGATGAGGATGGTGATGAGAAGGGGCTACTTAGATCTCAGGGAGCTGAATGCCATCTGCTTTACTAGCTGTGTGATCTTGGCCAAGTTATACTCCCCCACCCCTCTGTGCAGTTTCCAACTCTCGGGCAGGCCTGTCAGGAGAGCTAAAGGGCCTTAGGAATGCCCTACATGGTGGGCTTCCCTAGGGAATGACAAAGATAACCAGGTTATTGGTACAAAAGACCAGGCTCACAACTAGTTTTACCATCAGGTCTCAGGTGCTGGGAACAGAGCCCAGGCTCCTAACCTTGCCTGGATGTGTGGCAGGTGAATCAGAGCTGCTGGCCAGAGACTCACTCACCTGGGAACAATGAGGGAACCCGCTTGCTCTCTCCTGGGCATCAGGCAGCTCTCATTTAGTGAGGACTGAATATCCAGCTGTGTTCCAGATGCTTAAATCTGTGTGTATGTCAGAGGGAAGGTGAGCGCCACGGAAGCAGCAAAAAGCAACTTCTTTACCTTTGGGTACTAACAACCAAGCTAGAGAAGTCAGCTCTGGTGGTGATGGGCACCTGGGGTTTTATTTGATTTCTTGCTTATAAGCAGGAAACTTGGGCAATTCAGGATCTTACTCTCCTCCCTTGCTGAATAGGGATTGAAAGACTGACTTTGTGGGTTTGTGGGCAGAATGAAGAAGCCAGTGGGAAGTCCTCTGTCAATAGTAAAAAGGTGTGCAAACATGAGCTAATGTGTCACTAGTAAGACCAACACCGTAATTCTTACTGTAAATGCATCAAGGATGAGGAATTTGTTTTGTTTGTTCCTTTTTCCTTCCTCTTAGCAGAATTGGTATGTAGTATGTGTTTAAGAATACGAATTGAGCCGGGGATGGTAGTGCATGCCTATAATCCCAGCACTCAGGAGGCTGAGGCAGGAGGATCACTACAAGTTCAAGGTCAGCCTGGGCTACATAATGAGTTCAAGACCAGCCTGAACTACATGGCAAGACCCTGTTAAAAGAAAGAAAGACATATACATTAATTATAGGCACACACCTATAATCCCAGCACTCTGGGAGGCTGAGGCCGAAGGATCACAAATTTAGGCCCAGTCTGGGTAATTTAGCAACTTAGTGAGAGTTTGTCTCAAATAAAAATAAAAGGGCCGGGGATTTAGCTCAGTGCTTCTGGCACCTGACGAGCAAGCACCAAGTCCCAAGTTTGATCCCCGGTACCAAAAAAAAGAACAACAACAACAAAATAAAAATTAAAAAAAAAAAAGTGCCTTGAATAAATGATGATAAAGTAGTATGCTGTAGTTGGTATAAAATGGACAGTGAGCCATAGCCCCACCCTGCCCCGACACTGGGGTCACCTTGGGCAAGCCCTAGTTTCCCCATCTAATGAAGGTTTGGGTAATGGATTTATAGTCCATGGCATTAGTGACAAAATGTGCCTTCAGGACTGATTTTTTTTCTCTGATTGGTGCTGGTAGGAGTGGGATGTGGTGAGAGACTGGGACCCTTGTCCTTTTATGGGGAACTGGAGAGCCCCCGCCCCCTGGATTTCAGACCTGTGAACAACGAGGGCAGTCCAGGTCCCCTAGTGGCTGGAGGCTTGGGCTTAGGAGGGGCAGCAGCTGAGCTAGAACTATTGGATGCGTCTCTGTGTTGGGAGTAGAGCCAGTTCCCAAAGGGCAAATGCTGGGGCCCAACATGGCTACTTCTCTGACCAGCCCCTTGTGTCCTCAGCAGCCAGGTGAGAGTGGGGTGAAGCCTCTTGTGCTTCTTCCTGTGTGTGCATCTGGTTGTGTGGGGCAGACTGGGAACTGGCTCTGGCTACGTCCAAGTGTTCGTAGGTTGAGGCCTGCAGGTGGCCTGGTATTGCCCATCAGTTCCCTGAAGCAGAAACAGGTTCACTAACAGAGCTAGCTCAGCCTGGCATGGTGGCACTCGCCTATAATCTCAGCACATGGGAAGCTGGGCATAAGAATGTCTGATGGTAGCCAGGCATGGTAGTGAATACCTGTAATCCCAGCACTCTGGGAGGCTGAGGAAGGAGAATAGCATGACCCTATTTTAAAATTAAAATATTAAAGGGCTGGGGATGGTAGCCTACTGTGAAGGCCCTGGGTTAAATCTCCAATACAAAAGGAAAAAAAAAAAGGAAGAAGAAGAAAAAGAAGCAGAGAGGTTGGTATGTCTCTGGGTATCTTCAGCCAAGGAGATTCTGGAGCCAGACCTCTGTGTGTGTGTGTGTGTGTGTGTGTGTGTGTGTGTGTGTGTGTGTGTGAGAGAGAGAGATATGTGGAGGAGGACATCCCTCAGTTGTGCCTCCCTACCTGCTTAGTTCTGCAGGAGGGGAACCTCAGGGTGCAGCTTTGGAGTTGAATTCAGCTGGCCAATGGGAGGAGTATGTAAAAAATGTGTATATAGCCCTTTAAAGTTTATAAAGTCCATTTTAATTAGCTAGTTTGTTTTGCAGTACTGGGGATTGAACCTAGGGCACCACACGTGCTAGGCAAACATTCTACCACTGAGCTACATTCCTACCCCTTTTAAAGTTTTATTTTCAGACAGGGTCTTATTAAATTGTCCAGCCTGACCTCAAACTTGCACTCTTCCTGTCTCAGTCTCCTGAGGAGTTGAGATTACAGGTGTGTGCCTCCATGCTGGGCAAGCCCATTTCAATTTACCAACAGCTTTAGTGTTTATCAAGCCCTTTGTCATCCCTGTGATCTCACTTCCTTTTTACAACTCTGCTTTGAGGCAGGCAGCACATTCCCTCTTGCAAATAAAAATCTCAAGGCTCAGAGTTGGGAAGAGACTCACTCAAGCTGGTGGGTGGCACTGCTGAGTCCAAAGCCCAAATCTGATTCCAATGGCTGGGCTTTGTCTCCAGTCACCCCTGGTAGCTTCTTCCAAAAGAGATGTAGCTGGCTTGGTGTATGGCTGATTCACTCACTTTTTTTTTTTTTTTTTTAAATTTTTAGACAGGGTCTTGCCATTTAGTCCTGACTGGCCTCAAACTCACAGCAAATCCTCCTGCCTCAGCCTCCTGAGTACTGACTGGGTTTATAGGTGTGACCACCACACCTGGCTCACCTGCTTGTTAAAGTTTTCTGAGGACAGTGGGGAAGGGAGCTCACAGCTATTGAGTAAATTGCTTCTTTCAGATCTTACAACTCCTGGCACTAGCCTGAACCCTGAAATAACTGATAGCCTGTTTTCCTGTTTGTTACATGCTACTTGTTTGCAAAGTTAAAGCCGGGATGCTGATAACTCTTAGCTGATGAGCAAAGATTCCTAGTCACTGGGACTGGTGGTAGTGGCTCTGGGTTATCGGGTTCTGGGATGCTGGTGTCTTGATTTCCAGGTTCTTTCTGTCTTGAACAAAGAATGGAATGAAACAAGCAAAAATGGTAACGAAGTTTATTTGAAAAATTAAAAGTGAAGGGTAAGGGAGAAACTGGCTCTGCAGAGTGAACTTGGGGCGAGGAAAAGTAAAAATAAAGACCAAAATAAAAGTACAGTGGACCCTTGAGTTACAACTGGCCTGACATATGAACAACCTGGGTTATAACTGGAATTTTAGTTTTAACTTACAACCAAAGTCGTTTTGTTTTGTTTTTTTGTACCGGGGTTCGAACTCAGGAGCTTGCAAATACCAGGCAGGCAGCAGTCAAAGTCTTGAGTTATGACCTGAATACTGGCTGCTTATGCTTCCAGATGGTCTCAGATACAGATTTAACCCTTAAAGAGTTCTGGAAGGAACATTACAACAGCCTTTCCTGTGTGGAGTTCATTGAGAAATCCTGGGCCAATGTCTCTCTAAGGACACTGAGATCTGCCTGTATATAGAAGAGAGACTTTGAATGCTGTGTAGAGGATCCTGAGCCTTCTGTTGACCAACTTGAGTTACAACCGGCCCTTGAGAATGAATTGAGTTTTTAAGTCCACAGTACAACCTGGGGGACACAGAGTAGGCTTCCATGAGGGAAGCCATGGTAACAGGCTCTGCATGCATGGCATCTGTGTCCTTTTCTCCATTCCACACATTGCAGGACCCATAAGAAGTCCAGATATGGGGCCTTGGGTATTATCTGGACCTTCACTGCAGTGGGTGTGGAAGGGTACCTTCCATTTTGGCTTCAATTGGTCTGCGGGAGTCCCTGTCCAAATTTTTATGAGCGCTTGGTCTCCAGGACCGACAGTAGGTGGTCTGCCCGGGCCAGGAGCTGGCAGGACTCTGTTCCCATACATTTGGGTAGCTTGTACTTGGCTCAGATAAATGAGATATTGTAAGAGTCCTGTGGTCTCTCATCTGCTGCCATAGCAGAGGATAGAAATGTCCTCCCATATAATATCTCAAATGGACTCAAATTTAACCCAGTTTTGGGCATGTTACATACCCTCATAAGTGCTACTGGTAGCAGTCAGAACCAGGACTCAGACATCTCGTGGCAAAGTGTTGCCGGAGCTTGGTTTAGGGTCTGGTTGGCGATTTGTACCTTTTCAGAAGTTTGAGGATCATTTTCCACATAGGAATTTTATAGTTTGTTACTATGTCCCCTGAGGAAGTTCCCAGAATTGTTCCTCAGGAACTGGGAATAACACTAGGGTCTTAAAGGGGCTGTAAGGTTACCATTTTGCTTCCCTATCAGCCTTTTGATTTCCCAAGGAGACTTCAGACTCTTTCCACTTTTTTTTTTTGAGACAGACAAGGTCTCACTATATAGTTCAGGCTGGCCTTGAGCTCACTATATAGACAAGCCTGGCCTTGAACTCATGGTGATCCTCCTGCCTCAGCCACCTGAGTGCTGGGACTATAGGCATGTGTCACCACACCCAGCCAGACATGTCTCTTTGGTGCCCTTTCCAGTGCATGATTGTGATCTGCTTGGGAAGATGCACTGCCTTTAGGAATTGTAGAATTTTCTGCTTGTGCTTTATAGATGATTGCTTATTAGTCAGTAAGCCTCTTTATTTTCAGATTGCTGCAGGGACATGTAGCACCAGAAAGGCATATTTGAAGCCTGGATATTTAACTTTTTGCCTTTTGCTAATATCAATTCCCAAGTAAGAGCTATTAGTTCTGCCTTTTGAGCAGAAGTTCCTGTGGGAAGAGGTTTAGCTTCAATGACCTGTTGTGAACTGACAACTGTATAACCCACCTGTCAGTGTCCTTCTTGGACAAAAGATATTTCTATCAGTGAACCACATCTCCTCAGGTCTTGGAGGGGCAGGTCACTGATGTCCTGCCTTACTTGAATAGGTCTGAGAGATCACTTGTTCACAAGAGTGGCTAACTTCTGGGCCTGTAGGCATCAAAGAGGCAGGGTTAAGGGTAGTGCAAGTTTTTATAATAACCTCAGGGATGTCTAAGAGCATGGCCTCATACTTGGTAAGCCATTCCCCTGTTAACCACAAGTAACCTTTTTCTCCAGAATACCTCTGACCTGATGGGGAGATAGGATGACTTCTAGTCTCTATTCTGAAGTCTTCTTCTGTTAGCATAGCTGTAGCTGCTATTACTCTCAGGAAGGGTGGCCATCTAGTAACCACTCCACCTAACTTTTTTGGATAGTATGCCACTGGATGGGGTTTTTGTCCCACCCTTTGAGTCAAGACCCCTAAACCAGTTCATGAAGCTTTTCTCTTGTGTTTTCTTTCTTTTTTATTTCTATTTCTTCTTTCATTCTTTTTTTTTTTCTTTCAGTTCTGGAGATTGAGCCCAGGGCCTCATGCATGCTGGGCAAGTGCTCTGCCACTGAGCTATGTGTCTAGCCCTTCTGTGTTTTCTTCTAGGAGTTTTATGGCTTCAAGTCTTTAATCCATTCTGAGTTAATTTTTCTGTATGATATAAAGTAAGATTCAATCCTCCTTTTGTTTCAAGTGTATGTCTAGTTTTCCCAGTGCCACTTGTTGAAGAGACTATAATTTCCTCATTGTGTAGTCTTAGTATCCTTGAAAAGACTATTTGACCATGTACCTGAAGTTTATCTCTGGGATCTCTATTGATCTGTATTTATGCCAATACTGTACTGTTTTAATTATTTTAGGTTTGTAATATGTTTTGAAATCAGAAAGCATGAGGCCTCTAGCTTTGCTTTTTGTCATTGTTGTTGTTTTGTTTTTTTGAGACAGGATCTCACTTTGTAGTTCATGCTGGCCCTGAACTTACTATGTAGCCCAGGCTGGCCTTACTCATGATGATCCTCCTGCCTCAGCCTCCTGGATGCTGGGATTATAGGTGTGTACCACCATGCCTGGCTTTGTTCTTTTTCAAGATTGTTTTGGCTGTTTTAGGTCCTTTGAGATTCCATTTGAATTTTAGATTTTTTTCTATTTCTGTAAAAAATGACAATGAAAATTTAAATTTCATTGAATCTATAGATTGCTTTGGGTAATATGGATATTTTTACAGTATTAAATCTTCCAAGCCATGAGCTCAGTATATTATTCTATTTTGTTGTGTTGTCTTAAATTTCTTTCAGTAGGGCCAGGGATTTAGCTCAGTGGTTCTGCTGCCTGCCTCACAAGCGTAAGGTCCCAAGTTTGATCCCCGGTACCAAAAAGAAAAAGAAATTTCTTTCAGCAACGTTTCATAGTTTTCAGTGCACAACATTTTTGCCCCCTTGTTTAAGCTTATTCCTGAGTGTTTTATTCCTTTGGCTTCTATTACAAATAGTATTGTCTTCTTAATTTCATTTTCTTTTAGACCCATTTAAAAATCTTCATTTTGCAATAAGTAAATGGAGACTCAGGGTCATAATGACTTTGTGGGTTCAGAGAGGATTTGATTCTAACTCCAAGGCTGCCAGGCAGGAGTTAGATGGGCACAGAGAAGACCTTGCAGTCTCTTTGCCCCATTATTTTCCTGACTTAAGTGAGCAAAGATAAAAGCAGGGTCCCAAGCAAACAGCATCTCTTCCTGGAGCCTGTAGCATCTGCAGCTCCTGTTTTCAGGCCCCAGGACAGGCCTGTGAATAGAAGAGTTGGTTAAGGAGTGGCTGGCATCTAGCAGGTCCACAGCTTGGCTTAGGAGACTCAGCATGGTCTTTGGAATTCAAGATCCCTTCTTGCCACTTCCCACTTGAGTGACTATGGACAAGTCTGATCATTTCTCTAACCTCAATTTCTTCCCAGAACAACAGGCATCTTCTCTGGAAAAATGGGTGTAAAGCCCATCTTACAAAGCTGATTTAAGCAGGAAATATGATCATGGATAAGCAATGTCTGCACATCCCACTAGGAAGTAGTGCCCAGAGCCCTGAGTTTAAGTGGGCTCTCTCTGGCTGCCCTTCATCTGTACATTCCTTACAGAGCATGGAGTCTTGAATCAAAGCAGATGTGCCCACATGGAACCTGTGTGTGTCCTACCCCAACTTTTAGCCCATGCTCTGTTGGTAAATGCACTCTCAGGCCTGTGGAGCTTCAAGGAGCTGCTGGTATAAGAAATATGGATGGACTCGGGCATGTCTAATTTATATCCATAGAATTTAGACATTTCTGTCTGTTTTCTTCTTAGTTTGGTATTAAAATTTTTTTAGACATTTCTATTCTTGGCCTTTATTGATTTCACAAATGTCAAGGGCTGCAATGATTGGTAAATCCACATTTGTGACCCACAGTCTGCACAGAGGAATTAACCAGCAAGGACTTTCCTCTGCCAGTTCCTTTCCCCTCTGACCAGCCAACAGTGGATGGGAGTCCCTTCTCCAGGCTCCTAAGGGGCAGAGAGTGTTCGTGGGGGTGGAGGACAGGTCTGTGACACTGAGTGGTTTGAGCCTCTGCCTCCTCCTTCCTCCAAATGCTCATTCTCTTCCTAAGCTTTTAAAAGCTTTGTTGGCCTTACCTGGAGGCCCTGTCTGGAGCTGGTGGGAAAGGCTATGTGGGAGTCAGAGTTCCTGGGCCTGAGGTTACCCATTCCAAGCAGCTGGGCCAATAGGAAGAGACCTGGCCCTCTGTGGCTCGGGTCCTGTTCTAGCCGCTTTGCATTCTTATCTTTAGAACCATCGTTAAGATTGTAAGATTTTGCAAATGAAGAACTAGAGACTCAGAGAAGTGAAGTCACTTTATACAGCGAGTAAATGGTGAGGCTTTTCTTCCCACCCCGTCCACTCCCACTTTGCTTACCCCAGAGAAATTGTATACATGTTCCCATACCCACACCCGTCCCTGGGACTGGGGATTGAACACTGGGACTCTCTCTCTCTCTCTCTCTCTCTCTCTCTTTTCTTTTTCTTTCTTTTTTGGTTGTTGTGTTTTTTTTAAATTTTGAGACAGGGTCTCACTAAGTTGATAAATTGCCCAGAGTGGGTTTGAACTTGCAATCCTCCTGTCTCAGCCTCCTAGCATTGTAGGATTACAGGTGTGCACCACCATACCTGCCTAGGTACACGTATCTTTGTGCCAGGCTCCTTGAACAGTTGTCAGTGGCTTATTCACTCTCTAGTGAGAGTAAAAGACGAAACAGATCAAGTCCTTGCTCTCAAGAAGCTCCAAGCCTGGTAAGGAAATAGCCACAGAAATCAGCATTTAAAACATATTAACTGGGTGTAATGCCTCATGCCTGTAATCTCAGCATCCTGATAGGCCAAGGCAAGAGGATTGCAAGTTTGAGATAAACCTGAGAAGCTCCATGACACCCCTCAAAAAGAAAAAAAGTGTCAGATGCTATCCTGAAGAATGTACCCACTGTACTTACTGCCATGGTGATCCACAGAAGGAGGTAACTCCTGTCTGTGGCTAGGTCTTAAAGGTTGAGTAAGATTTTTCTAGGTAAAGCAGTGGGCACAAGGCATGTGCAAAGGCACAGATGTTTGAAAAGAATGGGAGTTTTACAGAGGAAGCAAGCTGTTTAGCATGGGTAGGGTAGAGGATGAGCAGCAGGCAACTGTGGGAGATGAGGTGGGGAAGGAGCGCAGACTTTATTTTGGGTAATGGGGAACCATGAAAGGTGTTACATCAGATGAGTATAGAGCTGGCATGTGTTGAACATAGTACTTCTCAGACTGTAGTGTGTATGCAAAGTGTTTGTTTGTTTTTCGGTACCAGGGATTGAACTCAGGACCTTGCACTTGCCGGGCAGGCATGGTGCCACTGAGGTACATCCCCAGCCCTACAAATCACTTGGGAATCTTGTTAGGATGCAGATTCTTTTTGTTTGTTTGAGACAGCATCTTGCTATGTAGTTCATGCTGGCCTTGAACTTACTATGTAACCCATGCTGGCCTCAAACTCATGGTGATCCTCCTGTCTCAGCCTCCTGTGTCCTAGGATTACAGGTGTGCTACCACACCCAGCAAAAATGCAGATTCTGATACAGTAGATCTGGAGTGGGACCCAAGAGTCTGCATTTCTAACAAGTTTGTATGTAATGCTGATGCTCTGGTCCAAGGACCACAATTTGAATAGTGAGGTGGTACAGAGCTCACTCAGCTTTGTGGGATAGCTGCTCAGGGGAGTAGGCAGTCCTGTCCATTGCTAAGGAATTGTTCTCTTAACAAGTATTTACCAAACTCCTGTTCTGGCCAAGATGTCATTGAGTGATAGGGTTGGAAAGAAGAATTGAAAATGCCACTCACTGGCTCATGCTACTGTTCTCTCTCTCTTTTGTTTGTTTGTTTCTTTCTTTCTTTTGTTCATTTGTTTGTTCATTTGTTCTTTCTTTCTCTCTCTCTCTCTCTCTTTCTTTCTTTCTTTTTGTTTTTTGAGACAGTCTTGCTCTGTAGTTCAGGCTGGCCTTGAACTCACCATGTAGCCCTGGCTGGCCTCGAACTTGCAGCAATCCTCCTGCTTCAGTCTCCCGAGTGCCTGGGATTACAAGCATGTGCCACAACTTCAGGCTCCCTTTCTCACTTTCAAAGTGGTCACTCTCTCTGCCTCACCTCCTGCCCTCTCTCCCCTGCCCAACAGCTAGAGGGAGTCTGATCACATTACTTACACGGGCTCAAATTGAGATTTTTTCCAACTTTACAGTGGTGCAAAAGTGATGTGCATCAGTAGAAACCGTAATTCAAAGTTTGAATTTTGGTATTTCCTGGGTGACAACATTAGGTGCAACGCTCTCACAATGCCAGGCTCAGCAGGAGTCACAAGTGGGGGAACAATCGATGCTGCTTGGTATAGTGTTGCTAAGTTACAATGTGTCCTAGGTTAGGTGCAATAAATGAATTTTCATTTATGCTAGTTTCAACTTATGGTGGGTTCATCAGGATGTAATCCCATTGTGAGTCGAGGGGCATCTGTACACACTCCTTTGCATGAGATTCAAGGCCCTTCCTGTGTTGACCTACGTCACTTTCTTCGCTCTTTCTCTCCTCACCCACCTTGGAGTTTATGTTTTAGCTAAACTGAATGAATGCTGCAGGCTCTCACTCGATGGGGTGCCTCTTCTCCCA
Source organism: Heterocephalus glaber (assembly GCF_000247695.1). The sequence goes on along the minus strand of NW_004624764.1, from coordinate 12,005,918 downwards.
CTCTCTCAGGGCTCTGCAGTGCGGGGCCCCTCTGCCTGCACCTCCTCTCCTTGCTTTATCAGGCCAGATCCCTGTCCTCCCTCAGCTCAGGCAGGAGGCCATTCCTCAGCCTCAAGTCTGGGTGACAGGTGACGTCTCAGCATTCCCACCACACTTGCTATGTCCTTCACCAGGGCTCTTACCACATGTGTGATTCTGAAAGTCACACTTGCAAAGTGGGCCCAGGGCAGGGACTGGATCTGCTCTCCTGAGTCCTCAGCTCCCCGCTGCAGTCAGGAGCTGAGAGCCTTGTCCACCGAATGCACAAATGAGCTACTATGTTGGCGTCGGCGAGTTGGGACCCACATGTGCTGTTCTCGTGCTGAGATATTTTTCTTTGTTAACCAAAATTGATGTAGCAAATAAACGTAATGAAGTAAATATATTAAAAAAATTTTTTTTGGTGAGTACTGGGGATTAAACCCAAGGGCCTCAAGCATGCTAGGCAAAGGCTCTGCCACTGAGCTACATCCCTGGCCCTTTTAATTTCTGACATGAAATTTGCTAAGTTGCTCAGGCTGGCCTCCAATTTGTGATCCTCCTGCCTCACCTTGTGGAATAGCTGAGATTACATGTGTGTGCCACCCTGTTTGGTTCAAAAATATCACAAGTTTATTTATAATTTTTTTTTGTGGCACTAGAGATTGAACCTAGGGCCTGAGTCATGGTAGACAAGTGCTCTACCCACTGAGCTATCTCTTCAACCCAACATCAAAATTTGAGGCTGAGGCAAAAGAATCACTAATATTCCTTTGGATTTTTAAAAAATATTGCATTAAAATATTATTTATCTTGATTGCTGAAAATTTGGTGCCCCCTTAGACTTTGCACCCAGTGGATGCTTCCCTGCCTCACCTTGGTCCTGGCCTTGGGGGAAAGACCTTCTCAACAGGCCAGGGCAGACATAGTGCAGGCAGCAGGGCCCAGATGTCCTAGATTGGGTCCAATGGCAAGAGATTTTCTGGAGATAATTGTCCTCACCCCACTGAGGCGGAGCCCAAACCAAGAGGGCACTTGCTGCGTGGGTGGTGGGTAGGGACACAACTTCCCTGAAGACCCAAACTGAGCACCTTGCCCTGTTCAGCTAGGGCTGCCTGCACCTCAAGCCTCTCAGAAAGGGCCTGGCTGGAAGTGCCTCCTCCCCTCAGTCACAGGAGGGTGACTTAGGCCTAGTGAGCCTTGATTCTAATATATTGTAATTCTGTGAGGGTCCAGCAGGAGGAAGAAACAAGGCCAGTCCCAGATGAATGCACATCTTGGGCTCAAATCAGAGGAGGCTGAGACTGTGGAGCAGTGATACTCAAATTCTTTGGTTCCAGGAATTTTTTCTACCTTAGAAAATTATTGAGGGTCCCAAAAAGCTTACAGTTAGATGTGTTTTATCTATCAGTGTCTATGTTGTTAAGAATTAAAACTGACTGGATATGGTGGCACACACCAGCAATTTGGGAGACTAAGGCAGGAGAATTACACATTTCAGACCAGCCTAGGCAATTTAACAAGACCTTGTCTCAAAATTAAAAAAAAAAAATAAAAGGGCTGGCTTCATAGCTCTGTTATAGAGCACCTCTGGGTCCAATGCTTAGTACCACAAAAACAAACAACAATAAAGCTCCTCAGAAAACAAGGCTGGGGATTTAGCTCAGTGGTTCTGCCGCCTGCCTCAGAAGCCCAAGGTCCTAAGTTCAATCCCTGGTACCAAAAAAAAAAAAAAAAACCAAACACTAGGGCTGAGGATATAAGATACGTGGTAGAGTGCTTGCCTACCTTGGGTTCCATTCCCAGCCTTAAAAAAAAAAAAAATCAAGACTGACATTCTAAAATAACTTCATTTTTAAATAAACAAATCCAATGATATACTCTTTTCATCTTAATATAAATAACATTTTTAGGGAAAAAATGAGATTTTCTAAAACAAACAATTTAGGGAAAAGTGACATGGATTTACATTGTTTTTAAACCTCTTTAATGTTAGGCTTGATAGAAGACAGCTGGATTCTCATCTGTGTTTGCATTCAATATTTTGTGCTATGTTTGGGTGGGTTTTTTTGTTTTGTTTTGTTTTTGAGACAGGGTCTTGCTATGTAGTTCATGGTGGCTTTGAACTCACTATGTAGCCCAGGCTGGCCTCAAACTCATGGTGATCCTCCTGCCTCAACCTCCTGAGTGCTGGGATTATAGGAGTGCACCAACACAAACTTTTTTTTTTTGGTACTGGAGACTGAACACAGAGCCTTGCACTGAGCTACATGCCTAGCCCTTTTTTATTTTTTATTTTTTGACAGGATCTCACTAAGTTGCTCATATTGGGCTTGAATTTACCATTCTCCTGTCTCAGCTTCTTAGAGTGCTGGGGTTACAGGTGTGCATCACCACACCTGATACCTTAAAACTTTTGATCAATATTGGTCAGTGATTTTGTAGAATGTCTCACAATTTGGGTTAGATGGGCTATTTTTTTGTTGTTGGTGCTGTGGTTGAAACCCAGGTCCTTGCATGTGGCAGGACTGAGCTATGTCTGCAGTCTTATAGGATATTTTTCACAATTAAATTTAGATTATGTGTTTTGGGCAAGAATACCCAAGTGATATTGTATTCTTTTCAGCACATTATATCAGGGGTACATAGTGATATGTCATATTAATGAGATGTTCATTCTGATGATTTGGTTAAAGTTTTATCTGGATTTCTCACTTCATACTGTTTTAAATTGTATTCAAAATATTTAAATTACCCAGGGACAATGGTGCATATATATATAAAACCCTAGCTACTCGGGAGGCCAAAGGAGAAGGATCACAGGTTTGAGGCCAGGCTGGGCCACTTAGTCAGAACCTGTTGCAAAATAAAATAAAAATAAAAAGCTGGGGATACAGCTCAATGATAGAGTGCTTGCCTACCATATATAAGGCCCAGGGTTCAATCCCCCAATACAGCAATAAGGAAAGAAAGAGAGAAAGAAAGAAAGGAAAGAAGGAAGGAAGGAAAGGAGGGAAGAAAGGAGGGAAGGAAGGAAGGAAGGAAGGAAAAGCTGAGCATGGTGGAGGATACCTATTATCCCAGCACTCTGTGAGGCTGAGGCAGGAAGACTGCAAGTTCCAACCCAATCTGAGCAACTTAGCAACTTGATGAGACCTTGTGTCAAAATCCTTAAAAAGTTTAAAAAGGGCTGAGATTGTAGCTCAGTGCAAAGGCCCTGTATTCAACCCCTCAGGAGAGCAAAAATACATACATAGATACAAATAAAAAAATAAATTACTAAGATAATAAGTGCTCCTAAAAAGTTCAAACAAGTTTATTTAGGGCAAATAAACTTCTTATTAAGCCTATTTATAGTAGATAAATTAAATAAACCACTTATTTTTAAAAGTTTTATTTTATTTTATCCCATTTCCACCAGTTACAAAAGCTTTGTTTCCATTTTTTCCTTTATTTTCACTTTTTTTCTTGTCCCTTCCTTCCTTTCTCCCTTCCTCCTCCCTCGTTCCCCTTCCCATTTGAACAATTTCTTCCCATTTCTCCATATTTATTATACATTTTAAGTCCTTATTTCCACTTTCAGTTCTCACACCAGAGAAACAATATGGTATTTAAACATGTGTGTCTGATTTATTTCACTTAAGAGTATGGTCTCAAGGTCCATCCATTTAGTTATAAATGTCTGAAGCCCATCCTAGTCCTCCATTGTATAAAAAAACCCCACATCTCCCTTATCCATTCATCGGTTGATGGGCATTTGGGCTGTTTACAAGATTTAGCTATCACAAATTGTGCTGCTATAAACATGTGTGCACATACATCCCCGTGGTATGATGCTTTTAATTCTTTCAGAAAGATACCAAGAAGGGAAATACCTGGGTCAAATGGAACCTTTAGTTTTAGTTTTTTGAGAAATCTCCACACTGATTTCCATAGTGGCTGTATCAGTCTACACTCCCATCAACAGTAGAGAAAGTTTCCTTTTTCCTCACGGCCCCACCAGCATTTGTTATTGGTTGATTTCTTGATAATAGCCATTCTTTCTGGAGTGAGATGGAATCTCAGTGTTGTTTTAATTTGCATTTCACAAATGACCAGTGATGTTGAACATTTTTTCATATATTTATTTGCCGTTTCTACTTCTTTATTTGAGAAGTGTCTTTTCATTTCAGATGCCCATTTTTTGGACTGGAAATAAACCTCTTATTAAGGCTCCTTACCACTGCCAACCTATTCACACACACATATGTGATTAGCTCATACCAAACGTCTTCTGTTACTTTTTTGTTTCTTTTTTTAACATAATGGTATTATCTAAGGACAGCTTTCCATGTCAGTACACTTAGATCTAACTCATTATTTCTAATGTCTGGCTAATATTTCATTCTCTAAATAATCCTAACAGTATACTTCTTTGTATTTCCAGGCTTTTTATGAGCATGTGAATTATTTATTTTGATTAGGCCCGGGCTAGTTAGACCTACTAGCCACATTGAAATTGTATGCAACTTTATTTTATGTATGTATATATATATATGTATTTATTTATGGTGCTGGGAATTGAACACTGGACCTTGTGCATGCTAGGCAAGAGCACTACCACTGAGCTCCAGATTTTAAATTAGTTTTTATTTAATTATTGTTGGTTTTTTGTTTTTGTTTTTTTGAGACAGGGTCTCACCATGTAGTTCGGGGTCACCTTGAATTCACTATGTAGCCTAGGCTGGCCTCAAACTTGTGACCATCCTCCTGCCTCCCAAGTGCTGGCATTACAGGTGTGTACCTCCGCACCTGGCTAAATTAGTTTTTATTTTTATTTTTTGAGACAGGGTCTTGTTATGCAGTCCAGGTTGGCTTTGAACTCACTATGTAGCCCAGGCTGGCCTCAACTTGTAGCAAAATTCCTGCCTTGGCCTCCCGAGTGCTGGGATTACAGGCATCTGCCACCACACCCAGCTAAATTATTTTTTAATATAGAACAAATTTACTATTAATTTTTAAATTTCAAATCTACAGAAAAATGTTCAAATTTTATTATAAAAATTAAAGTTTTTATAATAAAAATTTTATGCATTTATCACTAGAAATAGATTTGTAAAAACATTATTTTATGTAGAAATTAGGAAAAAAGCTGCAAGTTAATTGGAAGATACCATTGATTTTAGAGGGTTTTTTTTTTTTTTTTGGTACCGGGGATCGAACCACTGAACTAAATCCCTGGCCCTGACTTTAGAGTTTTAAAATATGCAAAATGGGAGTGTCTCAGTCTGTTAATATTGCTGTTACTGGAGTTCTGGAATTCAGTGGGCTCCTTCTACAAATTCTTTCCAGGTTCTTGTTCTGAACAAAGAATTGGACAAAACAAGCAAAAATGGTAGTGACTTTTACATTTATTAAAGGTGGGAAAAGGAATACATTCTGCAGTGAATGCAGGCCAATTAAAGTGGAAAAGAAGTACTCTCTGCAGGGTGACTGGGCCACTGAAAGTGCTTTCGGTGGCTACAAGGTTAATGTCTGCCATCTTTTGTATTCCTCATTCTGATATCAGATCTAGAATGTCCTATCAAAAACTTGCTTGATTTCATGACAGAAGAATTGAGATAGCTTTTTCTGATTGGTCTCAGGTGCAGGAGCTCTGTGTCCTGGAGCTCTGTGATTGACAGGTCATATGTCCTGGAGCTCCAATTAACAGGTCATGCTCACTTGCCCAGCCAACTAGCCATGCCCTAGTCTCCTGCCTCACTGCTATAACAAAATACTTGAGACTGGGTAATTTACAAAGAACAGAAATTTATTTCTCACCATTCTAGAAGCTCAAAGTCAGGGTTCTGTGTCTGGATGAGGCCTGGTATCTGCTTCCAAGATGGCATCTTGAACTCTGTGTCTTTTCCTGGTAGAAGGGATGGAAAGACAAAAGATCAAAAGAAAATGTATCCTTTAACCCTGAGCCCTTTTATATTGGTACTGATCCTATTTCTGAGGGCTCTACCTTCATCACTTCCCAAAGCTCATATCTCTGAATACTGTTGCAGTGGGGATTAAGTTTCAACATGAATATTTTTGAGAGGGACTCTATCATTCAAACCATAACAGGGAATCTTGGAATTGGTGAAGTAGGATAGTTGCTTCTTGGCTTTTTATTAATCAGAATCTTTGCATGGTCTTCCAGGCACTGCCAGGACCCTATGATCAGCTGACTCTTGCAGCCCAGACCCATGGAGTTAAATAGCTCTTCCCGTGTGGATTCAGAGTTTCGATACACTCTCTTCCCAGTTGTTTATAGTGTTATCTTTGTGCTGGGGATCATAGCCAATGGCTATGTGCTGTGGGTCTTTGCCCGCCTGTACCCTTCCAAGAAACTAAATGAGATAAAGATCTTCATGGTAAACCTCACTGTGGCTGACCTGCTTTTCCTGATCACCCTGCCACTGTGGATCGTCTACTACTCCAACCAAGGGAACTGGATTCTACCCAAATTCCTTTGTAACCTGGCTGGCTGCCTCTTCTTCATCAACACCTACTGCTCTGTAGCCTTCCTGGGAGTGATCACCTATAACCGCTTCCAGGCGGTAAGACATCCCATCAAGACGGCTCAAGCCACCACCCGAAAGCGTGGCATCGCTTTGTCCTTGGTCATCTGGGTGATCATTGTGGCTGCTGCATCCTACTTCCTTGTCATGGACTCCACCAACATAGTGTCCAATAAGGCAGGCTCAGGCACCGTCACTCGCTGCTTTGAGCATTATGAAGAGGGCAGCGAGCCTGTCCTCATCATCCACATCTGCATTGTGCTCGGCTTCTTCATTGTCTTTCTACTCATCCTCTTCTGCAACCTGGTCATCATTCGCACGCTGCTCACCCAGCCAGTGCAGCAGCAGCGCAATGCTGAGGTCAAGCGCCGGGCGCTGTGGATGGTCTGCACCGTTTTGGCAGTGTTCATCATCTGCTTTGTGCCACACCACATGGTACAGCTGCCCTGGACCCTCGCTGAGCTGGGGAAGTGGCCGAGCAGCAACCACCAGGCTATTAATGATGCCCATCAGATCACCCTCTGCCTCCTTAGCACCAACTGTGTCTTAGACCCTGTCATCTACTGTTTCCTCACCAAGAAGTTCCGAAGGCACCTCAGTGAAAAGCTTCACATCATGCGGAGCAGCCGGAAATGCTCCCGGGTCACCACTGACACAGGCACAGATGTGGCCATTCCAATCAACCACATTCCTGTCAATTCCCTCAAAATTTAGTCCCTGCTTACTGGGGTCAGGCCCAAAGTCTTCTCTTCCATGAGCAGCATGGATGAGGCAGGGGAAAGAAGAGACATCTACTATAGTCACCTCCTCCTTGGGCAGCGGTGGCCCGTTGAATATAAAGGCTACCTCACACAGGCAGGGATGATGGCTGTGCTGGACTGCTGGAGAATCCAGAACTTGAACAAACACCTTCATCCACTTTTGGGCACATCATGACCTCACCCTGCGCCCCTGGGTCTGATGGGGTTAGGAGGAACATGGGGGTCAGGAATAGACTCTGATGCATGCCCAGTTCATCCCATTGGGGTAGCAGCCTAAAGCTTCAGGCAGTGACTCCCAAGCGCCAAAGGCAAGGTGGGAAAGAGACTCTTTCCTGGCTGTGTGGAAAGATCTTTAGGGCAGAAGTTTGATCTAGGATTGTGTCTTTCTCTTTCTACTCACAGGTGCAGGTCTTTCCCAGGGGAAGTGGCCTGGTAGAATTTTCTGATTCAGCCAGCAAACCTGTACTGAAAGACAGCTACAGAAGGGAAAACATGAACAGAGCAAAAGCTAGGATGGGAGCTTAGTTCCTACACAAGACTTGCCTCAGGCCAGGTCAGCTCTCAGGGACTTAGAGAGAGGTGGCCTCTCCTTCATTTTTCTGCTTTAATAACAGACCCTGTGGGAGGACCTTCTGTGGGGCAGGAAGTCCCCACAGCAAAATTTGAGAGTGGTCAGGCCAGGGCAACTCAAAGTGCAGAGGCTTCCATGGGAACAGCACTTGGGCAGGAAGGGCCTGAGGTTTCTAGGTGGGAGAAGCCTACTTGATCTCTGGGAGGCCCCTCCTAGCCTAACTTCCTGGAGGTAGAAGGGACAGTTACAGTGGGATAGGCTGGCAGGTGTCAGCTTCTGTTGAGCTTCTCTAGACACCTGCTTGTGGTTTTTGGTAAGTATTCAAATGAGACTCCTCTTTCCCTTAGTCAAGTACTTGCAGTGTGAACCCCACAGCCTCAGACATGGGGCCTTGCAGGAGTTTTCCCTGGTGTCCAGTGCTTCTCTGAGAACTCTTCCTTCCTTCCAGCCAGAGTTCCATGAACTTGGGACTCTTGTTTTCTCTCTGCCAGGCAAGCACTGGATTGCTGATTTTGCTACATGTCTCCTAAAGGGCTAGTAGCCTGCTTGGGTCTGGGAGGGTAGCTGTGAGCTGGCCCTAGCTGATGGTGACCAGACCAGGTGGCCAGAGCAGCATTCTCAAGCTCTGGTGTCACGAAGACCCAAATTCAGTCTTGGATTTGTCACTTCCTGCCAAGGAACTGGGGACTCAATTTTCTACCTCTTAGTGTTGCCTGTGAGGTAAAACCTACCTCATTGGGTTGCTCTGAGCAACAAATGCCGAGAAAGACACCTCTTGGTCAGAGTGACTGCTCGTCCCAGACCCTCCCCTCTTCTCAGAACTTGGACCCTTCAGTCCTCCAGTAGGAGCTGAAAGAATAAGAGGTGGGCATCTGGATTCAGAGATGCTGCTTTAGGCTTTGCAGGCCACTTAGTCTGAGCTGTGAGTGTGTTTATGTGTGTTTGTGTGTGAAGGGGGTGGAGTGGGTGTGTGCAGGGGTTCTTCACCTGCCTGACTGTGGTAGAGAAAATGGCTCTGCTCACGGAGAAAATTTGCAGAGCAAAGCAGAAGCCAGAGAGAAGTGACAGGAGCATGGAGGGAAGAAGGGACAGATCTCCCAGGGGCCTGCTGGGTGGCTGTCCTCTGCGTACCTTCCATTGTGTCCAAGAGAGTCTTTTTATCTTGCTTAAACTGATTGGAATGAGTGTCTATTACTTGTAACCAGAAGTGCTACAAATAAAGTGTATGTCTATGTGCTAATGCACAGCATTTACATCTCTCCTTGCAAGCTCTGTAATGTCCATATATCAGCTGTAAGTTTACTTAATTAATATTTTTCTTTAAATTGAGTCAGTTTTTAAAACTCACATTTATCAAAAAAGAATTTATAATTGTAGGTGAAAAAATGCCACCTGCCACACCTAGAAGGTAAACATAAAAATGAAAATAAAACTATTAAAACTGTTGCTCTGTGTTCTGTCTGAAGTTACCCCATGTCCCCAGTGATTTGCAAAGCTCACTTCAGGAAACCCTGCTGTTGTGTGTATCAAGTGCCTGAAGTCTGCATTCAGTAAGTGCTCAATAAAGAATAACTGACAATTCTGAGATGGTGACTTGTGATTACCCCCTTGCTTTTCCTAGGATATTGTCCTAACATGTAGGTCTGGGTCTTACTTCCACCCAGGCCTCTGGGGTATGGCAAGAGCATACAGTTGGCCCTCTGTATCCATGGGTTCCACATTCCCATATTCAACCAATTGCTTGTTGAAAATATTATAGAAATAAAATCGGGTCTGTACTGAACATGTAGAGATTTCTTCCTTTGTCTCATTTCCTAAACAACACAATATGACAACTATTTATATAACATTTACATTGCTTTAGGCATCATAAGTAATCTAGAAATGATTTAAAGTAGTAAGAAGGGGGCTGGGGATTTAGTTCAGTGGTTCCACCACCTGGCCTGCAAGTGCAAGGACTTGAGTTCGATCCCCTGTACCAATAAAACCAACAACAAACAAAAAATAAAGTAATAGGAAGAGGTGAGGAAGATGTTTACAAATATTATGCCATTTGATTTAAGTGACTTGAGCATCTGAGGATCTTGGTATCCATGGGGGGCATGCAACCAAGCCCCTTTGGCACCCCAAGCTTGAGTGTAAGGTTGTAGCCATGCTTTGGCCCTGCTGATCTCATCACTGCCCCAAATACAGTCCCATTTATTTCCCCTGAAACCTTTGCCTGGTTATGAACTCAGGCTCATCTTCTGTTTGACCCAGCCCAGAGCACTCAGATTCCTCCAGGCAACATTTTAGGACTGGGAGGGCCCAACATTTTAGCTCTTAATTGCCAAGATTATTGAGGTTCATGCACGTCAGAGTCTGTCTCCCCTATCCTGTGGGGCAGGAATGTTATTTTAATCATCTATGAATCTAGTTTCCTATACACGGCCTGGAATTGAGATCTGCCTGTCACCAGAGCGTATGGCTTCCCCAGGGTGTAGCATAAACACATATTGCATAGATATACACTTATTTTGAACAATTTAAGGAGACTTTCCAGAGACAAAGGGGAAAGAAATTCAATACATGTTCTTTCAAAGCTCGATGGCCATATATGAAAGAAAGATACACAGAATTTTTAGAGGATCAGAACATTTTGGGGCTGGGAGGGTCCAACCTCTTCATTTTACTAAGAGGAATAAGGGGCCTGGAGGTGTTAAGTTATCACACAAGTTGCACAGAGTGGAACTGCAGCAAATGCAGGACTGGGTGTTCACCCGCATCTCTGTTCCTGCAGCAGTGTCAGAGATTATGGCAAAAGCTGAGTTGTAATTTTTTTCATGACCCTTCACTGCTTGGAACTTCCAAGGTATTCCACGTACCAGGAAGGTCTCACCTTGCATTTCCCCCTGGTCTCTTCCTTCTCCATTGTCCCAGGGAACTATCACAATCTCAGTTGGAAAACCCTTGGCTCCTGCAAGACCTGGTGTCATCAAGATGAGTAATAAACACTAGACTGGATAAGGACAGGTCACAGTTGATTAGAACTGGGCATGTTTATACTTATTTTTGCTTATCTATGCTAAGGCCACAAGGAGATATAATAAAATCTCTTGGAAGCTCCTGGGTTTTGCAGAGACTTGGTATTTCTGTGGAACAAATCATGTTGCCCATGTCATCTTGCCAGTGAGCGGTCTTCCCACTCACTTATCCATCTGTCCACCAACTGCCTGTCTATCCATCCATCTACCCCCACATTTAGAAAAAACTCCAAAAACTCCTATGGAGTGCCTATTTTGGTTCAGTGACTATGCTAAGCATAGTTATCTGTTATTTTACTGAAACCTCATACCCTCCCTGAAAAGTATGTGGTTCTATCCCCACATTAAAGAATAGAATAAACGGGTGTGGTTGCACCCAGTAATCCCAGCACTCTGGAAGGCTTGAGGCAGGAGGATAGCAAGTTCAAGCTCAGCCTGGGCAACTTTGTGACTTAGTGAGACCCTGTCTAAAAATAAAACATAAAAAACAGCTGGGGATGTAGTTCAGTGTAAAGTCTCCAGGTTCAATCCCCAGTACTGCAAATAAACAAGCAAATAAAAAAATTTTTTGTAGCTTAGTGTGAAAGCCCCTGGTTTAATGTCCTATATAGCAAACCGCCCCCCCCAACCCAAAAAGAATAAACAAGGACCCAAGCTGACTGACCAAGACAGTGGCTACCTTTCAGGTATTGATGCAGAAGGAAGGAGGCCTATGTTTTTGTTAAGCCCTAGTTATTTGCTTGCCACTTTCACTTATCTTTTCTCTTTGAGCACCTACCTATAGCCCTGTACAGAGTATTTTCATGCCTTGTATTAGCCAGATTTCTGTTGCAGTAGCAAAATACCTTAAAGAAAAAAAGGAATTTTAAATTTTTTATTTCATTTTTTTGGAGACAGAGTCTTGCGTTGTAGTTCAGGCTAGGCTTAAACTCACTATGCAGCCCAGGCTGGCCTCAAAGTTCCAGCAATCCTCCTGCCTCAGCCTCTCAAATGGTGCAATTACAGATGTGCACCACCATACCCAGCAGAAAAGGTTTATTTTTGACTCATGGTTTTAGAGGTTTCAGTCCATGGTCACTTGATTATATTGCTTCCGGACCTGTGGTGATGCAGAACATCATGGTGGAGAACACGTGGTAGAGCAAAGTGGCTTACCTCATAGTAGACAGGGGAGAGAGGGAGAGAGAGCAAGATATAGCCCCAGGGGGAATGCCCCTAAGATCTGTTCCTTCCAACTATGTCTCATCCCTTCAGTTTACATCCTCCCCATAGCCCATCAGATTATGAAATTTGTGATGGATCAATCCATTGATGAGATCAGAGCCTTCATGATCTAATCTCTTTCCCAAAATTCCACCTCTGAACATTGCTGGATTGGGGACCAAGCCTTTGGGAGACAGTTCATATTCAAATCATAATATTCCAATCCTAGCCTCCAGGGGCTCATGACCATCTCATAAGGCAAAATGTATTTAGTTCATCTCCAAGACTCCTGATAGTCTTAATAGTTGCAGGATTGCTCAGAAGTCCAAGTCCAAGGCAAACTCTGAGACTCAAGGCAAACTTTTAGCAGTAAGCCCCAGTAAAAATAAAAAATCAAGTTACATATATTCAACAGACAATGTTGGAATGGGGTAAACATTTCTATTTCAAAAAGAAGGCATTGGAGAATGGCAGGGACCAAAACAAGACTGAAACCCAGTAGGGAAAATGTTAAATCCTATAGTTCCTTGGCCATCATCCAGGGCACATTCTGGTGAGATGAGAGCCTGCCTCAGAAGGCTTATGCAGCCTTAAGGTCTTGTTGGCTGCAGTCCACATGATCTCTCTCTCTTGATCTGGCTCCACTTATTGCATGCAGCTTCCCTTGATAGATATTCCATATTCCTGGTATCTTTAATTTTCTGTGACTCCACAGCTAATTCAGCTTCACTCTCACAACTTCATGCACTGTCTCTCAGGAGCTGCCCACAGGGACTCTAATTCTGACACACACTGCCTGGCCTCCCAGGCTTTTAAAAAAACATCTCAGTAGAAGCTTCCATGACCCCACAATTTTTGCATTATGCATGCCTGCAAAATCAACATCATGTGGATGACACCAAGCTCTGCCACCAGTCAGAGTAGTAATGGGGTCCCCTAGGACCATGGCTGTAGAAGCCTCTGGGTGCCTAGATGGCTGAGCATAGTGAAAAAACTGTTCATGGGGAAACAACTTTTTTTTTTGATACAGGGTCTCAATATGTAGTTCAGGCTTCCTTGAACTCACTATGGAGCCCAGGCTGTCCTCAAACTCATGGCAATCCTCCTACTTGAGCCTCTCAAGTGCTGGGATTACAGACATATGCCACCATGCCTGGCTACTTGGCTTCTTTTTAATGGCACTAATTTCTTCAGCAATCACATCTTCCTTGGCCCTGATTTTAAATAGCTTCTTTTTTTGACCAAACTGCAAGTTTTTCAAACCTTTCTGCTCTGCTTTTTGTTCAAAAATTCTCCCAGTAAATCTGATTGAAAGCAGTGAGCAATTCTGATGTCACAATTTACATGCTATGCTGCCTTGAAATTTCCTCCACAAGATAAAGTAATCTGTCACCGTTATTTATTTATTTATTTATTTATTAAATTTTTTGGTACCGGGGATCGAACTCAGGTTCTTGCACTTGTGAGACAGGCAGCAGAACCACTGAGCTAAATCCCTGGCCCAATCTGTCACCTTTAAATTGAGCCTCCTATAGTCTCAGGGCACGGGCAATCTGTAGACAAGTTTGGGGACAGAATGTAACATGAATAGCCTCTAGTCACAACAACAGTCTCACCTCTTGGTACCAAATTTCTCTATTACACTTCTATCACTGTGACAAAGTACCAAGAAAAACAACTTAAAGGAGGTAGGATGTATTTTTACTTGTGGTTTCAGTTCATGGTCATGGGCTCTGGGCCCATGGTGATACAGGTGGGAGGCTTGTGGTGGAACAAGGTGGATCACTTCATGGCAGAGAGGAGTCAGAGAAAGGAAGGGCCTGGGAACAAGGCATAGTCCCCAAGGACCCACTCCTCGACTAGGTTCCATCTTCTAAGTTTCCATCATCTCCTAATAGCCTACTGAATTATGAACTCATCAATAGGTTAATTCATCGATGATGGCAGAGCCTTCATGATCCAATCTTCTCAAAAGCTTCATCTATGAATATCACTGCACTGGGGACAAAGCCTTCAAAGTCTTCTGGAGATATTTCACATCTAAATCAAAATGTCCATTTTATGGATGGGGTAAATAAGGCTCAGAGGTGTTCAGTGTTTGATAAAAGAGCTAGTAAGTGGTTGAGTAATATTCAAAGCCAGATCTGCCTTAGTGAGTATAGGTTCCTTCCCTTCTCTCCTTCTCCCAGTGACTGTACCCTCATCCACACCACTCTAGGCACATTCTACTATGTACTGGGTCAGGAATCTCCTGAGGGGAGTAGGAGATGTTGGGGCTTCCAGATGGCTGCTTCTAGTTTCCTCTTTGAGGTCTCTTGTGCTCCCTATGCAGGCTGAACTTCCAAGCTCAGGCCTCTGTGGCCAGCTAAGGAGGGCATTTCTTTTTTCTTTTTCTTTCTTACTTTCTTTTTGTGGGGCTGGGAATTAAACCCCAGGCCTCATACATGCTAAGCATGCACTTTACCACTGAGTTACAATCTCAGCCCCTAGGAAGAGCACTTTTGAAGTTATGCAATATATGTAAACATTGTTTTTAAAAATCCCAGGACCAGAATGTCACTGTCATCGGAGCTACTATAGAAGGTGCTCTTAGGGATCCTGATTGCTCTGTAAAAAGAGAAATGGGGTGAATACTCAACATTTTCAGGCCACTGAATGTATAAAACCTTGACATCATTTGTTCCTCCTAAGCACCTATGGGTCCAACTGACTCTTTGAATTACTTTTCCTTCTATAGCCTTGTAACTCAGTCCTTTGCTTAAAGGTACCTTTCTCAGTGAGGGCTGCCCTCACTACTTCACTTATTTATTTGTTTTTATTTTTTATTTGCAGTACCAGGGATCAAATTCAAGACCTTGAACTTGTGAGGCAGGCGAGGCGCCACTGACCTAAATCCCCAGCCCTACTACTTAATTTAAATAGAGGCTTTCAGGATGAAGTGATTCCCAAGGCAACACAGGGAATGATCGGCATCATTGACTCCAAAGCCTGAGTCCTTTCTGTGCAGCTCCCTGACTTCCTTTGTAGATGTCCTCTGTGACATGGAATGTGAAGGTACAGCCCTTCTATCTCCCAGACGAGTGAGAAAAGCATTGCAGAGGTGAAATGACTTCTCCAAAGCCACCCAGAAACAACATGCCAAAACTGGTTTGCAGAGATCATTTTTTACTTCCGCTGGGCAAGATGCCTCTCCTACATTTTTCTGTGTGAATGCAAGCTGGTTTTTTGCCATCACTGTTTTCCAGTCTCATCCTCCACAAAAGTTCCAGTGTACCCAATATACAGCCTTCACTTTGTATGCATCTTTGGAAAAGTGCATAATGGAGATTCACCTTGTGTATTCATTTTAAATTCACATAAAAACTATGATTTCCAGGCCAGAGATTTGTCTCAGTGGTGCCACTGCCTGCCTTGCCAAGTGCAAGTTCCTGAGTTCCATCCTGGGTACAAAAAAAAAAAAAAAAAAAGATGATTTCCACAGACACACAAGCTTAAATATCACATGGTTTCTCTTATATGAGAAACTCAAAATATAAATAAAGAGCAAAATAAAAGATAGATAATAGGAAGTAGGGAGATAGATCTTTTTCAAAGGAAAAGGGGATCACAGATGGAGAAAGAGGGGCACGAGGGGAAGCCAAGGGGATAGAAAGAGTTGAGACATGGTCATGTACATGTACATGCACCAACTCCCCATGTCAAATGTAATCAGTTTGTACTGCAAACATGTACTAATAAAAAATAAAAATTGAGAAAAAGAAAATTTCTTTGAATAATGTCAATAGTGAAGTTTTCATATCATTGTCATAAAATAAAAGTTCTAATTGCCTCACTAGAGCTTCTGTAAAAAAGTTATGATTTACATCAATTTGGCTGAGTGGTTATATAAAGTGGCTCAGTGATTGTCTAGCTTTTGGAGAGAGGGATTGGGGGATGGATGATGGCTCATGGGTAGAGTGTTCTGATACGGGATAACAAAAATGACCTAAATTTGATTATGGTTATAGTTGAACAACTCTGTTAATGTGCTGGAATCTATTGAATCTTGCATTTTAAATTTATGAATTGTATGGTATGCAAGTTTTTAGTTCAATAAAATTGTTTAAACAAAAATTTGACTGATGTTCTTAGGACAGCCAGGTATGGTGGTATGCACCTGTAATTGTAGCACTTGGAAGGCTGAGGCAGAAGGATTGCTATGAGTTTGAGGGCAGCCTGGGCTAAATAGTGAGTTCAAGGCCAGCCTGAACTACATAATAACACCTTGACTCAAAAAAGCAAAAAATAGAATTGCTTAGGACAGTGCATGGCACAAAATAAACTTAATAAATGTGGTTACTTTGTTAGATTGTGTCATTCTCCACACAGTTTCCCTTTTTACGCCAGTCCATAGCCCTCTACCCCTTCTGACCAAGTTCATATTGTGTAACCCTGTATTTTTCGTAGAGAGGAACAGAGTGTGACTAGCAAGTTTTCCTTTTATTTTACTTCTCAGAGCATCCTACAATACGTTCAGAGGGTGTTTCAGGAAGTCAGAATTGCCACATACATGAGTAAGGGGATTTTGGTCTTTGGATGGAAATGATGAACTAGTTCCTTAAAAGGGAAGCTTGAGCATCCGAGAACACCACAGAGTGAAAAAGCATCCCACAGAAGGGAAGAAAATATTTGCAAATCATCTATCTGGTTTGAGACTGATATCCAGAATATATAAAAATATCCCTACAACTCAATAACAAAAGCCAAAATAACTTGATTTAAAAAATGGACAAGGTTTGATCCCAAGTACCAAAAAAAAAAAAAGGACAAAGAGCTGGGCCCAGTGGTGTATGACTGTAGTTCCAACACTGACAAGCCTGAGGCAGAAGAATTGCAAGTTCAAGTTCAGCCTGGAACACATGGCAGGATTCTTTGTCTCAGATAGACAAAGGATTTGAATATACATTTCTCCAAAGAAGATATACAAATGTCAATAAGCACATAAAGAAACGTTCAAAACCACTAATCATTAGGAAAAAACAAATCAAAGCCATGAGATAAAAACAGAAAATAAGCTTTGGCAAGGATGTAGAAAAACTGGAACTCTCGTGTGTTGCTAGTGGGAATGTGAAATGGTACAGTTGCTGTGGAAAATAAAAACTAAATGTGGAATCATCATATGATTTTGTAATTCCACTTCTGGGTATATATCACATTAATTGAAAGTAGGGACTTGAATAGATATTTGTACACCAAATAGCAACATTATTCATAATAGCCCAAAGGTGTAAGCAGCCTAATTCTATTGCGGGATGAATGGATACACAAAATGTGGTATAGATATGCAATGGAATATTACTCAGTCTTGAAAAGGAAGGAAATTCTGGTATATGCCACAAACATGAATGAATCCTGGGGACATTATGCTAAGTTATATAAGCCAGACATGAAAGGACAAATACTGTATGATCCTGGTTTTTTTTGGTTTTTTTGGTACCAGGGATTGAACTTGGGACCTTGTGGTTGTGAGGCAGGCAGTGGGACCACTGAGCTAAATACTGTATGATTCCACTTACATGAGGTCCCTAGGGTAGCCAAATTCACAGAGGTAGAAAGAGGGATAGTGTTTGCTATGGACTGGAAGAAAGGGTGAATAGGGAGTTAATATTAATTCGTCCAGAGTTTCGGTTTGAGAAGACAAAAAGGTTCTAGGGATGGATGATACTATGATTGTGCAAAAATGTGAATTTACTTAATATCCTAGACCATACACAAAGAGTTGGATTAATGATAAATTTTATGATACCCAATAATAATAATAATGTAATAGAAAAGAGAGGATGAGATGGGGAGAAGCAGATTGAGCAGAAAGAAATTCAGGCTCACACAAAAGCCTTTCTGGGCTGAGGATGTGGCTCAGTGGTAAATCACACCAGCAAGGCCCTGGGTTGGAGGCCCAGTATCACAAAATGAAGCAACACAGAAACACTGTGGGAAAAGCCTTTCTCATGGTGGGTTCTCATGTCCAAGGTGGTGTTTCCAGCTACTGAGGCAACAATTTCTGCTTGAGTCCCTGTGTGAAAGAGCTTAGCTAGTAAAACCCTAATACACATGATATTTTTGGTGCATAGTTTGGTGATATTTTGGCTGGCTGAGCAAGGTGGCCTGCTGAAGAGGGGAAGAGTCCCCTTCATTCCACAAAAGTGTAGTGCTCTTGATTTAAAAAAAAGACAAAGTTCCTGCCCTCGGTTTCTAGTAAGTGGTAGGTGTGTTAAAAGTACAATAGAGCACTATATTTGCTACTCAGCAGTTTGAGAGCCCACCTCAAGCATCTCTTCCCAACTTTGTATGCAGCTATGTCATGTGGGTAGCTTGCAATCAGCCATGGGGAAAAATTTCCATCACAGAAATGAGCAAATGCTACACACCAGGCATGTTATAGTTTCAATCTGAGCTCTGTCACTTACTGGTTGTGTGACCCTGGGCATCATATTGTGAGTTTTCTTTGGAAAATGGATATAATGAATGCCAATTTCCTTCTTATTCCTCACCTAGAAAGAGGGATAGTGTGGCACTTGGTTGTTCTTTTTCAACTCTTTTTTTTTTTTTT
>NW_004624764.1:11964694-11986194 GCF_000247695.1 Heterocephalus glaber | reverse complement strand
TTTTTTTTTTTTGGTACCAGGGATTGAACTTTGGACCTTGCGCTTGCGAGGCAGGCGCCAGAACCACTGAGCTAAATCCCCGGCCCTATCTCATGTTTTCAGAAGAGGTACCCAGGGAATAAGTGAATCATTCTCAGTCTCATGTTGATTCTCAATTCTCACTTTGTGTGTGATGGTTAATCTTGATTGTCAACCTGGTTGGCTTGAGAGATACTTAGACAATGCACAAAGCTCACTTCTGGATGTGTCTCTGTGGGTCATGGGGGTGTGACCTTGGGGACTTTATCTGGACCCCAGCCTCTTCCTTTCAGCTCTTCCCCTGCTCTCTGCCTCCTGGATGCCATGAATTGAGCAGTGTTCCTCCACCAGGCCCTTCCACCATGATGTTTCTGTCTTGAAGCCAGCTGACCATGGACTGGAATCTCAGAAACCATAAGCCAAAATAAACCTTTCTTCTTTTAAGATGCCTGTGTATTTTGTCTGAGCAATGGAAAAGTGTCTAATACACCATGTGACTCACCCAATGAAAACACTTCTCTGGCTTTCCGGTGCTCTTTGGAGAAAAATCAAAACCCTTCCTATGGCTCTGAAGGCTCTTCTTCCCATCTATTTCTCCAGTCTTGCCTTCTATCACATTTCTGTTTGCCTTCTACATTTTTCCCCCTCAGATCTGCCACGTCCTCTCTCAGCACTTAGCCATTGTGTATTTTGTGCTATCTGTGAGTACAATACGCCAGATTACTTCCAACTCATCTCCTAAATTCCAGATATTTATTTCATGGGCCTTTTTTCTTTAACTTCCTAGACTAGATCAAATCTGCCCATTATATACAGTGTTTGTACTCCATTAAAGACTGTATCTCACCTAGGTGGTATTAACAGAATTCTAATTTTCCATCTACTTGTGTGCTTATCTGATTAATACCTGTCTTCCACCCCAAAACTACTAGGAATCTATAAGCTCCAGGAGAGCAAAGGCTTGGCCTATATCTGTTCACCACTAAATCCCCAGCACCTTGCTCAAACACACTGTCACCTGACAGCATGAAAGTATGTGCTCAAGTTCAGATCAGAGCACTGAGGTTTGTTCTGAGGTCATATGACAAGTAGAAGGTATTTGACTCCCAAACCTGCCCTTTCTTCTCTTTACTCTCCTGTCCTTTGAGATGGGAGAACTTCTGAGTCTCATCTCTGTGGCTCACCTGCTTCCAGAAGCCTTCTGAAGTAAATCTGACAAGGGCAATGGCTGGCATGACTTCAGAGGGATGGGGTTAAGTTCTCATTTCCTTTTTATTCCATTTATATCATTTTCTTGTTTTCCTTCCCTCCTTTCCTTCCTTCTTATCTTCCAAAATATAATCTGAGTTTCTGCTCACTGCCAGACTTTATCCTGGGAGATGGCAACATAGAAATGAATCAAACATAGCCTCTGCCCTCAAGACATTCAACATTTAGTCCATGAGAGGTCTAGGCTAGTGAAAAAAAATACAGTCCAGTATGGTTTCTTCCCCTGTAAAATGGGTACCATCCTAAATATCCTAGGCAGATTTTTTGTTTGTTTTTGAGACAGGGTCTCTCTATGTAGTTCAGCCTGGCTTTGAACTCACTATGTATCCCGGGCTGGCCTTGAACTTGTAGTGATCTTCCTGCCTCAGCCTCCCAAGTGCTAGGAAGTGCCCTAGCTAAGGCCATGTTCCAGAAGTTAGCTGATGAGAAAAATGCCACTAGAACTGCTGCTGTCACTACTCCCATTGGTATTGCTGCAGGTGTCCCTCTGTCTTTGAGACTGTCCCTCAAGATTCAAAGACCCACATGGGAACATCCTATGAGCCAACCATGGGTCACCTGGCCGGATCCTTGCTGTTTAGATGCAGGGAGAAGAGATATTGGTATCTTCTCAGGGAAAAATTGGAGTTAGCTTCCAGGGACCCTGCCCCCAGTTCCCCGTGGTTATTGGATGGTACCAGGGCTGAAGAACCTCTTGGCAGTTCATAGGTCCATCCAGTCCCTGGATGGTGACCAGCAGGTAGGTAGCAGGCCTGGGACTTGAATTGGGGTCTGTAGGGTGGAGTAGCAGTTAGGCTGCTTGGTACAAACAACAGACATCACCTCCATCTGTTTTCAGCAAAGGAGAATTTGTTGGAAAGATGTGGGTGAAAGATGAGGAAGCAACTTATGGGTTGCTGGAGAAAAAGTTTGGAGACAGGAACCAAAGGAAAGGTGAAAGACCTAGGATTAGCTTGTAGACATTTTCACTGGAGTGTTGCTGCTACCGCCATGAAGAGTGACACCCAACAAGACCCCCTCTCTGGATCAAGCTGTCTTAAAATTCAAATTCTCTAGAAAGGGTGCCTGACCGAATCAGCTTTCATCATGGGCCAGTCTTCTGGGGTGGAAAGAAGGATAGGGATGTTTTGTCTGATCTTGTTTTGTTTGAAACAGGATATTTCTGTGTAGCCCAGGCTGGCCCTGAAACCACCATCATCTTGCCTCAGCCTCCTAAGTGCTGGAATTGCAGGAGTGCCCACCGTACCCTGCTCAGGATATGACTTCTTTAGTAGAATCGGTCATCTTGAGTTACTTAAATTATTAATACATCGTTGTGGGGCAGATTAAATGGCTCTACAACAATGTTATGTAGTGAGTAATCATGTACTTTAGAAGCACGCAACAATAAACTCTTTTTGCTCCTGTATCTTATGATCAGTTAGGCAGCCTTGCTGGTCTGGGTTGTACTTGCTCACATGTCTGGAAGTTGACTGGCCATTGGTTCATCTGGTCTGACCTTGGCTGGGAAAGCTAGGGCCTCTGGCTCTGTTCCTTCAGTAGCACAGTCTGGCATGTTCTCCTGAGTAATGGCAGAGGCGTGAGAGGGTGCAAACCTATCACATGAGCTTTTTTTTTTCTGCAGTACCGGGGATCAAACTCAGGACCTTGTGCTTGCAAGGCAGGCATGGTGCCACTGAGCTAAATCCCCAGCCTTCACATGAGCTTTTTAAGTTCCAGGGGACACGGTGTATCAGCAATCTCTCACCATAGCAAAATACCGGAGGCAACCAACGTATAAAACAGAAAGTGTTTATTTTGGTTCATGGTCCTGGAGGGTCTAGTCCAAGATCAGGTGGCTCCATTGTTTTGGGACCTGGAGAGGGGTGGACATCATGTCAGAAGCATGTGGTAGAGCAAACCACTCCTCTCATTAGCCAGGAAGAGAAAAGGAAGAGGAAGAACCAGAGTCCCACAGTCCTGTTCAAGGCACATCCCCAGTGACCTAAAGACCGTCCATGAGGCCCTGCCTCCTAAAGTTTCCATTACTCCCATAACACCACCCTAAGGACCAAGCCTTTAACACGGGTGCCTTTAAGGGACATTCTTCATCCAAACTATAGGCATTTGCTAATGTCCAATTGGCTAAAGCAAGTCACATGACTAAGCCCAGAAGCAGACTGATGGGACATTGCAGTTTTGTGACAAAGGGTGTGGATGTGGAGAAAGGTAAGAAGTGGTCATTTTTTGCAGTACACAGGAGAATGATTTGTGCGCTCATAAAGGAGCTAAAGTCTACAAAAGACATCAAAGCTCAAGTTCTTGCCATGTTGCACACTATCTGGGGTCCCATCAAGGAGCATATATCTGGGATGGGCCTCTGTCCTCACTCAGCAGATTCACTAGAATGTGGGCGTGGTGAGCAAGGATGTTTGTCTGTTTTGTTCATCATGGAATCTCAGAACCCAGAACAGTGCCTGCTACATAACAAGTGCTTAACAAATAGTGGATGAATGAAAATTAATTTGCAAGCTTACCTTATGCGTCTAACCGAGGTTTCTTGCCTTTTGTGGGCAGGCTATAGAGAAAAAGAATTAGGCCTGGGTGGGAGGGAACAACTGCGGTTAAAATCTAAGCTTCCTCATTTACTACTGGGTGACTTTGGGTACATTGTTCAATCTTTCTGAGCCTCAGTTTCCTGTGGTGGAAGTCTTTTGTGGTGATTTTTCAGTAAAGTCTCCTCATATTTCTGGTAACTGTTTCTCCCATCTTTACAAGTTTAGTGTGATGGGACATCTGTTATAATGCGACTCTGTCCTCATTCCCCCAACCCTACCTTGGCTGATTAGATGAAGAGCATGGATCTGACCCAAATGGACCAATCTGAGTCTCTTTCCCTGTCCTTTTGGGTGGAAGAGATAAGAGTTCAGAACTTGGCAATGGCCATTTTCCACCAGAGAGCTGATCTGCAGCAAGAAGGAATAAAGCCCTCATTCTGGATTATACTTAGGCTCAGCTACTTCCAGACAGCTAGATATGTAGTTAAGTTACCTTAGGCACATCTCTGGGTCTAGTCTGCCTTGGTTCAGATGCTGTGTGACCCTGGGTGAATCATTTAACTTTTCTGTGCTCTGGCTCTCACCTGTAAAATGAGAATTATATTACTGCCCTAAAGATTAAAATTGTGTAGAACAATACCTAATGCATGCTGAGTACCAAGTAAGAATTATTTGTTATTATCTATATCCCTGAATTCCAAGGCATGCCCTTTGATCCTTAGAATTTATTCTCTTTTCTTCTTCTTCTTCTTCTTCTTCTTCTTCTTCTTCTTCTTCTTCTTCTTCTTCTTCTTCTTCTTCACTTTTGGGGGCAAAGAGTTCACTTCAGTGAATCATTGATTCTAATGTAAAGAATCCTAACTAATATCTTTCTTCATTTGTGAAATGGTGAGAGTTAAGAATCCTGAGTTGTTTGGGGTATGAGGATTAAATGAGCTAATAACACAGTCGGCACACAGCTGGTGCTCAATGTTCGCACGTCCCCATTCTTCCTGTCCTTCCTGTCCAGACTCTGATGTCTTCACCCACTGTGGCTGGGCTGGGCCTGAGGGTAGGAGGTGGTTCTTCTGGTGAAGATCCTTGTGCCTGCAGCTTGGTTTGGCCTCTTTGCCACCTCATTCTGTACCCAGGGAGTGACTCATCCACCTCGAGGTGTTTCGCCCCAAGAAAACATCACCCCAACGTACTCTGGATTTTTCTCACTGTTAGGGAAGCAATCCAGGACACAGCAGCCTTGTGGGTGGGACAGAGACTGAGTTTCCTCTTTTGTTCACTGCTGGCACAATCCCTTTCCTAGTCCTCTTAACAGTATCAGGAAGGGAGAGAGTATGCCAGTGGCTTATTCCATTTTTTTGAGACAGTGTCTCACTATGTAGTTCAGGCCAGTCTTGAACTCACTATTTAGCCCAGGCTGGCCTTGCACTTGTAGCAATCCTCCTGCCTCAGCCTACCAAGTGTTGGTATTTCAGGTGTGCACCACCAAGTCTGGCATTACTCTCTTTCTTTCTTTCTTTTTCTTTTTCTTCCCTTTCCTTTCTTCCTTGCTTTGTTTTTGTTTTTGTTTTGGTACCTGGGATCAAACTCAGGACCGCTTGGGAGGCAGGCGGTGGCACCACTGAGCTAGATCCTGGCCCTGTTTTTGTTTGGTTTTTTTGAGACTTGCTATGCAGTCCTGGCTGGCCTTAAACTCACTGTGATCCTCCTCCCTCAGTCTCCCAAGTGCTGGAATTGTAGGCTCAACACCACTGGCTTTAGAGGACTGTGGGCAAGAGGCTTGAAGACATGGACAGAGCTTCTTGTTTGTCCTGAGATTCCAGGGTAGAAAACAAATTCCTGATGAGGGCATTTTCTTCCCTTGGGCTTCCTTCCTCAGCTTTCCAGCACTTCCCTTGGGGCCTCCCTCTGTCATTTCACACAGCTTAGTCCCAGACCCAAGCCTAGTAGGGCAGGAGGCATGGTTAGGCAGAGTGAATGGTTCCAGAATCAGTTTTATCTCCTGTATCCATTTGCCTGCAGGCTAGGCAGCAGGAGGGTGATCCCCAGATGAATCAGATGTCATTGCCCATGAACTTACCCCTTTTCTCTTGTGGGGAAAGCAATTGTGGACATAGGAAAAGGGCTAGAGTACTGCAGGAGCCCCCTGGAGACCCATAAATGACTGTGCAGCCCTTTCCCTCTGCCATGTTGGGCCTGTCCTTGACTGGGATTCTGCCTCAGTTTCCCTACTCAGTTGTCTAGTTGCTCCTGAACATAGCTTCAAGATTTGCATATAACCTGTCTCTTGGCTGCATCATGTAGGGATCTCCCAAGGCCACACTGGGACCATTTGACTTTCCATCTAGGAAGTGCCTCTGGGATTGAGTTGGTGTCCCCTAGACCTGGCCCCCAAACATCCTTCCAACCTCCACATTCTCCAACATTCTCCAGGCCAGAATTGATTTCAGTCACTGTCTTCTGAGTCTTTATCAAAGACACAGCCTGGCAAAGGAGCTGGTGGCTAGAATCAGACTGACACTGGTCACTTACTTCCTGTGTGACTTTCAGCTGACTACTTCCTCTTCCTAAATATCAGTTTCCACACCTATGGAAGACTTGGGGGCTTAATGAGATGGACAATCTATGGTACTGCACATAACTTACAGGCCTGGACAATGGCTTCCTGTGCACCACTGTGGAAGGAAAAGAAATTCAATGTCTTCATTTCTCCTCAATGAATGAAATTCTCCCTCCTCTCATAGCTCTTCATAAGCCTTTAATGAGACTAAGATATCAGCACCACTGTGAAGCATGGTGGCGGGTGTAGGAACCGGAAACTGCACCAGGAGAAGCTGCTCACTGAGGCTGAACAGAGGCAGTCCAGTGAGGATGCATGTGACCCCAGAGACGACTGCTTGGGTTCAAATCCCAACTTGTATTCTGTTGAACTATTGGCAAGCTACATTATTTCCTGTCACCTCCGTTTCCCATTTGGTATTTGAGAGTTAAAACATCACATATCTCCCAGAATTGTGTAGAAGATTAAATGAAATAATTAATGTTGAGTTTGTAATGCTGCAATGTAAGCACTCAAAACACCTTTGATGGATACAAGGGGTGCTCAAAATATGCAGTGAATATTGAAATTTTAAAATGTATTACAGTAAAAGACACATTGTCATTAATTTCCCTCAAAAATATTCTCCCTTGCTTTGAACACACTTATCCCATCATTCTTGCCACTTTGTGAAGTGGTTCTGGAAGTCCTCTTTCATATTTTCACGAAGTGTGATTAAAAGTACAGTGAATGCCACTGCCAAATGCCATCCAACAGAAAGGCAGGCTTGTAAAAATACTATGATGCGTCCTTATCTATTTTATTCAGTGGGATCTGACACTACAAATTCTGGCTCTTCTCCAAAGTCAGAATGACTATGAAAGGTAATGAGAGGTGAAACAGCACATTGAATTGGTTCAGAACATGGAAATAGTTACAGTAGTGCAAAGTAAAGACACTCCCAGAACGGCTGCAGAAAGTAGCAATAAAAAGAAATGAAATTTTAAAAATTAAAAAACAAAAGAAAAAAGAGAGCAGCAAGAATGATAAGTGTGTTAGTAAGGAGAATTGTTTTGAGGGTGATTGCTGGCAATATGTCTTTTACTGTAATACACTTTAAAAAATTCTTAAGCATTCACTGTATTTTTTGATCACATGTGTAGGTCATTTCTGAGTTTTCATTGCTCTGTTTCCTCTGTAATATGATTTAATTAGGCTAAAGCTCCAGGAGAGAAATTACTGTTTCCTAAGACATACTGAGAGATTATTTTATTTTATTTTATTTTATCTTTTGCAATGCTGGAGATTGAACCCAGGGCCTTGCATATCTACCATTGAGCTACACCACTAGCCCCTAAATGGTTTTAAAGGTTTGTGCTAGATATATCTTTACCACACTGTTATACTTAGTTTTTGCCTTTATTAGCATATAAGACAATTTATTGCTGACTTGGGTTTTGGCAAAAATGGGTAGAGTTTGCCATTGTTTATTGGATCTGGAGAAGGATAATTTCTTTGAAGAGGGAACTTAGAAAAAACTATACACACCCTTTGTAAATATCTTGAAAATTGAGGATGTTCTTCTCATCAAACTGCTGCTACTTCTCTTTTCTGTGACATCCATTTCTATGTTTCTCATCCAGTTCCCCTAGCTTTGACACTTGTAGATCTGGAATGTAGAAGTGCCCTCCAAAGGGATGACAATTTAACAGTGTCAGATAAACACTGGACGAAACTGCAGGTCAATTTCTAAGTCCCTATGCACATGCATTGTGCCATGATTTTACAATTTAGAGAAGAAACTTTAATCCCAATAGAAAATTACTGAAGAAGGTAAGACTCAGTTTCTCTACCTGTAAAATGGGGAGGGAGGGGAATGAGATGACATAATACCCTAAGAGCTCTACATTTGAAAGGCAACAGAATCGTGAGCCTGCAAAGACCTACCAGGATTTTCTTGGAAGAAGGAAGTGTGGGAGGAATCAAGTCACGATCAAGGGAAAGTGGGGAAAGGAAGTGCTCACTTTGGTATGGGGCAGGAGCAACACAGTGTGAAAGATGGAGTGAGGCATATGTAGCTTTGCCCTCTTTGGCTTCAATCCCAGGTCAGCTGCTTCCTAATTGCAAAAACCTGAGCCCAAAGTGACTTAATCTCTCTAAGCTTCTCTAAGGGCTATTGTGAATGGGGTAATATCATTTACCTTGCCTTTCATGGTCTCACGAAGATTAAATAAGTTGTACATGAGACACCTGTCACAGTCCCGATCATGGAAAAGTGTTTAATGAAAAAAATTGCTGTAATTTAATAATGTGTCAGACATTGCTCTCAGTACTTTGCATCTGTTAACTCTACAAGGTTAAGAATATTAATAATCCCATTTTACCTAAAGACCAACTGAGGCCTAGAGACAGTTAAGTCATTTGCCCCAGGTTATATGGCTAACGAGTGACAGAGCCAGGATTTGGGACCTCCACCCTATTTTTCCCTGTCCTCTGATGAGAGTTCCAGACAAGAGGGAAGCTGAGGGAGAATTCAGTCTCCTGGAAGCCCCAAGAGGTCCACTGTGGTGTGGTGGCAAGGAATGGTGGAGGAGGAGCTAGAAGGAGAAAATGGCTGGTGGTGGCCCAGACTACTCGGAACCAAGTGGTGCTGCATGATTCTCAGGGTCCTACTTGTCCATACAAGGAATCTAGTAAATGACAGGAAGTTCAGAATAATCCCGGAGAAGGGAATTAGAGTGAGAGTAAATGAAAAGTCAAACAGTGTCCTCCATCCCCCATCCACACCCTGAGAGATATTGGGAAGAACTTTAAATTCCAAGCCAATTTTAATTTCCTAAGAACTACTGGTTTTTCCATCTCAGCATCCTCTTGTTTCCGCTGTTAAATTTAATCACTTGAATTATTTTATTTTTTTCTACTTTGGCCTCTTTACTTGTTTCTGTCTGGCTCCTTTCCTAAAATATAAACTCTTTCAAGGTAGGAAATACGTTTGTCTCATGTATTGTTGTACCTTCAGTTTGTGGCAGATGGAAGGGGTTCAAGAAGTATTAATGAGCAAAGGGTGATCCTACTGGGGTGGAGGCCCCTGGGAGGGGCCCAGGCTGTCAACACTTGGGTTCTACATATTCATTTCCTTTATAATAATTGATCCATATTATATATAATTGGCTGAGGTGGGTTTGAAAATACCCAGGCTAACTCCAGAATCCATGTATTTAACCATGAGGACTTGTGGCTCTGCAAAAGAAAATTGAGTAGCTACAGTCATTAAATCCATATACAGAAGATTTTTTTTTGAGACAGAGTCTTTTATGTATCCCAGGCTGACCTTGAACTTGAAACCCTCCTGCCTCAGCCTCCAAAATGCTGGAATTAAGGACAGGCACCACTGTGCCCAGCTAGAAGAATATTTTTTGGTGGAAAATATTCACAGTATGTTGGTGAGCTAAAACTTCAGACTTCAATATATATAGCACTTGCCACACAGTTGTTGGGAGAATTAAATAAGTTAATATGCATAAAATAAACAGTACAGTGTCTAGTATATGGAAAGTTCTTATTTATTCTTATTTATTTTATTTTATTTTATTTTTTTGGTGTTGAGGATTTTTCAGAGGGTGAGTGTGCTAAGCATATGCTCTACCACTGAGCTACACTTCCAGCTACACTTCCAGCTACACTTCCAGCCTTGAAGGTTCTGGATGAATGTTGCTTTGCAAGTCATCTCTCATCTTTGGTATTTTTAGGGGAGATGTCAGTCCCTGGGCCACAGTGTGGAGGGGGTTCCCATCACTGAAGAGCAATCTCCCTGAGCTTAATATAATATCTGTGCCAGGAAGGAGACTTTTCCTCTATCCTCTTACACTCTGTGACTTGGGCCTATACTTTAAGCTGACAGAAGATAGATTAACAGGAGAAAATCATACACATTTTATTTTTATTTTTAAATTTATTTGCCATACTAGGGATTGAATTCAGGACACATGCTAGGCAAGGGGTCTACAACTAAGCTACATCCCTAACCCTTAAAAAAATTTTTTGGGGAGACATGGTCTTGCTAAATTGCTCAATTGCTAAATTGTTCAATTGCCTTGAACCTACCATCCTTCTGCCTCATCTCTTCAATAGCTGGGATTACAGAAGTGTGCTGCCATTTGCAACACAAGTTTTACTTGATATTAATTTTTTTACATTACCTAGGGCCTTCATAGAAAGAAGTGAAAACTCCAAAGAGGCGATTAGACCCAGAGGATTATATACCATTTACACAAAGAGTGAAAAATTGTGGAGACATTAAAAGATAGAGTAAAAAGGTGTTTGGGCTAAGGGCAATTACTTGTGTGAAAATGGTTTAGGAAATACAAACGGAAACTAATTGAAGGAAATGGTTACTCTGGTAAAATTTGTTGGTACAGATTCACCTGGGCATCAACTCCCCATTTCCTGTAATAAGAGTGTTTTCCTCTTCCTGGTACAGGGAAGACACTTTTTTCGTGGGAAATTTATGCCCTGCTTTTTGGTACAAAGGGGTAGGGCAAAGGGCCCTTCACACATCTGCTCTTTCTCAATTGTCTTCAGGTCAAAATAATCAATATGCTAAAAGGGCATATTTTGCGGTGGAGTGTTCTGATCTCCTTCATTTGGCATGTCCTTTTATTTGTCCCCCGTCTTATGGTGAGAATAGACAGTAACTCTCTTCAACTTTGTCTCTTTACCATAATCCTCTCCCCTTTCTGAATTCTGCCTTCCTTATACCATCTTTGATCCAAGTGAAGGGTCCAAAAATGTCAAAATTGGTTCTAGCGTTTCCCTCAGCACTGGTACATAGGTGGTGGACTCACATTCACTTTGGTGTGTGATATCCACTTACTGCCATCTGTGTAGAAACAGAGGCAGGGAAAGGTCCTATTGCCACCCCATATTGTACCTTTTTACTAGTCCAAGAGGGGTTCTTTTAATTACAAACAAGTGATTCCTGAGTACAACACAGATCCTAGCAATTCTGGGCGGGATTTTTCTCTTGAAATGGGCAAGAGGAAAAGGAATAAAAGTAGAGGGAGTCAAAATCCTCTACAAGTTCAAAAGCCTGAAATGGGGCGGAAAACAGAAGACAGGTTGAGGGACGAGGACAATGGTCCTATGCCTGAATTGCAGCTGAAGAGGAAGAGGTAGAGTTCAAAGTGAGGTTGTGTTCTGGGCAATGAGCTACTCTTGCTTTTCTGGCTTTTTTTGGACTCGGTAGCCTGTGATATGTGCTAAGAGGTACAGAATCAGGGAAGGCTGCTGAACATATGTGCAAGCTTTTGGCTTTTGACTTTGATGGGATTATTTCTGAGATGGAGTTACAGTGTTAGAAGATTTGACTCTTGGTATGAGTTACCAATAATTTTGTCCCTAAATGGTGCCAACTAGTATTGCCATTAGCCATGTGTGATCATATCTAGGAGTTTGAAGTCACGGCTGATAGGCAAAGGAGTGTCCAGGATGTCCCAGGAAGATTTGTACCTTTAAGGGAAGGAACAGCTATGGGAGGAGAGGCTAGAG
Source organism: Heterocephalus glaber (assembly GCF_000247695.1). Next base: position 11,974,290 of record NW_004624764.1, on the reverse strand, counting down.
AACAAAACAATTTGAGGAAACAAGGCACCCACCAAAAGTCCAGCATTCTGGATATTCCTTTGGCTTGGCTTTGCTGTGGGCTCCTGACTCCTACTTCTTGTTATTGCCAGTTCCTGGGCTGTGTCCTTTACACATTAGGCTTTTTCTAAGCATATCCTCCTCCCCACTTGCTATGGTTTGGCTATAGCTTATCCCCTAAAAGTTGTATGCTGAAGCTTGGTCCCCAGGATGGCGGTGTGGAGGTGGCAGAAACTTGAAGAGGAGGTGGGGCTTAGTGGGAGTAATCAGGTCACAAGGGCTCCACCCTTGTGCATGGATTAATGCTGGCTCATGGGAGGGGGTCAGTTCTCCTGTGATTTGATTAGTTCTCATAAGAGCTGGTTGTTATAAAGTGAGGCCACCATGTGCATGTGGCCCCTTCTGTACACAGCTCCTTCTGCATGCAGGTGGTTTCCCTCTCTACTTCTTTGCCACTATATGATGTACCTGGGGAAGGGGGTTGCCAGACACCAGCATCATGCTGTTTGGGCTTTGAGCTACTAAAGTCATGAGTGAAATTTTTAGTTTATAGAGTACCCAGTCTTGGGTGTCTTGTTATAGCAACATAAAATGGACTGAGATCTCCTTATCTGCCACTGTAGTTCTGTATAAAGCACCAGTCACTGGTTCCTACCAATCTTTGGCTCTCCAGCTCCCTGGAGCTCCTGAGTCCTCTCTGAAAGGCCTCTACTTCAAGACACTCCACTCCTTCATCTATTCTCTTAACCACTAGTGAGCCAGGATGACAAAATGGTTCAAAGTTTAGGACCAGAGCCAGGCTGCTTGAGTTAAATGCTGCCTCCTCTCTTATGAGCTGAGCCAGTCAGCTCATGAGCAAGTCAGCTCATGAGCAAGTCAGCTTATAAGTTACTTCACTTGCTTGTATCTGGTTTGTCTTCTGTAAAATAGTGATGAGAATGTGCAACAACACAGGAACTCATAAGGCTGTGGAGAAGGTTACAGTGAGTTAATGAATGTAAGGCAGTGAGTTAATGAATGTGGCAAAATTTGCCACAGTGAGCAAGAGGGACAATCCTGTACAATAGAGAATCCTTCCACCCAAGTTACAGTCAGTGCTTCTGGTTGAGAAACACTGGCTAAGAGTGAAGCCTAAATGCTGGGCTGAATCACATATTTATTAATTACTAGTTTTGTGATTTTTATTATTTTTTTCATACAAGGAATCAAACCCAAAGTCACTCTATCACTTTACATTCCCAGCCCTTTTACTTCATTATTTCATTTGGAGACAGTCTCACTAAGTTTCCTAGGTAGAACTTGAATTTGTAATTCTCTTGCCTTGCCCTCCTTAAATGCTGACATCACAGCCATTGCTCCTGGCTTGTGGTTCTATTGATTGATTGATTAATTGATTGCAGTGCTGAGGTCAAACCTAGGTCCTCACACATGCTAGGCAAGCTCTCTACCATTAAGCTACCTCCTCAGCCCCAGTTTAGTGATTCTAGACATATACTGAAACCGTCTGGCCTCAGTTTACTTTTCTGTAAAGTAGGAACACTGATAGCCTACCTCCCAGGGTTGCTCTGAGGCTTAGCTGAGTTAATATATAAAAGCCTTTTAGAAAAATGCCAGCCACACAATAAGCTATGAGAAGCGGTCTACCTGGGAGTATCCCCAGCCCTCAAGCTGTGCATTTTGGCACCTGACACTGTTGCCTGCACCTCTCATCTGGTGTGGTAGGCATCCCTGTAGGTGGTATATGACATACTAAGTAAGCATTTTCTCACATCATAAAGTAAATCTTTGACTATTTCCTCTGAAAGTTCTCTGGAAGAAAGTTTCCCTTGGGAGGTTGCTAATTTCTGTACATATTACTCACAAGAGAAAACACTTTGCATAGCTCTGGGAAAAGGAAACTGGGGCATAACGTGGATAATGGTGAATTAGATAAGCCTGGTGAACCAGCATGTCCAGGCAGGATGGTTCAGTTGCAAATAACTGAATCCCCCTTACACACTAGCCTATGCAGGAAGGAAATCTGGGGGTGAACCAAAGGAGCAATTTGAATGAACTCAGGGGCAAGAAGTAGAAAGGCCTTAGGAGGAACCAGAACCGGCAACTGGAACTGTCAAAATAGATCCAGACTCCCACTCTTCCTCTCTATGCCCTCCATTGCCACCATCATCTTGGTCACTATCACCACTCCCCTGAACTACTGTAACATTCTCTCAGCTTCTCCCTGTCCCACCCCTGCCATCTATGCATCACATGGCAGCCAGAGATCTTTTAAAACTGCAGAAGGATTGTGTTATTTCCCTGCACAAAACCTTTCAATGGTTTCCCATCATACCTGAAATAATATCTAAATTCCCCACCTAGCCTCGTGGCAATCTGGCTGTTGCCCCCCACCTCCCCTGGCTTGCTCACTCCAGTCAGGAAGCTTTTGGCCTTGAATTTCTAGGCTCAAGTGACCCTCCCACCTCAGGTCTGTACTACAGTAGCTCCCAAGAAAATGGAAAACAATCTTTGGTGAAAAAGGAAAAGGTTTATTCAAAGCTAGCTCCAAAGACGATGGAGGAGCCTCTTGCTGCCTCAAATCACACCTCCCCTTGTTCCGGCATGCAAGGGCTTTTATTGCAAGAAAGAGAGGGGAGGAAAACCATGAGACAATAGACAAAGACATTTTTGTGGGCCGGGGATTTAGCTCAGTGGTTCTGCTGTCTGCCTTGCGAGCATGAGGTCCCAAGTTCAATCCCCCATACCAAACAAACAAAGACATTTTTGTGTGCCCCTCCCACAACACTCTCCCCCCCCCGCCCCTTTCTCTCTCTCTCTCGCTCTGGTTCTTTCTCTGTCTTATGGAAACTAAACAGGACCCTGACCTCCTAGAGCTAGAATTCCTTTCAGACTGGTAACTTGTGAGGCCCTGGGTTCATCCCCAGCATGGGTGTGTGTAAGGGATCCATTCCTGCACATGCAAGCTAAAAGGATTACCCTTTCACCCTTCCTATTTCCTCAATCAGTTTAAAAATATTTTTCCAGTTTTTATTTTTATTAGCGCATGTTTGCCTTACATAACGGTTACATTCCTTGTGGGGAGTTGGTACATGTACACACCATCTCAACTCTTTTTCTACCCCCTTGGCTTCCCCTCCCTTCTCTTTCTCCATCTCTTGATCCCTTCTTCTTTGAAAAAAAATCTATCTCCCTACTTCCTATTATCTGTCTTTTATTTTGCTATTTATTTGTACTTTATGTTTCTCATATAGGGTAAACTATGTAATATTTAAACATGTGTGTCTGATTTATTTCACTTAACAATATGATCTCAAGGTGCATCCATTTTCCTACAAATGACTCAAGTTTATCCTTTTTTGTTTTTTTTTTGGTACCGGGGATCGAACTCGGGTCCTTGCGCTTGCAAGGCAGGCGACGGAACCACTGGGTTAAATCCCCGGCCCTAGTTTATCCTTTTTTATAGCAGAGGAGTACTCCATAGTATGTAAATACAGTACTACATTTTCTTTCTCCATTCATCTGTTGATGGACATATAGTCTGCTTCCAAGATTTAGTTATTATGAGTTGTGCTTCTATAAACATGGGTATGCATGTACCATTGTAATACAATGTCTTTAACTCTTTCAGGAAGATATCTAAAAGGGGAATAGTTAGGTCAAGTGGAATTTCTAGTGTTTGTTTTTTGAGGAATCTCTATACTGATTTCCATAGTGGTTGTACTTGTTACATTCCCAGCAACAATGTTCCTTTCCCCCTCACATACCAGGATTTGTTATCATTTGATTTCTTGATGATAGCCATTTTTTCTGGAGTAAGATGGAATCTCAGTGTTGTTTTAATTTGCATTTCTCTAATTGCCAGTGATGTTGAAGATTTTTTAATGTATTTATTGGCTATTTGTACTTCTGAGGAGTGTCTATACATTTCAGTTGCCTATTTTTTGGTTGGGTCTTATTTTGGGGGTTGTAAGTTTTTTGAGTTCTTTATATATTCTAGATATTAGTCCTCCGTCTGAGGAATAGCTGACAAAATTTTTCTCCATTCTGTAAATTGTCTCTTCACTCTATTAGTTGTTTCCTTTGCTGTGCAAAAGCTTTTTAATATGATAAGATCCCATTTTTTGGTCTTGGTGCCATTCTTGTGCCATTGTGGCTCTGTTCAGAAAGTCCTTGCCTACACCTATGTCTTCAAGAGTTTTACCTATTTTATCTTCCAGCACATTGTTTCTGTTTTAACATTTAGATCTTTGATTCATTTTGATTTTAGTTTAGTACATGGTGAGGGATATGGCTCTAAATTCAATCTTCTGCATATGGATAGCCAGTTTTACCATAACGATTTATTAAAGAGGCTGTCTTTCCTCTAGGGGATGTTTTTGACCCATTTGTCAAAGTTCAAATAGCTGAATGTACCTGTGGTTGCTTCTGCATCTTCTATTCTGTTTCACTGATCCTCATGTTTGTTTTTAATGCCAGTACCATGCAGTTTTTTATCACTGTAGTTTTGTAATATAACTTCAAATCCAGGATTGTGATTTCTCCTGCTTTGGTCTTGTTACCCAGGATTGCTTTCTCTATACTGGGTATCTTCTGGTTCCATATGAATTTTAGGATTGTTTTCTCTGGTTCTGTGAGAAATGCTTAAACATTTTTAAAGTAGTTGTCATTCCCTGAAATTAAAATTTTATTTACTTGCTTATTACCTATTTCTCCCCAACTAGACTGCAGGCTTCAAGAGAGCAGGAAAAGTATCCCTTTTGTTGACTTCTGTATCTCTGAGCATATAGAAGATATTCAATAAATTTATTGAATTAATGGAATGTTTAGGAATCTGATATGGCTCAGATATGGTTTGTTCCCAAAAGGTTCAAGTGCTGGAGGTTTTGTCCCCAGTGTGGTGATATTAACAGTGTGGTGGTGAAACATTTGAGAGGTGGGACTTACTGAAAGGTGGTTATTGCAATCAGGACTCCACTAGGGGAAGAATTAATATAGTTCTCATGGGACCCTGAGAGCATGAGCTATTATAAAGGAGCAAGCCTGGCCTCTGTACATCTCTGGCTTATAATTAGTAGAATTAGTTATGTATATTCTTGAGTAGTGATTAGCAGTGATAGTGTAAATGACCCACCCATTCTTGCCATGTGATCTCTCCCTCTTCCATACATTCCTGCCATGAAGCCATTTACCATGAGGTGAACTAGCTTCACCAGAGGCTGAAAAGATGGGTCATCTGATCTTGGACTTTCAGCCTCCAAAACTGTCAGCTAAACAAACCTCTTTTTTTTTTAACAAAGCACCCAGCCTCTGGAATTTTGTTATAGCAATAGAAAGTGGACTAAAACAGAGCCCTCTGTCTTTATTCTGAGGCTATAAGTTTTTTCTTGTCATTCTCTGTGAGTTTATTTCATGATTCTCTCTTTCTCTGGCTTCTCGCCACCTGCATACATGTGACACAAAAGACTTCTCCAGTGTATGTTGCCATCCAGCTCCAGATCCACCTGCTAACATTTCAAAGTCCTAATTCCTGGTGCCTGAGAGTGAGAAATTGACTGGTCCAAACAGGTGAGGGCTCAGTCCATCCTTGCCCCTTTCGCTATGGCTGAGGCCTGCTGGAGACCACCTCTGTGCAAAAGGGATTTTTGGAAAACAGGAGCATGGGCTGTCAGCACTCCCAACTCCAGTTGTGTAGCCCTTTGGAGACAGGGCTTGGGTGTGATTACTCAGTCCTGGGCAGTGGGAGTTTAGGAGTAGGTTTGGGTGGGCAGTTACACCTTGTCAAGGAATTTGAACTACTCATAGGTGTCAGGCATAGTTGTAAGAACCTTATATACACTTGTATCTTATGGTATCAACAACCCTATGAAGTAGTTCTCTTACCCATTTAACAGATGAGGAAGTAGAGGCACAGAGAGAATGTGATAGAGCCAGAATGCTAAGTATTCCAGACTCAGGCTGTTCCTGTCCCTAACCATCTGAGTAACCTTGCATAATGAGGATTCTAATTCATCTCTGAGGAAAATGAGGCTCACCTGATTGCAAAAGAGTAAAGTCTTGATTGCAACAGCCTCACAGCCCTTAGGCCACTTTCCTCATCCCTTAGCCCATTACAATTTTTAAAAACCCATTTTATTGAGATATACTTCATATCCAATACAATTCACCCATTTAAAGCATATGATTCAATGGCTTCTGGTACAGTAATAGAAATTGACAGCCATTGCCACAGTCAATTTACCCAGTATAATTTGATAAATAGGTAACTCCATCCCCAAGAGGGGAAGTGACTAGCTCATAGTCATGGAGAGTATGCTGCAGAACCCAGGCCACTGTCCCAATCTCTGAAAGAATGCTCCGGAAACTCCCACGTGAATAATTGTGCATCAGAAAGTTGATGGCTGGCCGGGGATTTAGCTCAGTAGTTTCGCTGCCTGTTGCGCAAGTGCAAGGACAGGAGTTCAATCCCCGGTACGAAAAAAAAAAAAAATTGATGGCTTCTAGAGCTGGGAGGGAGTGGCATGGGGTAGAGCCAGGAGGAGAAGGAGCTGGAGAAGACAAGAAAGTCCCTACTCAGGGAAACAGTGATAGTCCAAAAGTGGAACTGCCTTTCCCTGCTTACTCAGCTAACCCTTTTCTTCCTCTCTCTTTCACCCTTTGACAAATATCCATAGTCTTTTAAGCCTCAGTTAAAACATCACCTCCTCCACAAAGCCTTCTCCGATTCACACTTCCAGGCCTGGGTAAGTGCCCCTCCATGGCACACTATCACAATAGCGCAGCTCCTCTCTGGCTTGGACTCTCTGTTTTTAAACAATCCCCCCAGTGGTAATGCATGGACCTCAAGAAACATAGCTCTAAGTCCAGGATCTGCCACTTTCTAGCTCTGTGATCCTTGGCAAGAACAAAGTAGGCCCTCTAGTCTGCCTCTCCTGCTTCTTGTGCTTTTGGCAAAGGATGGGGTGACATTCACCTCAACCTTGCCCCCACCCAGAACCCCTACCTTGCATTCCAAGGAAAAGCTTATTTCTCAAGGTTAAACTTGTACCTCTGTTGCCATTTATTTTTGTAGGCCTTCTCAGTCCCTTCTAGGCACATTCCCAATTCTTTCATTTCTCCAAGTATCTCCAACACTCAGCCTGGTCCATGGGGGGAAGAAAGGGGAAAGTTCAGCATCATATAAGCACCAACTTGGAATTACACTGTCATCCTCCGTATCACAGGATGTGGGTTCTGGACACCTGGCTGATATTAATCTGCAGATGCTCAAATCTTGTATATAATAAAATGGCTTAGTATTTGCATATAATCTTTGGACATCCTCCTGTATACTTTAAACCACCTCTAGATTACTTATATTACTCACTAATTCAGTATAAGGGCTAATGTAAATAGTTGTTTAACTGCATTGTTTAGGGAATAACAAGAAAAAAGTCTATGTCTGTTCTGTAGGATCTATACAGATGTACCAATAGTAGGCCTAAGTAGATGTCAACAACAGTTTCTGGATTTTTTATTTGAATATTTTCAATTTGCAGTTGGTTGAATCTAAGGATGTGGAACCGACAAGTACAGAGGGCTGACTGTATAAATTGTCACTGTCCTAAAATTTCAGGGGCCATTTCTACCAAGAGGAATTTCTTTCTGGTATGGCCCTCCTTGGAATCAGCTTGCTATTATCCTCTCTGGCCCCGCCTAACCCTAGCCCTGTTCCCAGCAGTCTACTCCTAAGCTTCTCGGACTCTCTGATATGGAATAGTTTCTTCTCTTTACCAGATCCCAGGCTTTTCTCTTAAAGGTAACCCACAAGACACTTATGGTAGTGCCCTTATAAACAAAGGCCTGGTACATTCATCATTGTTTTTTAGCATCACAAAGGACCAGAAATGTGAAAATTACAGGCTTGTCTTCTTTAGCAAAATTAAATTCTTGGGCCCTTTCCTACCTATTTTTGTAAGCAAAAAAGAACAGAATAACAAAAAGCTCTCTTCTGCCAAACAAGTTTCCAGGGATTTATGGGATTTTTTTCTTCCAGCTACACTATACATATATTGCCCGTCTGTGTGTATATTTGTGTATAAATACATAAAGAGTATGTATTATATAGTAGTTTTATTTGAGATAATTCATATATCATAAAATTCACCCTTTGAAGCATTCAGTTCAATGCATTTTAGTACATGTATATCCAAGGTTGGGCAACCATCAACACCATCTAATTTTAGAACTTTAAAAAAATGATAATGTCGAGTTTAATCTGCCAAATACACAAGTTTGATTTGTGGAGCATGTTTTGCCTGGGTGCTGCACAGTAAACTGAGGTTTCTTTAAATGATTGATGGGTTGAGTTAAAAATGAGTACTAGGAGGACCGGGGATTTAGCTCAGTGGTTCTGCCACCTGCCTCGCAAACACAAGGTCCTGAGTTCAATCCCCGGTACCAAAAAAAAAAAAAAAATGAGTACTAGCCCTGGCCAGATGTGTGGGAACGGGCCAGGGAAGGGCAGAGAGGAGGCATCAGTTAGAGGGAGAAGCCATGGGACCCTCTCCTAGTAAGCATCCAGGCAGCAGAGACTGGGGCTGGTTGTTGCAAATGTGCCAGCAGCTGCCACTGGCACCACCCCCGGCTAATGTGCAACCTACTGGACAAATGGGAACTCTTCAGACCCACCTCTCAGGCACCCCCTCCCTCCAACCAGGGTTCTGAATCCTAAAAACACCAAAAAAAAAATTCAAATGGTTACATACGAAATGCTGACCCGCATCTTCTGTCTCAACAGATAGCAGCTGCCCCACCCCCACTCCCCCGAACACTTTCTGTGCCAAGATGAAGAGGCGGCCTCAGGCCATGGGGGGTCTAGGCCCCAGGGGCTGCTGCTGAGATGCCAGGGCACAGAGCGGAGACTAAACGGAGGTGGGCCCTGCGGGCAGCCCCAGTTCCCTGCCTCTCCTCCCACCTGCGTCCCTTACTTATTCAGGGAGAGTGACTGTTTTCCTGACAAAGTCAGGTCATCTTTTGCTTTCCTCTCCTCTTCTTTCTTCCCCGCGGGCTCCTCCTGTTGTTTCCGAATGATAGATCGCTAGCAAGGCAGGGTCAGCCTTGGCCTGCTCTGTCTTCCCAGCTAAATGCATCTTCCTGTAGTGTTCTTTTGCTTTCTGCTTCTGGATTTCTTATTCTCTCCTTGAAAGCTCTTTTGGCCCATCCAGATCCAGTTGCATGACCTTTTTGGTTGTCTGTGGCACCGGGTTGGGGTTCTCAATGCCGACGAGCCCTTCCATATCTTTGCTGGTAGTCATCATCTTCATCCTCACTCTCATTGGAGCCTAGAGATTTCTTCTCCTGTTTGAGGTCACCTACAGCCCCATCTCCACCTTCTGTCCATCTCTTCAGAGCTTGTACACTGCCTTGTTGGCCTTTGCGATCTCCTTTCTTCCTTTTTTAAGCATCAAAAGAAGCCCCAGGCCTCTTATCCTGTACTTCTTGTTTCCCCTTCCCCATTAATCCTAGCCTCTGCAACCATTCATCTTCTTTTTTTTACGTTTTTTTTTTCCCATTAACTTTATTGGTACATTTTAGGTATA
>NW_004624764.1:11940075-11959391 GCF_000247695.1 Heterocephalus glaber | reverse complement strand
AAGAAGGACACTACATCCTTGTAAAGGGAACAATCCAAGAGGCAGAGATGACAATCATAAATATTTATGCACCAAACACTAGTTTGCCCAAGTATATAAAATAAATACTAACAGATATGAAAAGTCATATATGCACTAATACAATAATAGTGGGGGACCTCAATACCCCACTGTCACAAATAGGTAGATTAACTAGACAAAAAGTAAGTAATGAAATACTAGAACTCAAGAAAATAGTTTCATGTTCTATAGAATACTGCTTGACAAACAAAAAGAGAGGCCTGGATGGCTGAAGTAAATGGTTTACTGTTCAAATATGAATAAATTTTTTCTAGTTAGTAAAGTAAGATTATATTTAAAAAGTATACCTGCTAAGCTTCCATTATGGCATGTGCTTTGTTTAAACAGAAACTTGAGCACTAAAAGAAAAGCAAGGCTTCCTTGGTAAGATGTGGCTTCAGAAGGAGGAAACAGGGAGAGAGGCTTCTGGTTTAGATGCCACTGGGACAAAAGAAATGGACAATCAGGCAGTTTGTAGGACTGAGATTAATCTTAAAATAGGAGCTGAAGTTAAAACTTTTAAGAATGATTATTTAAATTAGTAGATAAAGTTAGGAAAATAGAAAAAATAAATTGGGTAAAAACTTACAAAAAATAGTACAAAATGGTGGCCAAGAAGGCACTTTAGAAAATGCTTCTTAGAAGATGGGGGAAAAATCAGTGAGGAAGAAATTAGCAAAAATAGAAGCAAAGTACTTCCAAGAGGCCAAAGAAACAGGTAACTCAATTAGAAGTTGATCAGTAGTGTGAAGTGGTCCCCAACAGTAACAGTAAGATGGGTAGAGAACTGTTGTTTTTGGTAAGTAGAAGATTATAAGTAACTTTTGAGAGAGTAGATTTAGTAAAAGGATGGGCAGGAGAAAGATCTCCTTAGTCTTCTCTTTATATATGCAGAAGCTTGAGCTGACCCCTGAAAACACCATTGAGAAATTATTAATTCAGAATGTATGCTGTGGTCATGATCATGTTTATGATCCTCTGTCCCTAGATAAATTAATGACACCTTCTTTTCTATCCATAAATTTATAAAATACTATAAATGGCAGTGACTTCAAAAATCCCCAAGAGATTACAAACTGGTGTCTAACAATCCACATGCAGTTGTTACTTTAAAAAATCTTGATTTTTTAAACTTCTCTATAAAATACAGAAGATCTGGCAATATTGGCCCCACATTCCCAAAGTGCCTTTTGCAAAAAGTGTATATAGTCCCGTCCCCGTGAACATGCAATGTCCTAATGGCAATTCACTTTACTCATTTCTAGTAACTGCCTCGTCCCAATAACTAACTTGCTTATAAACCCCAAAACTTAGCTAATTTAAAAGCACATAGAACAGATCCGGGGTGTATTCAGGGTGGTATGGCCATTTGCAGCAACATGGCTGGAATGTAACCTAGTTATGTGAAGTGAAATAAGGCACAGGAGTACAATGTCACATGCTGTCACTCACATATGGAAGCTGAAAGGTTGATTTCACAGAAGTAGAAGTGAAATGGCGGCTACTGGAACCTCGGAAAGGTGTGGGGAGGGTAATGGAAAGAGGATGGATAAAGAGTATAGTGGTGTGCTGAGATAGGAGGAATAATTTCTAATGTTGTATAGCACAATAGATTAAATATTTCAAAATAGCTACTAGGATTTTGAGTGTTCTCAATAAAGAGAAATAATAAATGTCTAATGTGATAGATATGACAATTACCCTGATCTGATCATTATACACTAGATATATGTAATAAAATGTCACAATGTACCCTATAAATATGCATAATTATTACATCATTTAAAAATAAAAATGTATTTTTAAAAGCAAAAAAAAAAAAACCCAAAGACAACCTAAAAACAAAAACTGCTGATCAAAAGGTAAATTGAAGATAAAAGTAAAACCAAAAATTCATGGTGAGTGCTGGGTTTGGGACATGCTACCCCAGAATATGCCACTTTGGCATAATAATTATTTTGAGTTGAAGACATTTGAGAAACAGTATACTCAGGAAAAAGCTCTCTGGCTTCCCCTCTTTCCATCTAAAAGTATTTCATAAAAGTCCCTCCTGAAAAAGGTGCCTTCATTACATGAGGCAGAGAAGAACAATCTTATTATTTGGGAGTAGAATTAAAGCTGAAATAAACCCATACAAACTTCCTAAAATAAGCCTTTTCTTCCATTAGTTTCCCTATATATTTCCTAGTCACTGACTCACAATTTACTGCCCCTAGCCCAAGCTCCTTTGTCTTGTTATATTCGTATAACTTACTATTCGTTGTGTAAAAATGTGTATAAGCTTTTGGGCCTAATAATTCCTTCAAGCCTTTATTTTCTTCCTGAAGATTTATATGTACACTGTAGTATTAAATGAATTTTATTCCTGTTATTCTGTTTTAATATTAGATAAAGTTTTAGATCGGCCATGGGACCTGTGAAGGTTGAAGGAAGTTTTTCCTCTCTTACATAGGAGTATATAAAATATGATGCAAAAAAAGATGTTTAGGCTTTTTAAGAGCTATATGTGAGTGTCTCTCTGAGGTTGAGAAAAGTCACTACATACATAATGACATGTTGTACAGGGTACTGGCCTAACTGGTCAAAATGGACCCCAATGCAGTCTCCTGCCTCCTTCAGGCTTCTGTAGTCCAAAGTAGCTGTGGCATTGACACTGACCTCTAGGGGGCAGGACTCATCTCACTTGGTCAGTAAAACAGAACGAAGTTTGAAGAGATAATAAGCTGTAAGAGTTCATTTTGCCCTCTCCTATTCTTTCTTCTGGAACTTTCTGCCCAGAGAGGAGAAGTTTCTGTAGCAGATCTTGCTCCAGTTGAAGAGAGGTACATTTAGCTTATCCAACCACCATCCTAAGGGCATCTTGTTGTGTATATCCAATGTTCCTTCCTTTGGGAAACTTTCCCCATCCCCACTTCATGAGATATGGAGCTGCCAAGCACAGGACCCCACTTCTCTGACCATGGAAGTGACCCAATCCTGAGTCAACTAGATCTTCTGAGGAATTTGGAGCCATGAAGATGGGGATGGAAGGCAGTAGGCCCTACCTCATATGATGTGTTTCCCATGAACAGAGCTTCTCATAATGTGTTGCCTGGTCAGCAGCAACAGCATCTGGGAATGTGTTAAAAATACAAAGCCTGGAGCCCCATCCCACATGTACTATATCAGAAACTCTGGGGTTAGGCCTCCCACAAGCTGTGTTTAACAACCCCTTTAGGTGATTGTTTTGCCCACTAAAAACTGCCCCAGAGAAACTAGATGTTTCTGCAAGCGGAATTCCTAGATGGTATGTGGATCTTCTTTCCTTGGTCTTCACTGTTGAGATTCTACTTAGAGTCACTGGTCTCCCCAGTATCCTTGTAATAAGTCCCTTTTTGGTTTTGTTTTGGTTGAGTGAGTCAGGGTTCCTTTCATTGGTCCTCCCAACCTAGTTATGATATACTCAGAGACAACCATAGGGATGAAGGACAAACAAACCCCTGTGCCCTTAACCTGTTACTCAGCAAAAGCATGATTTGTGTTTTCTTCTGAGTCAGTCAGAGAGTTAAAAGTGATTTTTTTGCTACAAATGCCCAACAGGTAATTGAAAGTAGAACAAAGCTTGACTTTCCTTTTGTAAAACTCTGGGTCAAATCCTTCTCAGCTCTGCATATAGGCATGTTAGGGAATGTCTGTCTAAAAGCTGGCAAAACAAGATTTATTAGCCTTAAATTTACCTAGCCTATCTCATTACCCTTCAAGACTAAGGACACCAAAATAAGAGATTTATAGGGATATTCAGCTGTGCCTAGAAATCTCCGTGGTCACCTTGGATTCCAGAAGGGCCTCACATGACTGAGATCACCCTTCAAGCCAGGAGGATTCTTCCCATGGTAACTAAATTGTCTCTGAAGTCATGAGGTTCAACCTGAGCTACAAAACCAAGACTGTGATAATTGATGGGGCCCTGGCCCACCTCAGCTAATCCTTAAAAACTGGTTTCTTGCTTTTATGGAGTCACTAGTCTGAACCCCTACATCAGAGTGTGTCCCCTCCCCAGCTACTCATGCTGGAGTGCTTTCCCTATTTGTTCTCACTTTCCTAGTTAAGAACTGGTTTGGTTTTTTTGGCAGAGCTGTGCTCCCCTTTATTTTATGTTACTTTCAATTGGAACATTTTTCCTGTGAATTTGTGCTTTAGTTTTCCACTATCACTGAAACAAGGACCTGTCCTGCTAGCTGGTGACATTTCCTTCTAAATCATAGTCACGCAGATGCTTCTTAACCATGGGCCTTGTGCCATCCATAGGTGTGATGTTGTGTTCCAGCCTGGTCTTTCCATTTTGCTTCAGTGCCAAACACATTAACCCCATTTCAGACCAAAGCAGAGCCCAGCAGGACTTCTGACTAAATTCTATCAATGTCCTGCCTAGTTCAGTTGCCTCCTCCAATTATACAGGTCTTTATAAAATCATATTCTATTTTTCCCTAAGTCTTTGACTCATCTCTTTACTCATTTGAGCTCCCAGACCCCAAAATATAGGATTTTCTTTATTTTTTTGGTACTGAGGATTGAACCCAGGGTCTTTACAACATCCTTTTAAATATTTTTTGTTGGTGTAAGTTTAAAAATTTTTTTGAAGCAAAACTTTTATTGGTATGTTTTAGATATACACAATGATAACATTCATCATAGGGAATTTGTACCTGTACATGATATATCTTGCTTCTTTTTTTCCCATTTTCTCCCTTTGACTGCTCTTCCCCTCCTTATTTACGAAACCTTTGTTTCCATTTTTCCTTCTAGTCTCTTTTTTTCCTTGATCCTTCTTTCCTTTCCCCCTCCCTCCTCCCTGGTTGCCCTTCTCATTTGAACATTTTCTTCTCTACTCCTAATATCTATTATACATTTTTTTTTTTTTTGGTACCAGGGATTGAACTCGGGTCCTTGCGCTTGTGCAGCAGGCGGCAAAACCACTGAGCTAAATGCCCGGCCCCTCTATTATACATTTTGGTCCTTATTTCCACTTTTGGTTTCTCACACCAGAGAAACAATGTGGTATGTATGTATGTATGTATGTATGTATTTGAGACAGGGTCTCACTATGTAGTTCATGCTGGCCTTGAACTTACTATGTAATTCAGGCTGGCCTTGAACTCATGGTGATCCTCCTGTCTCTGCCTGCCAAGTGCTGGTATTACAAGCATGTGGCACTGCGCCCAACTAACAATGTGGTATTTAAACATGTGTGTCTGATTTATCTCACTTAAGACTATGGTCTCCATGTGTATCCATTTAGCTATAAATGTCTCGAGCTCATCCTTCTTTATGGCAGAGTAGTACTCCATTGTATAAAAAACCCCACATCTGCTTTATCCACTAGTCAGTTGATGAACATTTGGGCTGTTTCCAAGATTTAGCTAATACTATCTGTGCTGCTATAAACAAGGGTGTGCATATATTGCTGTGGTATGATGCTTTTAATTCTTTTGGGGAAATACAAAGAAAGAGAATATCTGTGTTGAATGAAACCTCTAGTTTTAGTTTTAGTATATGTGATGCCGAAGCAAGCACTCTAGTTTTAGATTTTTGAGGAAGCTCCACGCTGATTTCCACAGTGGTTGCAGAAGTCTACACTTTCACCAACAATGGAGAAGCATTCCTTTCTCCCCACAGCCCTGCCAGCATTTGTTATTGGTTAATTTCTTTTTTTTTTTCATGGTTAACAGAAGTCTTTATTAACAAAAGCCATTTCAATTCTTTAAGTTCACCTTAATATTAAATAGGATAAGATGCTTAATAGCTCTAACTCAACACTTTATTCCAGTTCAGTCCTTTCCAATGAACTTGCTGTGAACCTGTTTATATTTTAATAGAAGCCATGAATCAAGTATTTAGATAAACGTAGTTAACTACATTGGAAAATCAAAATTTATAGATGTTTTATCATTAGATCAGAGTAAAAAAAATCCAAAGAAGGATATGATAAAGGTTGGTTTAGAAATAATTTATCGATAGGCATTATACCTTTTTAGAACAAGTATAATTTGCACAAATTATACAAGTCTCTGTCAAATATTAATGCATACTTAGCACTTTGTTTTTAGCTGAAATAGTGTTTTAGTTGTAAAAAACATTTTTGTTTACAAAAAAAACCAGAAACTTTATCAGAATTTAACATAATTTACAAATGTCCTAAGAATTCATAAGCCACATAATATTTTAAGTAGAAAAACACTAATTTTAAAAGTTTGGTACTGCTTCTGTGGTTTATATGTATTAACTGGTCTCTTTAGAGGAAACCCAACTAAAAGTTGATCATATTCAGCTCTGTAAGATAAAGGCAAAAGCTAATCACCTTCTAACAAAAATTGTATACAATACTTCCAAGTACCAAAGATATCAGTCAGTGGTTAACTGCCCGGTACAAAATACTAAACAAAATACATTTTGTGCATTGTTTTCCACTTGCAGCCACTCTGTTATCCAAAATAAGGATTTCCAGTAAATAAAACCTTCAATGCAGTTTATTTAGTGTAGACCATTCCATTTTCCCCATTCAGCACTTAATTTTCTCCCCCAAAACCCCCCACAGTGGCACCATATTATTAAAAACATTAAGTGAGATTTATGCTTCAGATCAAGACATCATTTGAGTAATTTCAAATGATGTACAGCTCCTTATGTTAAAAAGATGTTTCATGGTCACAATTACCTCAAAAAGTAATTATATTCAAAAAACCTGACATATCATGCCTTGGCAATTACAAAACCATGATTTTTGACACATGGCAATTTATAAGTTAAGCAAAAGTGAAATGCTAAAAGATGTGAACAGCTGTTTCTGTTTGTTTATTTATTTAATTAATTTTTTTTTTGGTACCAGGGATCAAATTTGGGACCTTATGCTTGCGAGGCAGGCAGCGGAACCACTGAGCTAAATCCCTGGTCCTATTGGACATTTTTTCATATATTTATTTGGTATTTCTACTTCTTCATCCGAGAAGTGTCTGTTCATTTCAGATGCCCATTTTGGATTGGGTATTTAAACTTGAGGGTCCGACTTTTTTGAGTTTTTTATATATTTTAGATAGTAGTCCTTTGTCTGAGGAGCAGCTGGCAAAAATTTTTCCCACACTGTATGTTGTTTCTTCATTCTCTTGGTGGTTTCTTTTGTTGTGCAAAAGCTTTTTAATAAATGAGATTCCAGTTGTTGATTCTTTGTGATAGTTCCTGTGTGATTGGGGTTTTGTTCAAAGTCTTTGCCTACACCAGTGTCTTCAAGTATTCTACCTATTCTCTCTTCCCTCAGATTTAGTGTTTCTGTTTTAATATTTACATCTATGATCCATTTTGATTTGAGTTTAGTGCATGTTGAAAGATATGAGTCTAGTTTTAATCTTCTGCATGTAGAAATCCAGTTTTTCCAGTACCATTTATTAAAGAAGTTATCTTTCTTCCAGCAAAGCTGTTTGGCTCCTTTGTCAAAGATAAGGTGGGTGAGTGTGTTTGGAATTGTTTCTGCATTTTCCAATCTGTTCCATCGATTCTCTGGTCCATTTTTTTTCTGCCAGTACCATGCTGTTTTTATCACAGTAGCTTTGTAGTATAATTTCAAGTCAGGTATTGTCATGCCTCCTGCTTTCCTTTGTTGCTCAGAATTGCTTTTGCTATTTCAGGTCTCTTCTGGTTCCAAATGAATTTTAGGATTGTTTTCTCTAATTCTGTGAGATATTGGTATTTTGATCAGGATTGCATTAAATCTGTATAATAATTTTGGAAGTATGGCCATTTTCACTATATTAGTTCTTCCTACCCAAGAACAAGGGATATATTTCCATTTTCTGATATTCTCTTTGATCTCCTTTTTAAGAGTACTATGGTCTTCCATGTAAATGTCTTTTACTTCCTTTGTTAGACTGATTCCTAGGTATTTCATTTTTCATAATGATATTGTGAAAGGTGTTGCTTCCTTAGTTTCTCTTTCAGTGAGTTTGTTATATTTGTGTAAAGGCATCCTATTGATTTTTGAGTGTTGACTTTGTATCCAGCTATGCTACTGAGTTTAGTTATTAAATCTAGAAGTCTTTTGGGGGAGTTTTTGGGATCTTCTATGTAGCATATCATGTCATCTGCAAATAATGATAATTTAACTTCTTCCTTTCCTATCTTATTCCTTTTATTTCTCTCTCTCTCTCTCTTCCTTTTGGTACCGGGGATTGAACTCAGGACCTTGTGCTGGTGAGGCAGGCATGGTGCCACTGAGCTAAATCCCCAGCCCTGTAGAAACTAATTTCTTCTTTAATTTCATCTATGACCCATGCTTGTTCAGAAGAGTGTTATTTCATTTCCATGTGTTTATGAAGTTCTTGTGGTTTCTTTTGTTATTGATTTCCAATTTCACTGCACTATGGTCTGATAATACGGATGGGATAATTTTAATTCTTTTGCATTGCACTTACTTAAGCATATTCTATGAGCTAGTATGTGGCCTATTTTGGAGAACATCCCATGTGCAGCTAAGAAGAATGTATTCTAATGTTGTGGAGTGTCTACTAAGCACATTTGTTCAAAAGTCTAGTTCACCTCGCGGGGTCTCCTTCCGGTTCTCGATGCTTCTCTGAGTCTGCTCTTCCGCCGCCGCCCTCCCTCGGCCCATGACCCGCCCCCGGCCCCCGCCCTCACCTGCCTGGCGCGACCTCCGGTCGGCTTAGTCTTGGTCCAAGGGCTGTCTGAGCCGCTGGAGCCGAGGACCATCCAGACGCGGCGGGACAGAGCACACTTGGACACCGAGGGCCGGGACATCACGGACCATGGGGCTGAAGAGGATTAATAAGGAATTTAGTGATTTGGCCCGTGACCCTCCAGCACAATGTTCTGCAGGCACAGTTGGGGATGACATGTTCCACTGGCAAGCCACAATTATGGGACCTAATGACAGCCCATATCAAAGTGGTGTATTCTTTTTGACAATTCATTTTCCTACAGACTACGCTTTCAAACCACCTAAGGTTGCATTTACAACAAGAATTTATCATCCAAATATTAACAGTAATGGCAGCATTTGTCTCTATATCCTAAGATCACAGTGGTCTCCTGCTTTAACTATTTTTAAAGTTCTGTTATCCATTTGTTCACTGCTATGTGATCCAAACCCAGATGACCCCCTAGTGCCAGAGATTGCACGGATCTATAAAACAGAGACAAGTACAACAGAATATCTCGAGAATGGACTCAGAAGTATGCCATGTGATGCTACCTTAAAATCAGAATAACCTTCATTATAGCTGGAATAAACTTTAAATTACTGTTCCTTTTTTGATTTTCTTATCTGGCTGTTCCCCTACCAGACCTCATCTTTCTTAATTTTATTTTTTGTTTACCTCCCTCCATTCATTCACATGCTCATCTGAGAAGACTTAAGCTCTTCCAGCTTTGGACAATAACTGCTTTTAGAAACTGTAAAGTAGTTACAAGAGAATAGTTGCCCAAGATTCAGAATTTTTTAAAAAAATGGAGCATGTGTATTATGTGGCCAATGTCTTCACTAACTTGGTTATGAGACTAAACCATTCCTCACAGCTCTAACTGCTGAAGAAGCCAGCTGAGGGGGGGAGATGGATGCTCGGTTGTCACGGCAAAGAAGCAGCATTACTCTAGCAGCATCCATTCTTGCTAAGCCTTCCATTGTTAGAGATTTGAGGTTACATGATATACTTTATGTTCATAACTGATGTGGCTGGAGAATTGGTATTGAATTATAGTATCAGCAGAACAGAAAATGTGATGTATTTTATGCATGTCAATAAAGGAATGACCTGTTCTTGTTCTACAGAGAATGGAAATTGGAACTCAAACACCCTTTGTATAACAAAATAGGGTCTCAAAACATTTTGTAATTTTCATTTAAATTGTTAGGAGGCTTGGAGCTATTAGTTAATCTATCTTCCAAAACAGTTTAATATAGCACTAAGTAAATGATGCAAGTTGTCAATGGATGAGTGATCAACTAATAGCTCTGGTAGTAATTGATTTATTTTTCTTCAGTAAAGTTGCATAAACCAAAAAAAAAAAAGTCTAGTTCAATTCTGATATTTCATTGCTGATTTTTTGTCTAATTGTGACAGTGGGGTGTTGAGGTCCTCTATTACAATTGTATTAGTGCTTATTTGATTTTTCATGTCTGTTAATACTTGTTTTATGTAGTTGGGTGTGCTGATATTTGGTGGATATATATTTATGATTGTTATCTTTTCATTTTGGATTGTTCCCTTTAATGATGTAGTGATTTTCTTTGTCTCTCTTAATCAGTCTTGGCTTGAAATCCACTTTGTCTGCAAATACAATAGCTACCCTTAATTTTTTCCAGGTTTCTGTCGCATGGAGTATTGTTTTCCCTCCTTTGACTTTCAGTGTGTGTGAATCTCTTTTTGAATTAAATGTATTTCTTGTATGCAGCACATTGTGATGAGTACTTAGTTACATGGCCACATCCAGCTTTGAGAAAAGTTGAGAAATATGATTTCAAGCTGGGTAGCCATATTCCCCACTACATCTTGCGGTGGGAATTTTTTTCTTTCTTTCTTTTTTTCTTCCTGATACTGAGGATTCAACTCAGGACTTTGCTCTTGCCAAGCAGGCACCGTGCCACTGAGCTAAATCCCCAGCCTGGGAATATTTTTTTTAATTGCTGGAAGAAAGAAGGAAACAATGAGTAAGAGAAGATAATTAGCAATATTTTTCCACTTTTTAACCTTGACCCAAGTGTCAAAAGGTCAAGTGTTTTCAGGGGCCTAGCAGGTTATTAACCATGTAAAGCAGCCTGAGAATAAGACTAACAGGAGTAAGGGGAGCATTGTGTGCTCTCTAAAGAGGGTAACAGCTGGCTGCCCACTCAATGTCCCTTACCCCTTCTTTTTCACTGGTAGATGTCTGAGCTTGTTTGAGTGGTAATGTGGCTAGAACCCAGGAAAAAAAAAAGATTTTTTAAAAGTCAATTGTAAAATTTCTATTTCTAGTACTGTATCTCTAGCCAGAGTTGTAGCTGGGAATATGTACATGACTCAGCCAGTGAGAATTGGGGAAGCCTAGTGGGGGACTTTCAGGAAAGCTTCTGCTTTCTGAGTAAAGATTTAGCCATAATTGAAATTTTCTCATACTTGTTCTTCCTACTTTGAATGTGGATGAGATGTTCGGAGCTGGAGCGGCCATTTTATGACCAGTTTTTTGAACTGGGGATTGAACTCAGGACCTTTGTACTGAGCTACACCCCAGCCCCTTTTTGTTTATTTACATTTTGAGACAGGGTCTTGGTAAGTTACTAAGTTGCCCAAGCGGGGCTCAAACTTGCCATCCTCCTGCTTCAGCCTCCCAGAGTGTTGGGATTACAGACATTCACCATGCCCAGCTCAGATATCTTTCATAAAAAATACAAAACTCAAAAGTAACTATTTGTTTAAGTAATTTAAAATTGACTTATCTGAACCTTATGCCCATTCAAAACTGACTCAATCCTTCCAGTTATTTTCTATATGTATATTTACTTTGTAAAAATATGAAACACATACACTGCTTTGTAACCTTCTTTTTAAAAATAGTGTACAGTATTGTAGCTGTTTTTTCCTGTCATTTAATATTGGTTAGCAATTTTCATTTTAGTAACTACAGAATATCCACTGTATGTCTTTAGCCAATTCAGTTAATCTCTTATCTTGGATACTCTGGTAGTTTACACATTAGTAGTATTGGTGTTTGCTTTTGTTTGTTTTGTTTTGTTTTGTTTTTGAGACAGAGTCTTGCTATGTAGTTCAGGCTGGCCTTGAACTTGTGGAGATCCTCTTGCCTCAGCCTCTGCAGTGCTGGGATTACAGGTGTGCGCCATCATGCCCAGCTGGTGTTTGTTTTTGAGGGGGCAGTTCTCCATAATAAACAATGCTACAGTGAATATTCTTGACACCAAACATCTGAACACAGCCTTGTAATTACATTCTTGGTTATTTCTTTAACTTCCTTGAAATGAAACGGCGATATGAGAAGATAAATAGCACTCTATCAATTACAATGGGACACTGCTTTGGTTCCACTTCTGCTACTCTGAGAAATTAGTCATTCATTTCTTCATCACCCGTGCCCCTAACAAGCACAAGAGCCCTGTGGTAGACACCAAGGGCCACTAAGAGGTGAGTAAAATGTCATCAAGGAGTTCATAATAGAATGGCAGACAGGGCAACAGGCAATGACAACAAGGAGGAGCGCTGTGGTGGATGGCTTTGACAAGGCCACACCCTCTGTAATTCCTACCTTCCATTACGGGTCAGGCAACATCAGTTGCTTCTTTTGAGGTGCTAAGGCTTGAACCCAGGGCATTGTGCATGCTACGCAAGTGCCCTACCACTGAGCCACACCCCCAGCCTATGAGGCTCTTCTTCTTCTTCTTCTTTTTTGGTACTGGATTTCGAACTCAGGACCTTGCTCTTGCAAGGCAGGAATGGTGACACTGAGTTAAATTCCCCCAGTAATCCACCTTTAAACAGGCCTTAGCTCCTAACAGCAAGTCAGGTGTAGCACCCCATACTCCAGTCACCTTCCACAAGCCCCTCCTCTGAGTGCATGAGAGTTTTGGGCATCATTCTCTATATAAACCCTAACAAGCCCCTACTTCAGGATCCTGCCTCAGTGGACCTTTGAAGACCCTTCAAATGCCCTGCTATTCACCCCTCCCAGTGGACAGCACATCCTTCCCCGTCTTCTTCGGTTCTGCTTCTTTGAATAAGGCTTCTCAGCAGCCTAGCTGTCACTTCCTTAACCTGAACAATCTGGGTCCTATAATGTTTCTCAGAAGCCCTATTCTCTCATTAATCATTTTTCTACTGTTTTTGAAGACTCATAGAATTTTCCCTGAGGTGGTGGTGTCCAGAACGGATATGTTTTTCTAAACAGCATGTCTGGCTCCTGACCAAATGGCATCTGAGCAGGGCCACTTTGAGGTGGGCCAAGTCCCTAAGGACAGCCTCTCTGGCCTGTGTCTTCCCACTTCCTGCCTCTAACCTGAGAGTGACTCAGGTTCAGAGAAATAAAGGAGGGAGGGGTTGAGGGAGGGGGAGTCAAAGGGGAATGGGAAGGAGGGAGCCTTGCTCTTTTAGGATGCTTGGCAGTGCTTTGAGACAATGGCAGGCTACTGGAGGGAAGGATGCTGGCACCATCCATGCCTATTCTGTGCCAGACACATGGGCTTTCCAGCCACTGTCTCATGGAAACCTTATCATAACCCTGCAAGTTAGAAGTAAGAATCTCTATTTTATAGCTGAGGAAACTGAACTTCAGAGATCTGACATACCCATGTACCCATGCAGCAAAACTGGCTAATTTTGAGAGCCCAGGCCCTAGCCCCGCCCCATGTCCCCCATCCTTTATTGGCTCTCCCAGGGCCTCCCATCTACAGTCAAGTTCTGGATAAAAACTGGTAGGCAGTGCAGCAAAAATCCACCTGAAATTAAGTTTAATAAATGAAAACATTAGGTGGGCTAAATTCTTGTTTCTGGGGAATTTGTATAATTGTATAATTGAAGACCTGCCAGTGAGCAGAGTCCTCCCAGGGCTGGGATCAATTTGAGAGGAAAAGAAAAAAAGAGAGAAAGAGGTGTAGAGAAGAAAAGGAGATCTAAGTCCCAAAGTAGAAAATTGGAGTTAAGAGTTGGCCTGGACACACAAAAGCATGGAAACAACAGTGAAACCCCTAAGAATAACACATTTTACCAGTCCTTTCAAGGTGCTACATATGGTACTAGATCCTTTCTATAGGATAGTGTATTTAATTCTCATGATAATCCTAATAGAAAGGCAAGACTCTTCTATTAGGCTGTTTTCTGTTGCTATAATAAAATATCTGATGCTGGGTAGTTTATAAGTTAAAAAGTTTATTTGCCTCATGATTCTGCTGTGGCTGGAATATCCAAAGAGCATGGAACCAGTGTCTTGAATGAGGGCCCATTTGTCTGTGACAGGAGGTGGAAGAATGAAAAAGAAAAATGTTTATGTGTAGAAGAGGCTAAGCATGTGGGGTGGCTTTGCTTTACAACTGTCTAGTGAGATCCAACTCTAGGAGATCCAAGCTCCTTTTAGGGACCAGTATTAATTCATTCATGAATGTGCAGCCCCCATGAACTGCTTCCCTTCCACCAAGACCCAGTTCTTAAAGCTTCCAACACTTCAGCCCCACTCTATTGGGGCCTAACTTCCAGCACATGAACCTTTGTGGGGAGAAACCACATCCAAAGCATAGCAGTTACCATTCCTATTTTTAGGTTGAGGGTCCTGAAGATGAAGAATTTTACACACATAGGCAGTGGTGAAGCAACAATGGAACCTAGGTGTGTTCAGCTCCAAGCCCTTGCTTAATTTAACCACTAGATCAAGGAAAATCATCAATCAATCAATCAATCAATCAAGGAGAAGGCAACCAGAGGTAGTAGTACATGCATAATCCCAGCTACTCTGGAAGGCTGAGGCAAGAAAATCCTAGGTTTGAAGCCAGCCTAGGCAATTTAGCGGGACTTTGTCTGAAAATAAAATAATAAAAAGGGACAAGGATGTAGCTGAGCACTCCCTGGTTTCACTTAGGGGTGGGGAGTGGTAAGCAAGTGGGAGAAGTCTAATTCCTGGGACTGATGCTAACATGGAGAAGCAGGCTTTTGCATATACCTTAACTTGAAAGGGGAGGAGATAGAGGTGGCTAGGGCTTTTCCACACCTAGGTTTTGCAGGGAAGGTAAGTGATTCATGG
This sequence comes from Heterocephalus glaber, assembly GCF_000247695.1. Next base: position 11,944,571 of record NW_004624764.1, on the reverse strand, counting down.
GATCCTTGGGAACCAGCAGTTTAGCCAGATGAAAGCTCTTGGTCCAGATTAGGTGGAGAGAAGCAAGTCTGCTAATACCCATTGGCCTCTCCAAGGATTGGCTCAGGACCCTCATGGGGCGGGGCTCGGGCCCCGCGGATGCCGATGTAAGGCTGGAGGAAGCTGGAGCTGGCTGGCTCCTTCACACCTTGGGTGCTCCTGTTCCTGGCTCCGGAGTAACACACCGGGGCCTGGATCCTGCACCTCAGATTTCTGGGGTTTTGGCTTAGTGATTTCACAACCTCGAGCCCTGGTTTTCTGAAAAATGGAACTAATCGGGCTACGTAAAGTCAAATATTAGCTAACAGTTGTGTCCGTGGAGACTTCAGTAAGGAGACCCATATGAGGGTTTAACACTGTTTTGCTGGGTGGGCGCCCCGTAAATGGCAGCCGTGTTATTGGAAGATTCTATTCCGGGAAACTAAAGCTTTTTTCTACTTTCCACCTATTTCCCTCCCACTGTCTACTGTGGTAGGAAAGAAGGATTTGTTCCAGGGTGGGGGTAAATGTTATTGCCTCTCCCACCTTTCATTTGTTCAAACTCGGAATGCTTTTTATTGGTTTTATGGTTCACAGCTCACTTTACAGTTGTAATTTATCTCTCGCCTGGAAGATATTAAACTGTCCTATAAAAACAATAGATTTTTCAAGCTAGGAATTTTCTTCATGCCTTGCATAATGTTTTTAATGTTCATCCATACTGCAGCATGTATCAGAGTTTCATCTTCTGCGTTGCTTTTTAACGTTAATTTATTATTATTTTGTTGTGGTTTTAATGTAGTCTTTTGGATTGAACCCAAGGCCTCACACTACCAAGCGCTCACTCTACCACTAAGCTACACGCCCACCTAATTTGTTAGAATCTCTTTTTTGGTACCCAGGATCGAACTAGGGACCTTGCACTTGAGAGGCAGGTGGCGGAACCACTGAGCTAAATCCCCTGCCTGTTAGAATCTTATGTTTGTTTTCTTATCATGTTTTTCACCTGAAGGAATATATTTAGATGTTTTCCAAATTTAAAAGGATCTGACCAGACTTGTATACTGGTCAGGTTCATTAGATTTAGATCAATAAGGTCGTCAGTGGTTACTTTATCACCAGATTGGAGTAAAATGAACTTTTTGCAACAAATATAGTTTGCCACTTTAAGTTAATAACCATTGTTTTCTATCACAAGCATTCATTTAAAATGAAATTTTGTATAATAAAAGTTAATAGCCTCAGGGTTCCAAATGAATATAACCTAGACATTATTAAAATAAATGCTTTCTTTATCATTTTAATTAAAAGCCTTAGTCTATTTTTATAATGACATGATTCAGGATTTATTTAGATTTCTTTAAATGGTAACTCATGTAAAAATTCACTACTTCCTTATCTTTCTAAATAAAAAGATTGGATAATCTAGTGCTTAGCATTCTCTAAAGCACTTAGGTTAATAGCAGCTCATTTTCTCAAGCTTCCTAACAGAGATCAGAACTTTAAGATTTATTGTACAGTATTTTTTCATATCTCTAAATTCATAAAAGCTTCAGAGAATAGTTCTGTATCTCCATTCTTTTCTGATTTTTTTTTTAATACTGCAAATTGAACCTAGGGCCTTCACACTGAGTTACATCCCTAGCCCTTTTAAAATTTTTTATTTTGAGACAGAGTCTTGCTAAGTTGCCCAGGCTGGACCCATATTTGTGATCCTCCTGCCTCAGCCTCGAACTGCACTGGGAGGTGTGCACACCTAATGTGATTTGTAATTATATGTGTGTGTGTGTGTGTGTGTGTGTGTGTACCTGGCATAATTCTAAGTGCTTTGCATATACTTTTTTTTGGTACTGGGGATCAAACTCAGGTCCTTGTGCTTGCGCAGCAGGCTGTGAAACTACTGAGCTAGATCCCCAGCCCCTGCTTTGCATATCACTATACAACCCAATGAGATAAGGGGTCTCTCTCTCTCTCTCTCTCTCTCTTTCTTTTTCTTTCCCCACCCCCTTCTCAGTGAAGTTTTAAAAAATTTCCACTTTACCTGTGGGAAAACTGAAGCATTGAAAGCTGAAATTCAAACACAATATATCTTGAGTCCTCGTGATTTTTTTTTTTCCTTATTTTAGTGCTGAGGGTCAGGCCTTAAGCATCCTAGGCAAGTGCTCTACCAATGAGCTGCAGTCCTAGAGTCTTTTTTCCTACTACAGAAAAAAATAAAAATAAAAAAATAAAAAAGATATCTATCTTTCTCTCTCCCTTCTCTCTCTATATATGAAATTAATAGTCCCCTTAATTCTATCCATGAGAAATATCCATTACTAAACAGTCTATGTTGCTTTTTTATTTGTTTGTTTGTGTGGAGACTGGCCTTGAACTTACTTTGTGGCCCAGGCTGGCCTTGAACTCATGGTGATCCTCCTGCCTCAGTTTCCCAAGTGCTGGGAATACAGGCGTGTGCCACCAGGCCTGGCTCAGTCTATGTTTTAAGTTTAAATCTAGTTACAGAATTCAAAGGCACAGATAATGGAATTACTAGGGGAAGGTATAGCCATAACTAAAGACAAATATTGATTCATTACCAAGTTGTCAGGAAACTTCCAAGTAACCTCACTTTGACACAGATCACACTCTGGAATTGAAGGGATAAGGGTGAGGATGCCCCAGCTCAGTTGTGGGCAGCAAACAAGTGATCCTCGAAGTGGGGGCCACCATATGAGAAGAGAAACCCTTGTAGAAACAGGAAGCCAACATGGGTCAGACTAGTGCTCAGTGGAGTTAAGACAGGGTGAAAACCTGGTAAACAGATGAATCCAGCCAGAAATGACAATCTTGCACCAGTAAGGCCACAGGCTGGTCTGTGAGTATAATGTTGTTCATGAGAACAGTCCACAGTTATGTGAAGTCCCAAGGCTGTGCCACGACAGCTGTTACTGGACATTTGTGCAAGAAGACACTGCCTCAAGTATTTTCATCAAAATAGAAAGGCATCCTAGTAGAAGAGAGTTGGACATGCCAGGAGCTTGACCATGTGTAGGAATCAGGTGTCCAGGAATGATCAGAGTGGGGTCCATTGCCAAGAGTACAAGAATGAGTCCATACAAGTACCCTGGGTGCAGCTCTCAAATATTTTTATCTCAAGATTGCCTAAGGGCTGGGGATTTAGCTCAGTGGTTTCGCCGCATCCCCGGTACCAAAAAAACACAAAAAAACAAAAAACAAAAGGTCGCCTAATACTCTTAACAATTATGGAGGACCCCAAAGAGCTTTTGTTTATATGGATTATAGCTAATATATCTGCTCTTTTAGAAATTAAAAGTAAGGAATTTTTAAAATACAAGATCAGGGCCAGGGATTTAGCTCAGTGGTTCCACCACCTGCCTCAAAAGTGCAAGGTCCTGAGTTCGATCCCTGGTACCAAGAAAAAAAAAAAAAAGAACATACTAGCATACATTCCATTGGCCATCAGTAAGGACGTCATCACATAATCTCTGCAAAGCTCAACCACAATTTTGAGACAATGAGAGTGGAAAAGGCAAATCATGGGCTAGTATTATTTTTAAAGTAGTTTTAGGGCCAGGGATTTAGCTCAGTGATGCCTCAGCTGCCTTGCAAGCTCAAGGTCCTGAGTTAGATCCCCAGTTTGGAAAAAAAAAAGAAGTATATATCTAAAGTAGTTTTGATTTTACTTACTCCTTGAGTGAGTAAATGCTCCAGAGCTCTCCAGGGGGACCCCAGACCATATTTTGAGAACCACTGGTCTAGATAATTTTTTTATCTTATATTTGTATAGCTTTTTCAAAGTTCCTTGAATCAGGAAAATACTCCTAATCCCATTTCTAATCCCAGACTTACTATAGAGCAGGTGAGGGACCCAGCTATCTTTCCTTTGAGGGGATAAAACTGAGATGGTATCCCAGGACCTTACACTGCAGCTAGGGCACTGGGATTGCTGCTTCCAAGCTTCCCACAGCTCCCAAGACTTGCTGTCCACTACAAAACTTGGTGTTCTGGCCCAGATTTTCTCATTGTCAGGGAGCCAATCATGTCCACCCAGTCCTGAAAAGCTGTGGAGCTGTTATGGACTGTCTGGGAGAAGTAAGTTAAAGATAAGAAATCAGATGCTCAGATTTCCATGTAAGAGACTCTAACATGACCATCAGAAATGGTAAATATGTAAGAGTCTATCTAGAAGGCAAAGAGTGTGAACTGAATTATTTTAATTTTAACACTGTACCTTCTCAGGCAGGTACTGTGTCAGCTCAGGAAACAGAAAGCATTCTGGGTGTTTTAAGTAGGCAGCAGTTTATTTAGGAAATTAGAGGCTTATAAAATCATTGGAAAAGATTGAGATGTGAAATTAGGAGGCCAGCTCTGAAATTGCTGATTTTTTTTTCTTAAATTCTTTTATTGGTACATTTTAGGTATACAATACATTTACATTTATCATTGGGTGCTTGTACCTGTACATGATGTATCTT
>NW_004624764.1:11925568-11937865 GCF_000247695.1 Heterocephalus glaber | reverse complement strand
TCTATTGAGATGATCATATGGTTTTTGTCCTTGACTCTGTTAATATAGTGTATTACATTTATTGATTTACATATGTTGAACCATCCTTGTATCCCTGGGATAAATCCAACTTGGTCAGGGTGTATGATCTTCTTGATTACCCTCTGTATTCTGTTTGCTGAAATTACTGATTCTATCCACAACCTTTGCAACTAAGATTCAGAGATCAGGAAGCTAGAATTGGGTAACTACTGCCTTTACAGTTGCTATTGCTGTAACTGCCTTTCAAAACTCATGGAGGGAGACTAGACACACATCTGCAGAAAATCTCATGTCTCCAATGATGATTATATTGGTCAGAAGAAATAGCCAAAATGCAGGAAAAATGACTTGTGTTTGTTTGTACCTTGCACATCTTATGAAGGTGCATCCAGTTGTCAATATCTGGTTCTCATTCAGAAATCCACTGTCAAGAGAGCCTGAAAATTGCCTTTTGTGAGTGGGGGTGGTGGGGTGGAGATTGAATCCAGGGTTTTTGTGCTGAGCTATAGTCCCATCCTCTTTTTAAATTTATTATTGTGAGACAAGGTCTTGCTAAATTACCCAGGCTGGACTTGAACTTGTGCTCTTCCCTCAGCTTCAGAGTGCTAGGATTACAGGTGTGTATCACAGTGCTGACCAAGAAATGCCAGCTTATTTATTTGTTTTGAGATGGGGTCTTGCTGTGTGGCCCAGGCTGGTCTTAAACTCCTGGGCTCAAGTAGTTCTCCTGCCTCAGCCTCCTGAGCAGTTGGAACTATACAGGTGCTCAGAAATGTTATTTTTCAAATCTTCCCACCTCTGCAGTATAGGAATGCTCCCTAGAGTGAAATGGGAAAGGATGCTGAGCCTCAGCTGAACATATTCAATACAACATTTCTGTCTATGTATTGATTAGAATATGAGCTCCATGAGGGGAGGGTTTTTAATTTTTTTGGTCTGATTTATTTTTAACTCTGTCTTCAGAGCCTACAGTATTACAAAGTAGTTGCTAAATAAACAGTTAGATACTCATGAAAATGAACGTTTCTTTGGGAGCTTTTTGGAGAACATCAAAATATAGAAGTGACAGAAATATAAGTTGAGCCAGGGATTTAGCTCAGTGGTGTCCTGCCTGCCTTGCAAGTGCAAGGTCCTGAAAAAAAAAAAAGAAAGAAGAAACAAAAGAAAAAGAAATATAAGTTATTGTGTTAATGACCCTGGGGAGAAAAAAAGTCAGAGACAGAGAGCAAAGTATATACTCTGTGGTGTACTAAAGATGGCCACAAATTCTTTAGCATTCCTTTGACCAGAAGTGGGGTTTCCTGCCTTGAGTTTAGATGAACACTCTGACTGCTTTGACCAATAGACGGGATGGAAGTGATATAGTGTCAGTTTCTAGGTGAGCCTTAAAAGAAGGGCAGATTCTATAGCCTCTCACTATGGAGGCCTGAGCTGCCATGTAAGAAATTTACCCTGATATATCATATGGAATGTGGATAGGCTCTGAGACTACATGGAGAGGAGAGGCCGCTGAGCTCAGGCTTTTGGCTAGCCCCTTAAGAGCCAGCCACACAGGTAAGGCTGGGTGGGACCCTCCAGACTAGCCTAGCCACCAGCTACACTGTAACTGATTGATGTTGTGTGAACAGAACAATCATCCTGCTGAGCCCTGCCTAAATTCCTGAATCAAAATATATGAAATAATCCAGTGGTTGTTGTTTTAAGCCACTGAGTTTTGGGATAGTCCTATAGCAATAGATAACAAGAATACACTCTGAATGTGGGTCTTAATAAATACAAAGTAGACTCTGGTAAGGATGCAGGAAATGTTCCATTTATTTTTCATGTGGATTTCCATGGCTATAGTTTTAATTCCTGGTCACTGTTTTATAGTATGCATTTCTGTATGGTGATCCTAAAACACTTGAGTCTGTAGCATTCTCTACAAAGCAAGCAAGAGATCTTGAATGTTGTTAAGTGATACTGATTTGTTGAAAAAAAAATAGTAACTATGTAGAAAATATGCCTGTGGACAGGCTGAAGATAATATACCAAGGAAATGGAATAGAAAGTTTAAAAACTCAGATCATTGTATTTCATATATGTCAATCAGGAGGGTTTAAATTGATAACTGTGACAGGTGTAGTGGCCCATGCCTATAATCCCAGCACTTGGGAACCTGAGACAGGAGGATTGCCATGAGGTCGAGGCCAGCCTGGGCTACATAGTAAGACCTTGTCTCAGAAAAAAAAAAAAGAAAGAAAAGAAAGAAAGAAAAAAAGAAAATAGATTTATAACTCTTACCAAACATGGGTCATATATCCACTGTGTGTTTTTAAAATGGAAATGTGCAATAAAGGACTTATCGTTAGACCTTTCTAGTGTAGTTTTTTTGGTTTTGATTTACATTTTAGCTTTTGTTTAGAAATATTTGGTAATATTTACTTTTTTCACTATATTAATTTCTGTGTTAAATTTTGAATGAAATAATTCAAATCTACAAAAAATAATATAAGAGATATTATAGAACTTAAAATTCAACTTGAAGAAATCTTAGCCATATCTTTGACATATTTCTTTAGATTTATCCACAGAAGTAGTACTGTAGGGCAGGGTAAAAACCCACAAACAGTTCTACTCTTTGCTGACTATACAAGCAAAAATACATAAAGTCAGAGAAAAGAAATTTGTAAATAAATCAATTCATCTTTGGCGACCTGCTGCTCTTTCTGTAGTAGGAGAGGAGCATGACCCAGTAGCTAAAATCCTAGGCTCTAAAGACATACAGATCAAGTCCTGGGTCTGCTTCTTGCCAGTCACTTGGCCTTAAACAAGTTTCACCTCTCCCTGCCTCAGTTTCCTCATCTGTAAAATGGAGGTCATCATAATACTTCCCAAGTTTGGTGGGAGAATTAAGAGAGAAACGTGGGTACTTATCTATTTACTATGTACAGTCAGTGGCACAGGGTAAAGCTTCAGTAAATATTAGTAATTTGTTTTATATATTGAGCACTCACTAGATTGCAGTTACTTGTCCAGTGCTAAGACTTCAGTAGTAAACAAGAGGGAAAAACCTCTGAAGAACTTTTCAGTGACAGATAGTAAGTAAAGAAGATAATTGCAAATGGCAATAGGAACATGAAGAAAAGATAAAGTATGTGAAAGCGAGCTACTTTAAACAGAAGACAGGAGGCGATGGGAGGCTTCCAGATGTGAAATTTAATTGTGATTAGCAGAAGGTTAGAAGGTTCTATTCATTGGAAGGTTAGAGGCACAGAGGGAACAGTATGTGCCTAGGCCCTGAGACAAGAAATCCTAGTCTGCCCACGCACGAAACAGAAAGAGGAACCAGCAAGGCTGGTGCTCTCAGTATGTAAAAGGGAAGGTGGCTGGGTATGCCATGTAGGGCTAGGAAGGTCTGGCCAAGAAGGGTCATAGGAAGGAATTGGATTTTATTTTTAAAGGACTGTAAAGACATTGGAGATTATTATTATTGCTGTTATTATTATTATTATTATTGCTAGTGAGGTACAGTACTCTCTGCTCAGGAGAGAAATCTGTGCTTTTCTATAACTTTGTTTTCAAATTGTGTTTGTACTTGTAGTAAGCATACCCTTTAGGAACTTTTCTGGGGATATTCTATTGTTTAATTGCGGGCTCCCTCTTGTGGGCTCGGTGGCTCAGCTCATGTGGTTTCAGATAATGAAAGCAAAGACCAAAGAGTAATTTATTTTAAAGCAAAGTAAGTGAGGGGCCGGCTATGGTGGTTCACCTGTAATCCCAGCACTCGGGAGGCTGAGACAGTAGGATTGCCACAAGTTCGAGGCTAGCCTAGATTATATAGTGAGTTCAAGGCCACCCTGAACTCATAGTGAAAAAAGCAATTTAACCTTTCATTCAACAAATATTTACTGGACACCTACAATTTGCCAGGCTCTGTCCTGGTGCTGAGATACATTCATGAACAAAACAAATTTCCATGCCCTCATGGAACTTACATTCTACAAACTTGTGGGATGGGATAGATATTATTAGAGAAAAATTGTGTGGAGAACTGGAATAGAAAGTACCAGGATTATAGTGTTCCCATTTTCAATGCAGTGTTAGGGTAGATCTCACTGAGAAGGCGATAGTATTTGAATTAAGATGTAAAGCAGGTGTCAGGGTGAAGGACAGGTGTTTAAGGGAAAGCATTTCAGGCAGAGGGGGCAGCAAGCACAAGCATCCTGAGCCTATCTGCGTCTTTGATGAACACCTAAGAGGCCAGTGTACCGTAAGTGCAGAGATGACAGGGAATAGGGGAGAATGTTAGTTGTACGAGGGGGTGTCAAATCTTGAGCGTTCTGTAAAGTCAGTGTAAAGATTTTGTTTTCACTCCAAAATAGGAGTTCATTTTATGGGGGAAATGATCTGGATGGAGGTTTGAACAGGAGCCTTCTGCTACTGCATTAATTGATTCTGAGAGTGCAGGGGGCATTCAGGGTCACAGTTTGACTGGGTTATACTAACCGAGAGAGTAAATGGTCTGATTCTGGTTAGATACTGAAGGTAGCTCCAATAGATTATGCTGATGAATTAATTAGGTAGGGGTGTGAGAAAGGAGTTGAAGAGCTTAGTTAATGATATTGTTTAGTAAGTTGTTATCATAGAGAGATGACCAAAAAATACATAGCCAAGAAATGTAAGGGGAAAAAGTATTTAAGACATGTATCAGTTAATAAAAATAATGTGTTTTTCTCTGAATTTTAAATTTGTGGTATTTATGGGTTAGTTTTTTTTAAATTGTGATTTCTTTTCTCATTATAGTATAAAAGACAATTTTATGTGTAATATATTTGTAATTTTGGATTTTTCTTTTTTTTGGAGACAAAGTCTCGCTATGAAGCCCAGACTGGCCTTGAACTTGCAGCGATCCTCCTGCCTCATCCTCCCAAGTGCTGAGATTACAGCCATGTGCCACCACACAGGGAGCCGGATTCATTTTCCTAAAGAGGACCTCCCCTCAAACTTTAAGTCAGCACAAAAACTGAATACAACCTTTCTCCTTGCCCATATTTGGATTGTAAATTTAAACTAATAAAATATTTAAAATTTTTTTTTCTGAAAACAATGTGCACAACCTGAAGTTAATTCTAAGCTCGATATAATATTAGGAATAAAATAAGTTTGGAGAGAAAAAGATGACCTTGGGCTGGCCTTCGAAGTGTCTTTCAACACTTTGAATCCATTCTTTCTCCTCTAGTTTTTCAAAATGTAACGAATGTACTTAGCATTTATTTTCACGTTCTCTTTAGGGAGCTAAGAATAACATGTTTAAAAGACTTCTTTGGTGGGAGGCTGAAGCAAAACGATCCCATGTTCGAGTCCCGTCTGGGCAATTTAGCGACACTCTATCTCAAAGTAAAAGATAAAAAGGGTTGGGGAGGTAGCTGACTGTGAAGATCCTGGGTTCAATCCCCATTACCAGTCAAAACAAAACAAAACCCTTTTTGGAAAACTAGGGTTGAAGTACTCTTTATCCCAGCTATTGTAGCTAAGTAGCAGAGAAACTAGCTCATTGATTCCGAGCACAACTCGGAGGCTCTGAGACTGGCGCGACCAGGGGCGGGGCTCACCAGGCGGGGGAGGGGGAGAAGTGGACTGGACCTAGGCACTACCCCGCCCCAAGAGGCAAGACGCATGCGCCCAGAGGCTTCTGGCGGAACGAAGTGTGGATTGTGAGGTGACCCTGCTGCTTACTTCCGGTTCCTAGGGATGCGCGTCCGGGTCACGCTAACACCGCGGTTTCCTCCACTCTGTTGGTTCTACTCTGGGTCTGGGCCGGTCCCCATGTCTTACTGTGGGACTTCTGCAGCCTTTGGGTGAGTCTCCTCTGCAGACAGGGTCAGAGCGCGGCAGGTCGATTACAGCCTGTAGGGAGACGAGTCAGGAATTCTGCCTGGGTCCCTGTGGGTGGGGGGTCTCTTCGCCTGTTCCTTTTCCGTGCCGTTCTTCCCTCTCACTTCACCCCTTTACCTCCTGTTGGCCTTGCCTCTTTCACCTCAGTGTAGTCCTTCTTTACTCAGCCTCATCCGCCTCTTTCTAACCAGGGTTTCTTGCCTTCACCTCAGCCACTGCCTCTCCGTTTTCCTCATTTTATCACCTCTCTTCCTTGACTCCGTGAGCCGGGAATCTCACTGTTCTTTAACTCACGGGACAGCCCACCTCCTCATTGTGTACGCTCTCCACTTCTAAACCAGTCCTTTTTAAAGATCTTGGATCTCGGTTCTTCAGCTTTCCTTATCTTTGGCCTTTCCCTTCTCTTGGGACTAGTAGATGACTTTAATGCTGGGCTGGGAGTTGTGCCTTTTCTTAGCTAGAGGAGAGTTTGCCAAAGCCCCACTCTGGGAAGACTTTCCTCCCTCGGGGTAAGGTTTGCTTTGAGGCGCGGGTTAGACTGAGCTCTGGTAGCTTCCGTACTAGAGAACAACAAAGGCGTCCTCAGTTCTTCGCTAGAGTTCAATTTTGGGGCCCTCTCAAGAGCCGCTAACAGGTGGCAGGCACACGGTCCTTTGCGGTTGGACTTGTGTGGTCTTGTTAATTGACACGTCATGAGGACGTTCTGTCAGTTTTGTGTTCTCTATCCCATGAGAATAGATGTGCACAGCTGAGGCAAAAATGTTCTGGGATGGTCAGCTCAGTGTTCCGCCTGGGCTTTACTTAGAGGACAGTTGCAGTGCCAGGACAGTGTCTTGGGAGGCTATTGGCCTCAGATTTATAAGCTTATCCTCAAAACTTTTAATCTGTTGTTACTGATACTTATTCTGATGAGTTCATTACTGTAATTTCAAATTTTCTTTAGTTGACTGCAGAATACAGATACATATCCCTATCCTTGCCACCTATACTTTTTCTGTTGTTGCCATATTAACATATTTTGTTTTTCTTCCTGGTTTTTCATAAGCTAGACTTTGCAGTACTTTATTTTTTAGAATATTCTTTTAACTTATCTTTCCTTTACTGTTACCACCTTAGTCCTGAAACTATCTTTTTCTCGTTTTGAGGTTGAAGGCATCTTAAATTTCTCTGGAGATTTAAAATCATCTATAATATGACGGGATTGTACTTAATAGTGACTGGTGTCCCATTTCCCATATTTTGTGACCTTAGGTATATTTTGAGGTACAGGGCTTGATAATCCTTATTTTTGTTTTCTTATTCTTATGATGGATGCCTAGTATGTATTGGATTGCAAAGATTTGTGTGTGTGTGTGTGTGTGTCTGTATGTATGAGCTCAGTTTCTGAAATCATGTAAATTGTGCTCTAAAATTGAGTACTTAAATGTGAACAGAGCAAATACAGCTTCTCTTTTGGCTGAGTTCTCTCTTCTTCTATACATATGAAAAGGTAGCATAGACTGGCTTATTCCAAAATTGGGCTGCTCCTTTTACTTATTTTTAGCAAAAGACTTTGGAGCTTGGCCATGTTAGTCCTAGATGCCACAGAGCAAGACCCTTCTGGTCAGTTTTCTAGACTTAACTGCTGAGGGAAACCCCTTTTTCTGTACCTTCTCCCCAGCACCTACACTGGAAAAGTCTAATTTCTGTATGATCTGGCCTTATCATTTTCTGTCCTTTAAAACTAATCCCAATGAGTGAATATGGTTGATTTCAGTTGCCTCCTTGCCTCTAGGTTTGTGGAATTGTTAAAACGCCATGGGAACTTAATAGATACACCCAAATTTGGGTTGATGCAGGACCAACTTTCAACCTTTTTCATTTCTGATCTTTGTATTTCTTGAACATGTCTAAATGTAAACCTATATAAATTTCTATGATTCACAGCTGCAGGGAACCATAACATTTAAACATACTGCTTCGTTTTATATGTTAAAGAATTAATGACTATTTTTTGTAAATAAAGAAGCCTTGCACACACACTCATTAGAGTAGTAAATTTTAGTTCCATAGGTTGGAGAGCACAATATAGTATTTAGTAAGTTGTTTCAAACATGTGTTTCATAAGAATAAAACTTAGAATCAGAAATTTATAATATAGATTTTAAAATGCAGGCCAAAATCATTTTACCTTCAAAGAGAAAATAGAAACTATTTTGTGCACAGGTTGAACAGTTTTAGGAATTCCTTTTTTTTGTTTTTTTTCTGAAATGATTTTGATTAGCCTAGGGTGGTGGCACACAGACATGTAATCCCAGCCTCTGAGAGACTGAGGCAAGAAGATTGTAAATTTGAGCCCAGTGTAGGCAACTAGTAACCTGGGGTGATCCTGTCTGAAATGAAGAAATTAAAATAATAATAATAAAAGGCTGGGGCTGTCACTCAGCACAAAGGCCTTGGTTTCAGTCCTCGATACTACAAAAACATTTTAAAAATGATCTTTGCCTATTGTGCTATAAATTCTGAACAGAAGCCTCTAAATGAAATGAACATCCTATGTTCTCATTGGAGCAGCTGTGTTCATGCTGCTGGACAGAACACTCACTGATAGACTTTCTGATTATTGAAAAGCCTGTCACTCTTACCTACCCGCCAAACGAGCTGCCACCTCCCCTCTCCCATCACCAGAGAGGTCTTAGTGTGTTTGTTTCTAGAGCTCAAGAGAAGAATCACTGTTGGGTTTTTGTTTTGCTCTGCCTGGAATTGAACCCAGGACTTCTGCATGCTAGGCAGGTGCTATGCCATTGAGCTATAACTTCCTTCCTCATGGTTGTTTTTCTATAGAAATTTCTACCTTAGTTTGGCAAAATGTGATTTTGTCAACCCGAGAGCTCAGTTTAAAACACAATTCTGCATATTAGGTTTTTATTTTTTGTGGTAATGGGGATTGAGCCTAGGGCTTTCATACAGAGGTACATTCCCAGCCCTTTAAAAAAATTTTTTTTCTCTTTGAGGCAGTTCTCGTTAACTTGCTGAGTTGCCCAGGCTGGGCTTGAATTTGGGATCCTCTTGCCTCAGCCTTCCTGAGTGCTGGGTTTACAGACATGTGCCACCACCCCTGTCTTGCATATTAGTTTTGTGCTTACCAGATTTTCTCGTATCATTTTGGCTTCATTATTTTTGGTTGCTATTTTACCTTCTTACTACTGTACATTTTCTTACATATTTTTTGTCCTTCCCCCCTATGATATGTTTTAAGGATGATATAGTTTTAAATATTAAAGAAACAAAATATACCTTCCACATGTCTTTACCTTTTAATGTTGGCAGTATCATGGTTTTTGTGATCTGCCTAAGTGCTTCATGACTTTATCCTCTTTTATAAGTGAGAAAGAATAGTGCAAATAGAAACATACTGTATATTTTAAAATACTGGAATAGTTTATTCTCCCATATATTCATCTAACTGTTTTATACCAAAGAGTAAAATATTGTATAGTGAAAAATAAAGTTTATCTTTTATCTTCTGATTAACTTAAAAATACAAGTGGATGTTTCTGTATAGAATATACTGCTTAAAATATAAACTACCCTGTTGAGAGTGGTAAGCAAAAAATAGAGGATATCATCATCTTGATATTTTTGTTTAGTCCCATCTACCTAAGTCCTGGGGTAGTTAATTATGAAATGCAGAGGAAATTAAGATTTTTTTTGTTATTTATAGTAAATTTAAAAACAGACATTTAAAACAGAGGCCTCATAAAACTTGTTTCCCCTTGTGAGTATAAAAAAGCATTTTAAATCAGAAAAGGAAATATGTAGTTTATATCATACTGACTTATTTTTATTTATTTATTTGGTACCGGGGATCAAACTTAGGACCTTGCGCTTTCGAGGCGGCAGTGGAACCACTGAGCTAAATCCCCGGCCCCCTGACTTATTTTAAATAAGTTAACAAATTAACCTAAGTCAGTCAGCATTTAATATCTTAAAGATCTTAACTACAGATTGTGTTAGGTGCACTTAAATTTATTGGTTTGGTTAATGTTTGTACTATATAGATTGTTTTTTCCTTTCCAGAAAATAGTTAGCAATGATCTTTGTAATAAATTTCTTTCAGCAAATACAGTTTGGACATCTACTGTGCCAGTTACAATAATACATATTTAAGCTATTTATGTGAACTAGGTGACAGTGTACAAGGATTACATTTTTTTTTCTGGATGGAATCTCAGAGTCTTATTTTGTTGTTCGGGCTGGTCTTGAACTTAGGAGCTCATGTGACCTTTCCCCCGTTGCCTCCTGGATAGCTGTAGCTACAGGCATGTACTGCCATGCTCAGTTTATATTTAAATTTTGAATTTAATTTTATTGGTACATTTCTGAATTAACTATGACTTAAAATAATTAAAATTAAAATAAGCTTTAGCCAGGCATTATGGTGCACACCTGTAATACTGGGAGTCAGGATGCTGAGGCAGGAGAATCACTGAGGTTGAAGCCAGCCTGAACTACAAAATGAGACCGTGTCTTAAAAAAAAAAAGGAAAGAAAGAAAAAAAGGCAAACTTTAAATTCAAAGAGAGTGTCACTTAAAACAATTTTGGGGGGAGGTGCTGGAGACCAAAGAAAGTATCACTTCTTATACCAGTGACAATGGTATATAGTTTTTTAAATTACATTTTATGATTTTTTTATTGCTTTGAAAGCAATGATTTCTCATTTTTTGGGTTTAGCATTAATCTACATCACAGCTTAATTAATATTAAAATCATGTTCTTTATAGGTACAATTAAGTATTTTTCATTTGGGGGAGCTTTTTCATGACTGAACCGTAAAACTCTGTCTTGGTAAGAAAGTAAAACTAAAAGCAAACTTTACATAGCACTCACTTGGTGGGATATATGTATTAACACTAGTTCTTACAACTGTATGAGTTGTTATTCTTTTTTTTTTTTTTTTTTTGAGTTGTTATTCTTATTATCTTTGTTTTACATATGAGGAAACCAGCAGCCTCAAAATTATATAACATGCCCAAAGTGACACAATTAATTAACAGATTTGAATTTGAATTTAGCCTTTCTGGGTCTAGACTTTCTGGCTTTGTTTTGTACTGCTTTAATCACTTCTTCCTTTATAAGTTAAGGTTAAAAAATCAATTTTTCAAGGTCCGAAGTTCCCGGTACAAAAAAAAAATCAATTTTTCTGAAACACAAAAGAATACTTACTGCTTTTGGTTGGGAACTTGAGAAGTTTACCTGGTCTTTTTATTAATGCTGGCTTAAGGCAATTTACAAACCCTTTACTACCTGTGTTTCTCAGATTCCAAAAGGCCATCTATTAGAAAGCAAACAGGATCAAATCCCTCCCCCTTGTAGAAAAATTATCTTGTGGAAGTAATTACTTTGGAGTTATTTGGAGAAAATGCAGTGTTTTTAATAAAATTCCCCCTTAAAGTTAATTATTTTCTTTGACGTGGAAAATATTAAATGAACTTATGTTATAGTCTTTAAATGCTAAAATTCTAATATTCTCCTACATGAATTTAACAACTTTGGAATATAAAACAGAAGATTAAAGCAGAAATTTATGACTTAACCTCTGGTCTCATTTCCAAAAATTTGAAAATTTGTGCAAAATTAGATACACCAATCTTTTTAGGGCTACCATGTTTAGAGTAACATATTTAACTTATTGTTTTAAATTTTACTTTAGAAAAGAGGAGGGGTACTTGCATATCTTTTAATATTAAAATATGAATAATAGCTATTTAGAATAATACTAATAATATTCTTTCGGGGTATTGTTATTCCTAAATAAAAAATTTTAATTGCAAATCAGGGAGAAGGAAATGATTGTACTCAGATAATGATTTTTGCTACCAGGATTCAAACTCAGGACCTTGTGCTTGGGAGGCAGGGGTTGGAACCACTGAGCTAAATCCCCGGCTCAATGTTATTTTTCTGAGTGTTTTGTAAACAGCTGAGAGTCATGGAATCTGGTTAACAAAAAATATAATTATTGCTGATAAAAAGTAATATTTGATTAGGAATACTACTTATTTTAATCCTTATATATGTTAACTCCTCTTATTAATTCAGACATTCAGATATATTAGGCATACTTTTTTCCTTCTCTCCCTTCCCTTTCTTTCCTTCCTATATCTTCTCTTCTCTCCTTTCTCTCCTTCTCTCCTTCCCCGCCCTTCCTTCCCTTCTTCCAGTCCTCTGTCCTTCCTTCCCTCCCAGTGCTGGGGGTTGAACCAGGGCCTTACACTGAGCTATATCCTCAGCTTTTTTTTTTTTTAATTTTTGAGATGGGGTCTTGATAAGTTTGTTTGGCTGCCTTGAACTTGTGATCTTCCTGCCTCAGCCTCTGGAGTCACTGGGACTCCAGAGCATGCACCACTATGCCTGGCTTA
>NW_004624764.1:11911891-11925468 GCF_000247695.1 Heterocephalus glaber | reverse complement strand
TTTTTTTTTTTTTTTAATAGTGCCTTTTATCTTTTTTTTTTTTTTTTTGGTATCGGGGATCGAACTCGGGTCTTTGTGCTTGTGAGGCAGGCGGTGAAACCACTGAGCTAAATCCCCGGCCCAGTGCCTTTTATCTTGATTTTTTTTTTTCTCTTTGATGGGAAAAATACTGTTATGGAGCTGAAAAGAGTAAGTTTTGTTGTGGTGATTTACTTAGCATTTAGAATGTTTTCTTTAACTTTAACATTTATGTTTTGATTCAAGGCAATTCTTTTTTATATACGAGTTTGATAATCATTTTGTCTTTCAAATTTCAATAGTTTTCTTTCACCTGCAGTTTAATAATGTAGGGGTTACTGAATTTAGGAAATTTGATAGTTCGTTGGTATCAGCAGTTACGGGAATAAGTTAGAATGACTACCTCTCAAGTGGAATTGAACTTTATTGTTTAGTTTCCATGTGAGTTTTTTCCTACTAGTTCAATGTTTATATAATCATCTCACTTTACTGACAGCAAATCTAAAATACAATAAGTCCTTGACTTACCAGTAAGTTTCATTTGAGAGAATGTTCAAATGTCAGATTCATTCCTAATCCAACAAAATGAGTCTTATACAGTGCACCTGTGAAAGTTCGCAGCTCAAGTGTTTGTAAGTCGGAGGCTTACTGTATAAGTATATGAAGATTTTTTTCTTGGAATATTTCAGACTTTAGAGAAAAATTTAGGGTTAAATTTAAGGATTAAAAAGCAGTACATGAATATGAAAGATACATATGAAAGATACCTACATAATTAGTGTGTTGCTACTTTACTGACTCCCCAACCACCCCCTTACTGGGTATTAAACTCAAGGGTGGTCTACACATCCCCGCCCTTGGTTTTTATTTTTAAAATTTTTTTATTGTTTTTGGTACTGGGGATTGAACTTGGGTCCTTGTACTTGCGCAGCAGGCGACGAAACCACTGAGCTAAATCCCTGCCCTGGTTTTTATTTTGAAACAGAATATTGCTAAATTGCCCAGACAGGACTTGAACTTGTTATCCTCCTGCTTCAGCCTCCCTAAGTACTGGGATTATAGGTGTGTGCCACTGCACCCAGGAAATTTTTCTCTCTTAAAGATGTTAAATTAAGGAGAGACTGATGATGATAATTTAAAATAAAGCACCAAACTTCAAATCTGCATTTTTTAAAAACTCATGTCTTCCTTTGCTATAGGTTAGGCAGCAGCAATGATAAAATAATACTGAGAAATATTCCTGAGAGAAATAAATAGAGTTTTGCAAAGAGAATACCTATCACTCATATTTGGCAGCATTTCAAAGGTAGACAGGGCTGGGGATTTAGCTCAGTGGTTCCAGCACCTGCCTCAAAGGTAGACATATTAAAAGTCTTTGCTTTATCTCATTTCTGTGTATCTCCTATGAGTGGATTTTTTTGTTTGTTCTTGGTTTTTGTGGTCCTTGAGTATGCTAGTCAAGTTCTCCACCACTGAGCTACAACCTTAGCCTTTTTTATTTTGAAACTTAGGATCCCTCTAAGTTACCCATCTGGGATCCTTCTCCCCCCCCCCCCCCGCCCCGCAAATATAGTTTGGTTTTGTAAAGTTTTTTGGTTTTTTGAGACAGAGTCTCATTGTAGTTAAGACCAGCACTGAACTTACTATGTAGCCTAGGCTGGTGAACTCTTGATCTTCCTGCCTTGGCCTCTGAGTTCTGGGGTTACAGGTGTGTACCACCATGTCTGGCTAATTCTGATAAATAACTGTGTGGAACAATTGAGAGAAGAGGCCCTGTTGCCCTGATTATCATTATTATTGTTTGTGTTCTTTATTGTGTCTAGGCACATGACTTTAAAAACTGCAATAATCTAGAATCACAAGGCTGAAAATGCTCAGTTTTATACAGAGTTTGTGACGTTAGAATGATTTGCTAGTTTCCATCTAACAAAATTTGTCTATTCAGTTGTTTTTCACAAACATTGTTTCTGTTCTTGGCACCTAGACAAAGGGTTACAAACCTACTTTATACTACTTTTCTTCTGCCCCTACTCCAGGCTTTGTAAACCAAGAAAAGAGGACTGAGGAATGAAGCAGTTTGTTCAAGTGTACCTGGCCAGGTGAAAGTAAGACAGTTGAGTCATTAAAGTTTGTGATGGTGGACTGCATTTATTTATCATCCCAGTTCATTTCTTGAAATCACAGAGAGGAAAAGATGGTATAGATATCAACAATTCTTAGCCTGTCTTAGCCATTTAGAATGAGGGTCAGCAGGCATACACTACTAGTTTTACCAGTACCACCTCTTAACACTTAATGAGTGCTTACCATTTGCCAGGCACTATTTAAAGCCCTTCACTTGTATTAACTCATACTCACTTGAGAGACCTAAGAATGAGAATGAAAAAGGATAAAGAAGAAAATGTGCCACGGCTGGGGATTGAGCTCAGTGGTTCGGCGCGACTCTTGCAAGCGCAAGGTCCCAAGTTCGATCCCCGGTACCAAAAAAAAATTGCCTTCTCAGTAGCTTTTCATTACTTGGCTTATGAATTTTGGCTTTTGGTGATTGTACACACATGTTTTAGCTTGTTCAGCTTTTTTTTTTTGCATAACAAGTTTATTTTTTTAAAGGCATATAGACAAAACAAAGTAAACATTTAAACAGATTTTAACTTCTGCGCTAAAACTGTTCCATTAAGTGTCAGTCTCTAAACTTTCTTAGTTCAGTAATCATCATCTTCATCAGAGTCCATTACTTTTCTTCTGTTGAATTTAACTGTTGTTTTCTTTTCTGTTTGTTGGGTTACTTTTTCAAGGATTTCTATTAAACCTTGTTCTGAAACGTTCCCACTTAGCTGTCCATACTTTGCCATCTGTATAAGGTAATTCTCTAGTGCTTTCGTTTTTTCAGGCTTTACAAGTGCTAAGTTACTTAACCTGGCCCGGGCTGAATGATCCAGAACTTGCGCTAAGATACTGTTTCTCATTTCTGCTTCCTTGTGCTTTGCTTCCTGTTGTGCTGCATCATTAGGATCCCCGTGTTTCGCCTGCAGCTCGGCCAGCCTCTGCTTCCTCAGCGCCTCCAGCTCCTCATCCGCCATGGCGCGACCGTCGCGGAGTAGTAGCCTAGCTTGTTCAGCTTTTAAAATCCTTTGCATTGTTTGTGATGTTCCATCATGAGGCACATAGCTGTGGTTTGAGAGCTCAGACTTTGAGGCTAACCTGCCTGAGCTTGTATCTCAGGTTTGTGACTTACTAGGTATGTAACCTTGGGCAGGTTACTCTCTGTGCCTTAGTTTTATCATCTGTGAAATGGTAATGATAAACAATACCTATCATATAGACATATTGACAGGATTAAAATAGTAATGTATTAAAAGTACTTAGAACATCCTGACCCATAAAAAGCATTCTGTAAATG
This sequence comes from Heterocephalus glaber, assembly GCF_000247695.1. Next base: position 11,922,050 of record NW_004624764.1, on the reverse strand, counting down.
TTAGCTATTAATAGTATCAACTCACTGTTGGATCTCCTGAGAGTATTCGGGACTATGATGAGTTCTCTATATTTGTTAAATAACAGAACATGATTGACATTTACTGTGATATTGCCCAGGAGCTTGAAAATATCTTTTCTTAAGGACTTGTATGGGAAATTCTTGTGTAGAGTTTTGAAGTCAAAGTTAAGTAACAAAGGTTATCAGGACTAGCAGCCTAACTTTTTAAATCTCTTATAGGAATCTCTTGTCATTTGGATTTTACCCTTAATATTTTAATATTTTGCCTTTGGAAAAACTATGAGAAACTAGCTAGTGGACTGACCTTTACTCAAGACTGGATTTCTCTTCTGTTTATCTTATGTTGAAGTTATTTGTTTCCCTTTAACAAACACATCGTGCTTATATGTGCGAGGCACTATTTTAAGAGCTTAGAGATATTAACTCACTTAATTCTTATGACAAGCTTATGAGAAAGGCACTATTATTTGCATTTTATAGATGAAGTAATTTAGGCCTAGGGAAGTTAAATAATTGGCCTAAGATCCCACATCAGTCATTAATTTCAGAGCTGGTATTTGAACCTAAATAGTCTGGCTCCACAGTTTATGCTCCAGAAATACTTTATATTTGTCAAATCTTATAGAGATGATTTTGTTGAAAATAGTAAAATAATGACTGTTAAAGCTTGCTTCACTACTCCTCTCTGGGTTGAAGTGATAACACTGGAATTATGAGCAATGGTCTTTTTGTCTTAACAGATTTTTGAAGGAGCAAATAAATTAGAGACTAACACAGTAATCAGAGAATTAAACCTAGATTTTGTAGTGCTTTTGACCGCTAGAAATATATACATTTCAACAGTCTTAGTTTTATTAGCATAGTATATAGTAAATATTACTCAAATACTGGAGAGCCGATTAATATATAGATGAGGTATATAGAATGATATAGAATATTAGAAAATGAACAAAATGATGTGGTACAACTTTTTCTATATAACTGGAAGCAAAATATTTTAAGAATATTCATGTTGGAATATAGTATCATCTGTCAGGCCACAGTACCTACCGAAAAATGTGATTCTCTTAGAAATGTTTAAAGGAGCAGGAAGGTAAAGTTTGAGAGTTTTTGAGTTCTATAGAGTCTGGATTTCCAAACATTAATGTTTTGTTGCTGCCAAGTTACTAAAATCTGGAGAGAATTCTGAGGAATGCTGGAAGGAATGTATTGAAAGAACTGTTGGACTATTACCAAGCTTAGTTTGACAGCAAATTCAGATTAAAACCTCCAGCCCTTTTGGTTTGCAATGGTTTTGGATTTTTTTCCTGTGGAATATATCTCCCTGTTTTATTGGAATCAAGGGGAAAAATTTGTATTGATTTTTATTAGAGCTAGTTTTTTTGGTAGTGGGATCAAATTAGGACCTTGGGAGGCAGTCATGGCAACACTGAGCTAAATCCCCAGCCCTTGTTAGAGCTAGTTGTATAGACATCATAGGATGATAGTCTAGGAAGTAATATTAGAAATTGTAAAAACAATACTAATTTTTCTTATTAAGAATTTGGTATAACATGTACACAAACATGACTTTCTCAGTAAGTTCTGATCTATTTTACTAAGTGTAAAGTTTACTATAAATATTCCTACAGCTGACAGTACCATAATATGTTAGTCATGTCTGCCAAATGAAGTAGCCACAAGAATTCGCCAACTTTACCACAGTCAGTTGGCTGGTCTGTTTATTTATGGAAGGAGTTGACCAGCATAGTCTTTTGTCTATCTGCAGAAAGTACATAAGGCAGATGTAGTGTGGGTCATTGCAGTTTTTTTGGCCACAGAAATATAATTTGTGCTCTTGCCCAAGTTGTGAGAGCTGGAAGCCTCTCTAAAGGCAGTCTTAAATGAGGTCAGCTGAGTGTAGGTCTGCTGGATGGATATTCATATCTACTTCTGCAGGACTCAGCACAAAGAATTCTGAGTGGATATGTTATTAAGTATGTTAGATTTTTTTGGAAAAGGCAGTAAGTCAACAAAAGTTGCCTTTAGCTGATGAAACTTTAATGGAATTTTGAAAAATAGGAAACAGTGCGATTGATGGATAAATTAGGCAAAGAAATCACAGCTGAAAGTATATGTAGAAGTTTTAGAAATGTACCAGATTCCAGATAAACAAATACGAACAATGGAAAGGTGTTTATGGCATTTATCGATTTCCTGGCTCCTGCCCTCCATTTTGAGTATCTGTTTGTCTATTGGATAAGGCCCAAAGAAATGCTTTTCAAACACTTTCAACGGTCTGCTCAGGAGGGCAGTAAATTTGCCACATAGCATTTAGTGCATGTAAATCAAATCATGTCATGCTTTTGCTTGACTCCTATTGACTTCCCAATATCATATGTTAAAAGCTGTGAATCTGGCCAGGCATGGTAGCACATGCCTGTAATCCCAGCATTCTGGAGGCTGAGGCAGGAAGATCGCTAAGAGTTTGATCAATGCCAGCTTAGGCTACATAGTGAGTTCAGGGCCAGCCTGAACTACAAAGTGAGACCTTGTCTCAAAAGAACAAAACAACAACAACAAAAGCTGTGAATCTGGCTCTTGTCTGCCTCTCAGGTCTCATTTCTTACAGTTCATTCATTCAATTGCTAACAGTGCCCCTTTCTCTATATGCCAAGATGTTACACTCTCAGTTTCTTTATGGTTGTTCCCTTCTGGAAACCCTTCCTATATATTTTAGAGCTCTCTCTTTTGCTTTTCAGAGGTATCTCCATTATTCAGATGTCTCCTAATAGATTACCACCTCAGAGAAATTACCACCCTATCTGAAATAGCTTCCCTGTTGCCACTCTCCATCCTTTGTTTTCCAGTAGTATTGATCACTTCGTGAAATTATATGTATTACCTTATGTACAATATTTCTTTATTTCTTCATTAGAATAAAAGTTCCCTGAGGCAGTGGACTGTTTTCATCACTGGATTTCTATTACCTAGACTAGTGCTGACATGTAATAAACATTAAATACTTTAGAAATGAATGAATGAATTTTGAGGCTACAGAAAGAAGCAAATACAGCCTGAAGTTACTCTAGACCTTTACAACAAAGTGGAAGGAAGGGGCCTGGGATTTAGCTCAGTGGTTCCAGCGCCTCCCTCGCAAGCACAATGTTCCGAATTTGATCCCTGGTATCAAAAAAATAAGGGGGGGGAGGAAAAAGTAGAGTAGGTAACTGTAGTATTTTTCCTCAACTTATAGCTGTGATAGCTCCTCTCTGAAGTGAAAATTTTGGTATAGAAAACCAGCTAAATTATATATATAATTTATATGATGTTTAGAAGAAACAAGGATTCATTTAGGAAGTGAATTACCTGCAGACATGCCTAACTGAATATTACATCTCTGTTCCACAGTTAAGAGATGGTTATAGATAACTGGAACCTGTGTACACCAATGAATGAACAAAGGTTCTCATGCAATGTGAGGAAAAATTGTTTAGCTGTACTAATTACCTAGATTTATCAGTCATTTGAGGAAAGTACTATGAAAGAGGTATTATTAACACAAAAATGCATTCAGAACTAATGCTTAGTATAAACGGAAGAAATATTCAAAGTTAACCATTTTTAGTAACTTTAGAGGAAAAGGTAAATGAGAAATGTAAATATTGAAATTTTAAAAATGAAAATATTAAATATATGAATTGAGCTAAAAGACTTAAAATTCATTGCAGAGGATGTCAGCAAAAATGTCTGTGAGAACATCTGCATACTCCTCCATAAAAGGAGTGATAACACTGGCAAAACTTGTCAGAATCAACTTTTTCAGAACATTGGCAATTAACCACAGACTTGCAGCAATCTGGGAGCATTTATTCAAGAAAAATGGCTGAATCTGGGCAAAACCAGCAAACTTGTTGTTTTAACTTGCCCTTTTCCCACCACTCTCTCTCTAGCTCCAGAGTAGCCTTGAAAACCAACAGCCTTCAATTGTGGTAAACCAGTAACCACTGGAAAGGGCAGAATGAGTTTGGAGTTTCTTTAAAGCTCCATTCCCAGAGAATTGCCATTATTTTACCTAACTGGTGGTTCCTTGAAAGACCGCCTTCAGAAGATCATCTGTATTGGACCTGACTTGAGAGTTTACACCATATTCATGTTCTCTGAAAACAGAAGTAATTGTTGTTGTTTTGTGTTTTTTGGTACCGGGGATCGAACTTTGGACCTTGCGTTTGTGAGGCAGGCACCAGAACCACTGAGCTAAATCCTCAGCCCTAGAATTAACTGTTGAACATCTCTAGTGCTTCTAGTGCTTGTAATGGTGAACAACATGACAACTGGCTTGTTCAGAAGCTTAAAAGAAAAAGCTGGGGAATGTGATGTCCATAAGGGAATTTGTAAAGCTCTGATAGATTTCTGGGAATCTGGAAGGCCACACACAAGTGTGGGGCAATGTGTATGCTGAGGAAAGGCCAAAAAAGGCCCCACACTCTCAGTCTGGTTGGTCTTGAGTCCCTGTAAAAGCAGGAGTGAAGGCTAACACAGAGTTAGAAACTGCCTGGTTGAGTGTTAAAGATGTGCTGTCATGTAGGTACAGATACATTTGTACTGATACTTACTGGTTCCAAACATCTAATGAAATCCCTGTCATTAGCTGAGCACTAATAGCAGAGACTTCAGGGGCTACATATTACAAAGAATCCAAACTTTACATAATTAATTCAGACAAGCTACTGAAATAATAAGCTGCAGCAGCAAAAAGTATTGTTCAGAGAAAGAATCTGTTTTCCCAAGATGTCATGTTGAATTATTTACGTCTAGTTTTCAACAGAATTTTAGAAGACCTGCAAAGAAACAATTTCCCATATACAGGAAAGAAAGCAATAGAAACTGCCCCCGAAGAAGCCCAGATATTGAATTTACTAGACAAAGATGGTTATCTTAATTATAATTACGTTCAAAGAACTAAAAAAATCTGTCTAAAGAACTAACAGAAGGTACAAGAACTGTATTAGTCTGCCATAACAGTATACCACAGAACTAGGTGGCTGAAATAACAAATTTGTCACATGTTATGGCTTGTATTTAGATGTGCCCCCAAAGCCTCATGTGGTCATAGATGGGGAATTTTGAAGCTGGCTGCATTAGCGTGTGTGATGCTGGGATTAAGGATGTGATGCTGAGATTAAGAGTGCCTCCACCTGGGTGTGGATGACACTACCCAAAAGGCAAGTAGCCTGGATGGAATATAAAGGGATGGAAAGAAATTGTTTTGGTACTTTGCTGCTTTGTTGTCTTCTGCCTGCCCTGCTTTGCCATGGACTGTGTCTCCTCTGTGATGCCCCTTTGCCATGCCACCTTGCCTTGGACCTGGCTGACTGGACTGAAACCTCTACAAACTGTGAACTAAAATAAACCTTCTCTCCTTTAACTTTGGGTGTTGGGTATTTTGTCTCAGCAATGAGAAAAGTATCTAAGACATCACAGTTCTGGAGGTGGAAGTCTAAGATCATTTTCATATGAAAATCAACTTCTATTTTAGTTGTACTGTTAGTGGTTTAAGATAGGGGTAGAGGGCCAGAGATTTAGCTCAGTGGTTCCACTGCTTGCCTCGAAAGCTCAAGGTCCCAGAGTTCAATCCCCAGTACCAAAAAAAAGGGCGGGGGGGTGGAGGTAGAATTCTGCCACTGCAGTTTAGGTAGAGAAAGGGTATCTGTTGTAAAACAATTATGTTTAAAATTAACAAAACAAGAACTTATAAAATTTGACCTTATATTAGTCACCTATCTCATGGAAAACTATTATGATGTCGGGTAATATAGCCAATATTTCAAATTTCTGTATTCATAAATAACCTGTGATCCAACTCTCCTTATAATTTTATTAACTAATATTTAAAGTCTCTGCACTTATAAATTGTTGATCTCTGTTTATAATTTTGTTAGCCAACATTTTAAATATCTGTACTCATAAGTTATTGGTTTAACTGCTTACAATTTTATTCATTTGTATTACAGTCAGATTTTATTCATCTTCACATACGATTTTTTTTTTTTTTTTTTTTTTTGGTACCGGGGATCAAACTCGGGCCCTTGAGCTTGCACAGTAGGCAGCATATGATTTTTCTTAAAATCTAAACATCCTATTATAGTTTTGAGGTATAATTTACGTACAGTAAATTCTTGCTTTTAAGTGTATGGGTCTGTGAGTTTTATAAATGCTTACAGTTGTGAACTACCACAAAAATCAGTATGCAGAATAAGCTGGGCATAGTGCTGCATGCCTATAATCCCAGCACTTGAGAGGCTGAGGCAATAGGATCACCTCAAGTTCTAGGCAAGAAAGAAAGAGAGGGAGGAAAGAGAGAGAGAGACAGAGAGAGATGGCAAATAGTTCCATCATCCCCCAAAAGTTCCCTGTGCCTCTTGATAGCCAACTCCTTTTATCCCTGATACCTGACAGCTACTGATCAGTTTTCTGTACCTATAGTAATAAAATAGTCTTATCAATGGAATTATCCAATATATAGGCTTTTGAGTCAGGCTTCTACTTAGCATCGTACATCCCAGTTCTATAAATTGCTGTATAGTATTCCATTATATAGAAATACTACAGGTTGTTTATCCATTTACCAGTTTGAAGAACATTTGAGTTGTTTTCAGTGTTTGGCATTTGTGTGAAAAGCCATCATCACATTAGCATGTAGGTTTTTATATGAATATAAGTTTTCTGTTCACTTAGGTAGATACTTTGTAGTGGGATTGCTAGATTTTATGGTAAGAGTATGTTTAGCTATATAAGAAGTTGCCAGACTGTTTTCTATAATGACTGGACTATACAATTTTACATATGTACCAGCAGTGTATAAGTTCTAGTTGTACAGACCTCTTGTTTTGAGTACTTGCCATTATGTGGTCATTTTCTTTTATTTTACCCAATCTAGTATGTGTGTAATGGCATCTTATTCTTTAAATAAGCTTTTTAAAAAAATTTTTTGGAAACTTTTATATTTATCCACGAATGTTTCGGAGATAGTATACAGTGTTTACTTCTTCTAGTTTTCCTCTTAATATCTTATATAACCATAGTACATTTGTCAAAATTCAAAAACATTGGTATATTACTATTTCATTATGATTTAGTAGACTATAGACTTTATTCACATTACACAACTTTCTCCGTAATGTCCTTTTTCTATTCTGACATCCATTTCAGGACACTTCTTTATATTTGGTATAATTTTTATGCTGGCTATGTGATGGCTTGTGTTTAAATGCCTCATGTGGTTATAGGTGGAGGTTTTTCAGAGGTGGCTAGATCTATAGTGTGTGAGGCTGGGATTGATTCATGTTGCAAGCCCTAGGATTAAGGGTGTAAGTGCTGCCCGCCCTAAGTAGCCTGGATAAGATATAAGGGATAGAAACAGATGTGGTTGTCCCTTGTTGCTTTGCTACCTTCTGCCCACCATGAACTATGTTCTCCCCTACAATGCCTGTGTGCCCCCCACCCTGCCTTGGAGCCAGCCAATTATGGACTGAAACCTCTATAAACTGTGAGCTAAATAAATCTTTCCTCCTTTAACTTTGAGTGTCAGGTATTTTGTCTCAGCAACTAGAAAAGTAACTGAGAAAAGTAAGAAGATAGGCTATAACAGGTTAAAAACTGATTTATAAGTTACTATTACTAGTCTTGGTTCTGTTTGCAAGAATTTTTTTTTCCAGTTTATATCCCAAAGTAGTTAACATGTAATTTTTCTTTTGGTGAATGAATTTTTATGTCATTCTTTTTGAGTTGTATTAAGAGGAGATTTCAGAGTTTGAGACTGTTGACCTTTGTAAATTGGATCTCTTCATTTAGGCAACCACAAAACAGTACAGTGAACCTCTGAGGAAATTGCCTACATTAAGAGTCTTTATCAAGAAAGTAAATTTCTAAATTTTACCTTTCTTGTTTACTTTGTTGCTTAAATTAGAATTAATAGCTTTTTGGTAAAATTAAGCATTTATATTTTCGTTGATCTTTACATTTTAGTGTTTGGTTAAATGGCATTAGTTAAAAAAATTAATTTTATTGGTACATTTTAGACATACATAATGATCACATTCAACGTAGGGAATTTGTACCTGTACATGATATATCTTCATTCTTTTTTTCTGCATTCTCCTCCCCTCCCTTCAATCCCTCTTCCTCTCCTTTAAATGGCATTTTTGACACTGACATGAATTTTTGACAAACAAGTCAAAAATAATTATGATCTCTTTCAGAATATGTCTTTATAACTTGGCATAGTCTATCATGGATTCTATTTCAGTGTTGTTGTTTTTTCTGGCTTAAAATATTCTGTGAACGTTTTGTTAGAATTTTAGGGCTTTAAGACAGACAAAAAAGAAGACCCTAAAGAAAGAAAGAAATGCCCCCCAAAAAAGATCATTTGTTGAGTTAGAAAACTCTTTCTAATGGCAAAAATTCTGATTAATTACTACCATCCTATAATGCCTGTCAGTGTTACAAAAATAACTATTAAATATTTAGCAAATGTTTTATGAAGTATAATGCTCTATAGATATCACAAAATGACTACATGAGAGTCATGTAAAACTCTTAATACAAAATAGGAACTTGAATCAAGATAGAAAATGAAATCTTTAATTTGAGCAGAGGTTGCCTAAGATTGGTAGTTAACAATAAGCCAAAAAAGGAAAACTTGTGTATCTTTCAGGTTTTACTCTAGCAGTAAATATTTTTCCCAACCCAAACCAAACTTATCAAACAGATTCTATGCTGATTTTAAGTCCTGTCTTACAAATTCTAGTACTTGATTTCTCAAGACTTTGGAAAGATCTGTAAGGCTTTTCAGGATCCATGAAATAGTGGAACTGCCAATGTTGCTATGTTATTTGTATATTTCTTCTAGTATATAAATATAGGGTTTGACCCAGAGTGAAAGTAGTGCTAGCTACATGACAGTTCTATTAGAAAGGCAAAATTTCCAATTATTTGGAAAGTTTTATGTTCACTTTTTTTGAGAGGGATACTGGGGATCAAACTCAGGACCTTGCACTTGCAAGGCAGGTGGCAGCACCACTGAGCTAAATCCCCGGCCCTTCACTCTATTTTTTTTAATGCTTGGAAGCATTTTTTCAGCTGTATGTACAGTCATGTTATCTTTTACATCATTTCCCATTGATTTTCAGTTTGTGTATTTTATTCTGTGGCTAGAAGGTAGTCAAGGAGCCCATGCAGAAAGGTACTAGTAAAAACAAATGAAAAACATATTTTGCTATTTGTATTAGTTTCCTGTGCCTGCTGTAACAAATTACCAAAACAGCAGAAATGTATTCTCTCACAATTCCGAAGACCAGAAGTCTGAAATCAAGGTGTTAGCTGCGCCGCACTCCCTTCAGGGCCTCTTATGAAAATTGTCCTTGGCTCTTCCAGTGGTTGCTGCTGACATTCCTTGACCATTGTCACTCCAATCTTTTTTTTTTTTTAATCCTTAGAGGCCTCCCTTCACTGTTAAATTTTCATCTTCTTTTCTCTCATAAGGCTGCTTGTATGGACATTTATGGCCTACTCACATAATTGAGGGTAGTCTTATCTCAGAATCTTTATTTTATTTACATCAGCAAAGACCCTTTTCCCAAATAGGGTTAACACTCACAGGTTCTGGGCATTAGGATGTGAACTGTCTTTGGCCAGAAATCTGTTTCATGATAGCTTTGTGTATGTATGTTTGGGAAGGAGATTCTTCCCCACCTTGCCTTTCTCTCTCCCTTTCCCCCGCTTTATCCTCTACTGGTTTTCTCTACTGTTTAACTTAAAAACTTGAGCCAATTAAAAGGAGAAATGTAAGAGTTTGCAACCTATAAGTAAGAGGCTTATGTGATTCTTTGTGCAAGTGACATTAAAATTTCATTTGAAATATTTCATTCCTTGCTTTTATTTGAAGGGAACTTTTCAGTTAATGCAATCTTGAAAATGATGTTCCTCAGATTAGTTCAAAAACATTGCAAAGAATTACAATTGAAATTTAGGCATCTCTGGTGGAAATAGGAAAAGTTTGGAGTTTTTTGGTACCTCTAAATATATAGAAGCTTCAGCCAGGCGTGGTGGCATACACATGTAATCCCAGCACTTGGGAGACTGAGGCAGGAGGATTGCC
>NW_004624764.1:11881175-11902698 GCF_000247695.1 Heterocephalus glaber | reverse complement strand
AAAAAAAAAAAAAAGTAAGGGTTTGAAAGGAGTAGTAAACTTGTAGTAGGCAATGGTCAAATTGTAGATTCCCTGTTTTGTATGTAGGACTGTATCAAAAATAGTTAACCCTTGAATGTCTCTGCATTGATAGATATATCCAGGTCCCCCTCCTGGGACTATAATCAGATACTTTTGCTCAATTTAAACACTTCTCTTGAAATTGTGATTAATTCTGCAGCACTAGTTATCTACATCATGTCTTAGGAGAACTTAGCTTTTGAGGCTTTGTATGAGCTGCATGTGAGTGTATTAAGAGAGAAATATACTTTATTTTCATTGAAACAATTTGATCTTTATTCTCTGTGTATATATGTTGTAGTATTATAGCTCTTAGGTGCAGGAAGGGACATTATATACATATTTATAGATCTGATCATTAACACATTTATATTATATAAAATGTATTTATAACACATATACCATTTATATATTCCACATAAATTTACGTATAAATTCATATGCCATTTATAATATTTAGATTATATAAAATTCCTATATAATTAATATTAAAATATATAATTATAAACATTTATAGTTCCTTTCTATATCTAAGGGCTAGAATAACAAATAGAAGTAATCTAAGTTCTGTTTGTGGCTATTTATAAGATAAATACCATGTTGAACCTGGTACAAAACACAAATTATGAGGTAGGAATCTAATTAGAATTTTGAAATAAACTATTTGTTACTAATTATTTCTCTTCTAATTCCTAAGAAGTGAAAATTAAAATTATAATTGCCATATTATAAAAGGATCTTGCTTTATTTTTAACATGTGAGATCTGAATAGTATTTAAAATTGTGTTGGCCTGGTGTGGTGGTGCATGCTTGTAGTCTCAGCTATTCTGGAGGCTTAGGTGGGGGGACCACTTGAGCCCAGCAGTTCAAGACCAGCCGCGGCAACATAGTGAGGATCTGTTTGACAGTAAAATAAAGTAAAATAAATTGTGACTTTTAAAAATCAAAGTAAAGTGTCTGTTTTTTTCATTGTCAGCATTTACAAGTAGGGAAACGAGAAGTCCTAGGAAATACTATTTCTATTCTCAATTTTTAATTTTCTCTAAATTCTGTCCATGTAGGCATATGGATACTGACAAGCTCTGCCTCCAAAAAGATGATAAAAACAAATGTATTTAGAAACCAGTAATAAAAAATGAAATTTAAAAATTGTGTAAAGACTTATTGTATAAATGCCCTAAAGATACTTAAGCTAAAAAGTTAGGCATATTTTGTAATTTCATAAGCCATTTTACTAAGTCTTGATTATGTTCATCTTAATTACATTAAGATTCACTTTCCACTTCTATGTCATAGTCATTGTATTACTTGATATCCTAAAAGATCAATATCAAGTATTGAATCATTGTGTCTGTGTTATACAACATTTTTATCTCATTGCTAGTGAATGCAACTTGATTGTATAGCATGTGCCACTTTCAAAATTGGTGTGAAATCTTGAAAGATTAAAAGTTTTAGGCCTTGGAATGTAGTTTAGAGATAGTGAGTGCTTAGCATCCCCAAAGCCCTGGATTTGATCCCCTCCACCACCAAAAAATAAAATAAAATAAGTAAAAGTTTCAATATATTGATAAATGCTGAGGATGTGATGAATTCTTATATTTATATTTGCATTACCTTATATTTTATATCTTATATTTGCATTCTTATATTTAGTATGTTCTTGTGTTTCAGATATAAATTATTAGAAGGAATGAGAATACTGTATTGATAGAAAGTTGATTATGATGGAATTAAATCATGTGTCATCATTGATACATTTTTACACAAATTTGCCAGAATATGTTTGCAAACTATAGATATCACATGTTATGTCAGGAAATTCTGTAATCATATTCTTTCTTTGTAGACTGCTTCTTTTGTTTTCAAATGATTAAAATTATTAGTGATTATTCACCAGTAACCTTAAGATATCAAGCCTAATTTTTAAAAGTTCTTCAAATATAGAAATTGTGTGCTTTTTATTCCTATGAATTGAAAAGTGAGAAAATAATGGTAGTTATTAAAATGAGAACAATAAAAGGTGCTTATTTTCAAAGAAAAAAATAGAAAAAAACAACAGCAATTCAAAAACAAATAGAAGTAGAAAGGAATGTTTTTCCAGTTCTTCTGCTTAAAGTTGTCTTGCAACTTCTCAATAGAATTCATCTTAAAAATAGCAAATTCTTGTCTTGCTAATGAAATCAATGTTACACATTTTTTTTTTTTCTAAAAAACACAGCTCAGGGTCTCTTCTCCAGTAGTGGATATTGAGACCAGGGATCTCTGAGCTACATTCTCAAGCCTTTTTCTTTTTTAATTTTGAGACAGTTTCAGTAAATTGTCCAGGCTAGCATCAAACTTTCTAATCACCTTGCCACAGCCTTCAGATTAGCTGGGATTATAGGCATGCCCTCCCATATCTGTCATAAATTTAAGATTTTATTATTTGGTTTTGTATAACTTGAGTGTTTATATCCTTACTATTCAGGTAGTGTTTCTTGCTTTTTAAAACCCATGACTCCTTTTGAATTATAAAATATTTTGTTTTTAAATTTTTGTTAAGATTTATAAAATAAATTAGTTCTTGTGTTTAAAAAGAAAATTAAAGCACGTTAAGTATCATTTTTTTCAATTCTGCTTATCTTCCTTTTATACCGAGATGGCTTTTATAACTCTTTCCCTCTCTTTTACCAAGACTATACTAATTAGATATTGCAGTTTAACATTCATGTCCCTCAATTGAGGAAAACATAGAATATTATCACTTTTTATGTAGGTAAGAGTTGGTTCACAAAAATCCAGCAAATGAGCTATTAAAGATACTTCATTTCCCTAATGATTTGGTCCTATTTTATTGTTTCTTAGGGGTTAAAATTATATATGTACATAATATACATTTAGATAGTATTATAATCCCACATAGATATTTCAGTTTAAAACTAAAATATAAACTGGTAACAAAAAGTTTCACTTTTTTCACAATTGTGAGTCAGTTTCATGGTCACATTGACTGTGCTTTTCTGAGTTGAGCAAAACAAAGTGCCTGTGATCTTTACAGTGTGGACCCTGTAATTCTGCAGCACTAGTTATCTGCGTCATGTTGTAGGAAAACTTAGCTTTTGAGGCTTTATATGAGCTGCATGTGTGTATTAAGCATCAAGTGCTTCTGACCTTTAAACTTTTTTCTTTTGACATTCTAGACCAGGACAAAGGAGTGAAGCTGAGTCATCATTGTCAGAGTTTTACATCTAATTGTATCCCTTATGCGTGTTTTCTCCTTTTTCTTGTAGTGGAGTGTGGCTCTAAAATAAAATGTATTATATTGTACCAAAACATAGACTAGTGGTATTTGCCCAGCTGAAGTTTTTGTTTTCCTATTCACATTATTTATCTACTTTCACTGTTTTTCCAGTAAGATTCTATACTTCAGCGTTGTACTCATATGTTAAGTTAGGTACAATGGTTGCCAAAAAAAATAAACACAGGTATGACTTTAAGAGGATACGTAGTCATATCTGCTTGGGAAAAGAACCAGTATCATTTTTGATAAATAAAAATGGAATTTTTTATTTTTAAAATTTCTGTCTCCTGCTAGCAGAGACAAATAAGTAAATGTGAGGCTTAGAATCTACTCTTTTTCTTTTTTCGTTCGAAAATCTGGGAGGAAAGAGTGAGATCTAAGAAGAAAAAGATTTTGCTTAATTTGGGCAGTATATTTAGTGGAAGCTTATTATTTAGATTTTTTTTTTTTTTTTTGTACCAGGGATCGAACTCTGGACTGCTTGCGAGGCAGGTGGCGGAACCACTGACCTAAATCCCCGGCCCTTATTTCAGAATTAAACTGGGTCCTAGCTTTACATGATTATTTTTCCTTAATTCTAATATTTAAAGTTGTATTTCACTCATTTTCATTATTAAAATCCTAAAGAATTACATTTTCCTTTAAGTTGATTATATATACGCAGTTGGTTGTTAATGTATTTAATTGATATTCCAGTTTGACCTATTTAAAGTGATTCTCTGTGTCTGTGTAACAGTTATATAAATGTTCCACATTAAAGCAGGTTAGATGTTATCATAACTTACTGACTGGCTAGGCCAGTCTCTATCATTTTAAATGTAACTCTAATCCGTAAAGTTTTTTTGTTTTTATTATCTGCACGTGGCTGTCACTGTAAAATGTTTAGTGCATTAGGCACTATAGTAACCAGCAGAAGTGGTTCCACGTGTTGGCTTTTGCAAGGTATTGCAAAAGTCACTGTGTACCCTTTTCTTGACATGGTGTGGCATGTCAGTTTTCAAATGCCACGTGCAAGTTCGAGATTTTGAGATTGGGACTAACGTAGAAAGCTTGGGGCAGCAAAATATTTAAAAATTATTCTCTGATGGCCTCAATGATTGTATTTTAAGGGTATATAAAGCTTCGAATCCCCCTCTCGAACAGATTGTGAAGACTGCAGAAAGAGAGTTGGAATCCAGTTACACAAGTATAATAAAGAAATATCGGTCTTCATGGAAGAAGAACAAGATTTACCAGAGCAACCAGTAAGTATTTCCTTTAACAATTTAAAGCTAATTATAGAAAAACTAATCTTACGAGATTTTAATTATTATTTAATTGTACATACTTATAAATTCCAAATTAGAAATGAAAATAAAGACTTCTTAATAGTTTTCCTCTAAGAAAACGGTGTTATATGTTCTTAAACTCATATTTGGCTAGCTTAATGCTAAGGAGTCTGTTTAGAAAATTCAACATTACAGAGTGAATATTGTATTTGGAAATGTCATTTAAAAAAAATCAGTGACTAGTGTTACAATTTTTAAAAAATAAAAGAAGACTTCTTTTATTTTCCAGAAGAGGTTACCAGTTACACAGTGTATCACCATTTCTACCAGAAAATTTTCTTTTTTTTTTTAATTTTTCTAATTGACTTAATTTTTTAAAACATAGTAGTGTGGAAAATATAATTTGACCATCAGTATTGTTAAAAGACCCTAGAGACTAGACTGATCCTAGAAACTAGATTGAATTATAAATTTTAAATGTGTCCAGGTGATATGGGTCTCTTGCCTTTCCATGACTTCTTTTCAGGACTTTTGTGTTTTGATCCTTAACATTGAAAAAAATGGAAGTAGTTGCGTGTGTGATAACTTTTATGTTAAAGGGTCTTTTTCTTTTTTTGGCAGTATTGGAGATAACCTCGGGGCCTTGTACATGGTACACAAGTGCTTTACCTTCCCAGCCCTTTTTTAATTAAATTTTTATTTTTGAGACAGATCTTGTTATGTTGCCTAGTCTGGCCTCACACTTGTAATCCTCCTGCCTCAGCTTCTTCAGTAGCTATAGTTAGGGGCCTTTGCTACCATGCCCTGCTAAGGGTCTTTTCCTATTTTCTAAAGTTAAATAAATACTGATTCAATTTGCTATCCTGAGTGGACCTCTTGGATTTCATATTAAAAAAGAATAATTGGTGGTACATTATTTCTCATCTTTATGAAAAACCAATCTAGAAAAATTTGAATTTTGAAAGCAGATAATATTCTCTGAGTGTGTGTGTGTGTGTGTGCATTCTTTTTTTTTTTTTTCCCCCTCCCAGTACTGGGGATTGAACCAGAGCTTTTGCACCAAGCTACATCCACCACCCCTTTCCTCCATTTTAAATTCTGAGACAGGATCTTGCTTAGTTCCTAGGCTGGGCTTGCTTTTGCACCAAGCTACATCCACCACCCCTCTCCTCCTTTTTAAATTCTGAGACAGGATCTTGCTAAGTTCCTAGGCTGGGCTTGAACTTTACCATCCTCCTGCCTCAGCCTTCCAAAGTATTGGGATTGTAAGCCTGTGCCACCATATGGGGTTTCTAAATGTAGTCTTTACATCGCAAAAGGACAGACAGCAGCTTCCATTTAACTAATGGCATCTTTTAATATATTTTTAATATCATTCTTTATGTTAAGAATTATATACTGTGCAGGAGATTTAGCTCAGTGGCACCACACCTGCCTCACAAGCGCAAGGTCCTGATCAATCCCCAGTACCAAAAAAAAAAAAAGGATCAGAAGAATTATATACTGTTAATTACTTTGCTATTATTCTCTTGGCCCTTTCAGTTGAGGTAAGTATAATACTAATAAGACATAACTAGTAGAAAGACTTTGTGAAACATTTGAAATGTAAGCCTCTATCCTTGGGACAGTAATAATATTAGTATGTTAAAAAATATATCCTGAGCAGTATACTTGTATATAGTATATACACCATTGGAGCAAAGAGCTGAATTGTAGGTGCTAAATGTTCCAAGGAAAATTACATCATTGAATGTTTAATGTAAGATAAAAGTCTGCTCATATTTTCAAAAGAATTTTGTGTAATTGTTGACATAACTGTTGAAATGGGAATTGTTAGTTACTCCTTACCTATTGAAGGTAATGGGAATTGTGAGGCTGACTTGTTGACAAGTCATCTTTTCTCTTCTGCCTTATTTTCTTATTCTATAAAATGATCTGCAAAACCTGGTTGTTACTTCAGAGGAAGGTAAGATGTTGAAGCACTAAAACCCAGTTTTCTGCTGACCATATGTGTAAACGGTTATCTCACAGAGCATTGTTTTCCTTACTGATTTATGTTCAGGTCTGAGTTTACAAAGGTGACTGTGTGATAACATGGAAACAAGACGGAGCATAGTGTTTAGTTTAAATAATTTCATCAGGCTTTGTGGCCTAGGGGCTGTTCCCTGTTGCACGTTCAGATTGATTTAAGGCAGGAGAAATCAGGGCTTGGTATATGAGAATTAGGTAGAGGAAGTGGTTCAGACTGTAGGCTCTGGATCGCAAGGGAGATATAAACAATTTTGGCTTTTGGGCCTGTAACTAATGGATGGCAAATAGACCAAAATAGAATCTAAGAAAACACAGAACACTTATTAACTATTAAAAATAGAATAGAACCAAGCATGGTGGCCCATGCCTGTAATCTCCACACTTGGGAGGCTGAGGCCGGAAGACTGCACAAGCTCAAGGCCAGTTTGGGCTATATAGTGAGCTCAAGACTAGTCTGGACTACATAGTGAGACCCTGTCTCAGCAATAAAAGGAACAGAACAGAACAGGCTGGGCGTGGTGGTATGCACCTTTAATCCTAGCCCTCAAAAGTGAGGCAGAAGGATTGCTGTGAGTTTGAAGCTAGTCTGGGCTACATAGTGAATTCAAGGCCAGCCCGAAGTACATAGCAAGTCCCTGTTTCAAAAAATAAAAAAGACACCCCCTTTGTCAGAGACCAGAGGAGAATTGAGGCCTAATTGGCCTCCTCTGTGAGCACAAAGGAGAAAGACTGGGCTGGGGATTTAGCTCAGTGGTTCCACCGCCTGCCTCACAAGCACAAGGTCCCAAGTTCAATCCCCAGTACCAAAGGGAAAAAAAAAAGGAGAAAGACTGCTGGGGTGATTGCATATCGCAGGTTCTAAGGAAAAGTTAAGACACCTGAGGTTAAGTTATTTACCAGAGTATGTACTAATGGGCATTGGAAAGCAGATGAATCTTGTGTTACTTTGATTGCTTGTACCCATGTTAGGGTGAATAAAGGCAAGATGAGCCAGATGCTGGAGGCTCTTCTGCCTACTAAGAAGTAAGTCCCCTGGCTGCCGTCATGTTAAACTGATTCTGTCATTCTTCCTCCTCGTTTGCCCCTGGGTCTGGGAGAACAAAGTAGCTAGTCTTCGTCCTGGAACAAGGCCAGCCACAGGTGGGTTGGCTACTGGTGGGACCCCAATGGAGGGCTGAGATCCAGGGTCAGCCACACCCCCGTCCAAAAAAATAGGAAAATGTCAACTGGGTGTGGTGGTTCACACCTATGATCCCAGCACTTAGAAGGCTGAGGCAGGAGCCTTGCCATGAATTCAAGACCAGCCTGAGATACGTTGTGAGTTCAAGAGCAGCCTGAACAACATAGAAAGATCCTGTCAAAAAACAAAAGACTAGAAAATGTCACACGGTGAAGAGAAAATTAACTTGTCACAGGCTGTAGATATCTTAAAATATGAATGGAAAGAATGGCTGTATCCTGGCTGATGGTAAACCAAGAACTTTTTAACCCTCTTGTTTACCTGTACATAGGGAAAAATGTTACTGATGGGCATTATTATTCACATTGTTTTTTGTTTACTCTTACTGAATTATCCTTTCTCTTGTTTCTCTGCCACCTGCTTGTTTTATCTAAAGATTATGTTCAGATTATCATCACAATGAAACAAATCTTTTTAAAAAATGTATTGAGTTTATTGGTACATTTTAGTTATACTTATAATCACATTCATCATTTGGAATGTGTACCTGTATATGAGATATCTTGGGGTTTTTTTCCCCATTCCCCTGCCCTTCCTTCAACACCCCCTCCACCCTTCCCTATATACATACACTTTGTTTCTGTTTTTTCCTTCTTTTCTTGAATTTTGTTTCTTTCCCTTCTTTCCTTTCCCCTGCCCTCCTCCCTAGTTCCCCTTCCCCTTTGAAGATTTTCTTCCTATTTCACAATATCTATTATACATTTTGTTCTTCATTTATACTTTCAGTTTCTCATGCCAAAGAAACAATTCAGTATTTATACATGTGTGTCCTGTTTCACTTACTAGTATGGCCTCAAGGTGCATCTATTTAGCTATTAATGTCTCAAGTTTAACTTTCTTTATGGCTGAGTAGTGCTCCATTTTATTAAAAAAAAAAAATCTTCTTTATCCAGTCACCAGTTGATGGGAATTTGGGCTCTTTCCAAGATTTAGCTATTACAAACTGTGCCGCTATAAATGTTTGTGTGCATATATTGCTGTGGTATGATGCTTTTAATTCTTTTGGGAATATACCCAGCAGGGGAGCAGCTGGGTCAAATGGGACTTCTAATCCTAGTTTTTTGAGGAATTTCCACCTTGATTTCCACAATGGTTGCACCAGTCTGCACTCCTACCAACAGTGGAGAAGTGTTCCTTTCTCCTCACATCCCTGCCAGCATTTGTTATTGGTTGATTTCTTGATAGCCATTTCTTGAGTGAGATGGAATCTCAGTATTATTTTCATCTGCATCTCTCGAATGACCAGTAATGTTGAACATTTTTTCACATGTTTATTTGCTGCTGCTTCTTCATCTGAGAAATGTCTGTTCATTTCAGATGCTCATTTCTGGATTGGGTCTTTATATATATATTTATATTTATATTTTTTGGTACTAGGGATCAAACTTGTGTCCTTGCGCTTGCACAGCAGGCAGCGAAACTACTGAGCTAAATCCCCGGCCCCTTAGATTGGGTCTTTAAATTTGAGGGGGAGGGTCTCATTTTTTTTTAAGTTCTTTATTCTAGATAGTAGTCCTTTGAGGAACAGCTGGTAAAAAAATTTTTCCCACTTTGTAGGTTGTCTCTTCACTCTGTTGGTGGTTTCTTTTGCTGTGCAGAAGCTTTTTAATAAGGTGAGATCCCAGTTGTTGATCTTTGTGCTAGTTCCTGTGAGACTGAGATTTTGTTCATAAAGTCTTTTCCTGTGCCAATGTCTTCAAGAGTTCTACCTATCTTCCAGCAGGTTTAGTGTTTCTGTTTTAATATTTAGATCTTTGATCCAGTTTGATTTTAGTTTAGTGCATGGTGAAAGATATGGGTCTAGTTTTAATCTTCGGCAAGTTGAAACCCAGTTTTACCAGTTTTATTAAAGAGGCTATCTTTCCTCCAGTGAAGGTGTTTGGCTCCCTTGTCAAAGATGAGGTGGCTGAGTATGTCTGGAGTTGTTTTGGCATCTTCTAATCTGTTCCACTGATCCTCGGGTCTGTTTCTTTACTAATACCATGCTGTTTTTATCACAGTGGCTTTGTTGTATGGTTTCAAGTTGAAGATTGTGATACCCCCTGCCTTGTCTTTGTTGCTTTTGGTATTCTCGATCTCTTCTGGTTTCAAATGAATTTATGGATTGTTCTCTCTAGTTCTGTGAAGTATGCTGTTGGGATTTCAATTGGGATTGTATTGAATCTATATACCAGTTTTGGAAGTGTGGCCATTTTCACTATATTGGTTCTTCCTACCCAGGAACAAGGGATGTCTTTCCATTTTCTGATATCTCTTTGATCTCTTTTTTCAGAGTGCTGTAGTTTTCAAAGTAGAAGTCTTTTACTTCCTCCGATAGATTGATTCGTAGATATTTCATGGTTTTGGATGCTGTTGTGAAAGGAATTGTTTTTCCAGTTTCTCTCAGTGAGTCTGTTATTCGTGTACAAGAAGCCCATTGAGTTTTGAGTGTTGACCTTGTATTCATCTACTCTATTGAATCTGGTTATTAAGTCTAGAAGTCTTTTGACAGAGTTTTGGGGGTCTCCTATATAGAGTATTGTGTCATCTGCAAATAATGACAGTTTAACTTCTTCCTTTCCTATCTTTATTCCTGTTTTTCTTTCTCTTGTTTCATTGCTGTGGCTAATGTGAAACATAAATCTTAACCTTAATTTCCCTTCATTGCTAACCAGTCCTCAACCTGCTGCTATCAGAAATGATTCTCTCTACAATCAGGAATTATTGGACTTAACTCACTCAGTCTTTTTTCTGCCAGTCTTGTCTTTTTCAACTACTCTGAAAGATTAGTTCACGTAGCTGATATGAAGTTTATATTACTGTCCAAACTGGAACTCTTGAAAAAGAGTGATAGAGGACATAGACCTGATTTGGTTTTGGGGTAGGAGGCATAAACCAAGACTGTTCCTTGTAAACTGGAAGCATTAACAAACTCCCTTAAAGCTCTACAAATTCCTTTGTGGCCACTTGAATTCAAGTTATAAAAAGATACAAATGTGCTGGATGTGCTGTCAGATGCTTGTAATCCCATACTCTGGGAGGCTGAGGCACAAGGATCAAAAGTTCAAGTCAAGGGCCAGGGATTTAGCTCAGTGGTTCCAGTGCCTGCCTCGAAAGCAAGCGCAAGGTCCCAAGTTCAGTCCCCGGTACAAAAACAAAAAAGTTCAAGTCTAGTCTGGGCAATTTAGTGACTTAGCAAGACCTTGTCTCAAAATTTGGACAAAAAAATTTAAAAGGGACATAAATGCATAGAGAAAGTTTTTGGAAGGTTCTACACCAAGCCTAATACTGATTGTTTCATTCAGATGTAGGGTGTGATAGCTCTTTTATAGTTTATTCTATATACATCTGTATGGTTTGGATTTTTTTCCCATTACTGCTGCATAAGATTTTTTTAATTCATTAATTTTATTGGTACATTTTAGGTATACAATATGCTGACATTCATCATTGAGAATTTGTACCTTTACATAATATATCATGGTTCTTATTTTTTCCCATTCCCCTGCCCTTCCTTCAGCCCCTCCACACCTCCCTATTTGCAAAGACTTTGTTTCCATTTTTTCTTTTTCTCATATTTATTCCTTTCCTTTCTTTCCTTTCCCCTACCCCTCCCACTTAAAAACAATAAGCATATATGCCTTTTATAGTTAACCTTTGTGTATGTGTGTGTAGTTGAACCCAGGGATGTTCTACCACTGAGCTGTATCCCCAGCCCATTTTTTTGATTTTTGAAACAGGGTCTTGCTTAATTGCCCAGGCTAGCCTTGAACTTGCAATCCTCCTGCTTGGGCCTCCTGAGTAGCTAGGACAGTAAGTATGAATCACTGTGTCTGGAAATATATTTAACTCTTTATTTTTCAGTACTGGGGATTGAACCTAGGCTTTTGCCCTGAGTTATAGTCCAGCCCTCTTTCTTATTTTTTCATTTTGAGACAGAGTTTTACTGAGTTACCCAGGCTAGGCTTGAACTTGGAATTTTTCTGCCTGAGCCTCCTAGAGTTCTGGGATTATAGGCATGCACCTTCATTCCCAGCCTGAATTTAGCCTTTAAAAAGAAGACCTAGTCTTACTGTAGACAAAATAAGTGATACTGTGATTATAGACAAAGTATAGTCTAAGCTACAAATAGAAAAGGGATGAAGCTTGGGAAACGTTCTTGAGAACATCAAAGAAAACTTTTAGCTGGATATGGTGCTACATGCCTGAAATCTCAGCACTCTGAGAGACTGAGGCAGGAGGATTGCCGAAAGTTTGAGGCTAACCTAAGCTGCACAGTGAGTTCAACACCAACCTAAACTACACAACGAGACCCTGTCTCAAAAAAACAAAACAAACCAAACACCCACCCCCACCCCCGCCAAAAAACAAAAAGATTTTAGTCTGATTTAGAAGCAAATATCTAAGTTTTAATCCTTCACATTCATGGAAGTTTTATCCTATAGACATAAAACTTACAACATGATTGCCAAGTCATTGTTTATTTTCTAAAAATCATAATCAGAGAAGTACTTAAAAAGAAATGTTGCAGTGTTTTGTTTGTTTTGCTTTATATTCAAAGGTGATAGCAGGGAGAAACTAGGTGGTAGAAACTGTAGACTTACGCTGTCTTAATGCTGATTAACAACAGTATTCAGAAGCATTATTGGACAGATGTTCATGGATACTTAGAAAAAGATATGACCCGCAGTCATCAAGAGCTAGTGATCGATAGCTTAAAGTTTTAGGATATAAATACATTAAGTATCTATGTGATACTGGAAATCTGGAAAAATATTTTATTTTGTTTATTTATTTTTGAGACATGATCTTATGGTACCCAGGCTGGCCAAAAACTTGAGATCTTCCTGCGTTAGCCTCTCATATAGCTGGAATTACAAGCTGGGTACACCACCATGCCCAGCAATATTTTAAAGTGTCAAAGGATAATAGTGTTTCATCTTCAGTAAATTGCAGTGTGAACTTTTTTTGTTTTTGTTTTTCTTCTCTTTTTATGTGCTGCTGAGGATGAAATCCAGCTGGTTTTGGACTCCGGGCAGTCCTCCTACCACAGTTTCCCAAGTGCTGGGGTTACAAGCATGTGCCACCACACCCAGTTCAAAAATTACTGCCTTAATATTTTCTCCAGGAAGTTTACCTGATCTACTATCTTACTGTGTCCCTACATTCCCAGGCCACTTCCCCCCGTAAAAAGACTTTGTTCGGTGTTCCTTCTGTGTGTACACAGCATCTTATACTTCTGTCAGAATCTACAATCTCTTTGTCTTATAAATTATCTGCTTGTATTTCTTTTTAACTGGACTGTAGGTTCTGTGAGGTTAAGATCTGTATTTGTTTTACCATTATGTTCTCTGTCAGGAGGACTTGGTAGGGAATAGTCTATTGAATGAATGCTAGGATGACTATGAACCAGAATTCTCATTGAATGAATGGTAGGATGACTGAACCAGAATTCCATTAAAGATATGTATTTAACAGTGGAGAATTTATTGTAGGGTAATTACCAACTGAGGCAAGGCCACTACTTGCTACAACATAAGGTACATTTATAAGCCAGTAACAGTTGTTTATTATGATCAAGTATTATGTACTACATATAATTGGCATACACTATACTTTTATAGACTGGCAGTTCAGTACATTTACACCAGCATCCACAGACCCCATTACAATGTCTACAATGTCACTAGGTGATAGGAATTTTTCAGCTCTCCTATAATCTTACAAGACCACTGGTGTATATTTAGTCTGTCATTTACTGAAACATTGTTACAAGGGCATGACTGTATTTTAAAAATTTGCTCCAGGGAGTTGATTAGCTAAATTTGTCAGTCTATGACTCTAATAAAATTAAGACTGTGATAAATTAGATTCTTGAATGCTCTTAATTTTCTTTATGTGGATTACGGTTTGGAGACTATAGACAAGTGATGGTGAACCTTTTTAGAGCTTTCAGTGATAACAGCCTGCTGTGGCACATGTACCATAAGTTTGCCACCACTGCTATAGACTATTTTGGGTACTTGACCAACCAGCTTACAAATGCTTTTCTTGATCATAAAGGATCTTTGATGAGTGAAACATAAATTCATTTTCACTATTGGCAAAAGTACATTATCTGACCTTATGTAAATGCTATCATTTTCAGGTAGGAAGCACAGAACTTTTTTTTTTCTGGTACTGGGAATCAAACTCAGGACCTTGTACTTACCAGGCAGGCGTGGTACCACTGAGCTATATCCCCAGCTCTACCAGAACATTTTGTAATGAGCTCACCTGGGAATTTAGCTCAGTGGTTCCGGTGCCTGCTGCACAAGTGCAAGGTCCCGATTTCGATCCCCGGTACAAAAAAAATATATATATATATATATATAAATATAAATATATATATAAATATAAATATATATAAATATATATATAATGAGCTGATATTTTGTCATTTATGAAACTATGTCAGGCAGATAAATTAGATAAATTTTTCTTGTCTTTAGCTAGTTTCTAGTCAAAACATTGTTTCAAACATTAGGTCAGATAATTTCTCCTCTATCCTTTCTAGTGAGATTATGTTATACATTTATAAAACAGATTCATGATTTGCTTACTGTCCTAGGAGCCATCATCCTCATGTTTGGTTTCTTCTGCGTACTGTTGTACAAAGGCTTTACATATTTGTGTAATGGTCCTTTATGTCTTTTGGATTTAAGCATTTGCTTCAAATGCTTGTGTAATTTTGTTTATTAAGTTCAGGAGATATTCCTCTCCCCTTTATCTTTTTTTGGTACCTTGTGAACATTAAGGCAGCTTTGACTATAACAAGTTTAGATGCCATTAAAAAAAAGAGAGAAAGTGGTTTTATTTATTTTTTGGTTGTATATTCTCACGAATAAATGTCCATGAAAAATATTATAGGCCTCGAATTTATTATTTACGTTGTCAAAAATGTTAATTTTAATCTTAATAGCCATGTTACCAAGTTACATGTTTAAAATTATCTAGCAGAATTTCTGCCCTTTTTCATTAGCTTGAAACTGTGCTTTTAAAGATTCATAATTTGAATGGCTAAGTATATTGCATGTTTCTTTTGCTTTTTCTTCTCCTTTTTTGAGATAGGATTTCTCTGTATAGCTCAGGCAGGCCTTGACCTCACTTTGTAGCCCACGCTGGCCTGAAACTTGTGATCCTCTTGCCTCAGCGTCCTGGGAGCTGGGATTTTAGGCATGTGCCACCACACCTGGCTGCATGTTTTTATTGCCAGTTATTCTTACCAGAGAGCTCTAAAGTCAGATTGTAGTGGGATGGAAAATATTGGGGGGAAAATTGCATCAGTGTTGAACATGTACAGACTTTTCCTTATTATTCCCTAAACAATATAACAACTATATACATAGTATTTACATTGGATTAAATGTTATAAGTACTATAGAGATTATTAATTAAGTACATGGAGGATATACATAGGTTATGTGCACCATTTTACCCGAGATTTGAGCATCCACAGGGTTTGGTATGTGCTGTTCCCCACAGATACCAAGGGAAAACTATATTTGAGTATCTAATGTGGTTTCAAAAACGAATCACTGTATTGACTTCTTTATATATTTATTTTTATAGATGAAAAAAGCCAAGATGCAGGAACCGGGAGAACAAACTTTAAGGTATGTAAATTTGAAGTTCTTCTTAATGATTGTATTAGTTACCTTTCTGTTCCTGGGACAAAATGCTTGACATACTCAATTTAAAGAAAGAAAGATTCATTTTGGCCCACAGTTTCATAGGTTTTAGTTCATGTTTAGCTGGCTTAAGGGCAGAAATATTATGGCGGAAGGGAGTGATAGCAGAAAGCTGCCTGCACCATAGCAACCAGGAAACAGAAAGGGAAGGAACCCAAGAAAAGATACATCTTTGAAAGGCATGCCCCTAGTGACCTGCTTCCCCCAGCTGGGATCCACCTCTTAACAGCCTACTCAGCAATGAATTCGTCAATAGGTTAATCCACCCATGAGGTTCACACCCTCAGGGTCCAGTCACCTTTCTAGGTGTATTTTAATCCAGTCAAGCTGGCACTCCAGATTGACTTTCATAATTGTTTACCTTCTCTTTTTCACATGCTGATTAGTGTCTGGGCAGGCTTCGGGTTGACTGCCCTCTTTTTGCTTCTTAACGTCAGCCTTTGCCTTTTGAAATTATCTGCTTTAACATTAAAATTTCCTTCCAAGACAGGATTGCTTGAATCCATTAGTTTGAGACCAGCCTGGGAAACATAGTGAGATCTCATCTCAAAAAACAAAAAAATTCCTTCCAAAATGACTATTCCCCAAAATACCTATGCTGGGTTTTTTTTTAATGCATTCAACATTTATTAATATATACTGGACTCATTTTAGATATTCGGCACGCTATACCATATAGGGAAGACCTGAAGATGAAAATGAAAAATGCCATATTAATATACAAAATAAGCCTAAGCCAAGATAAGTGAAATTGAGAAATTTGTTATTAACTATCAAGTAGATATGAAATACCTTAGTCATTAGTTCCACTCCCCAATAGAAAAAAGGGTGAGGGGTATAACTTAGTGGTAGAGCACTTGCTTAGCATGTCTGAGGCCCTGAGTTCAACCAACAACAATCAAGCACTTACCTATCCAATTATTTAAATACAGGATGACCAAAAATTGCATATTTTTTCATTAATTTTTATAATATAACTGGAAATCAACAATTTTATCAAATTTATTCAATACAAGAATCAACTGGTTGAAATGCACCTGCCCGAGTGACACTGGGCATAGTCAGCACATAAATAAACGTGCTGCTTGTGTGACATTCAGGGTAAACTGTTAAGTGGTTAAAAAGGAAAAGATAGGGCCGGGGATTTAGCTCAGTGGTGCCACCGCCTGCCCCGCAAGTGCAAGGACCCGAGTTCGATCCCCAGTACCAAAAAAAGGGGAAAAGATAAAAATGAAAGAAAGAAAAAGAAGCAGCTTTTTATTTCTCATGTGCTCTGACTCCATAATTCCTGGTATTTAGTTTTCTACAATTATTACCTCTTGTCTTTTGTCTACCAACCATGTGAGCCAGTAACTCCATCACTTCTAGCACATTCACTTCAGAAATTCTTTTACCACTCCACATTGTAATCCTGGCTCATTTATGGTAGAACTGCCATGGTGGCCATATGATGTCTCACACTCCCAGTTAAATGATTATTATATTTTCATTATTACTCATTTACCCTTCCCTCAAAAAGAACTTGAATTTCTTCCTTGTGCTGCTTAAATTTTAAGATTTACTATTATCAGTCCCCTTGTCTCTTTTGGGAAAGGGTACTAGGGCTTGAATTTAAGCCCTTCACACTGAACTACCTCCTCAACCTTTATTTTTTTGAGATAAGATCTTACTCAGTTGCCGAAGCCTAAGCCTGAGGTGTAGTCCTCCTGCCTTAGCCTCCCAGAGTGCTGGGATTATAGGCATGTACCACTATGCCTGGCTGCAGATGTTCTTAACTTCCTCTTTTTTCCTGTGTCATACTTATCTAGCAAAATCACAACCTTGGTTAAATTATGTTTGCCTTTTCCATGCATATTCCAGTCACCCTAATATTATAAGAGAAAAACACAAACCTATACCGGCTATTCTTAGTTTCTATTTTTCTCTCTCCCCACTCCTTACAACCACTATTCCACTTTCCTTCTCGCTGGGGTTGACTACTCTTAAACACCTTATATAAATGGAATTATACAGTACTGTATTTATCTTCTTGTTTTTGTAAAGGCTGAATAATACTCTAGGTATATTACATTTTGTTTTTGCATTCCTCTAATTTTGTTGATAATAAACAAGAGTTCTACTGATTGAGAAGGAGTTTTTTTTTTTTTTTGGTACTGGGGATCGAACTCGGGACCTTGTGGTTGTGAGGCAGGCGGCGGAACCACTGATCTAAATCCCCGGCCCCTGAGAAGGAGATATTTGTGATACTCATCTTTCTAAAGTTTGGGTGTTTTCATTTTTTTTTTTTTTGTTCTGTTTTGTTTTGTCATTTTATTTTGAGCAACTTCATTTTCATGATACACATTGTTAAGCAAAATTTATGTTTATATAGCCCTGAAAGTAATTTTATTTTGAGGCAGTATGTAATTTCTCTAAAAATAGTAATAGAGTTAATTTACTGTCCTAGCACTGTGTTTCTGTTTAATTGGTAGATCCTGAGCTGAATAAGTTGTATGTAAAGGATTTTACTGTCACATAAGATTCTAGGACCAAAGGATCTTAGGGAACTGGTCCAGTGTTTACTAAGCCATACAAATATCTTCTAAGATACAGTATCTAGAAATCTAGAAATAGTCTTTAACAATGGGTATAGTGGTGAAGCCAGAGTATCCAGGTGTGCACGGAAGACAAACCAGTCACTGCAGTTTGAAATTTGGTCAAGTTTTATATAATTCCTCATGGGAATTCTAAAGCATAAGATGAGGCTCAAAAGTCCTTATTTTTGTATCAACAATTCAGGTCATTATAATGATTCAGCCAGCTGGGAAAACACTGATATAACTACTCCATATTATTTCTTTCCTCACCCTTCACTTCTTTTGGTCATTTCTTGGTTGTTATATTAATTGCTCTTCCAAAAATGTAAGCATTTGAATAAAGACATAAAAATAAACTTCATCTGAGGACTTAGCTTTTAGAATTAAATACTTCTGAGATAGCCATGGTGGCATACACCTGTAATGCCAGCACTCAGGAGACTGAATCAAGAAGATTGCCAAGAGTTCAAGGCCAGCCTGCGTTACATAGTGAGTTAGTTCACAGGGCCAGGGATTTACTTCAGTGGTGCCACCACCTGCCTCATAAGCGTTAAGATCCTGAGTTTAATCCCCAGTACCAAAAAAAAGCAAAAACAAAAACATAGTTCAAGGTTGGCCTGGACTACATAACAAGACCCTATCTCAAAAAACAAAACAAAGATTAAATACTTCTGAGGAAAAGTTAAACTTTCAAAACATACCAGAAAACCCTCTATTAATAATACTTTAGTATTGGTTATCAGTTTCAGAAATATGAGCGCTTTTAATGTTCCTATGTAGAAGCTAGCCTTACCTCTGATTAGTCACCCTTTTCTTTTCAGATATATGACATCCCTGATAGATTGGCTTTACCTCTCCCTGGAGTAGGAGAGAGAAAGAAGTTTCTTACTAGAAAGCATGAATGTGGAAAGGGATCTTGGAGTGGAAAGAAGTTGTAATATAATGGTTCCAGTTTATAGTGTACTTGATATGTTCCAGCTTTGCTTTAAATATGTTTTGTATAAACAACCCAGTGAGGTATGATCTATCTTATCCTCATTGACAAATATACTAGAGCACAAAGGTCAGTGACTTGCCCAAAGTCATAGTAGTTTTTGAGAGACGGAATATGAACTTGAGCTGTCTAGCTCTAGAATCTGTGCTCTTAGCCACTATGTTATACTGGTAGGGAATAACTAGAGAGTGGGATGTAAAATAGAAGAAGGAAAACATTGTGTGGGACACAAGTTGGAATAATCTCTGTTCCAGAATTTCACTCTAATCTTCCCAACATTACAGTATCTAAGTGACTTGCTCTCCCAGTTTGCATGATTTACCTTTTAGAATTTCTCTTAAATTTCCTAAGTTAAAAACAAAACACAGCCTCAGTGGTAGAGCACTTGTCTGTCATACATGCACACCTGGGTTCACAAAAGAGATAGAGTGGATTGAACCATTTTAAGGATTCAGAATCTCTACTTGGAAATAGGCTTGTATAGTTTGTAAAAACGTTTCAAATGATTATGATTTGTAGCTAATTAAGAACCATTTCTGAAATCAGGTGACTTCGTGTACTTTCCTGTAGAACTCTGGAACCAAAGTGACAGAGTACACAGAATGGTGACTGTGGTAAATAATAATGCATCATGTATTTCAAAATTATTAATAGGTTTGAAGTGTATTCACCACAAAAAATAAGTATATGATGTGATGGATTTGTTAAGTAGCTTGATTTTTATCATCCCACAATGTAAACAGAATCAAAACATTACATTATTCCCTCTAAAGACATAATACACACAATGTTTTAAAAAGTGACAGCAGTGTTTTAGATGTTTGGAATTTTTCTTTTAGCATGTTTTTAAAGAAAAGTTTGGCTTGTAAATGACTTAGATGGAGTTTCTGAGTAATATGAAAACAGTTTTTTAAGGGTCTAGGAATCTGAAAAAGGACAGTAGAATTCTGAGGGTACCAACCCTGGCTCTAACTTTTTTCATGTAGGTACTAAAAACCAATGAGAATATTATGAAGATTTATTTACCTTGCCTTTTACTTGTATAACGTAGGAGGAAAAGAGCTTGATCTCATCACTTTTAGCAATGCAGCAAATCAATCAGGGGCTAATATATTTATTTTGGTTCTCTCAGTCAAGTAAGCAGCCCAGACGTCAGTGATCAGAAACCTGAAACATCAAGCCTTGCTGCAAACCTTACCATGTCAGAGGAAAGTAAGTACCATATTTTGCGCATGATAGAAGGGGCATTCCTATGTGCTCTTCTTGTGTAGTTGGGTTTCACTGATTGCCTAGATTGTCTCAGAATATCCAGAAAGATCTCCTCTCCTTGTGTGTATGCTCACTTGTACTGTCCTGTAAGTTTTATCACCAGGCTGGGACCAGGGGTTTGGGGTTAACTTGCTCAGAACCTTCTCCCCCAGGAATCACACTTGGTGATTTTTTTTGAGGTTGGTTGTTTTGAAGATAATAGTACCCTATTCAAAATCAGAGACATTTGTGGCCCAACCCTTGACTACAGACAGGGCAGTTGATATTTTTCTGCCTTTCTAATAAAATGAAGTGACCTCATCTGTCAAATCTTGGCCAAGAAAGAAAAGCATTCCCTTGAGCCCAAGATTGATGCTAGACTCTGAAGGAGATTCACCTCAGTAAGATAAATCCCCCATATACCAGTTCTCACTCTCCTATAGGACAGTTATATGTATATATTAGGCAGAATCTTTGTGGAGTGTTCTATTATTTTCTTGTGGAGACATAGGCTTTGTCTAACATACCTACTTCTCCATATTGGCTCCATGGGGAAAGTAGTCCATCTTGAAATTAAATAGCTATGCCTTTCTATTCTATCACACACTTTAAAAGAAGAAATTTATGTAAGTCTTTTTTAAACAGAGTCACTTGTTTGGGGACTATTTCCTCTCTTAAGATAAGTATCCTTAGGGGCTGGGGATTTAGCTCAGTGGTTTCGCCGCCTGCTGCGCAAGTGCAAGGACCTGAGTTCAATCCCTGGTACCAAAAAAAAAAAAAAAAAAAAGATAAGTATCCTTGACTTTCTCTACTTTTCATGTATTAAATAAAGTATGACTTTTTAAAAAAAAAGATGTCTTGAGTTTTGCATATTATTTCCTCAAAGGCGATTTTAGGTCTCAGTGTTGTCAGACTTTTAGCATAAGACATAAGAATCATCTGAAATGCTTGTTTGTAATATACAATTCTAGCCACACCTTCAGAGATTTTTTTTCTTCTTCTTTTATTGGTACATTTTAGGTATGCAATACATTTACATTTCTCATTGGGAACTTGTATCTTTACATGATGCATCTTGGTTCTTATTTTTTTCCCCATTCCTAGCCCTCCCTTC
>NW_004624764.1:11785373-11876020 GCF_000247695.1 Heterocephalus glaber | reverse complement strand
CCAGTTCAGTGGGTCCAGGTGGTTGAGTATCAGAGTGTACCATCTCATTTCCCTTTGGGATTGCTATAGGTGATCTGGAAGTCTGGTTTTAAGACTTACGTAGTGTTTTCTCATTTCGACTCGGGGGGCAGGGGGTTGCTGTTGGCACCCACGTGGCTCACCTCCTCTCAGCTGAGAGAGGTGGGACAGGGGCTGGGAGCGGCGGTAGGGATGGTGGCCCGGAAGCCCTCTCCTCTGGGCTGGGAGCAGTGGGATGGATGGTGGCCCAAAAGCCCTTTCCTCTGGGCTGGGAGTGGCTGGACGGATGGTGGCTGGACGGATGGTGGCCTGGAAGCCCCTTCTGCTGGGCCAGGAGCATGAGACAGAAAGCCTTCAGAGATTATTATTCAATAGATCTGATATAGGTGGGGAATCTGCATTTTTATGATGTTAGTACCAGTAGATGAGTCTAGTACATATGGGAAACTTCATACTGTGGGAAACCGCTCTAATCAGTGTAGTATCTCCTGAGTCCTGAGTGTCCCACTTACACACACACACACTTGCATGCAAATACACCACCCCCTGCAAAAAGGCCGGTACTCTAAAATCTCATACTTTATTTACATATATACATACATACTTACATAGGTCCAAGAAGTAAGTTGAGTATTCTCAATCCTTCCAAATAATTTTCTCCTCCTTTTTCTTCAAAAACTCTAGTTCCTGTGAAGTCTGTATCTGTACTTTCCCTGTCTTTCCTTATTACCTTAGGGTGAACTACTTAGAGTAAAAGTCATTCTATTCTTTAAAAATTAGATCTTCTGTTTTCTTCATCCAAACTCTTACAGTTCTTTGTGATTTTAACATTCATGTAGATAACTTATCCAGTACCTATCATATTTCTCTTATCTTCATTTTTCCTTCTTACTCAGCATAGATTTTCTGGCCCTTTATTATAATTACTCTCTTACAAATATTTGCAGTAATAAATACATTTAATATCCCTCATATTCTCCTTCGTAACCCCCAGCCCTAATTTAACCTGGTTGTGTACCTTCCCTGTAAATGTATATAAGTAATTAAACATTATTAAATAGAATTATATAACTAATTGACTACTTATACCCTAGTCATAGTCACAGGGCCTTAAGTGGACCCATAGTATACTTAAAAATCCTACACTTCTCTCATTAGTTTTGCCTTTTAATATTTTATACCACCTCTTCTCTCAAAGCACCAATACTCAGCTCACTTTTCCTCACTGTCAGTGGATGATGACTTCTTAAATAAAAGCTCTCAGACAGGTAGCTGTTGTCATCCTACCATCACTACATCTTCAAACCTGCTGGTGTTTGTATCCATGTTTTCTTGTTTCCTTCTTGTTAGAATGGAAAAGATATTCTTGTTCCTGTCATATTTTAAATACTTATATTTGCATTACATATCCTATTCTCTCTTCTGCTAGAACTTTGGCAGTATAGTTATCCTGTCACTACTACTCCTCATCACATTATTCTCTTCTTAAATCCTTCCTGTCAATAAAGGATGGGGAGGGTCTGCCATCGTCAAATACAAATAAGAGCTCCTTTTGGCTCCACATCTTATGCTGCAGACTTTTTCTCTATTGCAGCACACATCAGAACCTCTGAAAAGGAGTTGCCCTCTTGCTTTCTCACCTTCCATTGACTTCAGATTCTGTCACATTTAGTTCTGTCACTCCACTCTTCTGTTGAAACTGTTCTTGTCATCATCTACTTTCATACTGCCAGGACCGGTAGACATTTCTCTTTCCTCATATTCTCCCTCTCGCTATGTTTCCTCCTACTTTTCTCCTTTGATCAGCCTTCCTTCCTCTAGCTGAATTTTGAATGTTGGTAAACCTCAGGGCTTGCTTCTAAGCTACCATCTTTTCCCTTTTGGGAGCCTCTTCTCCATTACATTATTTTAAATATTCTGTACATTGTTAATGAATCCCAAATTTATATTTCCACTCTGGCCTCTCCTTTGATTTCATTTGTATATCCAGTTGCCCCTTTGAAATCTCTATGTATGTGAAAGGAAAATCATACTTAAAATGTCTTAAGTTTTTTATTCCATCATATCTATTCCCTAAATGTTGGCCATTTTAGAAAGTGATATTACTATTCTCCAGTTGCTCCTAGAAAAACTTAGAAATCATCCTCTCATTTCCCTGTTTTGCACATTGCTTATATCCACATCCATCAGATGTCCTGTTAGTTGTATTTGACTCTATAACTCTTTTGTGGTTCCCAAATGTTACCAGGATCAAGGCTTATTCATTATCTGGAAAAATAAAAATTGGCCCAAGTCTCCTGGGATGTTTTGTTGTTCTTTTTGAATTAAGTTAAATTGGAGAAAGATAAGGGTTTGTGTTTTATAAAGTACCTATCAGCAGAGAAGGAACCTGCAGAATTTGCAGAATTTGAATGAACATTCCTTACCTTCTGTGTGATGTGTAGTAAAACTTCAGATCTAATTGAGATCTTCATTTTTGTCAAAAATGTTTATAGATGAATGTCATGTTCAAGTTTCCAATAATTATTTTTAAAAACCTCAGACAGTGGCATTGAACAAGATCCTCTGTGATAAACTCACAGATGATGATTTGTCTTCTTTTGGATATGAATTGGCCCCTCACCTGATCTTGACCAGGGCTTCCTTTTTTGGGGTCAGGCACTTGTTTGTTTGTTTGAGACTGGGTCTCACTGTGTGGTTCAGACTGGCCTTGAAGTCACTATGTAGCCTAGGCTGGTCTCGAATTTGTAGGGATCCTCCTGCCTCATCCTCCGGAGTGCTGGGATTACAGGCATCCACCACCATGCCCTGCCCTGGATCAGGCACTTTTTCAGGGAATCTAGCAAGACAGAAAGTTGGTTGAATCACCTTTAGTCTCTGTTCACAGTAGCTGCTTTTATGGATGTTAGAGAAAGTTCTTTTTTTTTTGGTACCAAAGATTGAACTCAGGACCTTGCACTTGCAAGCCAGGTGCAGTGCCACTGAGCTAAATCCCTGGCCCTAGAGGAAGTTCTTGAACAATGCAAGAGTCTACTGAAAGCACTTTATGATGTAACTCTGTCTACAACCTGGTCTAAATTCGTGCCCAATAAGCAGAATTTAGTTACCTGTCAAGCTTGACTCAAATATTTACAGCATTTATCCCAGAAATTATGAAAATCAAGAGTTTACAGCAGCTGTTTTCAGAAAAGGTCATGGGGATCAAGGGGACATTAGCTGGAAAAGTCACTCTATTTGCAGATTCATCAGAGCATTACACCAATTCCTCAAGTCTGTCTCTGCTTTGCCAGACTTAAAACAAGCTTTTGTTACAGATCACAGAATATAGTACAGAAGCATACTTGCCTCTGTTCTACAGTAGCAACCATTTTCTGATAAGAATGGTTGCTTCCCCCTAATCTAGCTTCCTACAAGTCATTTTTATGGCCTTGTACTAAGAAATAGAGTAAGAGAATAAGTAAGGTGGAGAAGCATAATGTGGTTTCCTAGATACGAATACTGCTTTTTAAGTTTTCCAGTGAGCACAGTGGAAAGCTTAGGAGGTTGCTTCATCTATGATTTAGATCATTGGTGAGTGAAGGTAGAGATCACTTGGTACCAGCTGTTGACTCTTTTTCATAATCCCCACATTCTTGCTTCTCGTACTGTCTCTCAAAGTCTGTAAACAAATCTATAAACACAAAAGTGAGGTATTTTCTATTACATGATCTTTCAAACTTTCTGGTCTCCAAGCTATAGTCTGTTGTTTAGTTTGAGAGACCATACAGTCACATGCAATTTTTCCATTTCATTTTGAAAATGTTCTAACTTTTTTACTTTTATTATCTGTCTTTCAGTTATGACGTGCACCGATTACATCCCTCGCTCATCCAATGATTATACCTCACAAATGTATTCTGCAAAGTAAGTTGAATAATTATTTCTGAAATTTGTATACTTTTTCTATAGTATGTATATTCTTTTTGTCACAAAATTTAATTTGATATTTAACTTATTTTCACTTCTCTTATTCTCTCTGTCCCTACTCCAGTTTTTTATTCCCTCTAAATGTAGTCCACGTATCATCTTTTTAAAATGTAAATAGTTGCTTGTTACACAGGATCCCACTCTGAGAGCCATGGAAAATGTAATGTTAGTGATCAAAGCATATTACTGATTGACCTATGATCATTCTCTCTTTACCTTGATATATATATATTAATAATAACAGCACAACCCAGCCCCAGACTGGAACTTCTCAGCCTGATCTGTGTTCAGTTTCACATTTGAGGAATGTCCCCAGAGTAAGAGTTGGGCCTGAAGTTAGACAGGTTGGTAGGTTGAAGTCACTGAGAGATAAAGTTTTGGGCCTTTCCAGGGTAAGATCAGCATTTATGACCAACCAAGTTAGTAATTTCCAAGATGGGTAGGTGTAGAACATGTGTACTAAGTTATCAACTGCATGTTAATGAAGAGTAGGCATATCCATACATACGTATATACAGGTGTGCTTATAAACCAGGATATATTCTTATGTGCTTACAAGTGCAAGATATGTAAAGAAATTGGTAATGGAGGTGAGAGATGCCTATGAGGCTGTTACAAAAAAAGTTGGCATTTTTTTCCTCTTGTGCCTTTCCATTTGAACCTTTTGAATTTTGCATTAGTTAAAAAATGAGCTAATTAAAAAGTCAATTTAATGAGTTTTCCAAATTCTGATCTGGTACTAACACTAATTCCAGCATTGGGCCAGTCATTTTCATGTGGTTTTCTTCTGTGAAATGACTAAAGCTATTCTCTGAAATCATTATGAAGAAATTAGATACTAACCTGTGATCTTTGTCATATCTGGAAATTGAGACATTTGAGATCCACTAATATTTCAAATTATTCCCATGTGACTTGAGTAACAACTATAACTTGGACTATTTTCTGGATTTCGATGTAGCTACAAATATAGTCTCTGTCTCTGCCTTGTACTCTGAGTAACTACTTTGGTTTTGTTATTCTCTTGTTATGAAATTTTTTTAATTAAAATTTTAAAAATACAGTCTCTTAGAATCTACTGAGGTATGAATATGTTGCACAGTGAATTTGGAATATGCAACAAAGTATTTGCATATCCACTACACTGAAGGCATTCTGTTAGCTATTACTTTTGTCTTGCTTCAGACTTCCTTTCTACTTACTGGAGCCACCATGTTATAAGCCTCTCCCCACCCCCAGGAATTGAACTGAGGGCCTTGTTTTCCAGGCAAGCACTACACTGCTGAGCTACATCTCTGGCCCTTGTAATCCTTTTTTTTGTTGTTTTGAACCTTGCACTTGCAAGGCAGGCTGCGAAACCACTGAGCTAAATCCCTGGCCCTGTAATCCATTTTTAACTGCATCTCTATTCCACTTTCACCTCCTTCTAATCTTTTTTTTTTTTCTCTTGGAGACAGGATCTGGCTATATAGTTCAGACTGGCTTTAAACTCTTGGTGATCCTCCTGCCTCAGCCTCCCAAATGCTAGGATTACAGACTTGTGCCACCACACCCTTTTGTGGGGGGGTGTATGGGGAATTGAACTCAGGACTTTGCACTTGCCAGGCAGGGGGGCACCACTGAGCTACATCCCTGGCCCGCTAATTAATTTTAGACAGCCATGCCAAATTAATCTTTATTAAAAATACCTCTAATCTTGTCATTCTTAGCTCAACAATTTCAGCACCTCCCAGTTGTTTCGGATTTGTGTGAACTTTTAGGCTAGCATTAAGGGGTTTTTTTGTTTTTGTTTTTTTTGGTACCAGGGGTCGAACTCGGGTCCTTGTGCTTGCACAGCAGGCGGTGAAACCACTGAGCTAAATCCCTGGCCCTAGCATTAAGGGGTTTTGCTATCTTTCTGTCTTTCACTTGCTACCACAAGCACAAGGCCCCAAGTTTGATCCCCAGTACCAAAATAATATATACCTGCCTTAATGTTTATTCCTTGAAAGCTGAAGCCCTTGTTTGCCTTCCTCTGCACCTTTGCCAGGGCCCTTTTCTTGTCCCAGAATACCTTTTCTTGACTGTGTCTACCCTGTGTGCTTGGGTTACATACCACTTCCTGGTAGCCATCTTTTACTGTCCTTTTCCCCCAAAGCTGGAGGAGTGGAAAAACTCTTTTTTTTTTTTTTTGGTACCGGGGATTGAATTCGGGTCCTTGAGCTTGTGAGGCAGGCAAGGAAAAACTTTTTTCCTGTTAAAACACTACCCTCCACTCTGCATTTTGTTCTTATGCTTTATATTACACATAAGCACTTTTATACCGGATAAAATAACTGGTATTTAAATGTTTCATGCAATAGTATGGGTGAAATGACCAGGTCGGCTAGCCAGTGTAAAGTCCTGAGGGTTTCACTGCTGAATTCAAATCCCTAATGTGGTTGACACCAATTAGTGGCCCTATGTGCT
Source organism: Heterocephalus glaber (assembly GCF_000247695.1). The sequence goes on along the minus strand of NW_004624764.1, from coordinate 11,869,588 downwards.
GATTTAAATATCAGTGGGAAGATTGTGACATGTCTGGGACTTCCTAGATTTGGATAGTTACCTTGATTCCTATTTTATAGTCTTGATTTGAGGATATTGGGGCCCACCCTACCTGCTGTTTTCTGGTGTAGTTGCCTGTCTTTTCTCTACCAGTTCTATTCTCTTTTCCCAGTTACATTTTCTTTTTCAGAGCATGTAGTTTTGCCCAGGAGGCTGGATGGAGAATGAGAGCTATTTCTGTTCTATCCAGTTTTTTGTTATTTTAGTTTTATTCTATATGTAGATATAAGGGCATAAATAAATTTAATCTTTTTTTTTTTTTTTTTTGTACTGGGGATCGAACTCCGGTCCCTGCACTTGCAAGGCAGGCGGCAGAACCACTGAGCTAAATCCCCAGCCCAATAAATTTAATCTTTGTGTTTCACATAGGGCCTTGCTTATAGCACATTATAGATGTTTGAAACTTGGGAGGATATTTGAAATTATTAAATTTTCCATAAAATTATTCCTTGGGTAGATGATAGTGGAACCTGAAAAGAAAAAGAGGCTTCTGCTTTCTGAACATAGTAAGAGGCATATTATGTGGAAGATTGTTCTCCTATTCCTGATTCTTTGCTTTTAGTGGTATTAGCTATTTACTTATTTTTTACTAAAATAAGTCACATGTGAAAGTTTTTTGTTTTCTTGAATTTTTCTAGACCTTATGCACATATCCTCTCAGTTCCTGTTTCGGAAACTGCTTACCCTGGGCAGACTCAGTACCAGACACTACAGCAGCCTCAACCCTATGCTGTCTACCCTCAGGCAACACAAACGTATGGACTACCTCCTTTTGGTAAGGCACCGTATTGTAAGCAGTTTCCAAGAATGTTGCTTTGATCCCCCCAAAACTTCTCTTTCCCCAGGAGGCTAGCATGGCTGATCTGGAAGCTGAAAGATGCATTCAGTGATGTGTGTGATGGAATTTGAGTGTACAACTTTGCAGTATCATATGAAGCGCATCATAAAATCATAGCTTTCAGTACTCATTGCTTATCCTTCAAAATTTAGCTGTTTCTAAGGTCTTGACCCTGAAGCCTGAAAAAGTATGGAAAATTCTTTGAGGAATTACTATTGCTTTTACTTAATGTGTGACATGATGGTACCATGGTTAAGTAGGCATAATAAATATACTTTGAGGTGGCCAATTTCTGCAAAAACCAAATCAACTAAGTTTCTAGATAAGATATGCCTCATAGCTTACACTGTGGGGTTTGGGGGGTTGTTTTTGTTTTGGCCAATTTCTTCTTTTCTTCTCTCCCCCACCTCTACCCAAAACTGATTAAACATTATGCTGAACCAAAAAGTCATCTTAGAATATAGAAAATCCTCACCTTTCTATATCTTTATCACATGCATAGGAAGTTATTTTTGTTAGTTTTAGGTATCTTAGACATGAACTATAACTCAGTGATTTACCTGAAATTAGTTTGAAGTTCTTTGAGCACTTAATATTTATGGATTTTTTTCTATGTGTGTATAAATTGATAGATATATGCAGTATATTTTACTGCCCCTTCTGTGTTCTCTTAGTACTCCTATCAAACAATTGACAAAATGGGCCAGGGATTTAGCTCAGTGGTTCTGCCCCCTGCCTCGCAAGTGCAAGGTCCTGAGTTCAATCCCCGGTACCAAAAAAAAGAAATTGACAAAATACTGTATTATTTTAATATATGCAATCTGTGAATAAAATTATATCTTTGTAGATTTCATTTAAATAAACTAAGAATTAGGAAAAATTTCCAAAGAAGTCACCACACACATAGATTTTTTTTTTTGGTACCAGAGATCAAACTCAGGACCTTGCACTTGCAAGGCAAGCACAGTACCACTGAGCTAAATCCCTGGCCCATAGATTTTATATTATTAGTGTTGCCTTCTTTTGATTTTTACATTTCTGTTTTTCCTGATCCATTTGACTAATCTTTTTTTTTTGTCAGTGACAGCTTTCTTACTTTTAGTCTTGTTAGCATTCTTTGGGTCCTGGTAAATGTAAAAAACAAAACTTTAAGGTAAATTTTTTGTCAGTACTAGGGATTGAACCTATATCCCCACTGAACTATATCCCCAGCCTCCTCCTCCTTTTATTTTCTTTCTTTTTTGAGTCAGGGTCTTGCTAAGCCACTGATTTACCCTGACTGGGCTCAAACTTGCAAGCCTCTGCCTCAGCCTCCCAGAGTGCTGGGATTGCAAGTATGCACTTTTGTGATATATTTAACCAGTCAACTCTGAATAATCCATTTGGCAGAAGAACTATCTGAAGCCAGGTGTGGTGGTCCACACCTGTAATCCCAGAACTCTGGAGGCAGAGGTAGGAGGATTACTGGAAGTTTAAGGCCAGTCTGGGCTATATAGTGAGTTCAAGGCCAACCTGAATTACAGAGCAAGACTCTTTCTCAAAAACAACAGGGGATGTAGCTCAGTGGCTCGGTGCCTGCCAGCAAGCCCAAGGTCCTGAGTTTGATCCCTGGTACGGGGCTGCGGGGGGACAACAACCACAAGTCCTTTGTATCATTGTTAAACAGGAGATTATTCCTGCTGTTGAATACTAAATAAAATTTCTGTTGTCTGTGAGCTCAGTTTATGAAATATTTAACACACTGTCATGTATATATAGTCCTAGGTATTGTGAGGTCTTTATGACAGTTACATTTAATTGTGCTAAAAAAGAAACAAAACTCTGTAAAGTAAAAAGATCTCTGTTTAAAACCTGCAGGAAACATTGTTTGTACTTTGGAAAAAAATTATAATAACATGCTTCCGTAATCTATTTTTGTTTAATATTTGGGGTAAGAAAGACTTCTTTTGCAAGACAAATTGTTCTGTCAGTAATTGAGAGACAGGTAATCATTAGCTTAATTTGACTTTAATATATAAAACTTACTAGAGAGAGTTTGGGATAAAGTGAATGACAGATTTGATTGTATTCTTACATTTTTTTTTTTTGGTACCGGGAATAGAACTTGGGACCTTGCGCTTTCAAGGCAAGCAGTGACGCCACTGAGCTAAATCCCTAGCCCTATTCTCACATTTTTATGGAGACGTTACAGTAACCTTCTTGAGGTTATAGTGACCTTTTTAAGGTTACTATATCTTTAAAAGATGTTTTGGTTTTTTTTTTGTGCTGGGGATCAAACTCAGGACCTTGTTCTTGCAAGGCAGGCATGGTGCCACTGAGCTAAATACCTGGCAAAAAGGTGTTTTCTTGGGTTTTAACATGTGACTTTTTTGAGTATTGTGTTCACTTTGATATAAGAAAACACTTGATTTCTTTCTTTTGAAATCAAGATTTTTTTATCATAGTGCTGCCTATTTTCAGATTAACTAGTCTATTTTATTTCAGGTGTACTTAGGGCTTCAAAAATTTTCATTTTATTAATATATTTATTGAATGCTTACTATACTAAGTAATATGCTAAGTAAGAATAAGTACTTCACCCTTCCTATTATTGTCTCTCAATTTTCAGGTCAGCCTTAGTAAGTAGTACTGTCCCCTTTTATAAGTGGAGAAACTGAGGCTTTATTAAATCACTAACCCAGAATCATACAATTAGTAAATGCCTGGAATTAGAATTGAACCTAGGTCTGTTTAATTATAGAGTCTCATAAATTTAGTTCTATTTTAAAAAGATGGTCTCAATGATGACTTGAACCCTACTTCAAGATCAGCCTGGACAATGTAGTAAGGCTGAACTTCATCTCTTGAAAGAACTCACAATTGGGAAAGTGGAGGTAAACCTTGTTATTCTGAAGTCTTTAAGGAGTTTATGGCATTGGTGGGCACACAGCTTGCCCTTATAAAGTCAGGTGGATGGATGCTCATTGAAGAGAAGATTAAACACGTAAATTTAATAAATTTGCAGAAACTAAAAAAAAAAAAAAGATGGTCTCAGATTTGAGTTTGAAATTTAAAAGATTCCTCCTTTTAAAGTCGAAAGACTAGAAATCTAGGAAAAGAAGGGTATATTAGGAATAATCATATTCTTTCTGGAGATACATAGAAAATGGAGATTAGAGGTGTAACTTGTAGAAATCTGAAGGAATGTGTGTGAGGAAAAGGATGTTCATTTATTCATAGGGGCTTATACACTATGCCTTTAGCTGCTGCTGTTCTGATTCATTTTATTTGGGAATATGTAAGAGCCTTAAGGTTGATTCATTCCACTTTTTCTCGGTAATTTCACTTCTGGGAATTTATCCTTTGGAACTAATTAGAGATTAAACATTTACTAACCAAGCTATTCATTGCAGCATTATTTATAATAGCAAAATATTGGAAACAACGTACATATGGAATAGAAAGGTATGTGTTAAATTTCAGTGCATCCTAGAACTCTAGCCATTCTATATAATATTCTTTTTTTTTTTGGTAGTACGAGGATAGAATGCAGGAATGCTCAACACTGAGCTACGTTCTTTTTTTATTTTTTATTTTGATACAGGGCCTCACTGAACTGTCCAGGTGGGACTCAAACTTATAATTTTCTTGCCTCAGTCTTCCTCGTTGCTGTGATTACAGGCATGTGCCATCGCTCCCAGCTATAAATGATATTCTTAAAAAATATTTGGGGTCTTTAGAAAACATTATTAATTGAAAAAACTGTGTGGAACTGAAAACATAATATAGTATCAATTTAGTATTTTTACAAATATGTGCATAGAAAATAATTTTGAAGGAAAGCACTGTGGATTTTAACAGTATAGGCTCTATAGACTTCATGTCAGTTACCAAGGAACTCCAAACAAAGATGTAGTTCCCTTATGCAAAGGTTTCAGTTAACAAAGTCCCATGCAAAAGTGAGAACTGCTATACTTTTTTTCTGTGTGGTGAAAGTATGTGATTTTTAAGTTTCTTTATACTTTCTGTATTTTCCTAATTTTCTGTAGTGTACATCTCCTTCTTTTATAATTAGGTGTAGTACTCAGATTAAGCTTAGTGTATATAATAGCTCATCTGAATGAGCTAGTCAGTCACCCAAGATACTTTTTCATGTATTTTTTTCTAGCATTGGTATGCACTTCAGTTCCTAGTCTATTCAGTCTCTAAAGATCCACTATTCTGATAGGTGTTACTATAAACTGAATGATCAGATTAGTTTGGTGAGAATGGTGGAGTTTCTGATAAGACCCCACTCCAGGGGAGCAGGAGAGAAATACTGTACTCGGGCAGACTTTCTTTCCTATTGTTAGTCAGTAGTCTTGCCACAGCAGGCTCCTGGGACCTAAAAGTGCTAGAAAATCTTTAGTAGTTATACATAGAGCATTAGATTATGAGTCAGGAAATCAGAGTTTGGTTTCCTCGTTTGCTGTGAGCTGGAGAGTCAACCCATTTGGTCATGTTGCGTGTTATCTGAAGTTCTGGGCAGAGTGACTTTAGAGAAAGATATTTCTATGTTCCTTAAAATTAAGGCTACAGTGATGCTGGAGGCAATGTTCATATTCTTTTATTCCTTAAAAATAATTATATATAAAATATCTTTGTGTTTCTTGCCAAAAATGTTCAAAACTAGTTATTCTTCTACTTATTTTGGACAATTTTTGCCCTTATAAGAGAGATCTTAACTTTTGACCTTCTAAGAAGAACCTGCTTAAGAGATATTTTACAGTTTGAAGCTTTCAAATGTGTTTTGTTTGTTTTTTGGGTACCAGGGATTGAACTTGGGACCTTGTGCTTGCGAGGCAGGCGCCGGAACCACTGAGCTAAATCTCTGGCCCCTTGTTTTGCTTTTTTGAGACAGGGTCTTGCTGTGTGGTTCAGGCTGGTCTTGAACTCGCTATAGAGCCCAGGCTGGCAGTGAACTCGCAATGGTCCACCTGCCTCAGCCTCCTGAGTACTGAGATTACAGGCACACACTACCACACCCGGCATCAAAATGTATATTAAATAATGACTAACAAATCCTTCTCATTTGATACTATTGTTATGAGATAATTGCTGTAGTACAGCCAAATAATAAATATGTTCACAAATCCAGTACCTTGGGTTCAAAACCTATTTGGAAGAAGAAATTGCATTGATTACAATAAATCTGGATGTTATTGTGACATTTAAATGCTAATTTGTTTGCTTGGTGTGTCAATGTTTTGTTTTGGTTTTTTTGGTACGAGGGATCGAACTCAGGTCCTTCCCCTTGCGCAGCAAGCGGCAAAACCAGAGTTAAATCCCTGGCCCAGGTGTCAATGTTTTAATACCAGTAGTACACAATGAAATCTGTGTTGAAGTCATTTTCTAAGTGGACAAGGAAATTTTAAAATGAAGTGTGGTAGATCCAGTGAAAAAAAATAAAAGGTACTTTGCTTACCAAATATCTGGTAAATAACCACCAAGAATGATGACATAGCATCATAAATATTTAAAAATTAATATTCTCAAATATTTTTGTCATTGAAATTTAAACATAGCAAGTACCTTAGCACTGGTTAACCTGGACAAAGGATCATGAACTAAATAGAGGGTACAGTCCTCCTAATTCATGCTAAGAGACACTAATATCCCTCTGTCTCCTTAAGTAAGTTATTTCATGTGATCGATAGATAAGAAAAGAGCCAGCACTCAGGAGACAGAGGCAGGAGGATTGCCATGAATTTGAGGCCAGCCTGGGCTACGTGTTGAGACCCTGTCTCAAAAAAGCAAAAAACAACAACAAAAAAAACTATTACATTTTTCTCTTTTATGCTTTAAGAGTTTGAGACAAAGCAGTTACCTTGTTCAGTGGTCATAACTCTTTGCTATTCTTACTTTACTTTTCAACAGATTTGACAAATCTGAATTGCACTAAGGTATCTTAGTGCCTTGCTGAAGCAAAAGTCATCATTATGAAAGTATTGCATGGGGGCCAGGGATTTAGCTCAGTGGTTCCACCACCTGCCTCAAAAGTGCAAGGGCCGGAGTTTGATCCCTGGTATCAAAAAAAAAAAAAGAAAGAAAGTATCGCATGTATTAATTGACTATAGGTTTCTTATCAAATTAGGAGCAAATGAAATGAATTAATATTGATTTTGAAGCCATGACTAACCTTAGTACTGTGTTTGTACATGGAATGTGTTTAATGATGAACTTTCTTAAACCTTTATCAATTTTGAGTACACTGGTCCAGCATCCATCTGTATTCACAGCACACTGAAAACCAGGAAGCCTGTTTTTATTTAAAAAAACAAGCTTTTGCATAGCTGAAATGATTGCCAAAACTATTTGTTTGAGTACTTTACTCACAAAGAATATCCTTAGGATCTCCTGCAGAAGCTTTCTTCTCAATTTCCTAGTTCATTGTTAAGTTAAAAGGGGAGGTACAATTAAGATGAGTGATTGTAAAGAAGTGACACATAGGGGGCCCAGGGATTTAGCTCAGTGGTTCCTGCACCTGCCTCGCAAGTGCAAGGTCCCAAGTTCGATCCCTGGTACAAAAAAAAAAAAAAAAAGAAAAAGTGACACATCATTAAGAACGTAAAAATCATAGAACCATGAGTTCAACCAAACAATTGTCTTCACATATCACAATAGCCTCTACAAGTGTCTTTGTGGTGTGTGAGTGTGTGTGTGTATGTGTATATATATGCTCACTTGAGGGCTGAGCACAGTTTGACTTTTAAAAATAGTTCTGAGAGGCTGGGTATTTAGCTCAGTGGTTCTGCTGCCTGCCTTACAAGAGCAAGGTCCTGAGTTCGATCCCAGTACCAAAAAAAAAAAGTTCCGAGAAAATGTCAAGGTTCACTATTTTCTCCCTGCTAGGAAGGTAGGATATAAATGTATTTTAGGAAGATTGTCAGTCAAGTGCCTTATGATAAAAATAAAAGTGAGCAGTTATGTTGTCTATCAGCATAAGATGAATTTATATGTTCTGACATGGAATGATGTCTCAGAGGTAGTATGTCAGAAAGTAAATTGTGAATAGTTTGTATAACATCCCATTTTTATTAAAAATGAAGATCAGCCGGGTGTATTGGTGTATGCTTGTAATCCCAGCACTCCGGAGTCTGAAGCAGGAGGATTGCCATGAGTTCAAGGCCAGCCTGGACTACATAGTGAGTTCAAGGCCCCCATGAACTACATAGTGAGACCCTGACTCAAAAAACAAAAAAAAGCATAGAAAATATCTGGGTAACTCTTTTACAAACTGTTAATGGTAGTTAAGTCTGGATGATAAAAGCATATGTGACTTTTTTTCCTAAGTTATATATTTCTGTAGTATTTTTAATTTCTAAAAATAAGGCATGTCTTCCCTAATCAGAAGAAACAAGCCAGGCATGGTGACCCATGCCTATAATCCCAGCATTCTGGGAGGCGGAGGCGAGGCTGGCAAATTGGAGACCATCCTGGGCAATTTACCAACTTAGTGAGACCCTGTCTCCAAAGGGGTGAGGAGGACCTGTGATGTAGCTCATTGTGAAAGTCCTGGGTGCTGCAGAGAGACACACAGACAGAGAAACAAAAGTTAGTTACAAAATAATCACCTCAAGAAAAAGAAGAATTTAGCCGGGCATGGTGGTGTGTGGCTATAATCCCAGCCCTCGGGAGGCTGTAGCTGGCTGGGGCTACATAATAAGTTCAAGGCTAGCCTGAACTACAGAGTGAGACCCCGTCTTAAACAAACAAATGAGCAGAAGAATTTAACACGTTAGAAAAATAAGGAACTTGTTTGATGGGTAAGTGAATTTTAAACTTATGCGGAGTATCTCCCACCTTGACAGTTTGGATAAATGATTTATCACTGTATATGAACATCAGATACTCTTTATGACAAATACTCCAGTTTGGTGTCAGTAACTTTTTCTGAACACTGGTCAGTTACCCCCAGCCACTGAAATGAATTTATATACATACTGCTGTTGGGATTGTTAGCAAAAATTTTGTTTCTATGGTCCCATCTCCTAATTCTTTGAAAGTGTATTTGCTTGTGGTATATTACAAATGGGAAAATCAATAATTTTCTCTTACAAGCAAATTTATTTTTGTTTTAAGATTTAGGTTTTAAACCTACTGGCTGATATTTGAAAGCATAACCATGCTCCTCAGTCTCAGTGTATTGTTTGTAATTGGTCCAATTTATCTGATTCAGGTGCATTGTGGCCAGGTATGAAACCTGAAAGTGGTTTAATTCAGACTCCATCTCCAAGTCAACACAGTGTTCTTACCTGCACTACAGGGTTAACCACAAGCCAGCCCAGCCCAGCACATTATTCTTACCCCATTCAAGGTAAATAGGCATGGTTGTGTTTGTGTGTTATTTAATTATTATTGAGTTTTTTGTTTGTTTTTAATTTACCTGTATCTCCAAACAAATTGGATAATACAGGAGTACTGTCTTCTAAAATATAGAAAGCAGTGGTATTTGCATTTGTGCATGCTTTTTGTGTTAGGTAATCCAGAACCAAAGAGTGTGATTTGCAAGTAGCTTTAGCCTTTGAATGTGAGCTGCTTAATATAGAGTTAAAGCTTTCCTTTTTGCATGTTGGTGCTGATATCTCTTAAAGGTATTTTGTCCTGTAAGTAAGCAGAAGACTACAATGAGTGAGAATTTTGCAGGCTTCTTTTATGTGAACTATCAAGGTGGCATTGGAAGGTGTGTGTGCTTTTCTACTGTGGGTTTGTTGCCTTGTACCCCCTTTTACTACGGTACTTCTTAGGGCATTTCTCTTGCTCAAAAAGTTCATTATTGTTTGTATTTCAGCATGAAAAGCGTAGCATTAAACTCAGACTCTAAATAACATTATCTTCCCAAGTTTCCTAAAAGGTTAGGATTGTATCAGGACTATCAGGAAAAAAGACAACTCGAAAGGCAGGATGGAATCAATTGCTTACCAAATCCAGTGTAGACTGTTTACCATTGCCTCAGACTGGAAACTGCTGACCCTATACCTGCCTTTTCACCTGGCTTCTTTCTGCTGATTTCTCCTAGCTTTTTTTCCCCTTTATCCCAGCTTTAAAATTTTATTTCTTATAAAATAGGCACTAGAGGGATGAGAATGGGATATACAAAATCTGTGTGAGGTTCTTAAGATAATGAACAGGTGATGAGAAAATTTTTGATATACAAAAAACAAATATTTTTATTTTCAATTTTAACTGTTCTCAGTTAAATTTGGGGGAGCTACTGCTTGGTCTACTGGGAGCAGAACTGTATTCTCACGATCCTTATCCAAGTTACCTTTGCCTCCTGTTTACCAAGTCTGTCTCCTTTTCTTATGTTCTATTACTGCCTTTATTTCTAAGATGGGAACAAATTAGAGAAAAACTCAAGAGTGTGACTTTGTTTTTTTCCACTCTGCCCCCCACTTTCTCCTTCCTCCTCCCCTTTTCTTGAGATACAGTCTCACTGTGTTGGCTAGGCAGCCTTGAGCTCAAGTGATCCTCCTGCCTCAGCCTCCCAAGTGCTAGGATTACAGGTATGCATGCCTGGCCAGGGCTGCTTCTTTATTCCAGTCATTCCATAGAATGAAAAAAAAAAGGTGCAGTGTATTGGTGTGTGTGTGCTATTTGGTTTTGTTTTGTTTTAAGTGGTCAGGATAGCAATATCCACTCAGCCCAACCCTGACCATACGACAATTGACAACGCCCCATCTTCCCTGGGGAAGTTAGCAAAATTATTTCAGAAGCCAAATTCTGCTTCTGGTTTAACTCTAATCAAAACCTTTACTTTATACCTCAGTGGTACTGTAAGGAGAAAGGATTGCTCTTGTATGCTTATGAAAATTCTTTGAATAAATATATCTGACTTCTTTTTTTCTTGTAACTCCCAGTGTAGTGGTAAGATCTGATTTCTTTATATCACTTTTCCTAGAGTATCTGGTAAATATGTGGCTTTGAATTGTTCATTTTCTTCAGTTGAGATAGTCCAATTGATTAAATAATATTCAAGTGGCAGAATTTCAAAATTAATGTTAACTCAATTTTAATTTTTAATTAATGTCTTTGGGTTCCAGTATTGTTAACACATAGTAGTCTTTCATTGACTAGAAAATTTTGTTTTGTTTTAAATTAATATATATATTTTTTTAGCATATCATTTTTTAGGTTTATAGAAAAATTAGCACCTAGATTTCTCATATATTCTCCCACATACCCATGAAGTTTCCCTATTATTAACATCTTAAATAGTATGTTACATTTGTTAGAATGGAAGCCTGGCGTGGTGGCTCACGCCTGTAATCCCAGCACTTGGGAGGCAGAGGCAGGAGGATAGTGGGAGTTCGAGGCCAGCCTGAGCTACATAATGAGCTCAGGGCCAGCCTGAACTACAAAGGGAGACCCTGTCTCAAAAAAAAAAAAAATGTTATTTGACATTTGTTAGAATGAATGGACCAATATTATTGTTATTAGCTAAGTCTATTTGTATATTCAGATTTCCTTAGCCTTTACCTGATGTCCTTTTTGTGTACCAAGATCCCACCTAGGGTACATTAGATTTAATTGTCATATCTCCTTAGGCTCCTCTAGACATTGCAGTTCCTCATACACCCATATTTTTTGTAACCTTGGGAGTTTTGAGCAGTATTAGGTATATTATAAGGTACTCCTCCACTGGAATTTGTCTGATGTTTTTTTCATGAAGATCACAGAGTGAAAGGTTTTTTGTCCCATCATGTCTGGTAGGCATGCAGTCTTCTTGATTTATGACTATTGATGCTGCCTTGGTCATCTGGCTGAAGTAGTATTATGAGTTTTTCCATTGTAAAGTTACTCATTTTCCATTTATGTACTATTTTCTTTGACTAGAAGTCACTGTGTCCATGGTTATTTCTATTAGTTGATGATATTAGGTTGACTAGGAGGGCATGTCTCTTATAAATTTCTAGTCAGTGATTTCACAGCTCTCTTGTCAGAACAGGTGTGAGGATTGTCAGAAAACAGTTGGCCATGTTATTCTCATTTAGAGATTTAACAACCTTTAGATATATAATGAACTACCAGTTAAATTTTATTTGATTTTGTAAATGTGTACTTTTTGTTACATGTTTCATTGCTGCTGCTTTGCTTTTGTTTTTTTAAATCTGCAATTGAATATTGTTTTTCAGACCTGCACATATATGCAGAATGATAGCACTTTTTTTTTTTAATTCTTGGCCTTTTAGTCATAGTTGTGGATGAAGTAAGGTAAACTGTGTTCATCTGTATTTTTAGGTGAATTTAACTTGGGTTCAGTGATAAAGGAGCCTAAAAATTATGACTTAATTAATTATTGACAAACTTCCCTCACTAGAATTTAAAATTTTGTCTTGCTCATTCTTCTAATTTTCAGTGTCTGGAACAGTTTCTAGGCATATACTAGATCTTGATATACTGACTGTTTTGCTCAGTGAATGAAAGATACCTGTTAGAAATGATTTGGTTGAGTTGCAGAAAGAAATACTGTTGAGCTCTGTGAACTCTGAGTCATTAGGCCAAGATCTTCTGAGCCATGTTGGTGAAAGAAATTTGTGATTTGTAGTATACTTGTTTAAAACTCAATTATCAGCTAGTTAATCAGTTCATTAGACTTTCTAGCAGTGGTAATGGAGTACATGGCCAATTGTTGGTAAAGTCTTTTTTACTACTGTCCCAGTTTAGTAAGGGGTCTGAAGATTGTTAAATTCTAAAACCACTTAGGATACATTTCCTCCTGCGTATGTAGAAATCAGATATGATAGAGGTGACCCTCTAGCCACTAGTAAATTATTGAGAAATTTTACAGAATTAAAATACTAAGAGGAAATGAGCATATATCAGATCCAGGGTCAATCGAAAATTGATGTAGAAATGGGCTTTTCTGAGAAAGATAAGGAAGTTCTTTATTTTTGTTCCTGTCTTAAGTCACCTCTGTTCAGTCTGTTTAATTGCAGGCCTGTTTAGTATAATGCACTGGTATAGAACCTGGGAACTAGTCAAACATCTTTTCCCAGAAGAATGATTAAAGCTGGATGGGGTGGTTCACACCTATAATTCCAGCACTCAGGAGGCTGAGGCAGGAGGATGGCTGCAAGTTCAAGGCCAGCCTGAACTACATAGTGAAACCCTGTCTCTAAATAAATAAATAAATAAACAAACAGCAATGAAAAAAAAACTGCTTACAGAGCCATCTACCCTATGTACTGCCATTATTTTGGGTATTTCATCTTAGGAAAAAGAATAGGTTAAGTTACAATAGAAAAGATGATAAATACTGATGGAGGAAAAACATACTATCTGTAAGGTTATAAAATTGGTTTCATTAGGCTGGGGATTTAGTGCAGTGGTTCCACCACCTGCTCCACAAGCACAAGGTCTGGTGTTCAATCCCCAGTACCCCCCCAAAAAAAATGGTTTCATTTAATTTTATTTAAGAAAATGCATTCTTGGGCCAGGGATTTAGCTCAGTGGTGCCACCACCTGCCTCGCAAGCACAAGGTCCTGAGTTTGATCCCTGACACCAAAAAAAAAAAGTACATTCTTAAGAGTCCTTTAATACCATACCACCTAGGTAGTCAGAAAATGATCCCTAGGTCAGCCACTGATTTAGGAAAAGCATTGGATAAAGCATTTGGAGATCCAAGTTGTCATCTTCATTATCTGCCACTAGCTTGTGCCTCTGAAGAAGTTAAACTCTTCATTGTTCCAGCCAAGACTTACACCAGTAGCAGTAACTGACCTTAATTTCTTCTAAACTGTCTTCTAAGCAGAGCACCAAACTGCTGTCTTTCATTTTGACCAGTGCACTCTGTGTTGCATTTTTTTCTCCAGTTCTGGTCTTACTGGAGATTTTCTTACTGACTTTCCCCAGAAAGGCTTTGTTAGTAATGGAGTAGGTACTCAGCTAATCAGGTCTGTCTACTGGTGAACACTCTGGGACTGTATGACTATAGTAGAAGCCGTGTCTGAGTGTGTTTATGATAAATGAGAGAGGCGTTCAAAACTAATATCAGTTACATTGCCTACCTGAAAAAAATTCTGGCAATATTTACTAGTCACTGGTATTTTCACCAGGTAAAACCCTGGTGAAATCTGTGATTGAAAGATAAAAACTTAATTCAAATTCCTCATCTTAAGGTAGGCAGCCCAACTAGCTATATGTATATTTTTACCTGACGAGAATATATGTAATATTTTCTGAGTTTTTGCATTTTTGCATGTTAATTGATAAAATCCCTACATACTAGATCAGTGATGGCGAATCTTTTAGAGCTTTCAGTGATATAAACAGCCTGCTGCAGGCACACATGGCATATGCTCACACCATTGTACTAGATCATGATGTTATCCAGTAATAATCTATTATATGTGTAGAGCCCAAGAAGCAATTACAAGCATTTTAGAATTTGGAAAACTGAGCCCAAGGATTTAGCTCAGCTGTTTCGCTGCCTCCTGCGCATGCGTAAGGACCAGAGTTCGATCCCCGGTACCAAAAAAAAAGAATTTGGAAAACTATCTCTTTTTCTCAAAGTACTTAGGTTGTATCAGGAAGGGCATAATTTGGGGCAAGTGATAATAAACAATAACACTAGATAGGATATACCAGTTGCTCTATTGATTGATTGTCAGTAGATCACATTGCAGGTGAGTCATTTTTCAGCTTCTAGAGAAGATGGAATGGAATGATTTTGTTTAGTTCTGATTTCATTGGTATCATTAGTATGAGCTATGAACTGTATATGTATCCTAGGACTTTAATAGGAAGAGTTGAAGACTCAAGTTGAAACAGACATCTGGAGTGTTTGTTTTTAAGCAAGTCTAATTTGAGGGGGCATGGCATGCAAAAATCAAAACAAGTATTTGTTTCCTTTATCAATGTTCTTTATCTCCTTATAGATATGTTCACTTAGGGCAATATATTTTCACTATCTTCTAGCCTTTTACATAGTATCTTTAGCTAATCTCTTAACCCTTTCCATCCTATAGCTTCAAGCACAAATGCCAGCCTGATCTCCACTTCCTCCACAATTGCCAATATTCCAGCAGCAGCAGTCGCCAGCATCTCAAACCAGGTAGTGTGCTTCTTTTGTTTACCCTGTTTGCTTTGGTTCATCCAGCTTGCTGTCTTCTTCCCATGGTCATATAAGAAATAATCAGGAATGGTGTAGACTATGTGCTCTTTTTCTGGATACCCTCAGAACTACAACCCTAGATGGCTTCTCAGACTGCCATCCAGTTTCTTTTGTTCCTTACTAAGCCTCTTTGGAATATGGCTATGTCTTGCCACTTTATCTGGTATATTTCTTTCTATCCTCTACCTTGCCCCCATTAGAATACAAGCAGCACAAAGATTAGGGATTTATTTTTCTTTTTGCATAGTTTCTGTGACTTTCTTTCTGTTGATTTCTAGCTTCCTTCTGCTATGATCCGATTGTATGCAGGGAATTGTTTCAATTCTTTTGTATTTACTTAAGTATCCTTTATGACCTAAGATGTGGTCTGTTTTGGAAAAAGTTCTGTGGTCTGTTGAGAAGAATGTGTATCTGTCATTGTTGGACGAAACACTGTAGATATATTTTAAGTCCATTTGTTCAGTGTGTGGTTTAATAGAGTTTTTTGTTTTTATTGTTTTTATGTGTTATTCTCTCTATAGCAATTAATATTATCACCACTGTCTCCATAGATCTTTCTTTCTGGCTGCAGTTAACATTACTATTGTTCATTTTCTGTGTTTCACTATTCTTGTATTTGTTCTTTTAGTTCACAAATATTTATTGAGGTCCTAACTTTGTACCTAGCACTCTCATAAGAACTTTTCTCTTTTCCCATTCATGTTTCTTCTTTTTGATCTTGTCTTCTGACATGGACAGTCTCTATTTAGTTTTCCATGTCATAATAACTTCAGTCTCAGGATGTTTAACCATCACACAGTGTCCATTTATAGCCTCTAGGGTAAAGAGTCTGATCTTGACCTCATGATGTTTACAGGCCTCTAGCTAAGTGAGGAATACTTTTTCTTTAATTCCCCACTATTTCTCTAAGTTCAGTATATCTAAAACTAGAGCCTGTGTTTGCATGTGTGCGTGCGTGTGTGTGTTTTACTGGGGATTGAACCAGGGCCCTCACACTGAGCTATATCTCTAGTCCTTTTCTGCCTCGCTGAGGCAGTGTCTCACTAAGTTGCCTCAGCGGGGCTTGAATTTGTAATCCTCTTGCCTCAGCCCCCCATAGTGTTGGAATTACAGGTGTGCACCACTACACCCTAGCATAAATGCCACATTTTATCAAGTCATTCACCTGATCAGACTTTTCATGTTTTTATCCCCATTTTCTAGCCCATACAAGCTATACAGTATTGCCTAAAGTATGTAAGTCATATTGCTGAACTAGTCATTCAGACCTATAAGGATCCATTGTTTTAACCAGAATGAGCATCCATGGCCCTTTAATAAAACCTTTGCAGGGCCTATTCTTGGTCTTGCCTCCTGCATTAGTCACTTTCTAGTTGCTGGGACAAAATACCCAACACCTGTAACTTAAGGAAGAGCGGTTTATTTCCATTCATAGTTACAATAGATTCAGTGCATGGTTACCCAGCTCTAAGGCAGAAACAGCATGGCAGAGGAAATCTGTTTACTGCATGGTACCACGATGTAGAGAGAGAAGGGAGCCACTGAGGATGATCATAAATGCTTAAAAGCCATGACCCCCAGTGACCTGCCGCTCCCAACCAGGCCCCACCTCTGAATATGCGACTTAGGGGAGACATTTTTTTTTTTTTTTTGGAACTGGGGATCAAACTCAGGACCTTGCGCTTGCAAAGCAGGCGGTGGCACCACTGAGCTAAATCCCCGGCCCTGGGGAGACATTTTAGATCTAAACCATAATACCTCCCTTATAAATTAATCTCAGAAAGCACTCTCATCATTACCATCCATAATGATAATCATCTTACTTTGTATTTCACTCATTTAACGTGTAATCTGTTATAAATTTGATGGAAGTTTTTCATCTTTCCTGCTAGATTTTCAGTTTCTTTGAGTTCTGCTAAAGTAACTTCTTTTTTTTAATGTTCCTGTGTTCTGCCCATGCACAAGTATACACACACATACAAACACACCACACACACACACAGTTATATTTGATTTATAATAGGTGCTCAATGACTGTACAAAGATTTGGCCTGGAAGCTGTCGTCTTCCTGGTTTCTGCTTGTCACTTTTTGAAAGGTATATATTTGATCTGTGTCATATTTAATTTTATTTTATAGCTCTATTAAGATGTAATTGGCATACAAAAAAAAACCACACAGATTTAAATTATATAATTTGGTAAGCTTTGGCATATTTGTGCTCATGAAACTACCAAAAGTTTCTTCCCAATATTTTAAGGAAACTTCAATTTTAAAGAAAACTTGATTTAAAAAAATAGGCTGAGGGCCGGGGATTTAACTCAGTGGTTTCGCCGCCTGCTGCGCAAGCACAAGGACCCGAGTTCAATCCCCAGTACCCCCCAAAATTAATAATAATAGGCTGGGGATGTAGCTCAATGGCGCCATGCCTGCCTGGCAAGTGCAAGGTTCTGAGTTCAGTTCCTGGTATGGGGGTGGGGCTGGAAATGTAATTCACTGGTAGAGTGCTTGGCTGAAGTGTACAAAGCCTGAGTTCAGTCTCCATCAGAGAAAGAGAAAAGAGAGAGAAGAGATGAATATCAGTCTCCAAACTAGGAAACTTTAAGAGATGTGCTTTTTTAAGTTCATTTGTCCTTAGAATTACTACTATCTAGAGCAGTAATTTATAAATTTCTTAAAGAGTAGAAGCTTTCCTTCAGAAATTCTATGCAAGGGCCAGGGATTTATCTCAGTGGTGCCGCCTCCTGCCACACAAGCATAAGGTCCTGAGTTCGATCTCTGGTACCAAGAACAAAAATCAAAAATTCTATGCAGAAATTTATTTAGAAACTCAGTGCATAAAAGTTGGGGGTGGGAGGAAGACCTATTAGAGAAAAGGATATTGTATGTATGTGGATGAATGAACATTCCGA
Source organism: Heterocephalus glaber (assembly GCF_000247695.1). The sequence continues at coordinate 11,851,644 of NW_004624764.1, read as the reverse complement.
TCAACCCTTCCCTCCAGCTGCCCCTCATCCTGAAGATAGCTCCTGAGGTATCTCCTCTGGACTCAAGTTTTCACACAATGCATTTTGACAATATTGGTTTCATTGGGAGACTACTAGATAGGTAATTAAGTCAAATCAGTGATTTAAGAAAATAATTACGAATAAGAGGGAGAGATGAAGGCATCCTCTAAGAGTCTTCTTTTCCTCCCTTATTCCCTTTGGCCTACAGGACTATCCCACATATACTATTCTTGGTCAGAATCAATACCAGGCCTGCTACCCCAGCTCCAGCTTTGGAGTCACCGGCCAGACTAATAGTGATGCTCACAATTCCACACTAGCAGCTACCACCTACCAGACAGAGAAGCCTAGTGTCATGGTATCCGCACCAGCAACACAGAGACTTTCTGGTAAGTGCCGCAGCTCACAAAACTGGTTTAAAGGACTTCATCCTGCAAGTGATTTCAGGTGATGGTGAGGATGATTTTGTTCTGGTGTAAATCACTGTCACTATTCTCTTTGCTTCCCCTCTGATTCAGAGCATTTAAACTTTGGAAGCAGGCTGTGGGTAGCTGAATGTCTACCTGATGCTGAGAACAGGAAAGTACTAACAATGTACTAACAATGAGAAGACTGTATATCTGACCCCTACCCTACCTTTATGTATCTTTAACATGCCTGTTACAGGAAATACCCAAATTTGGACATATTTCCTAAAAAACTGAAGGACTTCAGTTTTAATCTAGGCATATTTTAGGACTCCTGCTAGAGCCTCAAGATAAGACTTCTTTCTATATCTTGAATCCTTTTAAGATTCTGAGGAAAGCTATGGTCCTTTTTTTCCAGAGTCATAAAATTTAACCTATAATTTCAGGAGATTCCACAGCTCTGAGATACATTTATGATGTCCCAGTTAAAAACGTTTCACATAAGGCTTTATACACAAATTTAATAAATATGTACACATATTTTTTTTTGTACCGGAGATCGAACTCGGGACCTTACGCTTGCAAGGCACTGAACCCATATTTTTTATATACATCTATTTAATGAAAATTCGGTAGTCGGCTATCATATCATGTTATTTAAGAAAAGCACTTTATTTGCATTGATGATGCACGTATAAAAACAGTTCTGTGTCAACTAAAGTTTTCTATATAGTTTGTCCTTATGCATCTTAGATGTTTATTGCTTCAGACTTACATAACGTTAAAACAGTGACAAGGTGTCTTGTCACAATAGTATAGTGAACCCTTACATATCCATCATCCACCTTCAACAATTAACAATTTACAGGCAGTTTTTTGGTTTTGGTTTTGGTTTTTTTGAGATAGGGTCTCACTGTGTAGTTCAGGCTGGCCTTGGCCTCTTGCCTCAGCCTGCCGAGTGCTGGGATTACAGGGATGCACCACCACCCCAGCACATACAGGCAATCTTGTTTCAGCTATATTCAATCTAATTCTCTGCCCAAATTTCAAGCACTGTTCTCTAAAAGATAAGTACTCATTAGCATACCACAATACTGTTATCTTGTCTGAAAAACCAAACAGTATTCATATTGTTTTCTCATAAATGTTGAGTTTTGCTTTTCATTTTACATTTTGTTAAAATTTGGATATAAGCCATTCCCCAGTGGGTCCATATTTCAAAACAACATGTTGTACATGATACAGTTTTTGTCAATTAAAAATAAACCAGTGAAGGGCCAGGGATTTAGCTCAGTGGTTCCACCACCTGCCTCGCAAGTGCAAGGTCCCAAGTTCTATTCCTGGTACCAGAAAAAAAAAGTCAGTGAATAAATAAATAAATTTGAGGGGGAAAAATCAGATCCAATTAAAGTCTATATACTGTGATTAATGGGTATGTATGTTGTGTTTTATGTCTCTTCACCTATAAATTCCCACTTCTTTTTTTTCCCTTGTAACTTATTTGTTGAAGAAACTGGATTGTCTGTCCCACAGTTTCCCAGTCTAAATTTTGCTGATTATGTCTTTATAGGGTTTTTGTTGCATTTTTAAAATAAATTTGGATCTAGAGTAATGGTTTTCAACTAAAGGTAGTTTTGCCTCCAGGGGACATTTGGCAACGTGTGGAAACATTATTTGTTTGTTGCACTGGGTAGGGAATGCTACTAGCACCCAGTGAGTCGAGGATAAGCATACTGTTTCATTAAACACCTTACTATATGCAAGACATCCCCCTCAACAAAAAAATTGCCTGGCCTACAATGTCTGCTGTGCCAAGTTGACACATGGTTATCTAGAAGCTTGAACAGATTCAGTTTGGACAGGGGGTGGTTGTGTTTTTTTTGGTACCGGGGATTGAACTCGTGTCCTTGCGCTTGCACAACAGGCGGCGAAACCACTGAGCTAAATCCCCGGCCCATGGTTGTTTGTTCTTAACAAAAAAAGTTCATAACCCAGATGTGGTAGCACATGATGGTTGTGCAAGCTACTTGGGAGGCTGAGACAGGAGGATCACTTGAACCCACTAGTTCAGGGGCAGCCTGTGCCAAGCATGATGGCATAATCCTGTAAGCTCAGCTACTCTGGAGACTGAGACAAAGGATCCCAAGTTTAAAGCCACCCTGAGGAACTTAACAAGACCCTGTCCCAAAATGAGGACTTTTGGGGCTAGAGATCAGGACTCCCTGGATTCAGTCTACACACACACACGCACGCACACACACCCCCAACGCCTAGACAGCATAATGAGACCTCACTCATTTGGACCTCACTCATTTGGAAAAGAGCAGAAGACAACTTTATAGATAATGTTTTTTGGCTAAAGTCTGGTTATGACTCTTCATGATGTTAGCTACTGGTGATGCTCAGTGCCTAGATTTACATTCCCAAATTGCTTACATGAAATTTAGTTTTCTAAGCTTTATCCATCCATTATAATTCATAAGGACAAAACCTATTGACTCCCTTCCTGCCCTAGTTTTCATAGCCTATGACTGCTGACAATGTGTCTTGCTTTTCCTTTCCAGGAGACCCTTCTACAAGCCCATCCTTGTCCCAGACTACACCAAGTAAGGATGCTGATGATCAGTCCAGGAAAAACATGACTGGCAAGAACCGGGGCAAGAGGAAAGCTGATGCCAGTTCTTCCCAGGACAGTGAATTGGAAGTAAGGGAAGAAATTCATTTGAGTTACCTATTTTGGTTTTTTTCTTGTGGTTGGTTTTGCAGTTTGGGGTTTTGGGGGCTTTTTTCACTTCTTAAGTTTATTAAACATATGTCTAAAACTCAAGGAGGTAATGTGCATCTATATTGTATGCCCTTTGATTTCTAAGCAAAAGAAACTGAATTAGCTAAGTAAAATGAAAAATTAAGAAATTTTCTCCATGTCTGTATCTTAACATAGCACCTTCAGCTGCTTTTCACCAAAGCACTGAGAAGGCTTTGCTGAATTTAGGTAATCAGGTAACTTTTTAAGGGAAAGAACGAACTATCCACTTATATTCCAGAGAATAGAAAGAGCAGTGCTCTTATTCAGAAAGCAGAGGGAGCTGTAGATGATGTCATACTGTTCTGTGTTTAGAAAACAAAAAGAGAAATGAGAGAACTAGCATGCCTTCAGGTCAGATCTGTGAGACACACAGATTGGTAACTTCAGATTGATACTGATTTTTAGTCTGTGCTGCAAGTACTATAGGAATTTTTTTTTTTTTTTGGTACTGGGGATTGAACTCGGGTCCTTGCACTTGTGGGGCAGGCGGCAGCACCACTGAGTTAAATCCCTGGCCCCTATAGGAATTTTTTATGGATATACAGTTCACTTCTGTATTAAGAATAGACAGGGCTGGGGATTTGGCTCAGTGGTTTCGTCACCTGCTACGCAAGCTCAAGGACCTGAGTTCGATCCCCAGTACAAAAAAAAAAAAAAAAAAAAGAATAGAGAGACATAAAAAATTCTATTAATAGTGGGGTTTTGCTATTACCCTTTAATTTTCTCAATTTTTTCCATAATGTAATTATTTAATAAAAGGAGTCCATTGATAGGTGCTCTTAGACATAGGTAAATTGAAACTGTTTGTAGTCTGTTCCTCTTTGTTTACTGGAGTCAGAATAAAAGAAGAAAGAGAAACTAAAGTTCTTACAGATTCTTGGGGGGAAACTGAGGACCCTTTTTTTAAATTGTGGTTAAATATGTATAACAGGGCCGGGGATTAAGCTCTGGTTCCTCCTCCTGCCTTGCAAGCACAAGGTCCTGAGTTCAATCCCCGGTACCAAAAATAAATAAGTATAACAAAGTTTACTGTTTTAACCTTTTTTTGTTGTTGTGTGTGTGTGCCATGTTTTTCTCCATTCATCTGTTCGAGGACATTTGGGGCCGTTTACCTTTTGGCTACTGCGAGTAATGCTGCTTTGAACACTGCTGTGCAACTATTGAGTCCATTGTTTCAGTTTTGGGGTTTATACATAGGAGTGGAATTCCAGAATCATATTCTACGTTCAGCTTTTGGATGCGCCACCAAAATTTTCTGTAGTTTTATATTCCCACTAGTAATACACAAAGGTTATGGTTTATTCACATCCTTACCGACTTGTTATTTCTCCATTTTTTTAATAGTAGCCATCCTAATGGGTGCAATGTGGTATCTCATTGTGGTTTTGATTTGCATTTTCCTAATGATTAATATTGAGCATCTTTCCGTGTGCTTATTGCCCATTTATATATTTTCTTTGGAGAACTAGCTATTTAAATCTTTGGCCCATTTTTGAATGGGGTTGGTTTTTGTTGTTGTTGGGCTGATATAGTCTAGATTTTTTTTTTTTTTTTGATACCAGGGATCGAACTCAGGACCTTGCGCTTGCAAGGCAGATGCCAAAACCACTGAGCTAAATCCCCATCCCTAGTCTAGATTTTTGATCCCTTATCATACGTGTGATAAGCAGATATTTTTCTCCCATTGTATTTGGTTGTTTTTTGTTTTGTCTTGTTTCTGGTGATTAATTTATTTTTGGTGCTAATAATCAAATCCAGGGCCTCAATGGTAAGCAGGCACTCTCCTCCTGAGCCCCTATTAGGTTGTCTTATCATTCTCTTGTGTCCTTTGGAGGATAAAAGTTATTAATTTTGGTGAAATCCAGTATTTGTCTTTTATTGCTCTGCTTTTGGTGTAGTACCTAAGAATACAACATTATGGAGATTCTCACCTCCTTCTAAAATTTTAATTGTTTATTGTTAAATTTAGGCCTTTGATTCATTTTGAGGTAATTTTGTATATATGGTAAGGTCTAACTTTGTACATTTGTGTATGGATTTCCAGTTTTCCCAGCACCATTTGTTGAAAAGACCTTCTTGATCTGGGAGTATAACTCAGGAGTAAAGCACTTGGCTAGCATGTGTGAGGGCCAGGGTTTGATCCCCAGCACCACAAAAATAATAAAAAAAAATTCCTTTTCCTTTTGGATGATTTTGGAATCTTTGTCAAAAATTAATTAACCATATTTGTGAGTGTTTATTTCTAGACTTAACTCTATTCCATTGGTCTTTATGTCTGATCTTTTTTTTTTTGGTAGCAGGGATCAAACTCAGGTCCTTGCACTTGCAGGAGGGCAGGCGGCGGCACCACTGAGCTAAATCCCCGGCCCTTTATGTCTGATCTTATTTGAGTACCATACTATTTTGATTACTGAAATGTTGTAGTAAGCTTGGGGGCGGGGGGGCTTGGTACCAGGATCAAACAATGCTTTTCGCTTACCAGGCAAGCGCCATGCCACTGAGCCACATCCCTGGCCCTTTGAGCCACATCCCCAGCCCAGTAAGTTTTGAAATTAGGAAATGTGAATCCTCCATTTTTGTTTTTTCAAGACTATGTTTTGGCTATTTGAGGTCAACTGAGATTCCGTATGAGTTTTAGGATGAGTTTTTCTACTCCTTGAAGAAACACTGTGGGGATTTTGTTTTGTTTTGTTTTGTTTTGTTGGTACCGGGGATTGAACTTGGGACCTTGCGCTTGTGAGGCAGGCGCACTGAGCTAAATCCCCAGCCCAACTTTTTTTTTTTTGCGGTACCAGGGATCAAACTCAGGACCTTGCACTTGCAAGGCAGGCATGGGGCCACTGAGCTAAATCCCCGGCCCAATGGGGATTTTGATAGTGATTACATTGAGTCTGTTGATTGGTTTGGATTATCTTCCAATCCATGAACATGGATATCTTTTCATTTATTTAGGTCTGTCTTTAATTTCCTTCAGCAGTGTTTTATGGTTTTCAGTGTATTGTATAAATCTTTTGGCTTCCTTGGTTAAATTTATGTTTAGTGTTTTATTCATTTTGATGCTATGTACGGTTTTTTAAATTTTTTCAGGTTATCCATTGCACCTATCCAGAAATAAAACTGATTCCTGAATGAATTTATTAACTCTAATAATTTTTGTAAGTTTTTAAGGTTTTCTGCGTGTAAGGTTGTATCATCTGCAAACTGATTAAATTTATTTCATCTTTTCCAATTAGGATGGCCTGTCTTTTTGTATTTCTTGGTAAATTGCTCTGGCGAGCATTTCTAGTACTCTGTTAAATAGAAGTGGTGAGAACTAGTATTCTTGCTTATTTCTGATTTTAGGAGTAGAACTGGGTATGATTTTAGCTGTAGATTTCTCATGTGCAGACTTTATCATGTTGAAAATGTTCTTTTCTACTCCTAGTTTATTGTTTTTTGCCATGAAAAAGTGTTGAATTTTTAAATGCGTTTTCCATATCAGTTGAGATAGTTTTCCCCATCTATATGCTATTTTACAGATTAATTTTTGCATTTTGAATAAACCATACATACATTTCTAAAATCTAATCATGTTGGCATGATGTATAATTATTTTAGTATGCTGCTTAATTTGATTTGCTACTATTTTGCGGACTTTTTACATCAGTTTTCATAAGGTATATTGTGGGCCGGAGATTTAGCTCAGTGGTTCCACCACCTGCCTTGCAAACGCAAGGTTCTGAGTTCGATCCCCTGGTACCAAAAATAAATAAATAAATAAATAAAAACATAAGGGATATTGTTTTATAAGTTCTCATAGTTTTCTTATAGTATCATAGTCTGGCTCTGGTGTCATGGTAATGCTGACCTCTTTGCCTGAACTAAGAAATACTCTCTTTTCAGGTGTGGTGGTGCACACCTGTAATCCCAGTACTCTGGGAAGCTGAGACAAGAGGATCATAAATTCAAGTTCAGCCTGGGCATCTTAGTGACTTAGTGAAACCCTGTCTCAAGACTGAGACCACTGTAGCTCAGTGTGGCCTTCAGTTTGATCTTAGAAAAAACAAAAAGAAGTGCCCTTCTTCAGTTTGGGAGGAAGAAGTTTAGGAAAGATGATTGGTGGGGTTTTTGTTTTTTCATTTTTTTCTCTGTACTAAGGGTTGAACCCAAGGCCTCACATGCTGGATGAGTACTTTACCACTGGGCTACATTCTTATCCCCTTTTATTTTAAAATAGGGTCTCATTAAGTTCCTCAGGCTTGCCTCACACTTGGAACTCTGAGTAGCTATGATTATAGGTATGCATTATCATGCCTGGCAAGATTGGTGTTAATTGTTACTTAAGTGTTTGGTATAATTATTTTGTGTTGTATATTTCTGGGAATTTGACAATTTCATCTGGGTTATGCAATTTGTTGGCATACAACTGTTCATAATTTTGCTCATAATCCTTTTTATGTCTGTAAAATTGGTAGGAATGTCTCCACTTTGATTTCTGATTTAGTAATTTGAGCCTTTTTTTCCTCTAGTCACTCTCGCTAAAGGTTGTCAATTTTGTAGGTAATTTTCAAAGAACTAACTGTTGGTTTCATTGACTTTTTGGTACTATCTTCTTAGTCTCCATTTTAATTATCTCTGCCTTAACTTTTATTTCCTTTCTTCTGCTAGCTTTAGGTTTATGTGGTTATAGATTTGAAATCTTTCTTCTTTTGGGTACTGGGAATTGAACCCATGGCCTTGTTTATGCAAAGAACATACTCCATACTCTCTTCTTTTTTAATGTATGCATTTACAGTTATGATCTTCCTTTTAGTACTATTTTCACTATATCCTATAAGTTTTAGTGTTCTGTGTTTGTATTTTCACTCATTTCAAGATATTTTCTAATCTCACTTCTGATTTCTCTTTGACCTATTGATTAAGATTGTATTATTCCATCCCCACATATTTGTGAATTTTCCAGTTTTCCTTCTGTTTTATTTCATTTCATTGTGATTGGAAGATACTTAGTATACTTCTTTTTAAATATTTTCTTCCCACAGCGGGTATTTCTGTGGGACTTGGATGAAACCATCATCATCTTCCATTCCCTTCTTACTGGTTCCTATGCCCAGAAGTATGGAAAGGTAATTTGAATATTCCTTCATTATAACTATCCCTCTTCTAATAAGGAAAAAAATCATTTTCTCTGCCACCTTTGTCTTACCCTGTTTGCTTTAATTCTCCATATAAAACTTTACCAGATGGCTGGCACCAGGTGCAGGGTACATGATCAAGTAGAGTTGATGGTGAATGTGTAGATCAGATCTGGGACCAGTGCTGAGAGCTGAAATTGTTCAAGTATGGCATGTTACAAAGAATAAAATGTAGGAGTAAGTCTCAAAACAGAGAAAGTCTTAGGATTTTATGTTCCAAAGACTGATTTCTTAAACCTTAGTTCACTCTTTTTTTCTTCCCCCAGTTCTGAGGATTGAACCTACAGCCTTTGCACTGAGCTACAACCCCCAGCCCTTTTTTATTTTGAAACAGGGTCTGAGTCAATGAGTTGTCCAGCTGGGACTCAAACTAGGAATCTTCCTGCCTCCACCTCCCAGAGTGCTGGGATTAAGTCACTTTTAATAGCCCAAATGCAGCGTACATATGCTAGATGTAAATAAACAGATAAAATATTTTAAAATAGATTATATGTGTCTTAGTCACTTTCCTCATCACTGAGACACAATACCAGACACCTACAACTTTAAATGAGTGATTTACTTTGACTTACGGTTTTTAGAGGATTCAGTCCATTATCAGCTGGCTCCAAGGCAGGAAGGCATGGTGGAAAGGTCTGATAGAGAAAAACTTCATATCATGGTGATCAGGAAGCAGAGAGGAGAGAGATACACCCTTCCTGGTCACGCCCCCAAGTGGCCTGCCTCCTAAAAGCACATTCAGCTGCTGAACTCATTGATGGACTCTGAAGAGTGTAGCACCCGCGTGATCCAATCACCTTCCAAAAGCCCTTCTGCACATGAGAGTTTTGGGGCACATTCTAGATCTAAACTATAACTCATGCTTTTTGAAACTAAATTTAGCATTCAAAATTTAACCTATTTAATCTTTACTGTAAACATCAGTAGCAGAAGAATGAGCTGTTTTGAGAAGATTAGAACTATGTATTTCTACACTAAATTATCTCCAGGGTCATATTTTTGAGGTTCTGAAAATAAATTTTATAAAAATATCTACCACCTTTGCCATCTCATTACTGCCAATTATTTTGTAGTGCCATTGATATTTCTTTTACGAGTGCTTTCCACAAGCTTTTACTATCTTAAGTTGGCCAGCTAACATAAACTATATTACTAAGATGTTTATAAAAACATTTTAGTTTGTAAGTCAAAAACTGATGGTTCATTTTAAAGAAACCTGCATTGGTTTTCCTGCAGATATTTTGACTCTTTAGTCTTTCGTATCCTGGTTGTTGAGATTATCAGATGTCTGGTGTTATATTGTGTGTGTGGTGGGGACACCAGAGGATAATACCTATTATAATAGCAGTATTTTAGCCACGGTTAGAATTTCCTCTGGATAAGAGAATTTCCAAAAACATTAAATGGATTGTTTTTAAGGAGAATGATGGTTATGATTTTTTGACTGTAAAACAGTGGGTTAATTTTTTAAATAATATAGTTTAAAATACATTCTCTTTTCTTGGACGAAAATAATAGTTTCTACAAACTATTGTCTTGAAATTTTTAACTGTCCATAATCTCTCTATTGTACAATCCCAGATTCTTATGAATGAAATTACATCGATAATATTTGAAGTTAATAAGTGAGCCTGTGTTGTTTTGAAATATTTTGGTCTTCTATTGACCTCAGTTTTGAAATATTTGAAAATAGAATCAGTTCTGTGCTTACCAAGCCAACTCATTTTTTTCTCTTACTATCTTCCAGGACCCAACAGTAGTGATTGGCTCAGGTTTATCAATGGAAGAAATGATTTTTGAAGTGGCTGATACACATCTATTTTTCAACGACTTAGAGGTAAGCATCTTAAATTGTTTTTGTGATTCAGTGAGATGTTTTGTTCAATGTTTGGAGCCTGTGCTTAAATAGAAGATACCTGGTAGACAGGGTAGGGATAGAAAAGTTCAGTTAACAAGGTAAGGAAGGACAGGCTGGCAGCCACAGGCTTACATAGCCTCTTGAAGGAATAGTGAAATGATTGGGTCACCAGTCTTGATTCTGGTCCTCAATTTTTTTTTTAGTCCTCAGTTTTATTAGCTCAAAAATTTGATTTTTGTTGGCTTATTTGTAAGTGATATAGTATTAGGGGAAATGCTAACACAACAGGAAAAATACTGATATTTAAACCAGTATCCCAATTTATTAATCAATACTACATATATATATTGGGTTGATTAGTATATAATGATAAATAATGGGTTTATTTGTACTCTCAATTATATTTTTATTGTTCTTTAGTTTTACTACTTTAAAAGTCTCTTGATTTGTCTTAATTTGTAAATGCTTGCTCTAACTCATGTATTTTTATATATATATTTATATCCATGTATATGTTAAGCTTGATATACAGAATTTTATAGATAGGCACCAGGTAAACCAGAACACACTAAGAGGTTTGTGGGAAAATTTTTTAGCTTTGACATTTGAGTTCACCTCCAAGGTGAACATAATATAGTGGAAAGAGCACAGGACCCTGAGTCAGAAGACAAGAATATGAATCTCAGGTTGGGAAAGTTTATGTTCCCATCCTGGGGCTCAGTTAAGTTAAGCTCAGTTAGGTTCATTTTACAAAAGAACTAATAGTTGTTCTGGGGGCATGAGTTGCTGGGAAACAGGAGAGAGCACAGACTTTTCATTTTGTGCATTTAAATTCTGAACAGTCCTACACAAAATTCTGTTTCCATCTCCTCTTTCCCCTTTCCTCTCCTCTCTCTGTTTCCTCCTCTCATTGTACTACTGGGAATTAAAGCTAGGGCCTTACGCATGATAGGCAAGCACTCTACCACTGAGCTATATCCCCAGGCCTTTTTATTTTGAGACAGGGTCTCACTGAGTTGCTGAGGCTGGCCTCAAACTTGATCCTCCTGCCTCAGCCTTCCAAGTAGCTCTTGTTTCTGTTTGAATACAATCTATTCTACTGAACAGACATTCTCCAACAAATGAAATTAATGGGGCTCTAAACGCCAATGTTAGTTCACATGTTGATAAATCAGGGCAGCATAGTTTTTATTCAGCAAACAGTTATTGAAAGCCTACTATGTACCAATAATTATTGCCAAATTGTATTTGTAATGATTTTCTAGACATAGTCCTCACTCAGGACTGAAAGTTCTGTGAAGAATTTGACCTGAATGTGTTCCTGCCCCCCAGGTCAGTGGTTCTCAACTTTAGGGGGCATAAGAATCACCTGGGGAGCTTCTTAAAAATGGAGATTTTAGGACTTCAGTCCCAGAAATTCTGATTCTAATAGGTCTGGGATGGACCCAAGAATATGCATTTTTATAAAACTTCCCCAGGGGATTCTGATGCAGGTACCCTAGCGGTGTCAGCAGTACAGCCATCAGGTTAGATGACGGGAGTGGCATTTATGTCAGTAATAGCATGGGTTGGTGGAAGGAACCTTGGATTAGATAGAAGCAGAAGATCTAGCTTCTTTCTAGTCTCTTTCTACCATTCACTAGTTCTATATGATCCTAAAAAAAATCATTTCACCTCCCTTTTAGAACATGAGATTGATTTAGATGACCCCTTATGTCTGTTTAAATTATCAGTTTGTCATTCTCAGTTTTGATATCATACTCTACCAGATCTCTTTTATCTACAAAAATTAATTGGGCACATGCTACATAAAGAAACTGGACTAGACTAGAAGGTGTAGAGGAGATATAAGATGTTTCTCTTGCCCCACAAGGCCTACAATGTAATAGTATTTATAGTCAAGTGTAGGACACAGACACACATGACAGGATAAGAGAAGTTGTGCTTATCCCCATGAGCTGGAGAAATAAACTGCTGAGATAAAAGCAGAACTGAGGGATAGAATAGTTAAGGAAGATTTCATGAAGACTGGGATGTATATCAGACTTTCAAGGGAGTTGCACAGCAAGGGGGCGAAAGTGAGTGTCCTCCACACATAAGATATTTCATTATCTTGTATATAGTCATCTTACGGTAGTCATGGCAGTAAGAGCATTTTTACTCTCAGGCTGAAAGAGTGTGTTTTGTTTTTTAACAGGAATGTGACCAGGTACATGTGGAAGATGTGGCTTCAGATGACAATGGCCAAGACCTGAGGTGATAAACACAATGATGTTTGAGCATCAATACTCCTGTTATGTGCAAGATACTATCTGGGTGGGCTGGGGATTTAGCTCAGTGGTTCCAGCACCTGCCTTGCAAGCACAAGGTCCCGAGTTCGATCCCCAGTACCAAAAAAAAAAAACAAAAAGATACTATCTGGGTTTAGAGGAAAGCACATAAAAACCTCCCAGTCTATTGGAAGAGACAAAAGCAAACATAGTTAACCACAACATAATAGTGTGAGAAAGTGACATTGGAATATGTGAATGGAGAACAGAGGAAAAAGTACTTCTGGTATGATAAGGGGACATGTGGTAACATCATTCAAGAAGCTTCTCAGAGGAGTAGAATCTGTGCAGGACCTCAACAAGGGGTAGCAGTGATAGGATGAGGAAACACCCTTCCAAAGTAATGGTTATACCATTTCTCTTGAGATATATTTTCAGTCAGGAGATAATGTGCTTCCAGACTAGACAACTTTAGATGCAAATAAACATCAGGAGTTTTGTTGATGGAAACTGACTGGGAGTCAGATGGTTTTGGAATAACCGGCGGAAGACTGTCTTAACCGTTACATTATAGTGAAAATTAAACTAAGGAAGTTTCAGTGACAGATTGCTTGCTCAGTCTCCTCACTCCTCCCTTGGCTACTGAACCAATAGTCTTAGCTAACAATGATCCAAAAATTTATCTGCTTTATACTTAAAGACTCTTAGGAAAAGACTGTCACATATTTTCATGTTACTTTGTTTTAATGTTTTATCCATTTTCATAGGTAAAATGTTCTTCCTTGGGACTACTCTAAAATTAAGTATTACATCTATGAATTCTCAAATACAGAGCAGAACTGGACATAGTACCTTAGTAAGGACAAGATCATGTAGTGCTGAGAAGACTGAAAAGTTTCCTTTTCAGAAGCTGCCTTCAGTTGTGCATGTTGTTCTTCCCACAGTCCTGCAGGTCACCGTTCTTAAGAGCTTTTATTGGTCTTTTTAGAAAGAAGCTATTTGTATTCTGCTCCGAACCCCAGTTTTTGTGGTTATTTTGTTTCTCTTAGACATGTAGCTAACCCATAGTTACCGATTTTATTTCTTAGCTTTATTTTCTTACAGAATCTCTTACTTAATGTATTGAACTCTATTTTGACTTTGGATTGAACCATGTTGTCTCTAATTCTGTCACTTATTTTTAAGTCTGTATTTATGAAGTATTAATCCTTCGCAGTTTATATAGCTGTATTGTTATATGGTATATAACAAATTATCCCCATTAGTAGCTTTAAAAAGTCAAACAATTATCATCTCACAGTTTTCTGTAGGTCAGGAATTTGAAAGCCGCTTAGGAGTTCTTAATCTGGGTCACCAGGGTTGAGATCAAGGTGTTGGCTAGAGCTCGATTCATCTGAAGGCTTAATTGGAGCTGGAGGACCTGCCTCTTACATGAGGCTAATGACGGGAAGCCTTAGTTCCTCACTTGTGTCCCTCTCCACAGAGAAGCTTGAATGTGCTTATATGACAGCTGGCTTCTTCCAGAGCAAGTACTCCAGGAGCAAGCAAAAAAAAAAAACTATCTCTAAAGTTGAATACTATCACTTTCACCACCTTCTTTTTACATTCTAGTTATAGCCCATTCCCAAGGGGAGCAGAATTAGAAGAGTATCAGAAATTTGTGGACATTTTGAAGCCAGTACTTATTAGTCACCCATAAGCTTAAAAATTAGCCAGCAGATCACTGAAGAAATACATCTACCATTATCTCCTCACCATTATTAGCATTTCCTTCTATTATTTTATTATTTTTGTCTCCTTTTTTAATATAATTATAACATTTGCATAGTTGTGATCAATCATCAGCTTTATGTTCTGCTTTTTTTCCACTCTGTTATTCTCTGTTCTCTGCATTAATGATAAAAGTACATTGTCCCAAGTCAACCGCTAGGGGATGCAAGTGCTTGAATTATTTCTACCTCACCTTCCCTTCTTCCCAGTCTCTTTTTTTCCTTTCTCTCTCTGTCTCTCTCCCTGACCCTCCCCTCTGTAGGAGGATTGAACCTAAGACTGTGCACACTAAGTACAAGCTCTACTGCTGAGCTACACCTCCTGCCCCTCTGTCCTTTCTTTAATGGAAATAATAGGGGTAAGATAGACAACTAATTAAGACAGACTGATGTACAAAGACCTCGAACTCACAATCCTCCTGTCTCAACTTCTACTGTCTTGGGAATACAGGCATGTGCTAACATCCACCCACCTTCAGAAGATTTTTAAACCATCACCTTTATCAGATACCAAGAATAGGACAAGAGAATCCCAAGGTAGCACTTAAAAACTGCATGATGTACAGATTTTAATTTGCATTATCCTCCTTGTTGCAGCAACTATAGTTTCTCAACAGATGGTTTCAGTGGTTCTGGCAGCAGCGGTAGCCATGGCTCCTCTGTGGGCGTCCAGGGCGGTGTGGACTGGATGAGGAAACTGGCTTTCCGTTACCGGAAAGTGAGAGAGATCTACGATAAGCATAAGAGCAATGTGGGTGGTAAGTGTGGTGTACAACCAGCCTGAGTCTCTCTTCCTGATTGCTTCCTTTCCTTTTGCAGGGATTCCTAGATTCCCCCTAGCCAACTACTTATGAATTTATGCCACAGTGAATATGTTAACTCTGTATAAAAAAAATGGGGGTCTAACTGAAACCTTCTGAGGAGAAATCTCAGCACTTTCAGTGAACTTTAGAATAAATAAAGTAATAGAGAAAATTCTACATTTCTAATTTTTCTTAGCATAACTTTAGAAAGTTCTCTTGTTCTCTTTAGACAGATGTCTTTTTAAAGGAAATGTGTTCTATAGATTGATAACATGTTTTTTATTCCTAAGTTACAGCTACTGTCAAGAGTAGTTAATAGGCTACCACATTTTGGTGCCTGATTTCTTGTACCATCAGTACAAGTCAAGTAGAACTAGTTACTACATTTGTAGTAGATGGAAAACTCAATCCAGGATTATAGATTGACTATCCATGTGTTATAATTTGAAAGACCTCAGAAATTCTCCCTGCTCAGAAATATATCAGATGTTAGGTATGCATCAAATTCTGTTCTTTGGAATTGATTAATCATAAACTATTCAAATGAGAAGAGACAGTGAAGATATGAT
This sequence comes from Heterocephalus glaber, assembly GCF_000247695.1. The sequence goes on along the minus strand of NW_004624764.1, from coordinate 11,835,967 downwards.
CTAAATACCTCATTGCATAGTTAAGAAATTAATATCTATCATATAGGGGAGGGGTCATCTTACCCACTGTCACATAGCATGTGAGTAGCTGTGCCACATCTGACTTTTCACTCAGTTCCTTTTTACTGAGTAGTTTCTTTTTTTTTTTTTGGTGAGGTACCCTAATGAGAAAATATTTGAAACTGTGAACCATCACCCACAAAGATACACATACACACAAATGTTGCCTGAAGTCTCAGGGATTGCTAGAGGTTCACTCCTCCAGGTCAAGAGCCTTTTATTACACCATGTTCCCTTACAGTATGGTATGGTGCAGAAAGTAGAAACAGGCTTTGAAGTTTGATCTTGTTCAATCTTCTTTTAGCCCTCTAATACCAGCTGAAATTCATAGGCTTTCAGATTTGGGAATCTAATTTACTTTTTTCAGATTCTCTTTTCATTGTTTATTTCTTCTCATGACTCAGAGTCAGTACTTTTTATTTTTTATTTCCAAGTCTTTTTACTTTTCTCCTCTCACAGACATTGGCCTTTCTTTTGTTATTTTCACATACAACCTAAGTCTCTGATCCTTTCCCTGCTTAGTACCTAAACCTAGCTTTCTGAAGAAAATGATGTAACCCTCTCTTGAGTCTCCTAAGCCTACTTTGGGAAAAAGATTAAAAGTAATGTCTGTCTGTATGTTCTGTCCAACATAAACTAACAAAAGTACCATACCATATATTAAGTATATGGTACTGGTTTTGATGTTTTATTTTATCCAAAATGTTAAATAAAAGAGTCGCCTGATTCTAGGCTTGCATTGTGAAACTGTAAACCTGAATTATACGCCCAGTGTCTTCCTCACAGAAGTGCCTTTGGTTTTTATGAAGTATTGTTACTAGAATACAGGACTTTAAAAAAAAACTTTCACTACAGAAAAATTCAGAGCCAGACTTAATGTTTGAATATTATAACTCAAGTGTCTGACAACATGGTCCCATCATATGACTTCTGTTTTGTGCTTAGTTGCCTAGTTTTAGACAGTGTTTTAGTATATCAGCTGGAGTCATAAGTACAGTGCAAAGAATTGATCCTTCAACCTGGAATCTTGACTAATAGGTTCTGAAGCAGTTGGAAGGAAATGCAGTCACCATGGAGTTATACATAGTGGTAAAAAGACTTCTAAGACCACAATCTCCTAACTTACTACATAATGTTAGACAAGCCCCCTTTTCTCCCTAGGCTTTGATTTCTTTAGAAAGAGAGTAGAAATGCTGAGAACTCTTTTAGCTATATCATTCATTGATCCCTCCTTGGTTCTTAAAGCAGTGCTACTCAAATGTGGACCTTGAGATTGCAGATTATACTAGGTGGTGATGAAAGAAGCTTGTACCAGAACCCAAATATGTTTCTACCAGCTGATCTTTTGATTTTTTTTCTTGTGATACTGGACTTTGAACCCAGGCTTTGCTCATGCTAGGCAAGTTCCCAACCGCTGATCCACATTTTACTTCATTTTAAATCAGGATCATACTGTGTTGCCCAGGCTGGCCTCAAACTTGCAATCCTCCTGTCTCAGCCTTCTGAGTGAGTAGCTGGGATTATAAGCATGTGCCACCATACCTGGCTACCAGGTGATCTTGTTGCTGTGATTGTGTTCCCATAGCAAAACATTTTGATGAAGAAAGTAAAAATAGCATTTTGAGTTGCATTACTATATGATTTTTCCAAGAAGAGAAATGTATTGCTCAGGGACTCAGACTATTTCTAAATCGAATAAGTTGCTTTATCAGTCTCAGCAAGTGGGGCCGGGGATTTGGCTTAGTGGTTTCGTCACCTGCTGTGCAAGTACAAGGACCAAAGTTCAATCCCCGGTACCAAAAAAGAAAAAAGTCTCATCAAGTGTGCATTGTCAAATGGTGAATGTCTCTGCTTTTATTCCTAAAGGCCTCCTCAGTCCCCAGAGAAAAGAAGCACTGCAAAGATTAAGAGCAGAAATTGAAGTTTTAACAGATTCCTGGTTAGGAACTGCCTTAAAATCCTTACTTCTGATCCAATCCAGGTATGGAAATGATTCTTTTTAGGTCTCCTCCTCTCAGAGACACACTCTTTCCTACCCAGTCCAAACTAGACAATTCTCTAAAAATAGCTCAGGATAGAGGCAAGAGGTGTTTAAATGATTCAGGGACGTGTTTAGGTAAGAAGTAAGGTCATTTTATGGTAATAGCACTCATGAAAGTTTTAAGAGACTATACCTGAAACCCTCTTTCTTTCCCTTTACTTTTTGCTTGCAAACTAAAATTTAAGCCAGGAGATGAGGAATCAAAGAATACAAGTAGGACACATATCACAAATATCCTAAGTTACAAGAAGCTCCAAGAAATCTACCCCAACCCACTCAAGAAGGGAAAATTCAAAAGAGAAAGGATACGTTAAGCATATTAAGGAGATTTCAGCTTAAACCTTAGACTGAGAAATAAATGCAACCATATCTGTATCAGTACCCTATTCTTCCTCCCTCAAAGCAAGTATTCCAGATCCATAGCCTAGTAAGCAGTAAACTAACACTGAGGGGTGAATCTTGTGGAATTACTGGCTATTCTGCAATCTCAAATGCTGTTATGTGAACATCAGAAAACTTAAATCCTATCTCATAGGCTGAATTACATTCAGATTAAATAGAACAGTAATTGAGAGCTGTTATTTGTTTTCTAAAATTTGATGTTAACAATATGAGTTAGTGGTATTTGCTACCAAGTTGCAATAAGCTAAAATGGTCAGGGCCAGTGATGTAGCTCAGTGGCGCCATACCTGCCTGGCAAGCTCAAGGTCCTGAATTTGATTCCTGGTACCAGGAAAAAAAAGAAAAAGAAAATAAAAACTTCAGCTGGAAGGGTCAGAAGGGAAGTAAGAGATGAATTAAGTTGCAGCTCTGGGTCCATTAAGAAACAAAAAACAAGATTTGTGCCCTTTAATATTGAAATCAAAACTTGAAGTAATAAGAGTAATAACTTGAACAATAATACTAGGCCCTTTGAAGGTAATTTTTAATAGTTAAATCCTAGATTTGGTGCGTTTGAATTCTTGTTCCCAGATTGGTTTCATTTCACCATTTTTTCTTTTCCTTCTTATTCCCTTCTAGAAAGAATTGTGTGAATGTTCTGATCACTACCACCCAACTGGTTCCAGCCCTGGCCAAGGTTCTCCTATATGGACTAGGAGAAATATTTCCTATTGAAAACATCTATAGTGCTACCAAAATTGGTATGGTTTCTATTCTTTTTCTCATCACTGGCCTTCCAATAAAACTTTCTACTCATGAATGTATTATTTGCCAGCTCCTCTGTTAGACAGCTTGTGTATATAGCAATATTCATTATAAGTCATCTGATGTTTCTGATGAAGGGCAGTTGAGGCTTAGCAGTTACATTGCTTGCTGAAGGATTCACAGCTAGTAAATTACATAAATATGCTGCTTTCTCTTACAGTATTTGAAAGAACATAATTTCTAGCTTAGAAATCTATTTTTACCTCATGTCAAATTTCTCTTTCTCACAGAAAATATGTAATGTAATAGAAAAAGCACTGGGTTAGAAATCAAAGACTAAATTACATACTTAAAAATTCCTATCAAAAAATAGTAAGAAGTGTTAGCAAGAAGTATGGAAGAATTGGAACTTTGTGCACTGTTGGGATTATAGAGTGGTGCAACTACTATGGAGAACAGTATGATGGTTCCTCAAAACAATTGAAAATAGAACTGTTGTATGATCCAGCAATCCCACTTCTGGGGAAATAGCCAGAAGAATTGAGTCTCAGAGTTTTGAGTTGTGTCCAAATATCCAGAAGCAGGATATCAAAGAAATACTTCTACATTCAGGTTCATAGCAGTATTATTCACAGTAGCCAAGAGGCAGAACAACCCAAGTGTCCATTAGTGGATGAATGGATAAACAAAATGTGGTGTTCCACACAGTGAATTATTCTTCAGCCTAAAAGGTAAAGATCCTCTCACATACTGCAATTTAGATGAACCTTGAAGATAATATGCTAAGTAAATAAGGCTGTCACAAGAAGACAAATACTGTATGATTCTCCATATGAGAGACTTAGAGTAGTGAGACTCAGAAAGTAGAATAGTCGTTACTAGGAGGGGGGCAAGTATGGAGTTGTCTAGTGGATCTAGAATTTCAGTTTTGCAAGATGATAAATTTGTTGCACAGCAGTGTGAGAATACTTAACAGTATTGACCTCTGTATTTGAAAATGATTAACATAATAAATGTTATGTACTTTTTAACCATGATTTTTAAAAAATAAATGTTAAATTAGTAAATTTATGTTATACTTCTTTTAAAGAGATAGCATCTTACTGTGTTGCCCAGGTTAGCCCTAAACTCCTTGACTCAAGCAATCTTCCTGCCTCAGCCTCTCAAGTATCTGAGATTACAGGCTTGTGCCACTGCACCTGGCTGTTACACATATTTTGCACAAGTTTGAAAAATAAAATCCAGGACCAAGATTCAAGTCTTCCTGGCTCCCCCACTTACTAGCTCTTACCATAGGCAAAATGTCTTTTTTCCTAAGCCTCAGTTTTCTCATATGAAATAAGAATCTATGAGGCAAGTTGCAAAAATCAAATTAAACTGTGTATATCATGGTTCTTTTTAACCCTAAAAGATGTATTTAATAATAAGTATATGAAATGATGAGTTCTTAGTAAGTACTGAATGCAATTACTTGTTAAAGCCAGCTTGTGCAGCTGGAAAGGAGCAGACTGTCCCGCTCTACTCCTTGCATGCTGAATGTGGTCTAGGGAGAGAAGGGTAAGGCACCCGCTCCCTTACCGCATCCTTTCACTCTGTATGTATAGTCCCTACTTCTCTGTTGTAACAAAGAAGAGGACCTTGGAGTTTAAAGATGAGCCCTGATTATTTTTTCATCTACTATATGCCTGTTGATCACCTTTTTCCACTAAAAAATGCATCTAATTTTTTTAATATTCCAGCATCTGTAGAGATCATAAGTAAGCCCATTAGATCCTGTTAACATTTTCCTTCCTCCATCTCTCCTTCAAACATTTACTGACCCCCTTTCATGTGCCAATCATTATTCTAAGACCTGGGGATACGTGGGCTGGGGATTTAGCTCAGTGGTATTGTCACCTGCCTCGAAAGTGCAAGATCCCAAGTTCGATTCCCAGTACAAAAAAAAAAAAAGAACTGAGGATACATGGTGGGGGCTGCCCATAGTGGGAGGAGCCAGTCAGTAAACAAACAAAAGATATCAGATGGTAACAAGTTCTATGGATAAAAATCAGACAAGTTAGGGTCATGTTGTTTGGGGTTTTTTGCAGCTCTGAGGATTAAACCCAGGGCTTTGCACTTGCTGGACAAGCACTCTACCACTGAGCTACATCCCCAGCCCATAGGATTGCCAAGTAGGGATAGGTGTCTTAGGGATAGGTGTCTCCATGAACAGGTGTCTTTTGAACAAAGACCTAAAGGAGGAAGGGAGCCATTAGTCTGTATCTGAGGAAAGACCTACCAAGAAGAGGAAGGAAAAAATGGAAAAGGTTGGAGGCATGTTCAGGGAAGTGCAAGGGAGAAAAGAATAGTAAGAATATGGTCCGAAGGGTTAAAGGAAAGGGTGGGGAGATACTGTAAGGCATTATAGAATGAAATGTCATTGTAAGGTTTTAAGAAGAGAAGTAGTAGGGCAGGGGATTTAGCTCAGTGGTGCTGCCACTTGCCTCGCAAGCACAAGGTCCTAAGTTCAATCCCTGGTACCAAAAAAAAAAAAAGGAAGAGAAGTGGCATGATCTGACTTACACTTTGAACAGATTAGTCTTGCTGCTCTGCAGGTTCTTGAGGATGGCTAGGAGACAAGTTAGGAGGTTATTTTAATAATTCAGCCATCAATCATGGGTGGCTTGGACCAGGTATTAGCGTTACTAGGTCGCAGTATGGAGGCAGAGCTGACAGGAGATATATTCAGAGGAGATATTCCCAAGGCACTAGGAATACAGCAGTGATAAAATCCTCTTTATTTCAGCCATTGCTGTTAGGATAACTGGATTATCCATGTGGAAGAAAAGCACAATTATTTTCCTTCCTTCCACTTGCAGAAATAAATTCCAGATAAATTCAAAACTTGACATGGAAAGCAAAACTTTTTCAGAAAAAAATATAGAAGAGTATCTGTGTGATCTTAAATATCTTTTACATGAGGCAAAAGATATTATTAAAAACAAAAAAGTCATTAAAGCACAGACTGGGAGAAGATATTTGCAACACATTTTTTTTTTTGGTACCGGGGATTGAACTTGGGTCCTTGCACTTGCACAGCAGGCGGCGAAACCACTGAGCTAAATCCCTGGCCCTATTTGCAACACATTTGAAAATTAATATACAGAATTTATAAACAACTTTTGCCAATCAGTAAATAATGTTTTGCCTGTAAAAAAAAAATAGGCAAAAACTAGCCTGAGGCAAGAGGATCAAGGCCAGCCTGAATTACATAGTAGGACCCTGTCTCAAAAAATTAAAAAAAGAAAAGAGAAAAAAGAGAAGAAAAACAGCCAAATACTTTGAAACAGCTAGTTTGTAGAAAAGGAACACCAGACTGTCAGTAAACATGAAAATTCCTTAATTTCACCAGTTAAGAATGTGCAAATTAAGGAAGTGCAAATTTAAAATGTTGAGCCTTTTTCTCCTGTCAGACAGAAATTCAAATCTGACAGTGAAAAGTCTGTTAAACTTTGTTACAGGAGAGATTGAAAATAGATATAAACTTTTTTAGAGAACAGTTTATTACTGTCTAATACAATTTGACCATGCAGTTGATCAAGCAATTCCATATACGCATGCACACATACACACTTCAGAGCAGAGATCTGCGAATTACAACCCATGGGCCACATCCTGTCTCCTGCCTGTTTTCATAAGCTTTTATTGAAACATAGCCTTGCCCATTCATTTACGTAGCTGCATTCTTTCACACTGCAGAAGCTGAATTGAATAGTTGCCTCAGAGACTACCTGGCCTGCAAAGCCTGAAATATTTACTCTTTGATTCTTTGCAGAAAAAATTTGTTGTTCCCTGCCCTTGAGTAATTCTCACGTGCATAATGAGACATGTGCAGAGATTTCTTTGACACAGCCTTGTTTATAGTAGAAAATAACTGAAAAAAGTGGTCTGTGTGGGCCGGGGATTTAGCTCAGTGGTTTCGCCACCTGCTGCACAAGCAAGCGCAAGGACCCAAGTTCAATCCCTGGTACCAAAAAAAAAAAGTGATCTGTGGACCTGTCTATAGGCAAAAAATAAACAGAAATAGTCAAACAATAGAATATTATATTGCAGTTAAAAGCAAATGGACTAGGGCTGAGATACAGCTTATTGGAATAGCACTTGCCTCTCATGTGCAAAGCCCTCCATTCAACCCCCAGTGCTGCAAAAAATTTTTTTAAAAAGTGAATGAACTCAAATGATGAGGATGAATATAAAAACCAGTGTTGAACATAGATGAAAAGAAAAATACCTTGCAAATAGATAATATAGAGTATAATATTTATATAAAAGTTTAAAATGTGCACTTTTCAGAAGTACTTAGGAAATTTCAAGTAGGTCTGTAATCTTATGGCTTTTTAAAGCAAAGGTGAAGATTTGACAGAACTGAGTTGGTGGTAGGTAGCTATTCAGGTATTTGGGTTTTTTATTCTCCATACTTTTTAATATGATTGAATGTCTCATTTACAAGGGAGAGGGTACCAGGAGAATGGGCTTGAAAGCTCCCTTCAGATCACTGTCGCCGCTGCTGCTTTACTGTGCACCTCATGGGAGCCCAGAGCACTCACTGTGAGGCCCCACACCTGACAGGTAGATTTTCTGTAGCGTTCACTATACCAAGTCCTGGCACCCACAGGCTCATCAAGTGAATGGAAATGATTTTCTTCCTTCTGACAGTAAGTGTGCTTATTTGGTGACTTTCCTCAGTCTTGTTTCATCCTGAGCTAATTTGTGAAGCTGCAGTGGGACGAGAGAGGAGCGATTGTTTCAGTTCCTCTGAAATGATTTCAAAAGTATGGTTCTCTTGGGCTGGGGATGTGGCTCAGTGGCAGAGTGCGTGTCTAATGTGTATAAAGCCCTGGGTTCAATCCCTAGACCATGAAAAAATATAGAGAGTTTTCCCCAAAAAATGTATGCACACTTTAGCAGTTTGCTGCACGAATAAATGTCTGGAAGCTAATGGCCACCACTTTGAGAACCTTTTGTAATATAGGGCCCAAAGTTAACTTGTATTAATCCCATGATGTCTTGATTTTTTTTTTTTTTTTTTTTTTTTGAGACAGGGTCTCGCTTTGTAGTGCAGGAGTCTGGCCTTGAATTCACTATGTAGCCCAGACTGGCCTCAAACTCTTGGCAATCCCTCTGCCTCAGCCTCCTGAGTGCTGGGATTACAGGTGTTGCACCACCATACTCGTCTCAATAAATTTAGTATTAAAATATTTATACAAAATTTTCTTTTCCTGGGCCGGGGATTTAGCTCAGTAGTTCCGCCGCCTGCCTCACAAGCCCAAGGACCTGAGTTCGATCCCCAGTACCAAAAAAAAAAAAAAAAAATCTAGGAAGCAAAATTTTCTTTTCCTGGAGTATACATGTTTTGGGTGGATTCTGTGTATATAGTTCTGTGGTTACTCTGTGATCTTGGACATAAAAGAGAATTCTCAAAATCATTTCTGAAAGCGTCACCAGTGCTTTTGTTAGAGAGAACCCAGGAACTCTTTATTCTCCCAAAGGCTTGGTTGGTCTTGTGGTTCACCAGTTCAGTCCTGGGCATTGGGTAAACTGACTTGTATCATTTGATTTATCCTCCTGAACAGGAAAGCACATATCCAGGATTGTTTTGAGAGATACATGAAAGTATTTTACCAACTTTATTGGGGTCATGTTTTTGTGTCCATAGTCCTATAGTTGCTGCTTCACCTTGGGCTGTTAAGAACTCTCTTAGTGTCTTAATTCTTTCAGAAGGGACGTTCTACAGTGTATTTCATCCCTGATAAGTGCATGCCAGGGCAATGAAAATGTCTCTGTGTCTTTGTCCCTAAAAGGGATGCTCCTTTTGCTGGGTCTTAAGAAAAAGTCTGAAATCCCAGTCAGAAGTTTTTTTGGGTTTTTTTTTGGTGGTACCAGGGATCAAACTCAGGACTTTGTGCTTGTCAGGCAGGCACGGTACCACTGAGCTCATCCCCAACAGAAGTTCTTTTCTATAGCCAGTGATGATGAATCTTTTAGGGATGAGTGCCCAACTGCAACCCCAAACCCACTTATTTATCACAAAGTGCCAGCTCTGCAATTAAACCTGAATACTGAGGTTTTAGTTTAGAAAAAACAACTCATACATTAACATCTTTTGTCTTAAAAGAAAAACAACACAGGTACCCCCACTATTTTAGAGCTTTCAGTGATAATAAACAGCCAGCTGTGGCACACATGCCGTAGGTCTGCCACCACTGCTATAAAGCTGTAATGGTTGGAATGGAATCAGACAAAGAACTCTTCACCTGGGCATGGCACATGCCTGTAATCCCAGCACTTGGGAGCCTGAGGCAATAGGATCACAAGTTTGAGGTGGGCTTGGGCTGCATAATAAGTTCAAGGCCAGCCTGAACTACATAGTGAGACCCTGTCTCAACAAAACAAACTCTTTAACACTTTGAACATAGTAAGAATTCACTATTGAATTATTTAATGTTTGAACTAAGTTGGTGCTCAATGAATGGACTGCAGTCTTTCACTGAGTCATTTGTAAGCTTAATATGCATTTACTCAGGAAACATAACTGAATTCTGCACAGGGAAGTAAAGAATGGCTATGTTACCGTGAAACATTAGCACTTAAAGCACCTAAATGCTCCTAAGCCCAGCCTTGTGTTACAAGTGGGAGACTGAAACCCATAGTGGATTAGTGTCTGATCAAGGACACTGGTCCATCTGGTTGGGGGTGCCACTCCGGCCAGGGATATCAGAGATTTGCAGTTGCTCAGAAGTGCCGAGCAAAAGGACTTCTGAGTATGGAAGTGGGGTTCTTGTCTATTACTTTATACAGTAAGGCTGGACATGGTGGCTCATACGTGTAATCCTAGCACTTGGGAGGCTGAGGCAGGAGGATCATTGCAAGTTCAAGGCGAGCCTGGACTGCACGTGCAGACCCTGTCTCCAAAAAAAACCCTTTCTACAGTGAGTCCCCGACTTACGAACAAGTTCTGTTCCGGGAGAATATTCATAAGTCAGATTCAGTCGTAAGTCTAACAGAGTGAATCTCATACACTTTTGACACAAATAGACAATGTAAAACATAAAATCAAATGCACACACAAATACTGTAAATAAACTACTTTTACTCTTACAGTTACTTTAAAATGGTGGTACAGTACAACAGCTGTGATCTAGGGAATCACATGGAGTGAACTGGCGAGAAGAGAGTTATTAACTGGAGAAGGGAGAGTAGGGGGAACATGGTGAAATGACATCTACCATCTTTTACCTCACTCTAATCTCTCAGTTATTTGCACTTTTGTTTCTGTGGTTATAGCTTTGTGCTTCCAGCAGTCCCCTCCACATCACCACTGCTTTCCCTCTTGCTTCTGGACATCCTGTGCTCTGACTGAGCGCTGTCCTACTGTACACTTTCACACTGTACAGTAAGTACACAGCAGCACAACTGTGACAATGTCCAGCAGACATGAGAGCCACTCCTGAGATTTGTTCTCATCTATGAATGCTTTTAATGCAAGGTCCATTCCCGTCTGTGAAAGTTCTCAACTCTGGAACTTGCTGTAGTCCTTAGTCTTTGTATATGTGTTACAGTCACTTTCCAGCAGGTGGCAGTCAAGTGTCTTGAGGAAGGGGTACTTTTATCTTGACACAGGAACCAGATGGTGTTAAGTCCCTGCATCTGGCAAGAAGGAAGAATGAGGTTAATGGAGCAGGATGAAGAAGAAAGTAAAGTTAGGACCTTGCTTAACTGAAGAAGCAGGCAGGAGCAGAGAAAAATGAAGTACAGAGATGGTAAAGAAAGAGCAGGGGATATAATTTCTTTTTATTTATGCAAATAAAGTTCTCTTTCCCACAGCGTCATCATCTGTGCATGTCTTGAGTATTAGTTCCAGGTGGGATTTGATTTTGATACACTGACATCAAATTCAGGACTGTCTCCAGTGGATTTAAATCACTCATTTCCCAAGGTCAATCTTAGTGATGCAGTATCTCAGTTACAACTGCAAAGTGTAGTAAGTGAGGAGATTTTCAGTGTGACAAATGTTGCTGTCATATTAACTGGTCACTTTTCTTAGTTCCCTTTTTGGGGATTATGCCTCTAGAAGACACAAGACCCATTAAATGGTCAGGACCATTTTAGGAAAATGAAGAATTTGGAGGAAAATAGCTTTTTGCCTGTAATTTATCTCTGACAAGAAATCCAGGCCTTAAGCTTTCACCTCTTTTTCCCACCTTAAAATGTTTACTTGAAGAAATCATTCACTGTGGTGCACAACAGTAACCCCAGCTACTTGAGAGGCTGGGGCAGGAAGATTGTGAGTTCAAGTCCAGGATAGGGTACACAATGAGACCCTGTCTCAAATAAATAAATAAATTGGACTGGGGATTTAGCTCAGTGGTTCTGGCGCCTGCTGCACAAGTGCAAGGTCCCGAGTTCGATCCCCAATACCAAAAAAAAGAAAATGCTGAACTTCAAATAAATAAATAGAAAAATCATGACATAGGGGCCGGGGATTTAGCTTAGTGGTTTCGCTGCCTGCTGCACAAGCTCAAGGACCCGAGTTCGATCCATCGTACCAAAAAAAAAAAAAAAAACAGAAAAATCATGACACAAGGGCTCGAACCTAGAGTCAGGGCCCCTAAGTCCAAATTCTAGTTACTGACTTGTTTGAGATCTAGGACAAGTCACTAACCTGGAGTCCCATTGTCTTCTGTAAAGTGGGGAATGGTACTCATCTCAGTAGATTATTTTGAGAATTAAATGAAAGAATGAATAAACAAGTGCTTTGTAAGCTGTTAAAGTACAGGAGATGAACAGCAAGGGAGGTGAGGCTCACAGCTTTCACACAGCCTCGCTCCATCACCTGCCATTTTAAGAAATAACCTTGTGCCAAGATCTTAAGGACTTCATCCTCTGTGTGAAAGTTTTAAAAAGTTGTTGTTGGCATAATGACATGATTTCACATTCGCTGGGTGAAAGATCTACTAGATTCTCTGGCTCCCATTCCTAACTCCTCACCAAGCAAACTACATGAGCCGACACTTGTCTGAGTATAGATGGTTAAACCTAGCAGCAGTCCTTTTCTTCAGTATTGGGGTGGGGGGGGAAGAAGAAAGAATATCCTAACGGCAGCTTTCTTTTTCTTATCAGGTAAAGAGAGCTGCTTTGAGAGAATTGTGTCAAGGTTTGGAAAGAAAGTCACATATGTAGTGATTGGAGATGGACGAGATGAAGAAATTGCAGCCAAACAGGTAACAGCAGTAAAGGTAGCCTAGGTGGTATGCATCAAGCAATTAGAAAAATAGAAAAGTACAAAATATTGGCAATCTATTAGGCATTTGTAATGTTTCCTTTTCTTCTTCTAGTTTTCTTTAAAGAAAAAGAAGATCACTTTTTCTCCAAGTGGAGTTTCTCTATAAGTTGTTAGATCCTCCTCTACCCCTCCTCCCTGCCACGCAAGAATCTTAAAAGCTTTATGCCCTGCTACAGAGATTCTCATCATTAAACCTGAAATGGTCCCAGTGTCATCTGCATTGCCGTCTCAAGAACATCCTACTTAACTGCAAAAAGGCAAATTATTCTGATTTTTCCAGGCTTCAGATTCTGAGGAAGAAAAAAATATATAATCAGTTGGCAGTTGTTTTTGTAGAAAAAGTCCTTCCTGCTTTTGATCCCTCAAAAGTTTGCTGTGATGATAACACCATCACTCTGCTGGTCCCACCCCTTTGTAACACAGGAAATAGTAGGCCAGAGAGTCTTGGCATTTCTAAGCGGATGTCTGTACCCACTTACCATAAAATATACCCACTGAGACTTGAGATGAAGCTCAGTGACAGAGCACTTGCCCAGAATGCACAAGGTTCTGGGTCCATTGCCCAGCACTGCAAAAAAAAAAGAAAAAAAAGAAAGTACCAGTTGGAAATTTTCCTAACACTTTATTCCATCCACTCCCTTCATGTGTGGGAATCTTTCTTGTGGCCTCTCCAACAGAAGATTACATGTGTATAGCCAAGGTCGAGGACTGATTCACAGGTACCCTGTTCCACCATGAGGTTACGGAAGCTGTTAAGGTGTCACTCCTTCCATTGAGCAAATATTTCTCTCTTTTACATACTAATCCTAGTCTGGCACTCCTAAGCATAACAGGAAATCTGCTTCCTTGTTTTTATACTATGAAAAAAAGGCTGTCAAAAGAACTGTATTATAGGACCTCAGCATTGTGAGTAACTTGAACAACCAATTTGAACAAGATAATCAGTAAAGCCTTTAACTTCATGGAACATGGTTTTATAGTACTCGGTTTATCAAAGCTGTCCTTTGAATTTGTGGATTAGAACAAGCACAGTATTCTTAACAAGATTCTGACCATACAATATGATGAGACTATTATTTCCCAGATCTATTTGTTCTACATTTTGGACATGGACAAGACTTAGACCCTGTAACTCTGAAAGTTACAGGAAATTGTCTGCAAGACAATGTAGACTTATACTGACACTAATCTTCTACAAATGATCATTTTTCTTTTTCTTTAAATAAAAATGGAAGAAGGAAAGGAAACACTAGAGATGTACAATAGATTGCTAAGATTTTTTGTATTTCTATCATTTTTCTAACAAATTAGTGTTAGAAATTTCCTATCTAATTTCTTTCTTTTTTTTTTTTTTTTGGTACCAGGGATTGAACGCGGGACCTTGTGCTTACAAGGCAGGCGGCAGCACCACTGAGCTAAATTCCTGGCCCTCCTATCTAATTTCTTATCTTGGCCATTTTATTTGATCCTGAAGACCTTATATATAGCTGGAATAAGTAGGTCAAAAGCACAGAGTTACCACTGAAGCCTAATAAAAATTTCTCGCATTTATAAAATGTCCTATAATGTGCAAAGTCCTTGTACATACGACTTAAGCCACCCTTGTGACAATACTGTGAGTTACCAAGTACTTCAGGGAGGAAGGGCTATGAATGAACATAAGCTTCTGAAACAAGTTGGGTTAACCTGCTGTCCTCCCTCTCTTGCAGCACAACATGCCTTTCTGGAGGATCACAAACCACGGAGACCTAGTGTCCCTTCACCAGGCTTTGGAGCTTGATTTTCTTTAAGAACTGGAATGAAGAGCCTTCCTCGTGAGCTCCTTTCCACTCCTGAAGGGAGCCAGAGGCCAAAACCAACTGGGAACTTGAAACACTCTGCCCTGCCCTTTCCTTTCTCCCTCCTCCTCTCTTTCTCTCACCCACCACTTCCCCCACTTCCTTCTCTCCGTGGAATGCTGGCGAGAATACAATCAGAACCAACAGCTACAATTTTTGCTAAGAGTGAACCACAGCTCAGTGTTCATCCATGTACAGATGCTGGGAACATTTGGATAGAGACAACAGTAGACTTAATGCACCTACAGTGCTTTTAATTCTTCTGTGCTTTGTTTCCAAAAAATGAAGAAAATGAAAAGGAAACTCTTGGGGTAGAGTTGGACTCTTAGTCAGTGACCAGCCTCTTAACCCATGATGATAGAAGTGCAGCAGAGTTTTATAAGAACACCTCCTATTTCCTGAAGTCTCTTAAGATCTCCTTAGCTGTAACACTTCTTTCCAAGGAATGTGTGTTATTTTTATAGGTAAGGGTCTGGTCTCTGAAGCAAGTCTTTCCCCCTTTTCTTTTTCTAGCAAGAAAAGGGCATAGAAAGTTTCTGTGGAAATAGTAAATGACGTTTTGGAAATACCTCTCTGTGGCTGCAGCATCTCCTTAGCTGCTCCAGTGCTCTGCTCTCTCAAATGTTCCTTTCTGCCTGTGGGGCACTGGACACTGATGAACTTCAGGCTTTGGCAGTTCCCATCCTAGAAGCCTTAGTCCCCTTGCCAGCCCCTCGTCCCCTTTAACCAGACAGTACACCCCTGGAAACTCCTTCCTTGCAATTTTAAGCCTTCAGCATGACTCTTCATTCAGAGACTACATGCCAGGAGGCTTCACCTCCAAACTGGAAAGAAGGGACTTAGGCTTCTTAGGAATTTCAGGGTCTTTGGCTCTTGAGTCAAGAAGATTCCACCTCTTCCTCCTGCAGAGAAGCACCCTTCCCCACCAGAAGCTCACCCTGCAGCCTCATCTTTCCTAGCAGATGCTGCCCTCTGACCTCACATCTCCCTCCATGCAGCTCTGACCACTCCCTGCCCTGGACTCAAGGAGTCAAATAAAGTCTAAAACCAGGCTTCTCACTGCTTCCTTTCAGGAAGCCCTTCAGCCACATGCAGGGTATCCCAGGCATCTGTTTACCCAGATCTCTCCCTGGAAGAGTGCACATTGCTCTAATCAAAACCCAGTTTTCCATGGAACCACCTCACTCTTCAAATCCCATTCTGAAATGGGAAATCAGAAGGTCAGAAAGAATTTTCCTGATTTAAATGAGGGTGCTGGCTCCCTTCCCTTATGCCCTCTGGGAAGTGGATAGAGGCCTGGGCCCTAGTCCCAGCCTTCTAGCCCAGCCCTGTGTGCTGGTTGCCTCCTCCAGGACCAACCTGGGCACCTGCTCAGGTAGGATAAAGCTAACAGAGCTGAGGAGCTGCAGCTCTCTCCACTGCACAGACAGGCTGCTGTGTACACACCTCAGAGATGCAGCCTTGGTCCTTGGTGAGGATGAGCTTCTTGACCAACCCCAGCTCTGCTTATCCCCAGAGAGGTGGCTGCACTAGGCAAGCCAGGTCACCCAGACAGCAACAGGCTGGCACAGACATTCCTTTTAGAGTGCTTCATTACTTACAGTTTAAGAGGGAAGTTTTGGGAGAGGAGCTGAAGTTGGCACTGCATCACTGGGTCACCTCTTCGGCCGCATTTCCAAGTGAGGTGAGGGAAGGGGGAAGTCCGAAGCAGACCCTCCTGGACTGCAGCACAGCTGCCCTAGTGCTGCCCTACCTTGCCCGAGGGTCCATCTTAGCTCTGGATGGATTTTACTTTCATGCCTCAGACCTGCACCCCATTGCCAATATCGCTATTTCTTGCCCTGAACAAAGGCCACCTGTTGGTACTGGGCTCTGGGCTTGTGGGGCTGCAGGGTGTTACCCTGCACACATGCACGTCACACACACTTCCCGCACATGCCAGGCTCATTAGAATATGACCTGGACTCCTGTTCAGTGTCCTTTTTCCTTTAGTCCTGACTTCTCAGCTTAGCTCTTTTCAAAAGGGACTTGAACTTTGGCTAGGAGAGGTGAGGAGGCTCTAAGCAGAGCCGCCTGTGCACCGTTCCGGCAGCTGCCACCCCCCCCCCCATTCAGAGGGCAAACAGAGCGGGGCTTCCTGGCTCATCAGAGAGCTCCATCAGGGAGCACTGCCCTTTTCCCCATCTCCCCTGGCACAGACAGCTAGAAGGAAAATGAAGCCAACAGTACTGTGGGTATTTTCAGCAAGGGGAGGCTCCCTTTTACTGGAAGGAGTGTCTGTGATACTGGCCCAATGAGTCCTTCCTCACCCCTCCACTGTGGCTCCCAGGGGTGGCCTGGATGTCTCTTGGCCAGGGCTGTCTGTAGTGGCTCTGGAGGTATCATGTCCTAGGATAAGAGGTGGCTTGACTTTCGAATGTAAATTTGTGCCTTAGCATCACCCTGTTCTGTACCCTGGGGCAGCTGGTGGTGACCAGGAGAATGGGCTCCTCCATGCTTAGATGCCGGTTTAGGCTTTCGATGGGGCGGGTGGGGGGGTGTGTGTGCTGTCTTCTGCTCTGCAAATTGGGAGGCAAAACGTGTCCCAAGAGACTTGCTGTAGCGTGTTCCCAGTTTACACAAACTCAGCTTCACAGCACCCAGGTAAAATCTTGGAAAACTCCAGCTGCAGCATATGGAGCTGGGACACACTACCTTGAGTGGGTGTCAGTGCCACTGAACTCACCAAGCAGAGCACAGTGGCTTCCTCTTGTAGGAGAGCCGATGAGGGAGCTCCCGCTCTCCACTCCCCCAAGGGGGCACCATCAGGCCCTCTCTTGAGCACTCTAAGACACCTTAACCACAAGAGGGAAGACCTGCTTGTGTCCCAGTCCCACCATCGGGGCCATCTGTCCTGTCCTCTGCTCTGCACCAGCTCTAGCAAGCTGAGTTCCTTAGCAAGTTCCTAATGCACTGACGGAGCCATCCTGGGAAGGACAACTTCTCCACACGTGACTCCCTCTGGACTTCAGATGCCTCTGTTGGTAGGAAAAGGCATTGATTGGGTTGGATATATTTATGTGACTGTGGGCATTCGTGGCTGTAGAATCCTTGACCATAATGTTATATGTAATGGGAACTATCTTATAAACTTGAAAAAAATAAAAATTTTATTTTCTATACAGTTTTTTTTCCTGTTGTCTTTTCTGAATAGATCGGCCCAGTTGCCCAATCTGTGTAGAGTCCTAATCAGGGCTTCATATGGATTGTGAAGAGATTTTTAGAAAGATGTTACCCTTTCAATAACTGGGTCAGTGACTTCACCAAAAAAGTAAAAGCTAGCCATTTGGTATAAATAAATATATATGGGAAAATGAAAGAAATGTTTAACTTATGAGGGAGCATTTATTTCTGACTTGTTTTCTAAGACACACTGCTTTTTAAGGTTTAGAACTGGAATAAGATTTCATTTGCTGTCAAATGTGCTGAACTTTAATATTAAAGAGAAGTCAATAGTTGCGTGTTGAGCTTAAATCACAAAAGCAATAAAACTGACAAATTGATACCAAACCTCCTTTGATTTGGCCTGATTTCATTGTCACATCAACTACTTTTTATGAGGTAATTATATTCTTCTATGAGACAATGAAAATGAGATGTGGGGGTTATTTTTAATCCTTGCAGTATTCTTCCCCTTGATGATTCAAGCCACCAATGGCGATCCCAGACTCTGTTCCTTATCCCATTTATAGGCCACCGACTAGTCACTGCTGACATGGCTCACTGGCCCACCACAGGGTGGTTTCTCAGGGAGGTTTCCCTTTACATTCTAGAGTTGTCACTCCCAACATGAAAACACCTCCCTCTCACCTTCCTAGCACCACACTATCTGATACACTAAATGTTTATCCTGTTTACTGTGTCTCCACCAAATGAATAACAAGTGACTACTCTGAATCCCATCACAGTGGTGACTGGAACCTTTTCATTCTCTTGACAGGCCATCTCTTTTGGCTTGTATCTAGATGTTCCCCCAAAGCCTCATGCAGAGGTGGGGCTTTTTGGAGGTGGCTGGATCTAAGGTGTGTGAATGTGGATTAAGGGGGTATGAATATGGATTAAAGGTGTGACAAGTGGATTAGTCCGCTGATTGGTTTAGTGTTGTTCCGGGTGTGGATAATAAGGCGGCCCATCCTGGGTGTGGGTGGCACCACCCAAAAGGCTTGTAGCCCTGATGGGCAAAAGGAAAAGGGAGATTTGCTTTGCTGCAGCTGCTTGCTGCTTCACTGCCTCCTGCCTGGCATGCTATGGACTGTTTGTCCTCTGCCATGTCACCTTGACTTGGAGTCAGCTGAGTATGGACTGAAACCTCTACAAATTGTGAGTCAAGCCTTTCCTTAATTTGTGAGTATCAGGTATTTTGTCCCAGCAATGAGAAAAGACAACATCCTCTACCTGGTCTCTCACACTTCCTACTCCCAAAGATGCTTATGGTTACCCTTGTCAGGCCCAGCAGCACAGCTGGTAGTAAAAGAATGCACCGGGGTCCACTCAGCACCTGGAAACTTGGAAAACAAGAATGAGAAGTCACACCTAAGCCAGCCTTCTTGTCTGCTCCAAGGGCCTTTACCAATTTCAAAGAATTTCATGTCCCTACCTCTTCTCTGTAGGAATGGTAGTAGGCTTAAATGATACACAGTTTGGAGGGTTTCATGAGGTTTTTAATAATAACCTTATAATACTGTCAAACATGTACCACATGTGTCCTCACTTTAGTGACACATACATTGTCTTCATCTAACATGGACTCTGAGGTAGGAGGGACACTGGCTAAAGAATACAAATACTCGAGCTGGGAATTTAGCTAAGTGATTATGCCGCCTGCCTTGCAAGCACAAGGACCCGAGTTCGATCCCCAGTAACAAAAACAACAAAGAATAAAAATACTCAACGGGCTATGCATGGTCCAGACCACAGGTCTACAAGGCACTTAGTTGAAAGGCAGCCCCTGGAGAGCAGGTGCAGAGGCTGGGTCAGCTGCACGGAGACCCTGGAGGGGCTGATAGTCTACAGTTGGGTGTCCTGGCCCCCACCTTTGAACTCCTACCCAGGATTGGTTCGATCAGGTCAGGGATAAAGCTGGTGTGGCAGCTGGTACCAAAGTTACAATGTTGGTTGTGGCACACAAAATGCTTTCAGTAAACATTTGTTGAATAAATTAAATGAATGGGGTCGGGCAGGGAAGGAGTTTGGAGAACTCCTGGCGTGCCATTTAGCCCGGGATAGAGGAACCAAGGGCTGGGACAGCATTTCTACCACCTGAGAGGTGGCCGTGTGGTGAAAATACCAACAATGGGAAGGTTTGGGTGTAACGCCTACACTGTTCGAGGAGAAAACAAGTCCTCTTTCCTGCCAACATGGCTTGTACATAATCGGCACCCTTGACCTTCCAGGGCCAGGCCTTCTCCTCATCTTGTTCACATAGTGAACCCCTTGTAGCTTGGGTGTGCACTGCCTAAAGGACCCCATTCACCTCTCCCTTCGCTGGCAAAACACCCTCATCCTTAGCTTTAGGGAAAAAGCTCAATGCCAACTGAGTCATGCGCCTGTTCCAAAGCAGCTGATGATTTTTGCAAGGAAAGAGATTCCGGGGCCCATCCACCCGGGTTCCATCCACCGGATCAGGCTCCCAGCGGCAACTAGGGTGCAGCCAGCGGTAGTAGCCAAGGCGCACAGCCAGACCTGCAAGGAAGCAGATGCCTCCCACAGCCAGACAAACATGTAATGAGATCTCACTAGGCAGCCAGGGGCTATAGTTCACCCAGGTGGCCACCAGTAGAATACTGTCACTCAAGAGAAATACCAGATGGATGATGGCCCGGCCTCGGGTGTGGCCCTCAGACACATTGAACCAGGAGAAATAGAGGATGGTGGCCACCGTCGCCCGGTACAGCCACTCGGAGCCAGGGTCTGGCATAAAGTCTGTACGCTGAAGCCAGACCCAGAGCAGCAGCACCAGCCACAGGCCCAGGAAGTGCAAGGCCACATACTGGGGGAAAAGAGCTGAGAACAGGGCCACAGCCAGAAGTCGGGGGCACAGGAGCAGCAGGTTCCACAGGAAGTAGATGGCAGAAGCAGCCCAGCCCAGGCCAGACTTGGAGGGAAGGCAGGTACGCAGGGCCTGGTGGTAGTCCAGCAGCGCCCACGAGATGCTCAGCACAGATGTGCAGACGCCAAACCCTACAAGGAGCAAGAGGAAAGAGATGAGCCCTGTGGGCAGCCTGCCTGGCCCACTCCCAGGGCTCATCAGTACCTTCAGGACCCTCCTAGTCACCCTGAGGTAGGTATTAGAATCCCCATTTGTGGAAGGGCAAAGGGCAGGAGGGGAACACAGTGAATTCATACAACCTACCAAACACAGGGCAGGGATTCAAGTACAGAACCAGCCCTACCCCACGATGCTTCACTTTCAGGTGCTATCCTGTGACATTTGTCAAGGATAAGGGTGTGTGTTACTCACAAAGAGTCACCCAGCATTTGGCACCCCAAGGCCTGAGCATCTTCTAGGAGCCCACAATCTTTCCTTTCCCAGAAGAGGCCTGTTACAGATGATGCACAGGAAACCACTCATTTAAATGGGCTTTGAAAGAAAAGTTATTCCAGTGAACAGAGACTAAAATCAGGGCCTAAAATCAAGGAGAGGTTCTAGCATCTAGCTGAGAAAATTACATCCATAAGTGGATGGGCTAACACCAGGAGAGGAAGATTAGCAACTAACTGGGAAAGGAGTTACGCTTATATAGGTATTGAAGGGGCTAAGGAATCTGGGGTGAATATTTATGATTGAGTCCAAGGACAGACAGCACAGGTGTGTAGACAATCACTGGACTTTTTGGAGCCAGGGAGACTGTCTTCTGTTTACTGAGAAATAGCCTGTCATTTGCTGGAAGTGGCCTGTTTGCTTGTGAAGATCTCACTTAAGTCAGGCATGACAAGCCCAAGCCACTCTTAGATCTGAAAATTGGCAGTCCCAGTTCCTCCTTCCTCCTGGTCAGAAAGGAGCACTGGAGACCCCATGAAGTCCTGAGGGCTAGGAGGGACGTCCCTGCTGTGGAAGAAGTTCTCCTCCCACCCCTCGACTCCCCTCCACGTGAGACCTGGGCCCAGGTCTTGATTCTCCAAGATCCAGAATCTTATGATCAGGGTCTTCCCCTAACCCTGACTGCCACCCCAGGCTGGAAGCACCAGGCCCTCCAAGGAAGGATGGAAGCTGTGATGTCTATAACGCTTCTTCCTTTGATCCTCGGTACCAAAAAAAATGTATAATGCTTCTTCCCCTGCTCCCTTCCAGCTCTCTCATTCAACAGGGGTTTACTGGGAAACTCTCCTGTGCCCAGAACACACTCCAGCCTGGCATCAGATCTGCAGCCACCACTCTAACCACCCAAGCTCTAGGTCAGATGTTCTCTCCAGCATGCCGCATTCTCTGACTTTATAAGCTTCACCCAGGGGCACATGCCCCATTTCCCAGGCCTACTCCTCCTCACCCCAAAGGCCCCAGCCTCCCAAGGTTACTTCTCTGCTGAGTCAAGTGCCCTTGCAATACCCCATCCACCTTTGCCAGGACTCTTGGCACACAGTTAAAAGTACGGCATCTATTTCCTTATCTCAGAGCTCCTAGGGAGTAGGAAACAGATTCTGTTCATCTGGGCTCCCCAGGCAGCCCAATACCTGGCACATAATAAATGCTTGCTAAATAGGAAACTGAGCCAGGCATGGTGGCATATGCCTGTAATCCCAGCACTTGGGAGGCTGGGGCAGGATAGGTGTGAGTTCGAGACTACCCTGGATTACATGTGTTCAAGGCCAGCCTCAACTACATAGCAAGTCTCTGTCTCAAAAAACCCCAAGAAATAAAAAATAAAAATAAATAAATAGATAGATAGGAAACTGAGAAAAATCTGTTTCCTTTCACCCAACATACTGTATAATCTGTCTCCAATTCGCCTTGGTCCTAGAAATTTACCACCTTCAAACAGACAAATCAGAATATGTGAATATTGGGCGTGGTGCCACACTCCTATAATCCCAGCACTCGGGAGGCTGAGGCAGGAGGATTGCTAGGAGGCTAGCCTGGGCTACATAGTGAGACTCTCTCAAAAAACCAAAAACCAGGGCCGGGGATTTAGCTCAGTGGTTTCACAGCCTGTTGCACTGGTGCAAGGACCTGAGTTCAATCCCTGGTACCAAAAAAAAAGAGTATGTGAGTGCTGAATGGCCCAGGGCAAGTCACTTCACCTGTTTGTACCTCTTTCCTCTTGTGTGAAGTACAGATGGTCTTCCCCGGGTCATACTCTATGTGACGGCAGGTGAGGACTTCATTCCCTGGGAGGCAGTGGCATGTACGGCAGGGGGCCTTGAGGTGTGCAGGGGTAGTAAAGGGCAAGAGAAGGCCCTGGACTCTGAATCAGCTGTGAGATGAAGTCCGGCCTTGGCCTCTGGCTGGCTCTGGGAGCTTGGACAAGTCACTTTCATTTTGCAGGAAGCCTTTCCAAGTCTCCTCACTGTACAAACTTCTCCCATGGTTTATGAGGCTCTGCCAACTTCTGCCACTCCCTCTCCTTCTGCTGACCACTCAGCACACTTAGTGTAACTCCTTATTTTACCATCTTACCTGGGTAGGGCAAAGGCTCTGTGTATCTCATTCACTGCTTCGTGCCCAGTACAGTGGCAGGCACAGAAGATCCTCCTGATAAAACCCTTGAATGTATAAATGTGCTCAATAAATTGCTTATTGACTAACAGGTTGCCTGTTATGTATCTGGTACCCTGCATCCTTTATCCATTACATCAAAACAGTAAAAATTATAATTAAGATTTTTATGAAACTAGGGGAAGGGAAGAGCTACAGGGTGCTAGGGAGTTTGCAAATAGTCAGAGTATTTTATATGCAGGGAAAAATCTGCCAAAATGAAACCCACTCATCTATTTAACCAGTAAAAAAGAGTGGGAAAAAAAGATTTATTAGGTACCTGGCACTGGACTTTATATGCATCCCATTTAATCCTTTCATCAACCCTATAAGGTAGTAGCAGTTATTATATCTGTTTTTCAGATGAGAACAAATTGATATTCAATTTGTTGAGTCTTTTTTTTTTTTTAAACTTCTTTTCTTCTTTTTTTTGAGACAGAGTCTCACTGTATAGTTCAGTTTGGTCTTGAACTCACTACGTAACCTAGGTTGGCCCTGAACTTGCAGTGAGCCTCCTGCCTCAGCCTCCCTAGTGCTTTAGGAGCCTGTTGAGTCATTTTTTCAGGAGTTGAGTATTTTCCCAAACTTGTGCAGCTGAAGAGTAACTTTAAATTTGAACCCAGACCCACTCCCTAAAGCTTGGTCTCCTATTTTCTCAGCAGCCTGTAGAAAAGGATGAAAACACTACTGACACAGGAGGGAAACTGCTGCTTGGAGGGGGCCAGCTGCCAGCTGGGCACTCACACTGGTAGTTCTCAGCCTGGCCGCTCTGCAGCATGATGGCCAGCACCAGCGTGAGCTGTGGCGTTGTCTCCAAGAAGGTCTCAAAGAGCCGCAGCATGCTGATGTCCAGGGAGAGGAAGTCAGCATAGGCCAAGTCGAACTCAGAGGGCGTCTCCTGCTGCCACACCAGCAGCCCCTGCCACAGCCCCTGTAGGCACCTAGGCACATACAAATGCCCACAGGGCCGGGTCAGTGTCCTGTGCAGTCCCCAGTCTCCCACCCATCTGGTCTAGAACAGGCTCCAACCCTAGCTTGTCACACACAAGCTAAGGGGCCTGGGCAAGGCCCTAACCTCTTGGAACCTGTTTCCTCACCTGTAAAACAGGGATAAATACAACTTCTGCTGGGCAGCCACTGTCCCAAGCCCATAACAAACCTTGTTTTGTTTATTCCTCACGAGGGCCCCATTTACAGAAAAGGAAAAACATCAAGAAGCTAACAAGTTGGGGTATCAGGGTTGGATCCAAAACTCTGAATGTAGCATGCTGTAAAGTTTGTCCAAGGCAGTCTTCAATTTCCATATGTGCCCCATGGGCAAAGGCACCTTGAGCAAGGGCCAGCCGGGGGCAGAGTGTGCTTTAGCCTAAAGAGTGTGCTGGCTATGCAGAGAAGGAAGGGTCGGCGAGCTGAGAGCAGAAGTGGGGATCCTGTTTAGCAGGCTGCCGAACAGCCCCAGGAGAAAGCGGGAGAGCCTGGCCTGGACAGGTGGGGACAGAGACTGGCACAGATGTGAGGGAGTCCAGAAAGGGGCCTTGGGGAGCCACTGGCATGAGGGGGCATGGAGGAGGCACGGAGGTCTTCCGCACCCAGAAGGGATGTCACGTGGCCCAGTCACTCACTGCAAATCCACTCAGCACATGTTGACTGTTGGTGCCCTGCCTGATAACAGGAAGGAACAAGAGCTTCTGGTCCCCAGTATTCCAGCAGGGGCCCCATATTAGCCTCCTCATGGGTAGGAACAGAGAGCCTGTTCTCAAATCCAAAGGTGGCCCAACTCAGGAGAAGGAGGAAGGCAGTGTGTGAAACCTGCCTGGGACTGTCGTAAACGCCCCTTCAGACCCACCCGGGTTTGACTGGAGTCTTAGGGTCCCTCGAGCAAAACGGCAACATTCAAAGCTCCTCTCCCCAAGTACAGCTGGAAACTCCAGGCACCTTTTTCAAGATCTGGAGAGAATTCATAAAAATGGGTTCCGGAGCAGATTCTGCCTCCAGCCACACCAGCCCAGACCACACAATGATGTCCTGACTTTATCTCATGACTCTGACCTCATGGCTTCAGTTTCTCCTGCTCAAAATATCCCCCATCACTTCAAACACACTTAAGTGTCTCCATCTTTTTGGGTCCCCTGACAGTTCCAAAAAGAAGCACAGGCCACTACATTTTCTCAGACCCTGTCTGTGTAGAGCCCTGGTGTGTTCAGCACCCATCTGCCCTCAGGCTCCAGTCTGGGGTTGGGAAGCAAAAGTTCAGGGAGTAGCAGCAACTGGGAAAGGGGGCCAGGCATGGTGCCACAAGCCTGTAATCCCAGATAATCAGGAGAATGAGGCAGAAGAACTGCAAGTTTGAGGGCAGCCAATTTAACAAGATTTTGTCGAAAGGAAAAAAGAAACAGAGAGAGAGAGAAAGGAAAAAAGAGAGACAGACAGACAATAAAAAAATTTTAAAAGGCTGAGGATGTTAGCTCAGCATCCCCTGGGCTGAATCCCTACGAAAGGAAAGGAAAGGAAAGAAAAAGGGAAAGGGAAAGGGAAAGGGAAAGAAAAAAGGAAAGGGAAAGGAAAGAAAAGAGAGGAGGGAGGGAGAGAGGAAGCAAGCCCTGCTCTGGGGCTGGAGTCGCCTGAAACTCTCAGGGTAGCCAAGGTGGCATGAAGCTAGCTGACATTTGCCAAACGTTTGCTCTGTGCCAGGGCAATTTACAGGTGTCATTTGGGGCCAGGGATGTAGCTCACTGGCGCCGCACCTGCTTGGCAAAAGCAAGGTCCTGAGTTCAATCCCCGGTACAAAAAAAAATTATAGAACTACAGGTGTCATTTTGCTTAATCCTCACAAAGCAGAAATTGACACTACTACTATCCCCAGTGGCACAACAAGGAAACTGAGGCCTGGGATGGTCAGCGATTTGCCCAAGACCCTACCCACAGCTAAAGGAACAGGGCTCACCCTGCGGGCCAGGCCTCTCTACCTGACCGTCTCTTTTTAGAAATGAAAACTAAGGCTCAGAGAAATGCAGAAAGTAAGTCACAGTCGGTGTCGCCAGAGTTGGATCCCGGAGAAGTCTGACTCCGAAGCCTATGAATCTCCTCTTTCTTCCCTGTGCCTCAGTTTCTTCGCCTGTCCCGGAAGGGGGTGCTGCACGGCTCTGGGGGCAGCGGCCGGGCTCCCTCCGCGCCGGCGGCCGCTCACCTGCAGGGGGCGGCTTCGGCCTCCCAGCCCCTTCCGGGTCCCCTCTGTGCCCTCCCCGAGGGCGGGGCGCTCACCTGTACAGGTAGCCGAGCTGCAGGAGGTGCAGCAGCGCCAGGCAGTGGCCGGGGGGCTTCGGGCCGTGCAGGCCGGCGGGGTCGGCGCGCAGCCAGACCCAGCTGAAGAGCTGCAGCAAGGCCGAGGCGAGGCCCAGCAGCGCCAGCACCAGCGCGGCCCACAGGTAGCGGCCGCGGAGCGCGTACTGCCCGGCGGCCCACAGGTCGGCGCCCAGGTCGAGCAGGAAGGCGGCAGTGCCCAGCACGCCCAAGACCAGGTCCCGGAGGAGAGCGACGCGGGGCGACAAGGGCATGGCCCGCCCGCCTCAGCGCCCTCTTTCGCTCCGGACGGGGTCGTGGGACGGGAAAGCGGCGGTCGCAGCCCTCGGGGTGACCCCGGGCCGGGGCCTGAGGGGCGGGACTTCCCTGTCCCGCCCTGTCCGGGGAGGGGCTAGGGGCGGCCGCCCCGCCCCCCGCCCCCCCCCGCCCAACCCACGGCAGTTCCAACGCCCACTCCCGGATCCGGCCCAGCTCTGTGGAGGTGCGACGGCCTGGAAATCCGCCCTGGAAGACTGATCCCCTTTGTTTAGCAGGCTTTTTTTTTTTAACAGTATTGGGGGTTGAACCCAGGGCCTTCCCACTGAGCTACATCCCTCGCCCCGCCGCCCTCTGTTTATTTTTTTATTTTTATTTTTTTTAGGTACCAGGGATCGAACTTGGGACCTTGCGCTTTCAAGGCAGGTGCTGGAACCACTGAGCTAAATCCCCGGCCCGTTTGTTTGGCTTTTTGAGACAGGGTCTCACTGTAGTACAGGCTGGCCTCGAACTCTTGTTATCCTACTGCCTTGGCCCCCTGAGTGCTAGGATCACAGGCATAACCACCATGCCCAGTTTAAATTTTTATTTTGAAACTGGGACTCTATAAGTCACCCAGGATTGGCTCAAACTTGAGATCCTCCTGCCTTCACCTCTCAGACTCCTGGGATTACAGGCACCACTGGAACTTGGCTGCTTAGCAAGCTTCTAATTTCCTAGTTTCACAGTAGAGACACCTGGAGGTCCAAGAAGCTGAGAATGGCTTGTGAGCTAGAACTGAAGGTACAACTGTTATCCTGTAACCTGCTCAGCAAAATGAAACTTTAAAAGCTAGAATTGTCTTTTAGAGACAAACAGCTTCTCCAGACCTTCTCAGGTCTAGGACATAAATGCCACCTCTCCTCAGCCTAGATGTATGGACAGAATGTGCAAATGCTGGTCCAGGAGGTCGGGCTCCAGGCAGAGGAAACAAGCCTGGAATTGCCTGTGGTCTCCTTGTATTCCCTCTCCCCGCTGGCCCTTCCTAGAAAAGCCCCTTACACACCTGTAGGAGAGAGATGGTGATTTGAGGCAAAAGAGCCCCCTCCATCTCGAAGGATGGAGCTAACTTTGGATAAACCCTTTTTCCTTTTCACCAAAATAAATGGCCTCTGCTTGCCAAGCTACTGGCTTGGTCAGCAGCAAGCAAATGGACTTGAGCTTATGGACCCCAATGGCCAGTAACAGTTTCAGCTCACTCGGAGGTGAGTCCCAGCTCCTGAGGGGCCTAGGTCTCCTGGTTTCCAACTGGCCAGGCCACAGGCGCTTAGGAAAAGGGACTGGCTATTTGTGGCTAGTTGAACCCATCATCAGGACTTCAGGGACATTCCGGCAGCTGCCAGGGATTCTTCCACACTTGGGAATTCTCCTTTCCTGTTTATGGAATTAGCTGCTGTAAATATTTTTGTTGGTGAAAGACAAAAGGTTTGGGGAGCTGATGGCCTCCACCTGATTTCTGGCTGGAAAGTGCACTCCAGGGATCTACTTTCTCCACCATTTGATTGGGCTAATGAAGTAGCCTTTTGACTTTCTCTTGGGGTGCTCAGCAGTGCCACTTGGGTGACTAAGCACCTTCAACTTTGGCCCTCCTACCAGTCATTTGGGGCTACTGACTGGTGTGAGAGATTCGAAGGTAGAAAACAGTTACAAGCATTGCTTTGTTGTGCTCATTTGGGAGTGCTTGTTCGATTTGTTGGCCGATAACAATCCCTTGTATATGTTCTGTTACGGAACCAAACAAAGAAGCAAAAAGGTACATTCTGAGTCTCCTCAGCAGGATTTTGCAAACTTCATGTGCTTATAGCCTGTGCCTTGAACTGGGGATAGACTAAGAGAGTGAATCCAGAGCAAAGACAGCGGCACAGTTTGGTAACCAAAAGTGAGCTGATTTAAACATTTGTATATTAAAAGGAATAATGCACAGAATAAGATGCACCATGCACATTATTTTTGCAGATAAAACCTGCAACTTGAGAGAAATGTGCTTCCGGAGGGGTCTTTGGGGCTTCGTTTCCTGAACCTGCTTGTCCCATCCAAGTTTACTCTCCTCAGCACAGGAAAATGGTGGCAAAATCAGCTCTTGATGGGGTGACACTGCCCAGTTTTCCCAGAAGGAAGATGAGCCCCACAGGGGGAGGACGGTGCCCAAAGTTAGGGTTTGAGCAGAACATGCAGGCTTAGCAGCATGCCCAGTAGGACCAGCAAGGCTCCTAGCCCTGACCTGGCACCGGCGTTGCTCAGGCAGGTATAGTAAGCATTGAAGTCCACTTCCTGCATGGCACACAAGAACTCCATACGGCAGGTCTCGCCACAGGCTGCAGTGTTGTAGCTCACAGAGTTGTAAACATAGTAGCGCTGCAGCTTGTCCTGGTCATTGGCAATGCCAGTCGCTGCCGCTTGCATGGAATGGACACTTGCATTCGGCACCCCATAGGCCTCAGTCACCCGGTACTCGAGCTCCCAGCGAGGGTTGTTTTGCACATTCGCCTGGCGCAGGTCCATGAAGTAGGTCCTCATATCCTGGAACAGGTGCACAAAGGGGGACCAGCAGTGAACAGCTGTCTAGTGCACCCCCAATCCTGTTCCTTGCATTCCCCCCTCGTGTTCTTTTGGTCTGCATTAGTGAACATTTTCACTACTCACCGGGTATGTTTGGCAGACATCCTCTGAATGGATGTAATGAGGAACCAGGCTTATTTTCCCCATTTCACAAGTGAGGAAACAGAGGCCTAAAGAGGTCAGTCCATTTGGCTATGGCCATTCGGGTGTTCAGTGGCAAAGGTGGGTCTGGAACCCAGAATGTTGACCTCACTGCCTGTGAACTGTCCGTTCCACCAAGGTCGGAGGCATGGCAGTGATGCTTGGTGAATCATTATGGACTGAGTGGGATTAACCAGGAGAGGGGGTCCAGCTAACAGGAACTGTGGTTGATGGGGGCTTAGGACACACTCAAGACCCCCAGGACCTAGGGGGATCTTTAGGATTAGAATCTGGAAGGTTTATTGGTCCAATACTTTCTGGTTAAATCAGTAGTTACTGGAGACAGGGAAGGGAGCTGCTATGGCTGGATGGGAAACACGTGTACACTTTTACCCAGTCCACCCCAAAACCTGTGCTGTCACTTCCATTTTATAGATGAAGCAGCTCAGGCCACACTCTGAAAAATCCTCAGACTTCTTCTTGGTCTGTACTTACTCTCTAGAATCAAGGACCTCCTGTCCCTGACTTTAAATGTCCTCTCTTAGCTCCCAGATTAAACGTCCATACTTACCTGTTGCTGGAATTCCAGCTTGCCTGCTCCCTCGCCCTTTTCACGTGGATGCCATTTAGACATCCCACAGTCAACAGGTCCAAAAGCACACCTCTGATTCTCCCTCCACACTGGGTCCCCTCACAGTTACCCTGTCTCAGTAAGCAGCAGCCCCATCCTTTCAGTGGCTCAGCCCGCTGATCCTCCTCCATTCCATTCTTCCTGTCACATGCCATGGCCCACACCAAGGTGCCAGCGAATCCCAGCTACTCTGCCTCATAATGCCTCCAGGATCCGATACTTCTCACAAATCCCCGGTCACCACCCTGGTCCAAGCCACAGGCACCTCACAGCTGCTTTCTGCTCCTGAGCCTCTTTCCTGGGCCCCAACAGTCTGCTCTCTGCATAGCAGACATGGTGATTTTATTAAAATAAAGTTAAAATATTTCATGCTTCTGCCCCAAACCTTCCAAATCCAGAGTCCTCAAGGCTTCAGATCCAGCCATGTCCCTCCTAGGCTCTCCTGTGCCTGCCACTGTGGCCACTTAGCCTCCTTGTTCTCCCCTGAGACACCAAGCATGTTCCCACTCTAGGGTGTCTGACTGGCTGCCTCCTCTGCCTTCCCCACATTTCCACCTGGCTTACTTTGGACACAGGCATCACCTGTGACACTTCCTGTCTCATGTGTTTAACACAGCACACATACCCCGTAACCACATGCCTTCTGTCTACTTGTTCTGTTTTCTTTTTCTCCTTAGCCCTTCTCTGTAGAGATCCCCATACTTAATTTTACTCATTTGTTGATTGCCTCTCTCTTGTGAGAATATCAGGTCCAGGAGAGCAGGGACTTAGTTTGGGTCACTTATGTATCTCCTGAGCTTAGGACAGAGTCTGCCACATGGCAGGTACTTAACACATTTTGTAGAACACGTGAAAGAATAGCATTTCTTGGTCATTTCAACAATCACAAGGATTGCTTGTAGGGATTGCTTGATGAATTAGTGGCTGGAGCCTAGTCCGGTGGGAAAAGATGGACAGTGGGCTTGAGGTCAGACTGTGGGACGCTTCCACTACTAGGCCAAGAAGATCCAACTTTATATTGAGGGCACTGGGAAAACATTGATGGTTTTTTTTGTTTTTGTTTTGTTTTGTTTTTCGAGACAGGGTCTCACAGTAGCCCAAGCTGGCCTCTAACTAGTGATCCTCCTGTATCAGCCTCAACATTAAGCAGGAGAAGGGCAAGGTGAAAAGAGTGGTTTAGAGAGATTAACCCTTTCTGTAATGTGCAGCAGATGAATTACAGCAGGACAGGGCTGGAAGCAGGGAAAGCAGGCAGGAGACTGGCAGTGGTCCAGGGTTGGGAGCAGAAGGAGTGACCTGGCTTGGCTGTAGGCGGCTCCAGGGTTCTGAACCTGAGCTGGAGGAGGGTGGAGTAACTCGACCTTCTTGAGGCACCCCGATCAGTATGGTGAGTTAAGTGATACCAGGGAAGGCAGTGACAGGTTAGGGTCCCTCCACCCTCCTCCTCTGCCCCAGCAGACCCCGGGCTCCTGACCTGCAGGCTCAGTGTGGCTCGGTCATACTCAAACAGCCGGATACCTGGATTGTTGGACCCATTGACCACTCCAACCAACGTGGTTTTCCACGGGGTCACTCCAGGGGCAAGGAACATGACGCTTATAGGTTCACCTTTCAGGAGAGAGACAGCAGGAATGAGAGAGGCTGCTGAGTGAAGGAGGCAGGTGGGTGAGCAGTCGCCCTCTGGTGAGTACCTGCATCACTGTAGAACATCCGAAAGCTGTCAGTGTGTTGGTGCCCAAAGAACTGCCCCACTATGACTTTGTGGTGCTTCTGGACCAGCTTCAAGTACTCCTTGTTGAAGCCCTCCCGGAACCACGCCTTGTTCCGTGTCTTCTCGAAGAACCCCGGGGGCACATGGCCAATGATGTAGACCTACAAAGAAGGGGTGTCCAGGGGACTCAGAGACGCCCCCTCCAGGCCTTTGTTTCTACCTCTCAAAATCTTCCCATCTTCCCAAAGGCAGGGGGACAGCTCAAATGCACCTCCTCCACGACATCCTCCCCAGTTCCGTCTCAACGAGTGTGCCACAGCCTTCCCACCTCTGTGCCTCTGTCTGCCACCTGGAGAACATTTTCTTTTCACTTCTAGAGATCCTACCTCTACTCTGAACCTGGCTCCACAGTCACCTCCGTGAAGCCTCCCTGAACTGTCTAAGACTGGTTTGCCTGGACACCTTGGGCTGCCTGTGCCCAATTATTGTGTAGCATACACTGTATGGCCATTTGTGTTCACGCCTTACACTCCTCAGGTCATTCAGCTGATAAAAATTGAGCACTTGGCCCCCGTGCTCACAAACCCCAGTCATGAATGACATCCTACTAGGACATGCTGGGCAGCACAGGGACTCAGCACATGAGCCACTGTGCCGGTCCTTGAAGGGCTGCCCACTCGGCAGACAGACAGACACACCCAAGGCCAGGCACCCCTCACCATCTCCCCAGCTTGGGATGCGTTGGTCAGCACCCCGTCCAGCCACTGGAACTGCTGGCTGGGGTCAGGCAGGTCCGCCGTGAGCCGATTGTTGCTGTAGTACAGATTGGTATTGAGGACCACCACTCGGCCCGGGCTGCTGGGATCTAGCAACGACTCCGAGTAGAAGGCACCTAGGGGGTCACAGCCAGGGAGAACCTGAATGGGGCTTCTGCCCCCCACCTTCACTCTCCCACCTTCTCCTTCCCTAGCATCCTCCCTTCCTATCCTCCCCTTAGAAGGGGCATCCAGGATCAGATCAAAGGCTCAGAGCCAGGCCACCTCACCTGGTTTCAATCCTAGCTCTATCATTAGCTGTGCAATTTGGGAAAGTTACTCCACCTCTCTGTGCCTCAGTTTCCTCATTAGTACAATAAGAAAAACACCGATGCATGTTTGCCCATCAAGATCCACTGCCAACCATCCTCCACTCAGCCCCAGAAGCCAATCCACTCAGACTAAATCTACATACTCTGTGTCTTGGGCTTTCAGTTGAGTTTGACCAGTGAGGAGTCCTGGCATCAGAAGGTCAAGGAAAGGGAAGAGAACTGAGCCAGGGACCCCTTGGGCTGGCTGTGTCTCTGGACCAGGGGTTCTCAGCCAGGAGACTTTTCCCCCAGGCAACATTTGGGGTTGTTAGAACTGGAGTGTTCCTGGCATCTAGCAGGTGGAGGCCGGGGATGCTGCTAAACATCTTCAGGCTCAGCAGACAGTCCACCAGCCCTCAAATGTCACCCTCAAACCCACGAGAGCTGAAGCTTCCAGATCCTTCTTTGGCTTCCTGTGAAGAGTCTGATATCACGCTGAGGATGGTGCCCAGCACACAGCAAATGCTGAGTGGATACCGACTTCTCCTCACCCTGTGGGGTTAAGACCATGGCCTTTGGAGTCTGTCCTGGATTCTATTCCTTTTTTGATGTTGTTTTTTCCCTAGTACTGGGGATTAAACCTAAATCTTATGCATGCTAGGCAAGTGCTGTACCACTAAGTTACATTCCCAGCCTTTTTAAAAATTTTATTTTGAGACAGGGTCTCACTAAACTACCCAGGATGGCCACAAACTTATAATCTTTCTGCCTAAGCCTCCCAAGTAGTTGAGATTACAGGCATGCATCAACAGCCAGCTGGATTCTGCCCTTAAATCTACCTTTGCTAAGCTGTGTGACCTTGGCCAAATGACTTGAACTCCTCAAGCCTTAGCCTCCTAATTGGTAAAATGGGGGTAAAATCAACTCCTGCTTCAAGGGGTTGTTGTGAAGCTGAATTAGATCAGGCTCTGGTGTACAGTAAGTGCTTCTTGTAGTAGCAAATGGTGTTAGTACCTTCTTTGAAGAGAGCGACAGATTCATTATTAAGCCAGGGTCTCCACAGTTCTGCTACCTGATGGTAGATATTGTTGCTCTTTGCTGGGAACTGGCTTTTAGGGTGAAAGTCATGATTTCCCATAGCAGCATAGACTTTAGTATCTGGGAGGAAGAGAAGACATATGTTGAAACTATGTGAGAGCCCTTGGTGACTTAGTCACTTTCAGTTGGCCGGGGGCCATCTGAGTGAATTCGGAAGTGATAAAGCAGTTGAGGAAAATACAAAGATAACCAGAAACCACATTTGATGGAGTCTGGCTGAACTCTGTTGACCTGGAAAGGAAAAGCAGTGAGTTGCCTGATCATGGTCCCTAACCCCATTCCCAGCAGAAAATTCCCTGTTCAGAAAGGAGGCATCAGATGATAAGGAGAAATGAGAGGCTCTAAGTCATTCATTATCATTATCCTCCACTTGGTAATTTAGTGCTCCCTGTTCTTGTTCATTCCAGGTCCATCTTACTATTAGAGAAGTGGTCTGGTTCACTCCAGGAGCCCTCAGGAGTTCATCTCATTAGTGCAGTCAATAAACATTTTATTAAACATTTATTGTGTGCCAGTGTAGAGCTGGAAACCAGACTTCCAGCTGAATGGAAGCCAATCCATTCAGACTAAATCTACAGGCTCTGTGTCTTGGGCTTCCGGTTGAGTTTGCCAGTGAGGAGTCCCAGCAGCAGAAGGCCAAGGAAAGGGAAGAGAACAAAACCAGAGAACCCCCAGTCCAGTAGGCTGACAGGTAATGAGTAATTCGAGGTGTGAGGGCTGTCTCAGAAAGGAAAGGGCCACTTGCTGTGGGAGCAACAGAGGCTGGGAGTGGGGCCTAGGGGAGCACCCCCCCCCAGGAAGTGACCTGGGAATGAGACCAGGAGATGTGGGGAGCCCTGCAGACCCATCTCCTCCTTGTGAACAGGCTTATTCCTGCTTTTATTTCAGACTCTGGGTCTGGAACATAAAAGGCGTTCAATTAATATTTGACAATGAACAAAAATCTCTCATGCAAAGAAAAAAGAAAAACCCTCTTGTGTTCAGAGCAAGCCTTGCTATCATGTGACCTTGGCACATCTCAGGTGATGACCTTGAACCAGCAAGGGAGGCCAGAGCCTCCAGCTCCCAGTTGGGAAATATCTAACAAGTCCTTTGCTCTGCCTAGGAGATCTGAGACTGCCAAAGTAGGAGGCTGTGGAATGCTTTACTGAGACTGCCTGGAAGACCCTCACCTCCCTAAAGTAAATATCAGCAGCCATTCTGAAAAAGCACCAACCCCTGGAATACCAAGGGCAAATGAGAAGGAGGGAATCACTCCCCACCTCCCAAGCCCTTTTTTGTTTTTTACTTTAATTATGTGCCAGGCTCCTTACAACCATAAGCTTCATGCCATTGCCATGTCCCTAACCACTAGTTGGTGTCATACCCATAGTAGATGCTCAATAAATATTTGTCGAAGGACTAAATGAATGGATTACCTTGTTTCACCAGCATAACAACCCAGGGGGAAGTACCATTGTTTTATTTTTTTCACAGGGAAAAAATAGAAGTTGCATGTGGGTAAGTGGGCGAGTGAGAATTGAGACTAGGGTTGGGTTTTTTGGGCAGCAGGGATGGGGGGTGGTACTTGTATATCTGTATTCCCAGCCACTCTATCATGTTAGACTGGTAGGATCAGTGTGCAAAGGGACTGGTGGGTTAGGCGGTGGAACATGGCCAGAAGAACACATGATGTGGTAGAACCCAAAGTCTCTACTTGCAGTCTTTCTTCTCCTTATCTTCCCTCTCTCTCTCTCTTTCTCTCTCTCCTTTATCTATAAATTAGAAAGTGTTCTGCTTGACCTGTGTTGTTGTAATTCTCAAATAAAGATAATGCCTCATTGAGCCGGGGATTTAGCTCAGTGGTTTTGCCGTCTGCTGCGAAAGCGCAAGGACCCGAGTTCGATCCCTGATACCAAAAAAATAATAATAATAATAATGCCTCATTTCATCTCTTCCCATTTGGTCTCGTTTTAACATCTCTAAAAGTGAGACGTGTCTTTCTAGTATGGTCATGAGAAAGCATTGTGTCATTGTGGAACTGACAGCATTTTTTTCTTAGCAATAGATAAAATAATGATGCATCTTACAGTCAATGGATATTAAGAAATTCTATAAGTGTGCCAATGTGTCATAGGCTATAAAATCTCATAATTTATATGTTTGTGTTAAGTCATAGTTAATAAAGCAATTTCTTATCCATTATTTCACTTTTATTCCAGAAGCCCCATGTGGAGCAGAAGAAAGGGCTCAAAGTTGGGTCTGAGGGCCGGGGATTTAGCTCAGTGGTTCCGCTGCCTGCCTCGCAAGCACAAAGACCTGAGTTCAATCCCCAGTACCAAAAAAAAAAAAGAAGTTAGGGTCTGAGTTTGAAGGCCTCCTGGGAAGGGACTGGCCATAGTTCCCAGCCATACATTAGGAATCATAATACCTACTACTGGCCCTATGTAGTGACCTTTCCAGGAACTTCAGTGAGACCAGGCCTAGCTGAGTGGGGCATGCTGCATTGCCTTAGAAAATCTGGAAGACTCCAGGCATCTTTTCGCATGAGTTGGTTTATATTAAGGGGAAGAGACAGTAGTAGTTGCACTTTGAAAGCCTTGGAAGCCTCAAGAAACAGCACCCTGGCTAGAAATCAGAATCTCCCAGAGGCCCTGGAGCTAGAATGGCTTCAGAACAGCAGACACCAACACCAGTGCCAGAGCAGGACACAGAGGCTGTGTGTGCACCTGAGTGAAACTTACCAAGACACCTGTGCATGACAGGACACCCCCAAGAAGCATTTCTGAGCCAGCTTGGTGTTCAACAGGGAGAAGCAAGGCCAGGTGCTCAGTGGCACTGAGCCTGTCTGGCAAGCTCAGGGTCCTGAGTTCGATCCCCAGTACCAGAAAAAAAAATAAAAACCAGGGAGAAGCAGGGGCAGTGAAAGACCAGGCATTTGGGAGCTTGTGTTTTTCCATAGGACAAGGAACTTGCTAATCCCTTGCAGGTGGGACCTGGCCCAGAGTCATCACTGTCAATGGTCTCCCTGCAGCTGCTGTGCCCCTGAGCCAGGCACCGCCTGAGGTCCGATGGCAGAGACTTACCTGGAAAGACCTCCCTGATGAGGCTGGTCAGACGTCCCACAATTTCCAGCACTGCCGCCTCTCCCAGGTTCTCGTTGGGCACATGTGGCGTATCGTCACTGCAAAACACCACCAAGCCAGGTGAGGGCAGGCAACTCGGGAAGGGACACAAGAAGAAGAAGGGACTGCTCTGTAAGGAGAAGAAAGCTGTGGAACTGGGCATGGGAGGTTGTGAGGGGAATGGCCAGGCTGCTATGGAGACAGACAGGACAGAGTTCAAACTGAAATCTGCCAGCTATGGGTCACTGGGCTGGTTGTTAACCTCTGTGAGCCACTATTACCTCATGTGCAAAATAGAGAATAATAGGTACCTACTTATAAAGTATTTGTAAGACTTCAAAAAAGAAGAAAAACTGCATATATATATAGCAGCTATTAGGTTGTCATTGATATTATTATTATTTTTATTTTATAAAGAAAAAATAAGTTTATTTAGCTCATCATTCTAGAGCCTGGAAGTCCAAACAGCATGGTGCAGGTTCTTGGTTGAAGCCCATCATGGCTGGATATGTGTTTATATCTGTATTACTGTTGTCATTTAAGGAACAAAGCTTTGGAGTTCAAGTTCCATCTGCAAGCCCTCAGGAAGCACAGGGTCCAGAGGCCATTTCTCCAATCTGCTCCTTTCCCTCAGAGGGGACGAGCTGGCTTCAGAGTACAGGGTTCAGACCTTCCGTAGGACAGGCCCAGGACCATTTTGGCCCCCACACAACTGACCTGAATTCTTGTGCTCAACCTAAAAGTGCTCAGCAAGGTGAAGGAGAAAGAGAAGAATGGCAGCAGTGGGGTTTAGGAATGGGCAGAAGTCCAGAAAAACTAAATCCTGAGGCCTCTGCTGGCCCAGACTCAATGAGGCAGCTGCTACCCAGGTACTTTCCCAGGGACTGTAACTAGTTTAACCACTTACCAGTCCAATTATTTAAATACAGGGTTGACCAAAAATTGCATATTTTTATTAATTTTTAAGATAATATAACAGGAAATAGAAAAACAACAATTGTATCAAATTTATTCAATACAAGAATCAACTAGTTGAAATGACTCCTGCCCAAGTGACACTCAGGATGGTCCACACATAAATGCGTGGCCTAAGTGGTTCACAGGGTAAACTGCTATGTGGTTAACAGGAACTTTTAACACCTGACTAGCATGGCTACTGAGAGCTCATGCTGGCCTGCTTTGTGTCATAGCTGCCATGGTTTGGATGAATGTGTCTGCCCCCTGAGGTTCATGTACTGGAAACTTGGGCCCCAGAGTGGTGATGCTGGGAGGCAGAGGAAGCTTAAAGAGTGCAAACTCAGGACCGGGGATTTAGCTCAGTGGTGCTGACACCTGCCTCACAAGCACAAGGTCCTGAGTTTGATCCCTGGTACCAAAAAAAACAGTGGGACCCAGAGTGAGGTACCTAGGCCATGGGCTGTGCTCTCAGGAGGGATTGTGGTCATTTCCCGAGGATCCTGGCTAGTTCCCACAAGAGTGGCTTGTTAGAAGAGTGAACCTGGGCCCTAAGTCTCCTGATTCCTCCCTTGCCATGGTGACTGCTTTGTCCCTCTCACATCATTCCTACTCTGATGACACCTGTCATGTTGGGATGTGGCCAGCAGTCCCTCACCAGACCTGAGCACATGCCAGCACTATGCCCTTGAATCTCTAGAACTGTGCACTAAATAAATTTTCTTTTTTCAGTCATACTAGGGATTAAACCCAGAGTCTCATGCGTACTAGGCAAGTGTTCCACCATTGAGTGACACTCCTATTTCTTTGACAGATAAGGAAGACACAATAAAGTTAGGAATTGTACTTAAGTGTACACAGCTAGAAAGAAGTGGGGCCAAGATTTGAATGCAGTCATCCTGGCCCCAGGGCACATCTCTGATACCCTCCTTAGGGCTGAGAGAAGAGCTGTTTAGCCCCGATGACTTCTTGGTGACAGACCAGGAACCAGAAGACAGGAGACAAAATGGGTCTCGCTATGTAGTTCAGGCTAGCCTTGAATTCACAGCGATCCTCCTGCTCCAGCCTCCTGCTCCAGCCTCCTGAGGGCTGGGATTACAGGCATGCGCCTGGCTCTAATTCTGTGTGACAAAATAAACACATCCAGTTTCTTCAAATTTTCCTCAAAGGGATTGCAGCTCTCTCAGAAATGTCAGCTTTCTTTATAAGTGAAGAATTATAAAGGCCCCAAGAGATCATTGATCTCACTGAATGCCATACAAATCTGCAAAGTCCCGGGGGGTTCCCAGAAAAACTGTGCATCTATGAAAGAATCATGAATTCCCCAAATCCTTTCCCAGAGAAATCACATCTTTCAGAATGTTATCTACTCAACTTCAGAGAAATCAGAGGTTTCCCCACCAAAACCCTCCAGGGAGCAGGTGTCCAAGGTCATGGACTAAATAAAGCTCACCCTTTTTTTAGATTGATTCCTGGGCCCAAGAAAGCCAAGGCTGTCCATGCCCCACCTGAGACTGTCATATTTCTTTTTTTTTTCTTTTCTTTTTTTTTGGTACCAGGGATCGAACTCGGGTCCTTGCACTTGCGCAGCAAGCGGTGAAACCACTGAGCTAAATCCCCAGCCCTGTCACATTTCTTAAGTGTCTAGCCTTTCCCTTCTCCCTTCCAACCACAGTGTCTGTTATGGCTTGTATCTAGATGTCCCCTCAAAGCCTCATGTGCTCCTAGATGGGACTTTCCAGAGGTGGCTGAACCTAGGGTGTGTGATACCGGGATTGTGGATGTGTGACAACTAAATTGGTTTAGCATAGTTCTATGTGTGGATGACACTGCCCGCCCTGGGTCCAATAAGTTTGAAGCCTGGATGGGATAAAGGAGAAAGGGAGACTTGATGCTGCTGCTGCTTGCTGCCTTCCTGCTTACCCTGCCATGGACTGTTTCTCCTCTGGATGCCCCTCTGCTTGCCACCCTGCCTTGGAGCCAGCCAATTATGGACTAAAATTTCTACAAACTGTGAAATGAAATAAACGTCTCTTTTAACTTGCGGATGTCAGATATTTTGTCCCAGCGATGAAAGAGTAACTAAGACAGGGTCCATCTGAGGGTCATTCTTGCATATCACAGTGAGAGACAGCTAGGGGTACCATGGGTTTCACCCTGCCTTCCAGAAGTATCAGTTGAGGCTGGCAGAGGAAGCACCAAGTCCAAGCTCCTTCAGCCTTTCTCACCAGCCCCCTGGTTCACCACTTCCAGGAAGTCCTAGGGTCAAGTGGCCTGTGAAGCCTCCATGTCCCCCAGGGAGCACTCTCTCCTCCCTGGAATGTGATGGTCAATGGGCCTATCTGTGTCACCCACAAATTGGCCTCTCCACCATCTCAGTTCCCCAGTGCCTCCCCAGGGCTGAGCATGTGCCAGGTTGACCTGCCAGGTGAGAGTGCATGAGGGACCAGGGAACCTGGAGTGGTGAGGAAGGCAAGTTCCCAGGGAAGATGAAGGCCTTACAGCAGAGTTCTTGGAGGAGAAGCAGAGATTGAGTCACTGCCCTGATCAGAGAGTGCTTTTCAGGGCCACTGGGCAGCCCAGGGGTGGCTAGTAGCTGATCAGGACAGTCGTCATCTCTAAACCCCAGGGGCAGTGGCTCTAGTATCCATCCCCAGCTTAAACCCAGGGGCTTCTCCAGGTGTCCAGGAGGGCCACGCCTACATCCCCAACCTCAGTGAGAGCTATGTTTTCAGAGGTAGGGTCCTGGAGGTTGTGGGCAGTCTTTGGAATCAGCCAAGGTCCCTTGGCAAGTTACACAAGTCCTTAAAACAGGGCTGATGGGAGGATTAAAGGAGAAGAAGAGGGTACAGGTGCCCAGTGAAGGGGAGCTGCCACCATGACTGCTCTTACCCCGTCCAGAGAATGAAGTCTGGCTTCGGCTCGATCTCCTTCATGGCATAGATGGAAGAGTTGATGAGGGCCCACGGAGAGTCACAGAGGTAGTCACCCCAGGGGCCCGCGTTGTACACTAGCTGGTCGCCAGCTGAGGGGCACACCTTATGGGGGTCTTGGGATACTGTGTAGTTGGGGTCCAGGTGCAGGTCAGAGATGTGCCAGAACTTCCCTGCAGGGGGGAAGAGACCCTCCTTCAGTGCTGGTTCCCCCCAAGCCTGGATGAGGAGGGGCTCTGTGGGGGCAGGGGTGTTGCACAGGTCACTGGAGGTCTCCTCTAGGAGCCCAGGTTCAGGAAAGAGAGCCGAAAGCCTGGTTCTGCTCAGGACGGACCTGAGCAGAGCAGAGGACAGGGTGCACCTCATCACACACCCCAGCATCCACAGCAGCAGAATAAGAGATTGGGCCACATGACCCTCAAGGCACTCTGAGCAGGGCATGGGCTTTCAAGCAAAGGTGACAGAGTCTAGCAGTTAAATGCTGAGGCTCTGGGACCACATATGAACCTTGGGGAGGCTAAGTCACTCCCTGAGTCCATTACTAGAGCCAGATCCTGTCACATGCCAGTGAAATGCATACAAAAATCTGATCTGGAAGGAGATCAGAATCAGACTCCTAAATGAGCTAGGTCTTGCTAATGAATACCAGCAAAAATATGGTGGCACACGCCTGTAGTCCCAGAACTCAGGAGGCTGAGGCAGAAGGATTCCCATGAGTTCAAAGCTAGCTTGGGCTATACAGTGAGTTCAAGGCCAGCCTGAACTGCATAGTGAGACCCTGTCTCAAAAAAGAAAAACAAATGAGAACTCCGAGAACTAGACCAGTGTAATTTCCAATAGGAGCTGAGTTTCTCATGTGGGTGTCCCTGCTAGTGGGTCTGGATTCAGGGCGACAGCTGGAGCAGCTGGGAATGGCCCTGTTTGCTAACATAGTTGACCAAAATTTGGACTCAACTCCAAAGCAGGGAAGCTGAAATGTCAAACACCTCTTGGTGAAACAGAGGGAAAGAGACCCAAAGGAGCAGGCAAGATGGAGCGGGTTTGTCGAGATTACCCACCATGGCGCCCAGCACAAGCAGGTTCAATCACTGGTTATGGCCTCTGCCCTCAGAACCCTGTGTCTGACTAAGAAGGTGAAGTTTGGGATTTCCTCACCCTTTACCATTGCTTTCACTTCCTTCTCCACTTCCTGGGTCTCTTGGTCAACATCCATCACCCCAGGAAGCTGAGGCTGGGTCTGGCAGTCTTGGCGTATTCTGTTGAGTTCAAGGCCTCACCCAAGTCACAGGGTGTTGAGTGTGGCCCCAGAATAGCCCCCTGATACTCAATCCTCTTCCTCCCAAATGTTCTTGCCCACCTTTCCTGACCTAAACCCAGTCTCAGGAAAGGATCTGAAACTTCATTACCTCTCCCATGTGCATCATACTGCCATGCTCAACACAGCCCTGGAGGTTTTGATCATGATCCCTATGATACAGATAAGAATACTAAGGTTCAGAGAGCAACACACCTGAGATCACATGGGGAATTGGGATCAGATCCTCTCCTCAGGAGATGTGATTGCTAAAGGAGAAAAACACCCTTTTTAGTAGGTGGGCAGAGCTTGCAGGCCTGCCAGGCCCCTGAACATCTGCTGTGAGTGGCTTGTACCTGCACCCAAGCCTCAGGCTGGGATGGCCAGGCCTTTGCCATCTCTCCAGTGTGTGGTCCCCTCACTTCCTCTAAAGACCCCGGCCTCCAGTAGGTGGTTTTTCAATTGACCACAAACTGAGCATTTTGACATCAGCCAGCAGCGAACATTTTGCCATTCCAGAAACTCCTGGTCAGTTTCTAGCCAGTGTGTAGAACTGAAACTATGTCCGCCTCCCTGGCACTTCTTGCTGACGTGTGTGTGTGTGTGTGTGTGTGTTTGTGTGTGTGTGTCCCAGAGGGCCCGACTCCAGGAGCAGCCAGGATAGTGGAAAGAACAGTAGAGAACATGGCAGCTCCACCTCCTCAGGCCCCAGTCTCCTCACTGTTGACCTCCCCTGACACTCAGTCTCCTCAGGATCTCTTTCTTGTCACCCCTACAGCCCTGTCTGGTCCTCCCCACTTCATCAGGTGGCTGTTTGCCTCTTCTCATTGAAGCCTCATAGCACCTACTCAGAGAAGCCTGCCCTGCCCTGGCCCAACTGGTCACTGATTATGGCCTCCTTGCTGCATGTTCTTTGGAGATGAAATGATCTCGTTGGTTTATCATCCTTTCTGTGTATCATGTCAGCTCACTGGGGCACAAAGCCTGTCTTGTTCTTCTCTGGGTCGTCAACACCTAGAACAGTGCCCACAGTGTGGAAGGTGTGCCAGTATGTATGTACTCGCACTTTGGGGAGGACAACTAAAGAAGTCCTGTGCAGGCACCTGGGCTTTCATTTGCTTATCTTACTTCAACATTTTGGCCATTCTGCAAGGTAGGGATTGTTTTTCAGTGGTGGGGATAGAACCCAGGGCCTTGTGCATGCTAGGTAAGAGCTCTACCACTGAGCTATAGCCTTTGTACCACCCCCTTTTATTAATATAGGATTAATTGTGTTGCCCGTGGTGTCCTCAAACTCCTGGGGTCAAGCAATCCTCCTGTCTCAGCCTCCCAAACAGATGGGACTACAAGGCACTTGCCACTGTGCCCAGCTGAGGTGGGAATTCTTATGCTCACTTGACAGATGAGGAAACTGAGGCTTAGATCCTGACTTCCCTGACTGCAAAGCTGAGACACAATAGTGTCATGCCCGTTTACTTGAATGTTGGGGAAGAGGCTGCTGTAATAGAAGTATGTTGTCCATGAGAGAATGGAGCCACAGGTTTCGATGGAATTGATCACAGATGATAAGGACCCAGGCCCTCCACCAAGGAATTCAGCACTGACTAGCATATGCCAGAGAAGTCCCAGGCACCAGGACCCTGGGTGGGGGGTGACCATCTGGTTTCTAATCCAGGCCAGGGGACTTTGGCCAAGCCAATTGGCCTCACTGGGCCTGAGGTTATTGACATCTGGCCCATTCTGAGAGCATCAAATAAGGTAGTGACTGAGAAATGGCCTGTAGGGAAAAGTCCCAACATAGCAGACTGGGACCTGCGACCACCCCTGGGTCAGGCGACACAGGCAGGCTGTGGAAATGGGGCACTCTACTTTTTAGATCAAAACTTCTCCTTGCCCTCCTTCTCCTTCAACATAGGAAGCCTCCAGATCCCTTTTTTCATTGGTGATGACAGCCACA
Source organism: Heterocephalus glaber (assembly GCF_000247695.1). The sequence continues at coordinate 11,791,787 of NW_004624764.1, read as the reverse complement.
AGGCAGAGCCTAGTAGCTTTGCCAAACCTACAAAAATACCCAAGACCTGAAAAAAAAAAAAAATACATCAACTCCAAAAGAGCAGGAAAGATGGGCCAGGAATTTAGCTTAGTGGTGCCACCACCTGCCTCACAAGCACAAGGTCCTGAGTTTGATCCCTGGTATCAAAAAAACAAAACAAAACCGAAAGACCAGGAAAGAAACTATGCCATGAAAATCAAGAATTCATTTGCCAGGGATTTAGCTCAGTGGTTTTGCTGCCTGATGCATAAGCACAAGAGCCTGAGTTTGGGGCCGGGGATTTAGCTCAGTGGTTCTGCCACCTGCCTCGAAAGCACAAGGTCCCAAGTTCAATCCCCAGTACCCCCCCCCCAAAAAGAACCTGAGTTCGATCCCGGTACAAAAAAAAAGAATTCATTTAGAAATAACACTTAAACATTCATTAAAACCATATATGGTATGGGATCATTTAATATGATTTGTGTTTGGGGAAACTCCCAAAAGTCATTCCTAGGACATAAGGAAGACTTACGGTGGCTAGAGGGAAGCTTGTGGATGGTCAGAGAAAAGAAGGAGGCATCTGTCATTTATTCAGCACCTACTGAATGCCAAACACCGCACCAAGCACTGTATCTGTGCAGCATCACAACATTGGAAAATACTTTATATCATCCCTAAAAAACACGAGGGCATTTAGTACCATTCTCCTTTTGTGTTCCCAAGGCTCTTGCCAAGTCCAGGGTACACTGTGAGTGGACAGAACCAGGACGTTTGGACAAGTAGGAACGCCAGGAACTGGGTGAGCTGGTGTTATCTGGAGGAGCTGCCTTCCTGCCTGTATGCTAAGTCATCTGTTCCTCAGACTGCTGGTCACACAGGGAAACAGCGAATGATGCACTGCTCTGTTTAATTTATAAACTCCTCCCTCCAATAACCGAGTGCGGAACAGAGCACCACTGAATCGCTGGACCCTCCACTTCCTGGCGAATACTTGCCCAGCCCATCATCACTGCACCTTCTGAGAGGTGCTGTTGTTCAGTGTCCACCTTCGTGGCCTTGCTGAGCGATGCTGTTGTACAGTAAGTGTCCCCCAGAGATTCTGCCGAACAGTGCTGTTTCCAGTTCACACACTTGGTGAGATTTGCCCTGTGGTGCTGTTGTTCAGTACTCACCCTCCGTGGGATTTTCTTTTTTTGGGAAGGGTACCAGGACCGAACTTGGGACCTAGCACTTGCAAGAGGCAGGCAGCGGAACCACTGAGCTAAATCCCCAGCCCCTCTCCGTGGGATTTTCTGAGAGGCACTTTGGGACTCGTGCATGCTTCTTGCAGGCACCTCCATTGTTAGTAAGTCACAATGAACTCTATCCTTCCTTGTTAGTAAGTCTTCATAAACCTCATCTCTCACAAGCCACTCTTGGGTGTTTTCTTTGGTCTCTTGGCAACCTGCTCCCTGCCCCAGCGCAGCACATACATTCTCCAGGGTGCTCATTTTCCAGTGGCAGACCTGGGATTCACATCATGCCAGAGCAGAAATAATCACAGTGCACTTTACTCTGTCACTCACTAATAGGCAATGTGACCTTGGAGAGCTATAGACCCATATGTATTTGTCCCTTAAGGTTTTTTTTTTGTACCAGGGATCAAACTCCCTTAAGCTTTTATAGCATTTTACTGTGTACATGCCTGATCTCCCTGAATTATCACATTACCACTATCATGTCACAAGCATTTATCTCATCTCCTATGGTCTACTTTCTAGACAGTGAAAGGCTCAGGGCCATATCAGAATTCAAAGGCAGAACCAACAGATGACCTAGGTTTTCTGGCTTGAAGCAGTGCATTGCTTTTGAAAGGACATGTATGAATTTTGGCCTCAGGGAAATCTTCTGAGTAGCAGCTACTCCACACAGGCAATTGCCGCTAGGTTGGGGGAGGCAGTGTCTCACTATTAGTTTAGGCTGGCCTTGAATTCACTATGTAACCCAGGCTGGCCTCAAACTTGCAGCGATCCTCCTTCCTCAGCCTCCCCGAGTGCTGGGATTACAGACATGCACCACCACAACTGGCTGGCAATTGCAGCTTGAGCAAGGAACTTCCCTGGCTAAGCCTCAGCTTCCTCATCTGTAAAGTGAAGGTGAGATGCCCACAACAAAGATGGTTATGTGGTTATGTGGCTAAAAGTTCTCTTTTATGAGCATGGGGTGGGGGGAGAGCAAGCCAACCTGGGCTCATTCCTTGGGCTGCTCCACCTGTTGGGCTTCAGATTATTTTGTCTTCTCCTCTCAGGCCTCTAGCTCCTCCTGCATCTTACTCCTTGCAATGCTGAGACTCCTGTCTGTCATTGTGTTTTACCCATACCACAAAGCCATCTGCTTTTCCCTATGTTGGTCTTTTGCTATTTATGCTCAGTGAGGATCACAGAGTACCTTGACTTAGTTCCTCTTCTTCGAACTAAGAGGCTCCCAAAGACATAGGGTTCCTTTGTTAAGCCCAGTATGTACTGCTAAGCACAGGATTGGCCCCCTCACAGCAGTGCCCCAAGTTAGGAGCTTGTTTGTTTGTTTTGAGGCAGGGTCTCACTTTACAGTCCAGGCTGGCCCCCAGTTTGTAATCCTCCTGTCTCAGCTTTCCCAGTCCCAGGACCATGAACCTGACCCAAGTTAGGTGTTATGGAGGCAAGGAGTAGTGACATCATCACTCCCACTGTACAGAGAAGAAGCTGAGGCTCGGGCCAAACACTATGGTGAACTCGTGTTCCCCTCTCCTGGCCGTTCCTGCTCCCTCAGCCCTGGCCCAGCCCTGGGAGACAGTTTTCCTACCATGCTGACCCACTGGAAGAACCTGTCTGTTTCTCTGATATTTAAAGCTGAGGGATAGGTGGAGAGTGTTGTAGAGAGTTTGTGTGGGAGGAGAAGCCAGGAAGTTGGCGCCCCACCTAAACTCTTGGCTAAGGAAGGTGGAGGTTGGGCTGGGGATTTAGCTCAGTGGTTCTGCCACCTGCCTCGAAAGCCAAAGACCTGAGTTTGATCCCCGGTACCAAAAAAAAAAAAAAAAAACTTAGGAAGGTGGAGGTACAAGGAAGCTTTATGCAAAGCAGGGATAGCTGCTGTCTGATTGGTGTCTGCACTTCTGGAAGACCTGGGATCTGAAAAAACTTCTAAGTGCTATGGCATGCTTTTTAAATGCTTTGTTTTAAAATTATACATATGAGATGTACATTCCAGCAGGTCTGGAGAAAAGATAGTATCTATAAAGCCTACCATCCTGAGGGCACATGGGAGAGCTCAAGGCTTACAGCAGCTGAGCACAAACTTTGTCGTGTCATTCCTCACTGCTGGGTCTTGGGCAGATGTTTGTGCCTTGAGCCTCATTTGCCTCATCTGGAAAATGGACATGATGACAACAGTGCCTACTTTACAAGGGCTGTTGAATCAAATGAAACTAGGAGTGGTAGCACATCCCAGTAGTCACAGGTATTCATGGAACTGAGCTGGAAAGAGTCCAAGACTAGCATGGGCAATACAGGAAGACCTTATCTCAAAATAAAGGACTTGTTTCCCTTACATTTTTTAAAACAAGTTTTAAAAGGACAGCATATATCAACCACTTAGAACTGAATCTGGCCCATTGTGAGTGCTGAATAAATAGGTATAAACTCTTCTTGCTATTTTCCTTAGTGATTTGTTTTTAACAGCATTATATCATAAACAAAGTGTATTTAGACAGCTTGGGTTCCTGTCCAGCCTCAGACACTTACCAGATGTGTAACCTTGAGCTAGTTACTTCCTTGAAGTTCAGTCTATAAAATGGGAATGACAGTACCTTATAAGGCTGATGTAAAAGTGCTACATAAAAATGATTTGTGCAGAAATTTTAGCAGTGCCGGGCACATAGTAAGTACTTAGAAAATGTACTTATTGTTTTTAAGTTGGCTGTATTGAAACAAAGTCTTGAAACTGTTCCACCAGATGGTTATACTATAGTCTGTTCAGCTCCTCCATTCTTGTTAGCAATTTTTCATTAAGTAATGCTGCAATGAACATCTTTTTGTATTGGGGAGAAGGCTGATTCTGTTTAACCACTGAGACTCTGAGCCAGCATGGGGCTACCCATTGGCATTTGGATTTCTAAGAAAACATATTTTTAAATGAAACACAAGGGACTGGAAGATTCTTTCAGTCATTCCCAAGCCACCAGCCAGACTGGCTATGCCAGGACCCTGGGGTGTCTGTCTCCAGGGTGGCATAGGGCTTCTGTTCTCAGACTCCTCTGAGCCAGTCACCCTCACAGGGACTGGCACAGCCCTCTCAGGGCTTGTCCTAGAGGTAACCTCCACCTTTAAGTCACAGGTTCTGGGACTGAGACCTTCCCAGGCATTCTGTTCTGGGCTCCTGGCTTCAGGGATGCCCAGCTGTACCAGCAGAGTACTTTGCCCTTGGTAGTGTCTGAGAAAGGGGACTGATCAGAAGAGCTTCTGAGGGGCGACTGACGCTCTAGACTACAGCCAAAAGCACTCGGCCCCTTCTCCCACCTCAGCAAAGGACAGCCGTGTCCTAGTTGCTGAAACTGCAAACCTTGGACTCATGCTGATTCCTCCTTTCCTAACAGCCTCATCAGTCCACAGACCTTGTTCAGATCAGAGCATTTCCTGCAACCCTGCTCCAACTGCCCTGCTCCCAGTTCCCTCCTCTCAACAGCAGTAGCCTCCTCACTGGTTTTGCCACTTGTCCTTTACCAAGGTGACCACATATCCCAGTCCACCGGGCCTGATGGAGAGCCCAAGGTACTGGGTTTTACAGCTAAAACTCGGAAAGTCCCAGGTGACCCTGGAGGAGTTGGTCACCCTCTCTTGATCCCCTTATGACTCTTCTCAATGCAGCAGCTCAAGTCAGATCACATTATGACTCTGCCTAAAAGCCACTAATGATGTTCCCATTTCAGCAGCCTGCGCTACCAGTGAGCTGGAGCCACCCCACCCCCTGTCCTGCCGCCTTCCCCCTCCCATCCTCTTGCCCACTCTGCTCCAGCCACACCAGCTCCCTTGCTGCTCACATGCACCCTTCCGTGCCCACTGCGGGGCTCATGCCCCTTCTATCTTCTTGTGGAATGTTCTCCTGACATCCACAAGGCTCTCTCCCTCACCACCTTACAACTTACTCAAATGTCACCTAGCTCTTCTCTGGCCACCCAGTAGGTGCCTTGCTCCCCACACTCCCTATTTCCCTGTTCTATTTTCTTATTTTCTGCAACACTTCTCTCCTGCAATACTATATAGTTCACTTATTTACCTTTTTAAATTTGTTTCTCCTGGGCTGAAGGAATGCTCCATAAGGACCAGGACTTTGTTTTCTTCTCTTCCTTCTTCCTGAGTGCTAGAATAATGTGCGGTACAGAGAAGACTCCTAACCAATTTGTGGAGCGGGGGGAGTACTGGTGATCAAATTCAGGGCTTCATGTGGTTTATCACTAATACCACTAAGCTGTACCCTCAACCTTCAATCAATGCTTTTCTAAATGAGTCTATGAATCTTTCCTGCCACTCACTATCTCTACAAACTGGCTGGCTTTGTGTACCAAGCCCTTGGACAAGCCAGTGTCCTGCCCGCTTTCAGTTTTTACTTTCAGTTTTCAGGCTCAAACAGCACCCTTTGTGGTCATGGTTGCCTGGCTAACTCCCGGTTCCCAGTTCCCTGTTCCCCTGCCTTGCTATTTTCAGCAGCACTTTCAGCTTTCTGTGAGCAGCTTGCAGCAATCCCTACCAGAGATCATAGCACAAAACAAAGACATCCCAGGTAGCCCTGCCACCCTACCTGGTTCAGCACTGGCGACTCCCCAGAGGGCCAGGAAAATCAGCCACATGAGCAGCCTCATCCTCGGGCCCCCCTCACAGCAACAATGCGTCCTCTAGAGCCTCCCGTTCCCACCACAGGTTTCCCAAAGAGTTGTTGCAGGCCACGTGCCTGAGCAGAACTTCCTGCAATCTATGCGGCAGGCTGGCTGGCCAAGTCAGCCCAGGCAGCCAGCTCCTCTGGCTTTTCTTCCTTTCCCCATCAGGGTGTGAGGTGGGTTGGGCTAAGGAGGGGTCACCAGTCAGCCGGGGCAGCTGACCTTTGCACTCTTCAGTAGCAGCATCTGTCTTGCCAAGTGCTGTATGTTAGAAAAAGAGCTTTTATTTTTTTGAGATATGTATGGAAATATTATGGACAAAGTGATCTGATCTCTGTAATTCGCTTCAGAATAATCCAGCAGAGGACTGCGGTGTGTAGTTCAATAGTAGACCACTTGTCTGGCATGCATAATGATAGGTCTTCCACTACCTCAGCAGCTATTATGTATGAGCTGCCCTCTTCCTATGGTGCCTTGCCCCCTCCCCTGTGTGACATCATGCCAAGATGGTTGCTCCCACCAAAGAA
>NW_004624764.1:11771201-11785233 GCF_000247695.1 Heterocephalus glaber | reverse complement strand
TCTCTATAAAAGACTCTCCCTGCCCCGGCCATATTGCTTTTGTCTCTCCTTTGTTCAGAGACAGCCCGGCAGATCTATTCCCCTAATAAAGGCTTGTTGTGGCCTGGTCTGGTCTTGGTCTTCGGCCCTTTTACCTGACACATAAGGCCTTGGGTTTGTTGCCCTGCACCACAAAAATAAACAAATACAAATAAAATAAACCAGTAGGACTGGGGGTGTTTCAGTTCAACCAGCAACTGTAATCTCCAGGAAACTTGCCCCACCTCAGTCCCCAAGAGGCAAGAATCATCTACTTTCTGACTTATATTGACCCATTCCTGAAGACCTGTAGGAAGTGGCTGGCCTTGACCATGCAAGGAACTTAACTGCTAGTTGGAGATGCTCAGACACAAATGAACCAAACCTTGGAGTCACTCACTCATTCATGCCAGGAAACACACAGCAGGGAGATGGTGGGATCCAGCGACACCTGCCCTCAAGAGACATGATAAACCATTAGCTTGCAGCTCAGCATGTTGAGATGAGCCTTACTGAGGAATCTGACTCATCCTGAAGAAGAGAAGAGGATTCTGGGAGGAGGAGACACACGTGTAATCCTGTGTGTGTGCCTGTGCTTATGCATACCTGCATGGTGCTAGAGATCCAAACCCAGGGCCTCGGTCATGCTAGGCAAGTACTCTACCAGTGACCTCTTAATATTAATGTACAAAGTAGCAAACAGGAAAGCCAGGGACGAGGGTGTCCTAGGCAAAAGCAGCACCATCCAGGGAGGCAGAGATGTAAAGCCTCCTGGGAGTTCTATCAGACGATACTGGTTATGGGGCCCTAAGGCAGGGAAAGAGGCGGGAGCCGGGCTGTACTCACTTGTGTGAGCTCAGAGCTGTGGAGGCCATGGGATTGTCTTAATTAGGGGCAGGGCACAAATTTGCACTTTAGAAGAATTGCCTGGACTCTATGGAAGATGGCTTTTTGGGAAGAACAGCAAGGACCCTGAGGAAGAAAAGTTGTCTTAATCTATTTTGTGTCTTAGTCCATTACCCAAAAAAGTGGGTAATTTATGAAGAATAGAAATTTAATAGCTCCTTCTTGGCAGCAGGGCAGTCTGAGGTCCAGGTGCTGATACATTTGGTGTCTAGTGATACCATTCAAGGCCATCCCAGTGTGAATAACATAGTGAGTTCAAAGTCAGGCTGGACTATGTATGTATCAAGACCCTGTGCCCCCCCCCCAAAAAAAAGCAGGACTAAATTTCTGCTAGCAGAGGGAAAGGGGCCCAGAGAACAAGGGCTGCTAATATAATAAAAGTAGCCAAGTGTGGTAGCACAAGCCTGTAATCCCAGTACTTAGGAGGCTGAGTCAGGAGGATTGGCATGGGTTCAAGGCCAGCCTGGGCTACATAGTAAGTTTCAGGCCAGCCTGAACTACAGAGTGAGACCCTGTCTCAAAAAAAAAAAAAAGAAAAAAAGTCACTGCTATATTTATGTTGTTGTTTTTGGTTGTTTTGTTTTGTTGAGACAGGGTCTCACTCTGTAGTTCAGGCTGGCCTGGAACTCACTATGTAGCCCAGGCTGGCCTCGAACTTGTAGCAATCCTCCTACCTCAGCCTCCTGAGTGCTAGGATTACAGTCGTGGGCCACCACACCCAGCTCTAGCACTGTGACTTTTCTTGTACATGAGCCTGTGACCTGATTTATAACTGCTAGAAAGTGTCTAGTGCAAGAGACCAGGTTATGTGATCAGCTACAGGTATTGAGGCCTTGTTGACCTCTTTCAGGGACAGGAGAGGACAGAAGTCTGTTTTTTCTCTTGTTTATGGGCAGGGATATTGACATCCACAATAACCCTGGGGCAGAACAACATCAGCCAAGGGTTAAACAAAGAAAATTATATATCTGAGTATGGGGTTGTAATGTTCCTTGTTAATCATCTATAGTTTTTTGTTCTTTAAATAATTTTTTTTTGGTACCAGGGATCGAACTCAGATCCTTGAGCTTGCAAGATAGGCGGTGGAACCACTGAGCTAAATCCCTGCCCTGTTTTTTGTTCTTTAAGTCGCATGTTTGTTACATTGTCTTGTTTTACTAAAAAAAAAAATAGGAATTTCCACACTCCCTGTGCTTTTGTCCTCTTGAGGCAGTCCCTCTTGCTTAGAAATTTATCTTTACCTCTTTATTCCTCATTTGTATTCCCTAGATCAGTTTACAGGCTGGCTCCTACAACTGACGCCCTAACAGGGACCTGAAGAGAAGTTCCACATGGGTGGGGAACTGGACAGATGACAGGGGAATCCTTTAGGAAAAAATCCAAAGGCCAGCTGGCAAAGGTTAAAGTAAGTAACTGAGGGAAACCTTCAAACCAGGGCTATGGGGAGAATTTATCTGTTGAAGAACAACACTATGTACAGCTGCTTAAAATACTCTTAAAGCAGGCAGGAGCACAGGTTAGCACACAGTCTGTCAAAAATGTTATAAGATGGGGTGGGGATTTAGCTCAGTGGTTCCTCCGCCTGCCCCACAAGCGCAAGGACCCAAGTTAGATCCCCGTACCCAAAAAAAAAAGTGTTATAAGAAATCATTAAATACAACCCTTGGTTTCCCCAAGTGGGGACATTAGATATTGATAATTGGGGTCAAGTAGGAGAAAATCTTAAATGAGCCTGTTCACAAGGAGCCAGTATTTCTCCTGAGACTTTTCAGCATGGGGACTAGTGTGCATGGTCCTAAGACCTTTGTATACCAGTGATGCCCAGAATCCTTCCACCCCCAACAAAAGAAAAATTACCATCTAAAGAGTATTGCTGCCCCCCTCCACCTCCAGTTCTCTCTGAAGATAAAAGAAAAATGTGCATGACTCTTAATCAACAATTAGTGTTTCAGGCTGCTCTGAATGGAGACCCATTAGGTACCTGTGCTTTTCCTACCACAATACACCTATTCCTCATTCTCCCATAGGTTTTTTGGTCAACATATAACAATTTCCTTACAGCCCTTAGGGTGGCTTTATCTTCCAAGTCAATCTGTTAAATCCCTACAAACCTACACCCCAGATAAGTTTACAAGCTGGCTCCTACAGTCTAGGGCCCACCAAGGCCCTGTGGAAGGCAACTCATGGGCTTGTGGGAGGAGGGCAGTCTCAGGCCTCCACTTCCCCCAGGGACTGAGCAGGGAGTTGCACAACAGGGCTTGAAACTAGGATGGGGGGGCGGGGTCGAAAGAGCTCCTAAGCCCATCTGAGCAGGTGCCACAGTCCCATTCAACTTCTGGCTAGATGTGGGGGGCTTCTTTTAAAAACCTCAATTTTTGATCAATGCCCTCAAAAAGCCTCATCACCATCACCACCACTAGCTCCCTAAGATATCTTTGTGCAGTAGGAAAAGGCACTGCTCTAGGCCTTTGTGTGAATGAGAAAAATGAGAAAAAGATGCCCTAATCCCAGACAGACATAGCCGGGGCTCAGAGTGAGCAGGGAGGATTTCTGTCCCCACTCAACCCTCTGGCAGGAGCCTGCCACCTCAGTGATGGGGGCTTTTTCCTGGGTGAGGTCTGCCACTGGCCATGATTGTGCTGCCTTTTGTGCTGTACAAAATATCTCCTTCAAATTACCGAAAGGATTTCTTTGGTTCTTGACAATTTCCAGAAAATCCCCATTACTCATGTTGGGTACAGCTGACAAGGGGCAAGCACTCTTCACATTTGTTGTTGTTTTGAGATAGAATCTTGCTATGTAGTTCAGGCTGCCCTTGAACTCACTATGTAGCCCAGGCTGGCCTCAAAATTGTGGTGACCCTCCTGCCTCAGCCTCCTGAGTACTGGGATTACAGGCATGCGTCACCACACCTGGCTTTCACATTCATTTTTGTCCCAGCCCTTTTGTTCCTATAACCTCAGCAGTGCTTACAAAACAAACACCCTGGCAGCGGAGCCCTTTAGAGAGTTGGGGTAGGGAGCTCTCAAGTGCCAAAGACCTTTGCCCATTCCTGGTCTGGGGCCTCTGGTAAGCCAGGTCATTGCTCTGTTGGATCTGGAGTTGAAGTCCACAGAGAGCTCAGTCCGTGAGGCCAGGAATGGAGTCACGACAGCCTCTACAGAAAACACATTATTCTTTTGCCCTCACTCATTCATTCAACAAATATTTATTAAGCAGCCTCCCTGTGCCAGTGTGCCAAGTGCTGGTGAAATGATAAACAAAAGCAGTTTCCAGTTTAGTGAGAGAAATAGGCTTTAGACAGAGTCATACAGAGAAATGGAAAATTATGACTGTACTGGTGCCCGGTTTGGATGCCACTCTAAGGACTCTGAACCTATTCTTGCCTATAGATCACAGGGAGCCACTGAAGGTTTTGGGACAGGACAATGAAAAGATCATAAGATAATGACTCAAATGTTTCTGTCTGCAGCAGTGACTGATCCAAAAAAATAAATATCTAATAATGACACCCGGGAGGCCTTTGTCAGCTGGCTGATGACTCAACAGCTTGGTAGAGCCAATTATGGTGGTGCATAGCTATAATTCCAGCTACTCAGGAGGCTGAGGAAGGAGGATGGCAAGGTCAAGGCCAGCCCGGGCACTGTATATTTTTTTAAATGAAATATCAGAGGGAAATCCTAAAGTTGCCCACATCTGACAAACCAGGAATGGTCAAACATGCACTGAGGAAGTGGCTTCTGCTCCTGGATCCTCATCTACTGGTTCTTGACAGCCAGAGTCAAACCCAGAGCCAGTTTTGAGTTAGCATAGCTCTTGGTTCTAGACATGTATTTGTTTTTAATAATGTATGGTGGAGCAAATACAACTGACTGGATGAATAAAAAAAAATAATCTGACATTGGAAACCCTCCCCTTTACTACGAACGCTGCTTTATCTATCATTTTCTCCCCCCACCTCTGCCATGGTTTGGGCCCACATCCTTGCTATCCTGAATTGCTAATTCAGTCTCCTGTTCAGATCTCCTTGCTCCAGGCTCAGGCAGTCCTGGCTTCTCTGTGCTCCCTCACTCTTCCAGCAAGATCATTGTAAAACCTGGAAGCAATCTTGTAACTCCAGTACTCTAGAACCCTCAATGGCTCCCCATGGCTGTGGGAAGAAGGCCAAAGTACTTAGCATAACATCTGGATTGGGCACTATCATCCCTTTGTGGCTATTTCTCTTACCATCTGCCCTCTTGGGCACACTTCTCCCTGGAATATTCTTTAAAGGTGCAAAGGCTGGGGATGTGGCCCAGTGGGAGAGGACTTGCCTAGCATGTGTGAGGCCCTGGGTTCCATTCTCAGCACTACAGAAAAAAACTGATAGATAACTCCATCAAAGTACTGTGTGCTTGAGAGCCCAAAAGTACTGATAAGGGGAAGGGGTAGACAGAAAGGACATACAGGGGAGGACAAAGTACAGTCAGTAGGAGTTGGGCTCAAGAGTCACTCAGGGCTGGGTGTGGTCTCAGCTCCTCTTTTTAGTAGCTCTGTGCACTTAGGTTGATGACTCTGCCTCACTGAGGTGGCCAAGCACAACACTTCATCTCTCAAAGGTCACAGGAGCAACAAGACAGACACTCATCCCAGTCAGCCAGAAACCCTGGCCTGCACTCCACAGGGTAAGCAGCCATCTTAGTTTGGCTAGGACTGAGGGCCAGGGGGCCTCAGGCTCTGCAGCTTCCAATTTGTTAAAGAACAAAATTGTAACTTTGTGATTTAAATTGTTTGTAAATTTTTGTTTTTCTTTTTTTTAGTGCTGAGGATTGAACCATATTCATGCATTCTAAGGGCCTCATGCATTCTAAGAATATGGTTCACCCCTGAGCTACACTCCCAGCCCATTGAGATTTTATGTTCTGTTCTAGAATCTGGCAACTCTTTATTCCATAGAACAGAATTGAGTGTGTCAATTAGCCAAGTAGAGGAGGTTCATTTTATAGACAGAGAAAAGGCTGAAGAAAGGAAAAATAAAGAACAAAAAGGCTGGTCATTTCAAAAGTACTTTGTTTGTAAAGCAGGGACAGGGAGACAGTAATAGGATACTAACTAGTTAATATCAGGTTACTCTATGAGTGTGTGTAAGGATTGAACTTCAGGGAATTTCATCATTATAAAAATTTAAAACTGGCCTGTTTGGGACATGGGACATTTGGTTGTTCTCTCTCTCTCTCTCTGTCTCTCTCCCTCTCTCTCTCTCTCTCTCTCCAAAGAAAATAGTTTTACGTGCATATCAAAGACTAAGAAATGAAGACATAACAAGGTTAACAGAGCTAACATGGAAAGCTACAGAGGATTAATCCTTCTCCCATCCAGCTGTTATCTCTCATTTCTCTTGATTTTTTAGAAGGTAAAATAAACAGCTAAGTTTCAGTTTGATCTGTGGAACTTTATCATGAGTGATTTCATTTTGATTTTTAGTTTGGTTTGCTGGGGCCCAGTGGAGGAGCCTAATCCGAAACATGCCAGGGCTGGGGATTTAGCTCAGTGGTGCTGCGCCTGCCTCACAAGTGCATGGACCTGAGTTCAATCCCCAGTACCAAAAAACAAAAAAACAGAACAAAACATGCCCTTCTATAATCTTTATTTAACAAGCTTTAAACCAGGAAAATCCATGTACCTACGACCACTTGCTTTTTGACAAAGGGGTCAAACACATACACTGGAGAAAAAACAGCCTATTTAACAAATGGTGCTGGGAAAACTGGAAATCCCCAGCCAAAAGATTGAGACAAAATCCCTGTCTCTCACCTGTACTAAAATCAAATAAAAATGGATCAAGGTGTAAGACCAGAAACTTTGAAGCTGCTGGAAGAAAACAGGGGAAACACTTGAAGCTGTATGGGCACAGGCAAAGTGTTCCTGAATAGGATTCCAATAGCATAGAAAATAATATCAAGAATCAGGCTGGGCATGTTGCCACACGCCTGTAATCCCAGCACTCAGGAGGTTGAGGCAGGAGGATCACCTGTGAGCTCAAAGCTAGCATGGGCTATACAGCGAGTTCAAGGCCAGCCTGGACTACTTATCAAGACTTGGTCTCAAAAAGCACCAAAAAGGGCCAGGGATTTAGCTCAGTGTTTTTGGTGCCTGCCTCGCAAGCGCAAGGTCCCGATTTCGATCCCCGGTACCAAAAAAAGCACCAAAAAAAAAAAAAAAAAGAAAGACAGAAAGATAGATCAAGAATCACTGATAGGGCCAGGGATTTAGCTCAGTGGTTCTGGCGCTTGCTGTGCAAGCACAAGGACCCAAGTTCAATCCCTGGTACCAAAAAAAAAAAAGAAATGCTGGTGAAGATATATAGATGTAGCTCAAAGGTAAAATAGTAAAGCTAACATTTGAATATTTGGAGAGTTTCATATTAAAGAATAAAAAATAAGGTAATAATAATAAACAATGGATAGAAATTATTGCGACAGGCACATATTAAAATTTTTGACTTGATCCTATCACTGCCCTATTCAATAATAATTTGGATGGGCCAGGGATTTAGCTCAGTGGTTTCGCCGCCTGCTGCGCAAGCACAAGGACCCGAGTTCAATCCCCGGTACCAAAAAAAAATTAATAATAATAATTTGGAAATGGGTAACTGCAAATAAGTGGGACATGAGAATTGCTATCTAGGAGATCTGATTTCAAAGAGAAATTTGCATTGCTCACCCCTAAGGTGAGCATATAAGGAAAATAATTTCACAGAAGGCAATCACCTTTTAATATAAACCAGTAAAAGGAAACAAAATTAGCCAAAATAGGATTTATATATCCTTAATTGATTCTTCAGATAAAAAATCGTTTCTCAAGTCAAAAGCAGTGATGTTGTATGAGATTTTCTGTTAGAAATAGCTATAATTTTTAAATTATATCTTTCCATTTATTCTAAGCTTTCAGTGTAATAAAGTATGTCTCTGTATTACAAATAGTAACCTTTCAAGAAGTACATCAGAGATTAAAAATACCATCTCACAGACAAGTGTTAGAAAGTGCTATAATAACGCGTTTCTATGTAAAGCAACCTGGCTCCATACGGAGCGGGGAAACTGAGCAAAGTGTCTACATCTATATCCATCCAACTTCTCAAATGCTCCATTAGCTACTTGATATTCTTTCACGTTTTTAAGATAATCTTTAATATCATTAACAAAGTCCACGAAGATCTTCTGATTATTTGTGAAGAGACCATTTAGGATAAACCAACTGATGAGTTAATTAAGTTCTTTCTAGGGATGAAAAGTATCCAGTTCTTTCAATAAGTATCTTTCAATCAGTTACCTAAATTCTCTTATCAGTACAGGATTCACCGCCATATTTAAAAGGCTAGTGGTCCTTGCTGAGCACCTTGCCCCAACCCTAACGACCGGTTCTCTGAAAGGATGTCAGTTTCCCTGCCAGCCACAGGCGGCGCTGTGCTCTTGCCCGTGTGCGCCTCTTCCGGCCTCTTCACAGCGAGCTGCTGTTCCCTCCTCCTGTCTGCTTGCGCAGTGGTATGGGGAAAGTGCCTTATACTGTGGATGTGAACAGTCTCGAAAAACTGGTTTGGTTTTTTTTCAGCCGCTGTTTTTTTTGTAGCCCCAAATCTTTTATTGCCCTTTTCATCACAGATATTCTTGCTAGTATCCTTAAAATGTCGGAAAGTGGATTTAACTGAATGTGAGAACTTTTTTAGGTTTTTCCTTCGCAGCTTCTTTAGCCTGCTTAATTTTTACTTTATGATGCCTCACAAACTCTTTGGCAGAATTCTTCATGGCATCAAAAGTTTCCTTGCTCACTCCCCAAAAATGTTTCCTCTAACTTACTCTTAGTCCTGAGGCTCCCTTGCCCCCTTTCTGTTTTCCAGTGTCTGATTTTCTAGTATGATCTTTTGCTTCAACATACAGTAAATGCCGCTGCCTGCCTCGCAAATGCAAGGTCCTGAGTTCGATCCTCGGTACCAAAACAACAACAACAACAAACAACAAACAAAACCATACAGTAAGTCCCTGACTTACTAATGACTTCTGGTCAGGGAGAATGTTCGTAAGTCAGATTTGTTCATAAATCCAACAAAGTAATCAAGAGGGAAAGGAAAAAAAATCCAACAAAATGAGTCTTATACACCTTTGACACAAATATACAATGTAAAGCATAAAAAAACCAAATATGTACACACAAATCTTGTAAATAAACTATGCTTACTTTTTACATTGGTACAGCAGACTTCACATGTCCGATGATCTTGTCCTTGTTCTTTAGAATTGTGAGAATGGTTGAACATTCATGTTATAAGAACAAGTGACATCTACCATCTTTCCACCTCAGTCTAACCTCCCAATTATTCTCACTTTTGTTTCCATTGTTATTGCTTTGTACTTCCTAGTACTCTCTGGGCTCTGACTGAGCACTGTCCTACTGTACAATGCTTCCCATAAATCAGAACGCTGCAGCTCAAAGTTCAGCTTCTGCTCCAGCTCCCTGAGTCTTTCCTTTAATGTCGCTATTTCCTTTTTCTCAGCACACAGGTGAGGAGAATCTGAGTTGGTGGTGACTGGTCAGGCGGTAGCTGCAGAAGATCCACCCATACATGAAGACGCTGTTCTTCGTTCTCTCTCTAGTTCACTCCTTAGCATCTTTGCTTCTGCCAACAGAATGTCCCTTTGATTAAGGAACTGGTGGGAAATAGAACATCATTTGATCCAGCTATACCACTCCTTGGTATTTTCAGAACAAATTAAAGACAGAATTAGATAACCTACTAAAATTAACGACAGCATAGGGTAGCAATACATGCACACCCATGTTTGTTGTGGCACGAGTCACCGTGGCTAAGCTGTGGAGACAGCCAAGGTGCCTATCAACAGACAAATAAAGAAAACAAGGTGTTTACACACAATGGAATGCTATTCATCCACAGAAAATAACAAAATCACATCAGTTTTAGTTTCCTGGAAAGCATCATGTTAAGTGATATAAGCCAGACTCAGAAATGTAAATATTGCATGTCTTCTACGAGCAATCTGAAATAAAAAAATTAAAAAGGAAAGCTGACAAGGTATTAGAAAGTAGACTCTTAGAGATGAGGAACAGAGTCAGAGTGAGAAGGGGAGAAAGGGAAGAGAGTGTAATAGGGATGAAAATAATCAAAATATGTTACATGCATGTGCCAATATACCAAATAAATCCTATTATTCTGTTTTGCTAATATGCACTAATAAAAAAACAGAAAAATCCTGGGCAAACCAAGAGTACTAGTCACACTGCATTTCTGTCTCACAAGCATCACATTTAATCCAGTGTGCCAAACAAACTATTTTTTACATGTGTCTGTGGTGTAGAAAAGGTCAGGGATCACGGTTTATCGGGAAAATGGGGTTGAAAATAGTACTGCTTCCTTTGGTGGTCTGAAGATTAACTTAATAAAACAGGACATCTTGGCCCTGCCTTTTTGGCAGCAGCACACCCAGACCTCCTCCCTCTATCTATCTACTGTACTTTGCCCTGAGATTAAAAAAAAAAAAAAAATCCACAACTTATCTGTTAGTGTAACGTCTGTAAGGCAAAGCAACATGCTACATTAAATTGGAAAAGGAAATGTAAACTCCTAATCTTAAAAAAATAACCATTTTCTGGGTGAAGTCACCACGACATGGGCCCCATGGCCAGCAGCCCCTCCCCACTGCTGACTGTTCTCCAGCGTCTCATGTGCACTACAAAGGCAGGACACTGACCCCACACTCCGGGGAAAGGGAAAGCTCAGGCTGATGGGACTGGAATGTCCTCTTTCTCCAGAAAGACAAGACTTCAAACACTGGCAACAACTTCTGGCTGGTCAAGAGTCCTGCTGACTGCACAGAATTCAACATCCAAAGTACTGTTTCTACTGAAAGAGTATCACTTTCACATCACCATAAAGCTGAAACGTCTCAATTGAACCACCGAAAATCAGGAACTGTCTGTACATGTATTTCAAAATTGTGCAAGTCTCCCATCAAACAGGACTGGCCAAGTGAGACTGAAAGGCCATCATTTTGAGGACACACATCAGGTTAGGAAAAATTAAACCCATGTCAAAGGCATCAACTGAAGAGTCTTACAGGCATAAACAGAAAAGACTGTCTGACACCCTAAAGATGTGTGGTCTTGGTAACAGTCGCCTTGGACCACATGAGTCAGTCTCAAGTCCTGGCCAAGAATCAGCTGATTGGAGAACAGATCCCATTACCCTGACTGACTAAGGTGACATTCCATTTTCTTTCCCAGCTCATTGAATTTTCAAAAGCCTGGAAAGGAATTAAAATAATCTTACAGAGGGCCGGGGATTTAGCTCAGTGGTTCCGAGGCCTGCCTCGAAAGTACAAGGTCCCAAGTTCGATCCCTGGTACCAAAAATAATAATAATAATAATCTTACAGAAACACTAGGAAGATAACAAAATTAATAAAGTAATGATCCAAGGAAGCATGGGGCACGAGGATCGACATTTTGTGGGGCCTGAAACACAGGCAATTTGTGTGGTCCTCTCTAGAAAAGGAGATGTAATATTTTTTGCTTTTTGGGTTTTTTAGGTACTGGGGATTGAACTCAGTATTTTGCGCTTTAGAGGCAGGGAGCAGCACCATTCAGCTAAATCCCTGGCCCAAAAAGGAGATGTAATGTATAAAAGTAAATATGGAGATTAAAAGATAGGCCAGGGAAGCAGCAGTGCAAGTGAGGGGCTCTGCAGCTTAAACTCTACTTGCTTCACAATAAACCATTGCTCTCTGTATGTTTGTCCGATCTTAGCGTATTTGAAGTATTCATAAGAATTAGACATTTCAGTATATTTAATTAAGTTTGTAAACAATGTTTAAATATGGAACAGCTTAATTTCAGGCTTTATTAGCTATGAGTTTATTACCCTGAGCACCCAATTGAATGTTCTGCTCCTCTCTGACAGTCCAAGAATTCTGTCACTATTATCCAGTTCATAATTATTATTAGTGATAGAAATAATCAGTACAACATAAAACTGGAAATGACTAAAACAAAAAAGTTGGAAATCACATCTGTGTATAACATTGAAAACCATAAAAGTCACCTGAATCAAATTATGATAAAAATGAGCCCCAGAGCTGGGCATGGTGGCACAGGTCTGTAATCCCAGCTATTAGGAAGGCTGAGGCAGGAGGAAGGGCCAAGAGTACAAGGCCAACAAGACACAAAGTCTCCACATATTTTAAAAAGAATATAAATGGCTGGATTTTGAGAAATCTCAGTTGATTTTTGTAGGCTATTTTGTCCCCAGGAGTTAACTTCACTGACTCCAGAGCCCTAGTTACACGAGTGTGATTTCCTATGATCTTAAAATCACATGAGATCAGACTCTTTTTCTGTTTTTAATACTTGAATATGACCTTCAAGTTTGAGATTTCATTTTCCTTTTAGAACACAGTCACAGGATTAATCTGGTTAATCCTTTTGTCACAGTTCTCATTTGTGTGTGTGTGTTTGTGTGTGTGTAAGTTTAAATGGAAACTGAATGTTAACATTTAATTGTTTTATGGACCACTGAATTGTTAGGCAATAAGAATTCTTTAATTGGCACCAGACAGTTCCTTACATCAACCAGTTCTGATCAGTCTTTGGATAAAGGTATTTAAATGGGTGACTTTGGGCTCCCTCCCCTGAAGACCATATTAAATGAAATGATGCCCCTTTGGGTGATATATCCTGCAAAGTATTTGGTATTTTCATGAACATCAATGCCCATGTTCTTAGTATCTGCTGTTTTTTCACACATGATGTTTTGTTCTGTCATCTGAACCCTGAAGAAGCAGTGTAAGAGGTAAGCTTGGTGTCGAGTGTGTTTTGGCCTAAGGGTGAGCATGATAGAGGGTTCTGTGACCACAATAAGCTCTGGAAGAGTATGGGGAGAGAGTAGAAAAACAGAAATACTCTGCTCTGAAGCAGTTTTTGCCTTCTATGTAGGAAATTCCATTTTCTCTTTCAACCCCCAGGAAGACTCAAAAACCAGCTGAGGCTGACAAGCAATTCATTAAGCACAAGAGGAATTTTTTCCCAACCAAGGAGTCCCTTGCCTCTCAAACAGATGCCCTGCAAGTTTGTCATGGTTTCTATTCCTGCAACTTGTGGTATCAAAGCCACTTCCTGGAATTGTAAAAGTGCTGCCAGAATAAATGTTTTCCCCCTTCTAAGAAAAAAAGCAAATGACAATGCTCATATTTGATGCTGAATCAAAATGTATAATTGATATTGTGAAATAGCATTGGACTCTCTTTTGAATGAATAAAGAGGAAAGGGACTGAAAAAAAAAAAAGAGTACAAGGCCAGCCTGGGCAAGAGCAGGAACCTACTAAAGGAAGTAAAGAAAGAAAAAGAATGGAAAGAAGCAAGGAAGGAAGGGAAGAAGGGAGGAAAGGAGGGTGGGAAGGAGAGCATCTATAAAACTATAGGGGCATAGCCAGGTGTGGTGGCACAAGCCTGTAATCCCAGGACTTGGGAGGCTGAGGCAGGAGGATCGCCATGAGCTTGAGGCCAGCCTGGGCTATATAGTGAGTTCAAGGCAGGCCTGAACTACAAAGTGAGACCCTGTCTCAAAGAAAAACAAAGTAAACAACAAAAAAAACCCCACAAAATTATAGGGGCACATGTGAAAAAAATCAGTAAAATTTTATATGAATCAAACTTGAGCCATGAATTTAATCCTCATTATAAAGTTTGCCTAGAAAATAATTATTGCACATAAAAAGGATGCAATAATTTTAGCAAAACTGAAAATGGAAAAAAACAAGGATTATTTAAATTGGACTATGCTAAGTGAAAATTCATCAATGTTGGGAGTGTTCTAATTGGTGGCAAAATTACACTGGAGGCTAAAATGGCAGGTCAAAAACATCAGGAGACACTCAGGAGGCTGAAGCAGGAGGATCGCCATGATTTGGAGGCCAGCCTGGGGCTACATAGTGAGTTCAAGCCCAGCCTAAACTGCATAACAAGACCCTATCTTTAAAAAAAAAAAAAAAAAAAGAGTTAGAGGCCAGCCTGGGCCATGTAGTGTTTGAGACACACTAGACTATAATACAGCCAGATCCCAT
>NW_004624764.1:11759419-11769709 GCF_000247695.1 Heterocephalus glaber | reverse complement strand
TGGCTAATGTTTCCAGAACTATATTGAACAGGAGTTGTGATAGCGGGCATCCTTGTCTTGTTCCTGATTTTAGCATGAAAGTTTTCAGTTTTTGACCATTTAGTATGATGTTGGCAGTTGGTTTTTCATAAATAGCCTTAATCAGGTTGAGATAAAGACCCTCTATTCCAATTTTCTGTAGGATTTTTATCATGAATGTGTGTTGGATTTTGTCAAATGCCTTTTCTGCATCTATTGAAATGATCATATGGTTTTTGTCCTGGACTCTGTTAATATAGTGTATTATATTTATTGATCTATGAATATTGAACCATCCTTGCATCCCTGGGATAAATCCAACTTGGTCAGGGTGTATGATCTTCTTGATGACCATCTGTATTCTGTTTGCTAGTATCTTGTTGAGGATTTTTGCATCTATGTTCATTAGGGAGATTGGCCTGTACTTCTCTTTTTCGGTTGGGCCTTTCCCTGGTTTTGGAATCAAAGTAACCCTTGCTTCCATTTCAATTTTCTTGATGAGTTCAAAGAGTAATGGTGATAGTTCTTCTTTAAATGTCTTGTAGAATTCTGCAGTGAAGCCATCGAGACTTGGGCTTTTCTTTGTTGGTAAACTTTTTATTACATTTTCAATTTCACTCATTGTAATTGGGATGTTTAGAATTTCTATATCGTTTTCATTCAACTTTGGCAATTCGTATGTACCTAGGAATCTGTCCATTTCTTCGGTGTTTTCCATTTTATTAGAGTACAGGTTCTTTATTTGGGGGGGGGTACCAGGGATCGAACTCGGGTCCTTGAGCTTGCACAGTAGGCAGCAAAACCACTGAGCTAAATACCCGGCCCGAGAGTACAGGTTCTTGAAGTAGGTATTGATGATCCTCTGGATTTCTGCTGGGTCTGTTGTGACATCACCTTTTTTGTTCTTAATTGCATGGATTTGAGCCTTTTCTTTCCTTTTTTTGATAAGGTTGGCTAAAGGTTTATAGATTTTATTTATTTTTTCAAAAAACCAACTCTTTGATCCATTAATTTTTTGTATTATTCTCTTAGTCTCCATTGCATTGATTTCTGCTCTGATCTTTATAATTTCCTTTCTTGTACGAGACTAAGCACAATTTTTTGAGGTTCATCCATGCTGCAGCATGTATAAGACTTTCCTTTATAAAGCTCACATATAATAACTATATTGCTATCCATTCTATTGAGGGACACTTGGGTTACTTCTACTTTTGAGTTTTTGTGAATAATGCTGCTATACAAACGTGTTTGAGTTTCTGCTTTCATTGCATTTTTTTTTTACCTGCGGATTGAGCCCAGGGCCTTCACACTGAGCTGCATCCAAGCCCTTTCTTTTTGGGGGGGGGGGTTACCGGGGATTGAACTCAGGTCCTTGCACTTGTACAGCAGGCGGTGAAACCACTGAGCTAAATCCCCAGCCCACCCTTTCATTTTTTATTTTGAGACATGGTCTCACTAAATCACTAAGTTTCCCAGACAGGGCTTGAACTTGCAACCCTCCTGCCTCAGCCTCCCAGAGTGATGGGATTGCAGGCCTTTGCCACCATGCCCAGCTTCAATTCTTTTTGGTATATACTCAAAATAGAGCTGCTGAATCATGATAATTCTATTTTGAATTTTTCATGAGCCACCATACTACTTTCCACAGTGGCTACACCACTTTCAATTCCCTCTAAGCCTACACAGGCTTCCAATTTCTTGAAATCTTCATCAACATTTTGTGCATGTCTGATTTTTATTTTCAGTGCTGGGGATTTACTCCAGAATCTCACATATGCTATGCAAGCACTTGACTACAGAGCTGCGTCTCCAGCCCAGCCAGAAGGGTTTTAAAGGACAATTTCTCTTCTCAGTCTTGCCATGAATTTCTGAGAGCCCTTTGTCTGAGATTATTGTGTGTACCTACTTGGAGAGGGAAACAGAATATTTCTTATCCATCTTCTCTATGTGACAGGAAGACTTCAACTGGACAAAACTAAACTTCAACAGATGAGTTTATTATCTCACACACTAAGTAAATACTAATTATTTTACCACTGAGAACTGAGTCCTCTATTCATCAGATCATCATGATCTAGACAATATGTTCAAAAATTTTATTTTGATGTTTTGCACTTATATTGTAAAACATTTTGGTTCTGTTTTAATTTTAAATGGTATATCCTTCTCAGTTGAATTTATAACTAGTGAAACCCCAGATGAAGTCTATTAACCATAGTGAACGTTCATCATAAATTTTCCAGAATAGTTTTTTGTTTTGCAGTACTGAGGATTTAACCCAGGGCCTTCCGACTAACCTATATCTCAGGCCTTCTTTATTTTTATATTTTAAAACTTTTTTTTTTCAGTACCAGGGATCAAACTCAAGACCTTGTGCTTGTGAGGCAGGCATGATGCCACTGCGCTAAAATCCCCAGCCCAATTTTAAAACTGTTTTGTT
Organism: Heterocephalus glaber; assembly: GCF_000247695.1. The sequence goes on along the minus strand of NW_004624764.1, from coordinate 11,767,251 downwards.
TTTTGAGACAGGGTCTCGCTATGTAGCTCAGGTTGGCCTTTAACCTGTGGCAATCCTCCTGCCTCAGCCGGTCAAGTGCTGGAACTACAGGCTTGCGCCACTACATCAGCTTTAAAACTTTTTTTTTTTTTTAACAAACAAGGAAGACTTTATTCAGGGTGTTTCTGTGGGAGACAGAGGATGAACTTTGACAGGAGTGCTTCACGGCAGTCTAAGCGTATGTGTGTGAGAGAAAGGAAGGTGACCAGAAAGAGCCTGGCTAAGCTTGCTGGTGCAGGAGGAGCCCATTGGATATCGAGATGGGGTCCACCCACCACCAGGTGGCCTTAATGGGACTCTTGCTAAAGCTGAGCTCAGCCAACCAAGGTCACAGCCTCATGGAGAAGAGTCTCAGAGGAACCTGACCTTCTGATCCAAGGAGTCCTTGTCACATTGCTAAGGATGTGAGTGCATCTCTGAGACGTGGTATTTTCCAGCCTATTGTTGCATAAGCATCAAGAGTGCTCCCTGCCGCTCTCAGATGTCAAAGGGTGATTCCACAATCACAGCCATAGTGGGATCTCACAGGATTAGAAGACCAATCAGCAAGGGCCACACTGAATCAGGAGGGCCCTGTAACAGTTAGGGTTCACTTTTTTAAAAATTTTGAGACAGGGTCTCCCTAAATTGCCAAGTTGCTGAATTGCCCAGACTAGGCTTAAACTTGTAATCTTCCTGCCTTAGCCTTCCAGAGTGCTTGGTATTACAGGCTTGCGCCACCACACTCACCCTGTAGTCTTAACTTCAAACATTTTATTATATACATTATAAATATGCTCTTACATGTCATACTGTGTATGATTCAAACACCTTAGGCTTAATATACTAATGTCATCTTGGTATGCCTCAAGTTTTGGCCCATGCCAGTATCTTGTTTATTTCTCAGGGACTTGGAGGTTTATAGAATTCCAGAATTAGGCACCTGCTACCCAGGAGGCTAAGACAGGAAGATCCCTTGAATCTAGGATCCAAAGGCAGCCTGGGGAATAGCCAGAATCCAATCTTAAAATACAAAGAATTACAGAATTAATATGAGAGAAATGGCACACAAGTAACATGTGGCTGATGTCTTTGTCCCATATAGTGTTTAAGTTTTTAAATTTACTTATTAACACCTGAAATTCAGAAATTTTCACACAAAAAAAGATTTCTGGCACCAGCTAAAAGAAATTTTAGATGTCTTAACAACACTGGGATCACATTCCTCATGTCAGTTACTATTTAGGGTTAGGTAAATTGTTTTAGTTTTAAATACAACAAATGCTGCTGTCAAATGCCATCCAATGGAAAGGCAGGCTCATAAAAACATTACAGTGTGTTTTCATCCACCCTATTCAGTGGATCTGACAACTTTTCGACTTCAGGTTCTTCCTCAAAGTTAAAATGACCATGAAAGGTAAAGGTGTTGAATTAATTCAGGACGTTCAGGCATCTGTGACAGCTCAACTAAAGACATTCATGAAAGAGGACATCCAGACATGCTTCAGAAAGTGGCAAGAACAATGGGATACGTGTGTACGAAGTATGTGGGAGCATTCTGAGGAGGATTAATAGCAGTATGTCTTTTACTGTAATAAGTTTTTTAATTTAAATGTTCACTGTATTTTCTTTTTTTCAGTACTGGGGATCAAACTTGGGACCTTGCACTTGTGAGGCAGGCGGCAGAACCACTGGGCTAAATCCCCGGCCCAGTTCACTGTATTTTCAATCACACCACATATGTAGTTTTCTTATTGTGGAGAAAAAATTTAAATTTTCTTTGCTTTTATTCAACTCATTGTATTTTCAGTTTTCTTACCTGAACCTCAATTCTCACTTGAGTTCGTGACCCAGTTCTAGGAGTATTAGAAGGTACAGTAACTACAGTAGTTGGTGTAATCAGTCTGGTTCGATTTAAATGCACACTCCACAACTTAGCCTCTCTGTACCTCAACTGCCTCCTCTGTAAAACTGCAAGAATAACAGTATCTAAATAGCTCACAAGATTTGAGTTAGTAAAAGTAAAATGCTTAATAGTGCCCATCCAGGGGCCCATGGACCCTGTCTATCTTATTTACTACTGCATCTTGTGTTCTGGAACAAAGGAGGGAGCAGCAAACATTTAATAAATGAATTGACAAATGAATGTCAAATAAATGAATTGACAAAAAATCTGCCTACTACGTGGTATTTAAAGCAATGTTTGAGGGTTTTTTTCTCTCGGTACTGGGGATCAAACTCAGGACCATGCACTTGCGAGGTAGGTGCAGCACCACTGAGCTAAATTCCTGGCCCTGTTAAATTTTTTTGTTTTGTTTTGTTTTATGAGGCAGGGTCTTGATTTGTAGTTCAGACTGGCCATTTTGTAACCCAGCCTGGTTGGAAACTGCAATAATCCTCCTGCCTTGGCCTCCCAACTGCTGGGATTATAGAAGTGCACCACCACACCTGGCTATTTCAATTATTCTGAATATAACATTGAATGCCAGGTGTGGTGGTGCATCACTGTAATCCCAGCACTCTGAGAGGCTGAGACAGGATGATTGCAAATTCGAGTCCCACCGAGGCAATTTTCGAAACCCTGTCTCAAAAAAAGAAAAAGGGGCTGGGGATGTAGTTCTGCGGTAAAATACCCCAGGGTTTGCTCCCCACTATAAAAAAAAAAAATCCGAAGTGACTGGGTATCTTGAACCTAGGATGGGGTCAGAAATGTGGGCATGAAGGTCCACATCCTCCAATTTTATTTTTTTTGGTACCGGGGATCAAACTTAGGATTCAGCGCTTGCGAGGCGGGCGGCGGCACCACTGAGCTAAATCCCCGGCCCCCTACAATGTTTTAAAAAAGATCGTCATGGGTAAGAGAACCAGGGGGTGGCATTACAGAAGGATAATTTGATTCCCCATCATTGTGGTGCTGGAGATCGAACCCAGGGGCTCATGCAATGCTAAGCAAGCGCTCTACCATCGAACTACACCCGGCAGAAGAGGATTCGACTCCTTAGCGGAAAAAAAAACACAACACCTCACGAGGTGCTGTGACGCAGTGACTGAAACCTCGAAGCAAGAACTCTACCACAGAATAAGCGTCGTCCGACTGGTAACAATTCGGCCGCATTAGGAGGCCCCCAAGCAAAGGAAGTGACGTAGGGAGTCAGTCACACGACGTAAGTGAGAGCGTAGGTCCTGTGGGAGGATTGTTTTGATTGGTTGTTTTCTTGAGATCTGGTCCTATCAGCACTCCGCACCTGCGCTTTTCACTTTTGGTGCGGGTTTGCCCTTAGTAAAGATGGCACAAAGGCTTCCAGCTCCACTTGGGGCATGCGCACTGTCAGAAGTCGGGCTGGAGACAACAGGAAAAAAGGTAGTATCTGTGAGCGTTGATTGGCTGAGGCGAGAAGCGTGCGCTGACTGGCTCAGCCCTTCGCGGGCAGGAGTTTGTGGCGCCAGAGAAAAGTGGATAACACGCAGTAACAGACGGGATTCTGAGGTGTTCAGCAAGCTTATCTGGCTGGAACCGTCTGCCCTCCTTTCCCAAGAGAATTTCGACCAAGATGTGGAATAGTAATGACGGGTCGGGCGGGGGAGGAGGAGGAAAATCTCAGGAGGATTAGGCGAGCCAGGGGTCCGAAGGCCTGTGGCGGCGGGGGCGAGAGCGAAGGTGGTGGCGTTTGCGGGTCTGGGAGGGTGGTGGGAAGATTAGGGAGACGGGGCCCAGTGTTGGGGCGCGTGAAGTCTCAGGAACCGGCGGACTTCTCAAGTGCTCGGAAGGCAGCTCAGATACTAACACTGTTGTTCAAAACAGGTGGCTATGAAAGCTATAGCAGCTCCAGCTATGGAGGAGGCGTCAGCTACACCCAGTCTCCAGGGGGCTTCGGGTCGCCAACAGCTTCTCAGGCTGAAAAGAAATCAGTAGGTTGAAAGACTAGGGTTTGGTTTGGTTTCGCTTTTTACTGGTCTGAAACTCCGCGTTCATCCGCGAGAAAACGTTTGAGGTGAAGGAAGGGTGTTAAGCCTGAACTGGTTTGAAAGCTATCGATTATTTTCCATGCCCCTTAAAATGTATAAGTTCTGTAAATTTTAAAAACGCAATCTTCCCTTAATTCTGTATCCACTGTTTCCTCGGATTTGTTCTGAAATTTCTCATAGCTGTTGAATTAGTCTGGTGGAAAAACTTTGAACTTCTGTTCCTAGTCTATTTTATATTCTCCCTGTATTTTCAAAGTTGTTTTTTGATTAAACGTAGTGAGGCGAAATAATGCAATGGAAGAGTGTGATTTCTCTGACACTTGTTTTAATGTTGTTGTTGTACACATTACTGTCTTGGTTACCATAAACTAAAGGAAGTTGTGAGACTTAATATTAAATACAAAGTGCCTGCTTTGTAGTCACTTTCAATAAACAGTTCTGATACTATCTTTGAAAGAACATGGAGTTTGGAGCCAGAATATACAGGTCCCAGAATTAACATTGCCTTTTTTTACCCCTGTGGTACTAGGTGAAACTCAGGGCGCCACTACCAATGAGCTACATCCTCAGCCCTTTTTTTTTTCTTACTGGGGATCGAACTCAGGACCTTGGTTTGTGAGGCAGGTGCAGTGCCACTGAGCTAAATCCCCGGCCCCTCAGCCCTTTTTAAATTTTGAGATAGGATTTTGCTATGTTGCCCAAGATAGCCTTCAACTTATGATCCTCCTGCCTCAGCCTGCTGAGTAGCTAGGGTTACAGGTGTACATCACCACACCCAGCTTAATTTTGCCTTTTAACTGATTTAGTTAGCAGTTTGAAGCCTGTGGCCCTTCATTCTTCTCTTCTGATGGTACTGATGGTTCTGATGGTTAAGATAACACAGGGTGCTTCTGAAAATTGTTAAATAAGGGAATGTAAGAAATGATCTACAGAAAGTTGTCTAAATGTTTATTCGCTCTTTTAAAGATGAGTTTGTACTTAACAGTTGCTATTGATTTCATCCTATAACTGCAGGGTTAATTTGGCTTCCCTTTAGGTGCCACTCAGATGTGGTGTTAAGACTCATGTGTTTGGTATACAGGGTGATAGGCCTTTCCTTAAAACTCTTAATCCAAGGTCCCGATCCCTGGTACCAAAACAAACAAACAAAAAACTTTTAATCTAGTTGTATGTTGGTAGAGAGGGGGAAAAGTCATCAATAATTCCTAAACATTTGGATATTGCTTATATTTTTCACGAGTTATTTCATATAGTACTGTAATATTGTTTATTCCAGCATACAACAGGAATTAAGGTGTATTTAGGGACTAAGCTTACATAGCTAGTAAGTAGAAGCAGATAGTGCACACATGGCACTGAGCAAATCTAAAATCTCATGAGCAGCTACTTCTCTCTTCTCTCTCTCGTAGTATTCCGCCCCCCCCAAAGACCACAAGGAACTTCAGACTTCTCTCTACTCGCCCTTCCCCTTCCCTCCCCTCCCCTCTTCCCTTCTCTCTCCTATCTCTGTCTCTGTCTCTCTCTCAGCTGTGCTGGGGCTGGCACCCAGGGACCTGTACAATAAGCACTTTCACGCAGCTGTACTCCCAGCCCCTGACACTTCGGTTCTCTAACTTTGTCTTTCCTGAGGTTGTGAAGGAGAAAACAAAAAATACAAATTCTCATCTTTTCTTCCCAAACTTAACTACTTTTCTCTATTCTGAATATTTTTACTTGAGATCCCGAACCTGAGCTGTGTACTAAGACAGCTTTTCAGAGAAGGATAGTTATAAACTGGAGGTTCAAACTCAGATCTTTTTACTATTTATTTATTCAGTATGTGAGTGACAGTCTCACTATGTAGTTTAGGCTGGCCTTGACACCAATCAATCCTCCTGCCTCAGCCTCTCTAATGCTGGGATCACAGGCATGGACTACCACACCTAGCTTTTTTGGGGGGCTGGGTACCAGAAACGCACTCAGGCAGGCATGGTGCCACTGAGCTAAATCCCCAGCCCAGCCCAGCTCAGCTGTTTTTAAATTTAGTATTTTCAGGGGCTGGGGATTTAGCTCAGTGGTTCCGTCGTCACCTGCTTTTAAAGTGCAAGGTCCCGAGTTCGATCCCTGGTACCAAAAAAAAAAATTTAGTGTTTTCCACAGTCATTTAGATAAAATCCTTCTCTAAAATGTTTTCTTCTTGATATAAATTTATTATATTTGGTTGAAATTTCCAATATAGTGAAATTTATACAAATGTTAATTTCATAAGAATACTGTCAAGAGTAGCCTATGGTTCATACTCAGCCATGAATATTAAAATTTTTTTCAAAATTAAACACTTGTACAGGCACACTCTCTGTGAACCTCTTTGGGACAAACCAAGAATTCCTTGTGATTCTTTCCTGGCTCAATAAAAAACAAAAAATATCTGAGTTGAGGTGAATTTGAAAGCATTATTGACACCACAGTTATTACCACATGTAACTTTTCTACCAGAGGAGTAATAATGTTTATTGATTACTCACTGGATGCTAAGACTGGTATCTGCATTTTATATACATTATATGTTTCATTTCAAACTTGAAAGGTGACTATCCTCATTTTTTCAGAAAAGGTGGTGGCACATCAGGGCCAAGTGGCTGGAATTTGAGTGCAGCTCTGAGGGATTGTTTGGCTCCAGACCCCTTGTTCTTGTCTCTGCCATACTAGTTCTTAGTTTATGCTGGAAATCCAGGTAGAATCTCAGTTAGGATAGGTAAAAACAAAGTGCAATGGATTTTAAGAGGTAAATCCTGCAACCTCCGTAAATAACTTCATCTATAGATTACCACAGGGTATGGTGCAGTCCTGGGGGATGCAGAGAGCTTCCTCCACAGGGCCCAACTCTGCTCTGCTTCCTCCCCCTCAGTGTTCTACTCTACCCCTGCACCACTCGTTCTTCCCATTCCAGTATCTCTCTGAGCCTGGTCCCAGCTCTGAGTCTGTCTGGAGTCCAGTGTTTGGGCAGGAATGAGCTCAGCTGTGAGTGTAGCACCAGGAAGGTGAAGGGAGATCAGCTGTGCACCCTCCTTGGGGCACCTCCCTCCTTGGGCCACCTCCTCAGCTTCCCTGCCCTGCCCCCAAGGGTGTGGGTAACTGTGGAGGGTGCACCCAGCTCAGAGCTATGGCCCTCTCTAGACCTTGCTTTCCCCACCACTGACAGGAGTGTTTCCTTCTAACTTCCTGTATCCCTATGTCTTTTATTGTATTTGTTCACTTTATGCATGCATGTGTGCATGTGTGTATGTTGTCAGGATTGAACCCAGTGCCTCATGCATGCTAGGCAGCCTCCGCCCCTGAGCTACATCTCTAGCCTCAAGTGATTGTATTTTTGATACTGCTTTGTAATTCTTTAAATTTGTTTTGGGGCTTTTGCTTTGTTTTGTTATTGTTTGTTTGTTTTGAGGCAGGATCTCACTGTGTAGTTCAGGCTAGCTTCAAACTCACAGTGATCCTCCTGCCTCAGCCTCCTGAGTCCTGGGATTACAGGCATGGACCACTATGCCAACCTCCTTTTATTTTTTATTTATTTTTGTTTTGAGACAGGATCTAACTGTGCCCAGTCTGGTCTTGAACTCTTGGGCTCACATAATCCTCCTGTCTCAACCTCCCAAGTAGCTGGGATTGTAGGCACACCACTGTGCCCTGTAATTCACTTTTTGAAAAAGTTTCATAATTCACTATATTTTAAACAACTATAAAGTAAAATTGAAAGGCATAATTGACCTTTTCACATCTTTATTAAAAGCTGTTACAGATATAAAGAATGAGGAACAATACCTATGAGCAGTTGCTAACATTTGAGTGCTTGCTGTGTGCCAGATAGTGTT
>NW_004624764.1:11712645-11748799 GCF_000247695.1 Heterocephalus glaber | reverse complement strand
GTACCAGGGATCGAACTCTGGACCTTGCGCTTTCGAGGTAGGCGGTGAGCCAGATAGTGTTCTAAGTGCTTTATTGTGTTGTTATTTTTTTGTTTGTTTTTATTTTTTTGTTGTTGCTAGGGATTAAACCCAGTGCCTTCACACTGAGCTACACCCCCAGCCCTTTTTAGTTTTTATTTTTGAGACAGGGTCTCACTAATTTGCCTAGGCTGGGCTTGAACTTGAATATTTCTGCCTCAGCCTCCCAGAGTGCTGGGATTATAGGTATGCACCACCCCACCCGGCTTCATACAGCTGTTTTAATAGTGATTTTTTTTCATTCCTGGTTTCATATACAAGAAAACTGAGGTGCAGATGAGTTGAGAAATATGACCAGGAGCACACTGCTCCAGAGAGTTAGTCACAGCCTTAACCTGGAGCTCACCTGCTTCCTTTTTTGGCATCTGTGCTGGTGGTTGACTGGACTTGATTTATACTATTCTGCCAGTGCTCATCATTCAGAATTAAAGCATCTTCAGGCCAAAGCTGTGATTATTAAGTCCTTGAAGGCCAAGAGTCTACTGTGCTCTAGGTGTCATGTGTAGAATAGGTACTGCGTTACTTCCTTTGATTTCTGACAGGAAAAACTCTAATCTTTTAATCTGCCAAGCTTTTTCTGCTTGTATATGAGGCTTATATGTGATACCGTATATATTCTGTTTGTTTTGGTTTTCGGGGGTAGTGCATATTTCCCCTCAGCCACTGCCTCTAACTCCCGGCTCATATCCTCTTCCCTCAGCCTTCAGGCAGCTGGGACTATAGACTTGTGCCATGCACAGTTGATGTTCCCATTGTTTTTTCACTGTCAAATTCTTGCGCTTCAGAGTTCAGGCCAGAGGGCCGGGGTATAGTGTAACACTTGTCAAGTGTTACCCACATGCTTGAGCCTGTGGTTTCAAACCCTAGTACCACAAAAGGGAAAAAAGAAAGAAAGAAAAAGTCCAGCCCAGATGTTCCCTCTTCTCAAAACTGCCAGTAAATTTTTCTGAGATTTGCATATAGCGCATTTCATTCTATCGTTTATTAAGACTAGGTTTATAGGGCCGGGGATTTAGCTCAGTGGTTCCAGCTCCTGCCTTGCAAGCTCAAGGTCCCGAGTTCGATCCCCGGTACCAAAAAAAAAAAAGATTAGGTTTGTAAGAGCTTTTGTAATGTTTCGAACTTGCTATGTCTTGCTATGTCGCAGAGGCTGACCTTGAACTCATGATCCTTCTGCCTGAGCCTCCCAAGTGCTAGGATTACAGGATGTACCACCGTGCTCAGCTCTGTTGTTTACATTTGTACTTCTGCTGGGGTGTGTTGAAAGCAAAAAGTTTCTCACTCATCTGTTTCCCCCGGGCTACCCTTGCCAGTGATAGGTTAAAATGAGAGTTTACTGCTGTTGTGAGGCTGATTTAGAATGCAATTTGAGTGTCCCTGCTAGATCTTCTTCTGAGCAGCCCATCCTGTTCCTCCCTTTAAAATGTCCAGTGTGGCTAAGCTCTTACCGCATTTTCCCCAGGAGTTCATCCAGTTGTCAGAATGTCTGTGCTAAAAGAAACTGTACTTTAGGAGACCTAGAGAGACTCCAGAATCCTATCTCTGCTGGCCATTTGTCAAACCCTTTCCCAGTACCTTCTCATCCCAGTAGTGTCCCAATGGTCTGCCCTACCCCTGTAGCCAGGGCTTCCTCCCAAGGGTCTGTTCTGACAGGAGATCATCCTTCCTTATCCTGACTGCTCTGGGCCACATGTTGGGTGAATCCATAATGTGACACAAACTTTTCCACTCAGCAGGAGCTCTAGAGTCAGATGAACCTGAATTTGAATTCAAAAATACGTTTGTCGGGCCAGGGATTTACCTCAGTGGTTTTGCCGCCTGCTGCACAAGCGGAAGGACCTGAGTTCGATCCCCAGTACCAAAAATATAAATAAATAAATAAATACACACACACACACACACACGTTTGTCAGCTTTATAACCTTGGTTTCCCTCTTGTGAAACAAGGACAATGAAATATTTGAAATTTCAGTGTTCTAATATATTTAAGCTGCTTGGTACACGGCAAGAATTGTTGTTATTGGGCTGGAGATTTAGCTCAGTGGTGCCGTCGCCTGCCTTGCAAGTGCAGTGTCCTGAGTTTGATCCCTGGTACTGGAAAAAAAAAGAAAAAGAAAAAAAAGAATTGTTATTTTCTGAGTTGAATTTGTGCATACCTTTTCAGAGAGCCCGAGCCCAGTACATTGTACCCTGTACCATATCTCAACTGCTTTCTGCTACTCTGGTTGATGAAGTATTCAAAATTGGGAATGTTGAGATTTCACAGGTATGTAAAAGAATTTCTAGGAGGGTCACTTAATCATAAGAAGACATCCTTTATTTAAAGGTGCATAAATGTTGCTTTAGTTTCCAGGAAAACCAAGGTTTTTTTCCTCCCTGACCTAGGTCACTGTTGTGGGAATAATCAGACAAGCAGAGAAGGCTCCAACCAACATTGTTTACAAAATAGATGACATGACAGCTGCACCCATGGATGTTCGCCAGTGGGTTGACACAGATGTAAGTGGCTATTTTTGTTTTGTTTTGTTTTTTGGGTACCAGGGATCGAACTTGGGACCTTGTGCTTTCGAGGCAGGCACCGGAACCACTGAGCTAAATCCCTGGCCCAAAGTGGCTATTTTTGAATTGGGGTGGGGTTACTTTGGGAATTTGGAGATGTTGAACTTTTTTAATCTTACCTTTTAGAGGTTTTTGTTACATAAAAATAATACATAAGCAAGATATCAAAGGCAAGCTGGCTGTTGTGGCGCATGCCTTTAATCCCAGCACTTGGGAGGCTGAGGCAGGAGGATTGCCAAGAGTTCCAGGCCAGTCTGGGCTACTTAGCGAGTTCAAGGTCAGCTAGAATTGCATGGCAAGACCCAATCTCAAAAAAAAAATCAAAGGCAGAAGCTCTTAAAATGAAAGATTAATAGACTTGACTACATATAAATTTAAAACTTTCTAAACTTCCCAAAATATAAACAGTTAAAAGACAAGTGACAGGAGACAGTAGAATGTACATTCCATGAGAAAGGTACACTCACGTGCATATGTGTGTATTGCTGGAGATTAAACCAGAGGTGCTCTACCATTAAACTAAACCCAATCCTTCTTTAATTTTTTCATTTTGAGTCTGTTTTGTTTCACTAAGTTGACCAGGCTGGCCACAAAGAACTTGAAGTCATCTTTCTCAGCCTCTTGAGTAGCTGGGATTACAGGCATGTGGGACCATACCTGGCATGAGGAGGATTTTTATGTCTTGGACACCACTTTCTCTAGCACCTAGAACAGTGCCAGTCACATAGTGGACTTGAATAAATATTGTCTCCATGAATGTGAAGAATATTTGCATATATTACAAACATTTTAACTCTTAATTTTAAAAAATCTCTACAAAGCAAAAAAATTAAACAACTGTACCTTAGAAAAACCAACAGCTCATAATTCATAAAAGACCTAAGTATAAATGACATCAACTATAACAAAGGCACACTTAGTAAGCATGGAGATTCCATTTTTAATTTATTATGTTGGCAGGGCCGAGGATTTAGTTAGCTCAGTGGTTCCAGTGCCTGCCTCGCAAATGCAACATCCCGAGTATAATCCCCGTTACCAAAAAAAAGTACCCTTCTAATTTATTATGTTGGCAAAGAAAAAAACATGATGATAATTTTCATTCCTGGTAAGAGCAACAGCTTGCACAATGCCTCATAGAATGCACTTAGTAAACATTTGTAGAATGACTTGTCATTGTTTTTCTAAGGAAATGGATACCGTCCAACCATGATAATATGAGTATAAACGGTATAATTTCTCAAAAATCAGTCTGTGTTGAAATCATAAATCATGGGCCGAGGATTTAGCTCAGTGGTTCCGCTGCCTGCCTTACAAGCGCAAGGACCCGAGTTCCATCCCTGGCACAAAAAAAACAAAACAAAAAAACAAAAGGGTCGGGGATTTAGCTCAGTGGTTTCCCTGCCTGCTGCGAAAGCACAAGGACCCCAGTTTAATCCCCGGTACCAAAAAAACCCCAAACAAACAAAAAAGAAAGTATAGCTAAAAATCATCAATCATAAAAATGTTGACCAACAACTCCACTGCTGGAGATTTAGCTCTTCTACTTGTACCTAGCTTTGTGTATATAATTTAGAAATCTTAAGAGAGGTTTCACCAGCATCACTAAGACCTAATGGTATGTTTTTATTTTATGTTAGGACACCGGTGGAGAAAACACTGTGGTTCCTCCAGAAACATATGTGAAAGTGGCTGGCCACCTGAGGTCCTTTCAAGTAAAGTCTGAATAAAATGGCATATGAAATATATTTGCATGAAACAATCTCTAGAGTCAGGTCTGGGTTTAGGATACCTAATAATTAAGCCTCTGTGTTTAATGGGAAGCTATTTCCTTATTCTCTTCTTCAACAGGAAGTAACTGGTTTTTATCTTAATAGAAAAGTAGCAACTGGGCAGGGTAGCACACGCCTATAACCCTAGACTCAGGAGACTGAGGCAGGGAGGGGTATCACCACGAGTTGGAGGCCAGCCTGGGCTACATAGTTCAAAGCCAGCCTGAACAACAAAGCAAGACCCTGTCTCAAAAACCAAAAAAAAGTAACAGGTTGATAGAAAAACAACAAAATCTCTACCTACAGCTAACAACTGTGGCATCCATTAGAGGTAGAAGGGAGAAACTGGATTCAGTCAGGAAGATAGACTCTGCTTGGATTTGGCATTTTGTTTTATTTGTTTGGTATTTGCTTGGTTTTATTGCCCTGAACAAATTGTGGATACCAGAGCTAGTTTGGTTTGTTGGATTACTTGTGAGTTAAAATTTTAGATATGTATATAGCAGACATTTCCCTCATATTGGCAAAATACTATAATCCAGAAAAGAACCCAGTGTTTTGACTTGAATCTGCTCATCTTTTACTTAACGCTTTCATCTTTATTTTAATAGAACAAAAAGAGCCTCGTAGCCTTTAAGATCATGCCCCTGGAGGATATGAATGAGTTCACCACACATATTCTGGAAGTAGTCAATGCGCACATGATGCTGAGCAAACCCAGCACCCAGGTAAGGAGCCTCACTCTCAGAGCTTTTTCCCTTTCCTGGAAGAGTATAGACTGCTTTTGTGCTCTGACTTTCAGTTCCTTGACATTTTTAAGGTTGAGCTAGAAGAAAGGCATCACTCAGTCATCGGAACATTTTCTCCATGAACCTTGTATTTGTTCCAGATGAAGCATTAATGTTTCTCTCATAATTAGGAGTTCCTCTGCATGGTGGTGCACGCACCTGTAATCCCAACACTCGGGAGGCTGAGGCAGGAGAATCACTGTGAGTTTGAGGCCATCTCGGGCTATGTAGTGAGTTCAAGGCCAGCTTGAACTACATAGCGAGACCCTATACAAACACAAAAAAGAAAAAAAGAAAAGAATCATGAGTTCCTGTGACCCTCTGTCATAGATGGCTGAGGCCTAAGACAACTTTCAGGTAGACACATAGGTTGAGCCTGCAGCTCCAAAATTATCAGTCCATAATCAGAGGGAAATCTCAAATAGGGTGGCATTTTGGTGCTTTTCTTCCAAGCTATTGCCTAGTAGGAAAAACCGTACTATTATTTTTCCTTGAAATTATATTTCTTGGTCCATGTTGAAATTTGTCCAATTTTCTGTTGTGTGAATTCACTTTGGCAAGTCCCTCTAGGACTACTCAAAGCATTGGTCAGTTCTAGTATTAGGAAGTCCTCAGATGATTTGGAGTAGCAGAGACTGGAGAACGGATAAGCCAGTAAGGGTACCAACACATTCTACTCTGTGCACACACTTTGGTAAGCACCGAGAATACAGACAAATTCATTCATTTCTCTGTATGAGAAATATTCATTGAGTCCACTGTGTATTGAAGATTACTCTGACCACTTGGAATATAGCAGTGAACAAGTAAAGTATCTGCCTTCAATCTATGCTTGGGAGAAACAGGCAACAAACAAGACACAAATATATAGGCTCAGGGTGGTGGTGCACGTGTGTAATCCCCCCTCTCTGGGAAGCTGAGTCAGGAGGATGGCAAGTTTGAGCCCAGCCTGAGCAACTTAGTGAGTTAGCAAGACACCCTGTCTGAAAAAATAAAAAGTAAAAAAGGGCTGGGGCCAGGGATGTAACTCATTGGCACAGAGCCTGCTGGCAAGCACAAGGTCCTGAGTTCTATCCCTGGTACAAAAAAACCTAAATCCTTGGCCTAAGGTGCTTAGAGTGAACTACTGCTTTTTTTTTCTTTTTTTTTTTTTGGTACCAGGGAGCGAACTCAGGACCTTGTGGTTGCAAGACAGGCAGAGGGACTGGATTCAATCCCCCATGCTGCCAGAAAAGAAAAGAAAAGTATATAATTTCAGGTACTTAGGTGCCCAATGGCGGGAACAAAATGATGCAACTTCAGGTAGGGGAAGAACAAGGGGACAGAAGTACAAAACCCTGAGGCTGGACAAGCGTGGCATCTCTTGAGACAAGCAGGAAGGTGGTCAGAGTAGGGTGAAGCGAATGACAAGGAAATGGAGGAAAGGTCCTAGCAGAGATGCAGGGTCCACAGTGTGTGGGGCTTTGTAGGCCAGGGCAACATTATTCTGATCCTAAGCTTTTGGAAAGTTTCGACTGGAAGATGATAAATCATCTAGTTTACCATGTATTTAAACAAGTTCACCTGGCTGCTCTATGGACAGTCCACTCTGAGGCACCTAGGATGGCAACAGAAGTCATTCAGAGGAATGGTAGCTGCAGCTGGGGAAAGAAGGGGTTGACTCTATGTATTCAGTAGGTAGAGCTGACAGAAGTGCTTTGTGGATTAATTATAGGATGTAGAGAAAAGGAAGGGCTCCAAATGACTTCTGAGTTTGAGGCTTGAACAGCCAGATGCAGCTAGCACCTGTGGAGAGTAAAATCCAGAGCTCTGTTTCAAACTTCCCATGTACTAGATGCCACTTAGACATCCAAGTGCACAGATGATTGTAGAACCTGTGGCCTCAGGGAGAAGGCAGGCTAAAGGTGGAGCTCTGGCAGTCATTTTCCTTTCTATGGCATTTAAAGCTTTGGACATAGGGCGTTCAGAGGGGAGAGATCTGAGCTCTGGGACACACTAAACTTTAGAACCCTGCAAGCCAGAGCAGTGCCACTGAAAGTCAGGATTTGTTAGCTAAGCAGGAAAACCAGGAAGCGTGATTTTGTAAAATACTATTTGTCAGGTTGGGTTTTTGTTTAGTTTAGAGACAGGGTCTTGCTGTGTAGCCCAGCCTGGCCTCAAACTCATAATCCTTCTGCCTCATTCTCTGTGGAATTACATGTGTGCTCCAGCACACACCAGTATATCCACCTTTTTTTGTTTTTGTACTGGGGATTGAACTCAGGACCTTGCACTTGTGAGGCAGCCTCGGTCCCACTGATCTAAATCCATGGCCCCCTTTTTTTTGAGATAGGGTCTTAACATACAGCGCAGGCTGGCCTGAATTCCTGGACTCAGGTGATCCTGCCTTGGGCTCCTGAGTAGCTGGGACTATAAGTATGTGCCACTCTGCCTAGCTTTGTAGAATATTCTGGAAAGAACATTTCAAGGGAGAGTAGAGAGCCAGGCATGTTGGCACACACCTGTAATCCCTGTGAAGCACTCTGTGAAGGGAATTGTTTAGGAAAGTGACATGGAAACAGTGCAGTGGGAGCTGTGATAGGGAATGAGCAAAGGATAAAGCTGAGATAGAAGAAAATTACTAACTTGCCTTGGGAAATGTCAAGGGAGACTTCACAAGGCATTGCCACTTAGGTTGAACTTGAAAGGATGAGGAGAGATTAAATGGACTGTAGGGAACAGGGGAAGGGGACGTTACCAGAACCTCTGCAGTTAGTCCTGGTCTCCTGCGAGCCACGGCAGCACACGGCGAATTACAGGAAAGGTAGAAAAATGAGACTGAGAAGAAGCTGAGCTTTGGGTCTGATCTGTGCTGCTCTGGGCAGCAAAGACAAAAGCCCCCAGCTTACCACACCTTTGTAACAAATGACTTGCAGAGAATTCAGTACATGGGGAGAAACAAATGTAACAAATGACTTGCAGAGAGTTCAGTAGTTCACATTGGGATAAACAAGGTGTAACAAAAGGCTTGCAGAGAGTTCAGTACATCTCGGGTAAACAAGATGTTAACAGTCCAAGAACAACGAGGGAACTGAGCAGATGTTTGTTCTCCCAGGATGTTTCTTGTCCTGGAGAATCACAGCATCACTGGATCACTGAAGTCTCAGTTGTGACCAGAGGCCAAACTGGAGTTATTCTGTAGCTGGGCTGTAGGCAAGAGAACTAGGCTAACCAAATGATTTTTCCCTAGAATTATGTAGCAGTGCTCCCAACAGTGGACACTGGGGGAGTAGAGTGCAATAAAGTGTGCTCAGGAATAAATATGCTCCTGGCGTGGTGGCGCACACCTGTAATCCCAGCACTCAGGAAGCTGAGGCAGGAGGATAAATGCAATTTCAAGGCCAGCCTGCACTACAAAGTGAGACCTTATCTCAAAAAAAAAAAAAAGAAAAGAAAAGAATAAATGCAGACTTTGACTTCTAGTCCTGGTAAGTCTTGATTGTCTAGCTATTTTATATTTTCACAGGCAGAGGGAGCCACTTGAGTCCCTTTAAGTAGTGACACGATCATAGCAGGTTATGCTTTGTAGCAATGGTGGAGGCTGACTGGAGTTCAGGTGACAATATAGAGGCTGAGGTACCAGTTGGGAGACCAAGAGTGAAGAGGATCATCAGTAAATGCTTGAGACCATTACAGCAGAGATGTGGGTAATTTTCTTTTCTTTTTTTGTACCAGGATCAAACTCACTACCTTGTGCTTACAAGGCAGGCGCGGTGCCACTGAGCTAATCCCCAGCCCAGGGTAATTTTCATAGTAATACTTTCCCCTAAATTTCTCTCATAAGACAAAGAAAAAAAGGAACCAGAAGTATCTTCCTTTTTTTTTTTTTTTTCCTTTCTTTGAGACAGGGTCTTGTGGAGCCCAGGCTGGCCTTGAACTCATGATCCTCTTGCTTCATTAAGCCTCCCAAGTGGCTGGGATTACAGATGCAGGCCATCACACCTGGCTCTTCTTTTTTGGGGGGCAGGGTTTACCGGAGATCGAACTCGGGTCCTTGCGCTTGCACAGCAGGCAGTGATGGCTCTTCTTTTTTTTGACATAATGTGCCTGAGAGGGTTACTTTACCTTACTATCAAATTCTCATTAGATAGTATCTGTCCTCTCCCATCCAGGTCATCATAATAGGAAAACTCTTTGCTTAACTTCTTAGCTGCTTATTCGTGGTAAGTTATTTGAAATAGCAAAGGCCCGCCTGCATCATGTTTAACTTGGTGAATTTTCTAATGTTATGAACTTATTTCTTAATTCAGCCCTCAGCAGGGAGAGCATCTATCAGCAACCCAGGAATGGGTGAACCAGGAAACTTCAGCGGGAACAGCTTCATGCCAGCCAATGGCCTCACCATGACCCAAAACCAGGTAAACTGAGTGGCTCCTTAATTGCAAAAGACAGACAGTAGTAAGTTTTGTTACTTCTTTAATGATCTAAGACTACTTTAATGCCTGGCTCCTTTCTTTTCTTGTAAAGGGACTCAGATTTGCAAAGGGGAGTTAGTTGATTCAGAGTCATTGCTACAGTCTTTCTAATTTGAATTGCCAGGTGCTGAATTTGATTAAGGCTTGTCCAAGGCCCGAAGGATTGAACTTCCAGGATCTCAGAAGCCAGCTCCAACACATGCCTATAGCCTCAATCAAGTAAGTTTTTCTTTCCATGAGCCAGGTTTTCACAATTGTATCTACCAGTCCACCCCTCTAGGGGTTCCTGATAATGAAAAGTAAGTTTAAAAGGAAAGCTGGATCTGTTGCCAGAAGGGAAGTTGTTCAGAAACATTTAAAAGGACTCACAAAGATGGTGCTACCCATTACATCACTCATTCATTCGCTCATTCCACAAGTACTGAGTCCCATTATGTGTGGAGAATGTGATTCTCAACAGAAATTACCCTGATAGGGCTGGGGATTTAGCTCAGTGGTTCTGCCGCCTGCCTCACAAGCACAAGGTCCCGAGTTCAATCCCCGGTACAAAAAAAAAAGAAAGAAATTGCCCTGATACTTCATGGCCTTTGTTCTGGAGGATGCAACCCCTAGCTCCTGGTCCTCATGTGTATAGCAGTGTTGCTCTCTCCACCATGATAGAAATACATCAGGCTCTCTGTACCCAGAACCATTAGACAACGCTTACATCTTGCCCTGATTCCATGTCAGCGGAACAAACTAATTAGACAAACTAAGTATGATGGTACTCATGATAGCTGTTACTGTAAATCAGTTGATATTCTAGGCCTTAGTAGAAAAGAAATGCTCAAGTTTATTTCCAGTTCCTGTCCTATAAAGGGAGGATAATAATTCCTGTCTCAGAGTTACTGTGATGCTCAGGTACAGAACTCCCATCATGTAGTAGGGTTCTGGCTGTTATTAAACATGCTGATCTTGAGGACCTTGGAGGGTTTGAAGGTGTCACACTCTCTGAGCTACCTTTCCTTTACTTCCTGAAACCTTACTGCCCAGGGGTAGAGCAGAAAGGATCTCAGTGTGTAGGTGGGAAGGGGAGACTTAAAGATTCTGCATTGTTTGGAAAAGACCCTTTTTTCTTTCTGTCTTTCTAGGCAAGCTGTGGATTTTCTTAGCAATGAGGGACATATCTATTCTACTGTGGATGATGATCACTTTAAATCTACAGATGCAGAATAACTGGATCTCATGAGTACCTGAGACATTTCTGGCTGGACCTATTTGCACGGTCTGTTGCTCCAGAGATGCATATGTTTGGCCAGGTGACTCCTAAGAAGGAAGTTCCATCTATAAAAGATCTCAGTTGACTTCCTTTTTTTTTTTTTTTTTTTTTTGGTACCGGGGATCGAACTTGGGACCTTGCGCTTGCGAGGCAGGCGGCAGAACCACTGAGCTAAATCCCCGGCTCAGTTGACATCCTTTGAAACTCAGTGCTCTTCTGTTTTTTGTGTTTTGAAGCAAAAGGAAGATGGGCAAATTGACAGAGATGTAAACCAGGGTGGCATTTCTTAGAGAAGTTCAGGATAGATGAGACTAGAAGAAAACTACCGAGAGAGTTAGGCAGTATTGCTCAGAATTTTTTGTTCTTTAAAAAAAATGCTTCCTGTTGAGAGAAGATGAGCAGGACTAGGGCTCATGGGCATAGTGCCAACCAAGGAACCCACTCCCCCACACCTGGTTTTGTCTCTTGCTCTGGTTCTGTGTCATTTTTCAGAGTTGCACTTTCTTTGTCCTTGTCTTGCCTGTTGCTGAAAGCAGGTTTATGTGAACGTGAGGTTAGGAGATGCTGGCCTCACAGGACAGAGGAGAGGAAGAAGTGTTACTGCATTTTGTAAAAGTAAATATATCCATATTTTAATAAAACAGTTGTATTATTGCAATACCTTGTGAAAATGCTCTCCTTTTTCTTTCTAAACTGGTCTGATTGCTACTTTATCCTCGGACGCAGTATGGCATAGTAAAATTTGGGTTTGAATCCAAGTTAGGATCTTGAGCAGGCTGTGTGAGCTCTGAGCTTCCATCTCCCCATGTAAAACCTGTTTTCTCAAAGTTTTACTGTGAAGATCGACTATAAGATCTGTAAAGCATATGGCATTACCACTAATAGTGACTGGATAGTGGACCTTAGCGTTGCTCCTTTAGCAGTGTCACCAATTGACTGGCTGCACTTTGTTCTCGGGTATGACTTTCCAAAAGGCCTGTGGCTGTTTTCTGGCCAACTAGATCAGTTCTTTTTCTTATGGAAGAAGAAACTAGTTCAAAGATGGTTTTAATACAGGTTGTTCCTTTTGCTTTTTTTTCTCTTTGTTTTTTGCTTTTTTAGACAAGGCCTTGCAGTGTAGTCCAGGCTGGCTTTGAACTCATAGTCCTCCTGCCTCTGCCTCCCAAATGCTGGGATTACAGGTATCTGCCACCATGCCTGGCTCCCAAAGATGTTTTGACAACTCCAGAACATAAGCTACATCTTTTTTTTTTTTTTCATTTTTTTGGTACCAGGGATCGAACTCGGGTCCTTGCCACTTGCACAGCAGGCGGCGAAACCACTGAGCTAAATCCCCGGCCCTATAAGCTACATCTTGAATGAAAGAACCAATTTTGAGATAAAGCTAATGAGGTATAAGAGGCAAATAAGAACTATATCTGCTTCATCTGTTTCTAAATGAGATCTAGCAGCTCTTTGGGGAAGGCTCCATTCCACCCCTACCTCCAGTTTCTAACTGAACATCCAGCTACTTTTCTTTACATGCAAAGTAATGTATATCTGAGAAGTTATGCAAAAGTTTAAAGCTCTGTCAGCCAGTATGTTATTTGTAAATGTCCATTCCTGGACAAAAAAGAGCAGTTGCTAAAAACAGTTGAATTTCGAATGTATGATACAGTACTTTTATGGGTGGCAGACTTCTCTTTTATGGGTGGTATCAAGCTAGTGACCAGATGATGAGTAGAGCTGTAGCAGTGGCTCTGGGTGCAGGTCTTTTCTTTTTCCATAAAATTCAAATGATTAATGATTTAAAAATTACCTACCATGGGGCTAGGGATTTAGCTCTGGTTCCATCACCTACCTCGAAAGCACAAGGTCCCAAGTTTGATCCCCGGTACCAAAAAAGAAAATTACCCACCATGTGTGGTGGTGCACAACTATCATCCCAGCAACTTGGAAGATTGAAGCATGAAGGTTGAAAGTTTAAGGCCAGCCTGAGCAACTTAGTGAGACCCTGTCCTAAAAAGGGCTGGGGATGTAACTCAGCGGTAGAGCAATTGCCTAGCATGTAAAGCTCAGGTTTCAGTCCCCAGTACTCCAAAAAATAAGACTTGTTAATTCAGTAAGTGTGTATGGAATACCAATGTGTCAACACATTGGTCAGGTACTGAGGATTGAAAGCACAATAAGAAATTAGTGTCACAAGGGCCGGGGATTCAGCTCAGTGGCACCATGCATGCCTCAAAAGCACAAGGTCCTGAATTCGATCCCCAGTACCAGAAAAAACAAAACAGATTAGCGTTACAGCAATTGCTGGTGCACAGAGCAGCTGCATGTTGGTACTGACTTCCCTGCCACCTTGGCATTTCACAGTCTCAGGAGTACCATGGTTTCTGAGCACTACAGGCATCTGGGGGCTAAGCATGGGCAAGAGAGCCAGCCAGACCACTCAGCAAGACAACTGCCTTCACACAGCTGCTATGTGCAGATGGAAGAACTTGCATCTGGGCATTTGTGGTCACTTGGTTATGTCCAGCGTATGGTATTCTGCTGAGACACTGGGAACAGCAGTGTGACCCAAGTTCTTAGAAACTACCCAGTGCAACACAGCAAGGGCCCAGCCTGTTCTCAGGAGAATCCTCTTATGTCTTTAGGTGGAACTGAAGCTCCTTGAGAAATAGTACTTTATTGGGCGTAAGCAGAAAAAGGTTGGTAGGAATTAACGTTTAATGTGGATTAATAGGTTCCTTTAAATGCAATTGGAGCAGGTATGGCAGCACACACTTGTAATCCTAGCACTCTGGGAGGCTGAGGCAGGGGGATGGTGAGTTCAAGTCCATTCTGGGCAATTTAGCAAGTTAACAAAACCCTGTCTTAATATATAAATCATATGTATATGAGAAAAGGACTGGTTGTAGCTCAGGGCAGAGGCTCTGGGTTCAGTCCCCAGTACCAAAAACAGAAAAAAAACAGTTGATTACACAGGTAAGAAAAAATGAAGAAGAAAGAAGGGAAATGAAACTCATAAAGTTTTGAGTAAGCATCCTGTCTTAGTTACTGGAACTAAATACCCAACACCCACAAGTTACAGGAGGAAAGGTTTATTTAGCTCACAGTCTGTAGGTTTCAGTCCATAGTTGGCTGGCTCCAAGGCAGGGCGGCCTGGCAGGGGAGAAACAGGCAGGCAGGGAGCAGAGCGGGAAGAGGGCTAAATACCCTCCCAGGCCACATCCACAGTGACCCACCTCTTCCCCTGAGACTTCACCTCCCAACATCACACCTGGCTCTGAACCCATCAGTGGACTGATCCAGTATCACACACGATCCAGTCACCTCCTAAGAGCCCCTCCAGTGAGGGCATCAAGTTTTGGGGGTCATCTAGACATAAATCATAATACATCCCCACTTTATATTCATTTGTTCAGCCACAGTTCACTATGTAGTTCAGGGGGCCTTAGACTCACTATGTAGCCTAGGCTGGCCTCAAACTCGAAGCAATCCTACGTCAGCCTCCTTTGAGTCCTGGGATTACAGGCAAGTGCCACCACGGCCTGCTTGTTCAGCACTTATTCACATATGTTGTTCTATTAATATGTCACATTAGAAAACATTAAAAAATAGAAATAAAATATATTAAAATGAATATGGAGGGAAGTACTAATCCTTATCTTCTGTTTTCAGTGGTCATCCTGTGTACTCCAAGAGGGGTGCTCCTCACTTCTCAGCCCCACTAGGACACCCTCCCCACCCCATCCCCAGGTGCTTATTCCAGGGGTAAAGAAAACAAAGGAACAGGGCCAGGGATTTAGCTCAGTGGTTCCAGTGCCTGCCTTGCAAGCGCAAGGTCCTGAGTTTGATCCCCGGTACCAAAAAAAAAAAGAAAGAAAACAAAGGAACAGGCACCCTGAGAACAGTATCTGCCTCTGGTTGACTCACCACCAACCCCTAGAGTTCTCTGTGGTTTTCAAATATGTTTTCCATTTAAGCCCAGCTTTTGCTACTGAGAAACTGCTCTTCACACTGCAGCATTTGGTTCCTCAGCCCATGCCGTAGGACCTCTGCCCTCCTTTTGTTCTTTGTTACTTGCTCAACGTTGTGCCAAGATTGAATGCGAGTGTGGAAGTGAAAATGCATTTTGCATGTAGGGGTTCTGTGCCAAAGAGGAACTTTCTGTCCTTGTTCAGACTTCTTTTCTTCAAGGTAAGGTATGATCTTCCTTGGGGTCTTCCTATGAGGTGCAGATTGATTTCTCTAGAGGAGGATGTGGGAACTGGGCAGATGAGGGTGCGGTGCCAGTGCGGGGTCCTGGGCCTGCAGCCTGCCATAGCCAGCCAGGAATCCCCAGAGAGCTCCACATGGGAGGAGCATGGAGGCCTGGAGACCTGGAAAGCCAGTGGGTCCAGGCACCCAGAGAGCGGCCCGGGAAGGGGTCACACCAAGACATAGAGCCTGGAATCCAGGAGCTGGAGAGCTGACCTCTTTCGGCGCTCACCTCAACTGGAGACTCATCATCTTTTTGGCTCTCCCATCTTCACTGCTGACCTAATGCTAAATTCCATGTTTCAGTCACAAACCAAAGTCCCAGCACTTTCAGGAAATGGCAGCCTTGTGGAGCAGGTCTAGCCTAACCTTGGAAGTTGAGTTAACCTCTACAAGGACAAAGGTTTCCATTTGTTCCTTCTCTCAGCTGTACTGGACAGTGGGGCTCTCCAACCAGTCAGTGCACCCTCTCCACAGTCTAGGCACAGGGCGTATTTTAAACACGGGACAAGTTCATGAGTAGGAGACAGTGGACAGGTGTGGAAAGACGATACTTTGGAGACAGACACAGTTGTATGATCTTGGCCAACAATAACAACACTAAGATGTTTACCATGTGCCAGGTACTGCTACATGCTTTATAAAGATCTCATTTGATCCTCAAGTCAGTCTTCTGAGGTAGATAACTTAGCTGTTTGTGTTTGCTGCACTGGGGATTGAGGGGAGAGGCATGTACCACTGAGTTGGATCCCCGGCCCTTTTTATTTTGAGACAGGCTGGCCTTGAACTTGTGATCCTCCTGCTGCCTCAGCTTTCCAAGTGAACTTAAATGATATTCACATAGAAGCTCAGGCATCATCTTTTTTTTTTGAAAATCAGCGCAGACTTCATTTATTGTAAAAGTTTGGCAAACAGCACAAAAATCCAGCAACATTTTAAACATGTAAAAATGTTAAACAGTACTGGGGATTATTTTAAAACATCATTAAAATAACGAGTACACATTTAAGATTCTGCAAAGCTAGCCAAATGAAAGTGCCTGGCTTCTGAACAGATACCACAAAACTTTACATTTTAAAAAACAACATAATTTATCTGCAAAAATTACAGCCAAGCAATAGAAAAAAGACATCAGATGAAGGAATGAGGACCCATGTTCACCACACAGACCTTACACATGGAAATGCTACATCCTGTACCCAGAAATGCCATGTTCAGAGAGCCACACAGTGGGAACCAGGCTCGCCACTGAGGTTAAGAATATCTTCGAATCAGTAATGCTCAATTAAAACTTTCTCTACAGCAGTTCTTAGATCCTAACCAGGTATTCCACCCTGTATCTGAGAAACTTTCTGTATAGCAGTTCCTAGGTCTTTACAAGGTGTACCACCCTATGTCTGAGATTGAGACTTCTTTGTTGACAGTATAAAATTTCTGACCAGTATCAAAATTCTGATAAAACACAAACTGAAGAAAGGCTTTTTCTAGTGTATGTAGATGAGATGGGGCATTAATGAATGTGGAAGAAAATTCAAGATTTTATAATAAATTTCTGCTGAGCTTTTTTAAACCAAATAGCTCAACTATAAGGCAAGAGAAAATAACCCCATCTAACTCAGTATTGGGTCTCACAAGTAACAGGAATTCAATCTTAGGGAAAAAACTATGTGAACTGCTCTGAAACAGCTGACATTGAAAGAAGCATCTAGAAATTAACATGTTGATATTCAGTCATTGGTTCAGAAGCCCAACAAACAATCTATTGGTTTATATATACACATGATTTGTATATAACCTACTAATATTTCTTTTGTTGTTGATTTTGTACTGGGAATCGAACTCGGGACCTTGAGCTTATGAGGCAGGCAGCAGAACCACTGAGCTAAATCTCCGGCCCAAATCTATTGGTTTTAATATTAATTAACATTTGGAATCAGCACCAGTCCCCAAAACCTCAAATTATAATATGCAATCTTCATTGAATACATCCTTTTTGCACTATGTAAACACAACTATAATCAAGTTTTTAAAAGCTGAATTTAGAGCCAGGGATTTAGCTCAGTGGTTTCACCGCCTGCTGAGCAAGCGCAAGGACCTGAGTTCAATCCCTGGTACCAAAAAAAAAAAAAAGCTGTATTTATTCAATTTATTGCATATTTTTGTGATAGTGGGTAGCAACTTAAATTCACTGACTTGTGCTTCTGTTTTGGGTTACTTTGAAGAGAAATTCATTTCACAGGCTCACATCTTGCTAAAGCATTCCTTAGCATTGGTCCAAACTTGAATTCATTCCCTTTTTGCACATACTGATCTGCATGACCAAGTAGCTTATGAGGGCCTCCTTTAAGTCATGGTTCTCCTGTTCTTTGAAGCGTTCAATATCAGCTGAAGCATTTTTCACAAATTCTCTGCCTTCCAGATTTTTAGTCTTTAGCTGTTGTTCCCCTTCACTGATTTATTCTTCTAGCATCTTTATTCTGGCTTCTCTCTGCTCTGGGGCTTCTTGACCAAAGAGCTTGGTGGTCATTCCTTTCAAGAACACAATACGGACACATGGTGTCTCTCAGTAAAGCAGGCGAGCCCCGCAGGATGGCCCCCGAGGCAGGTTTCTCACTCCCTAGAGCTCTCTTCATGTGCAGGAGTAGTCAACCAAGTGTCCTGAAAACGGTCTGGGGACGTCCAGAGATTCAGGAAAAAATCGCAGGCATGGTCAGACATCATCTTTATTCCACTGCTTTAGAAAAAAAGCACTCTTAGCCCCTCACAGTTTTATCAATGTCTTAGCACCACTAGAGGAAACCTGCCAGTTTCTGCAGTTCTGGGTCTCTGTAAGGTTCTTTGTAAACTGGCTCCCTGAGTTCCAGCACCAGCTTTTGAGATTCAAAGCCCTGAGATTCTGCTCTTGAAGCCAAATTCCCCATTCGTTTGTGCAAGTTCCATTTACTAAGAGCTGATTGTGTTCATGTGCTGGGCGCTACAGAGATGAGGACGAGCCAGGAAGGCAGGAGCAGGAGAGAGGCCAAAGAGGGTGGCAGACATATAAAGGGCTCTCAGCACAGTGTGATCAGGACCAAGTCTCTACCAGAAGCCAGCTGGCACTAGGGTTGGTGGCCTCTGTCTTCTTCGTGTCCACCATTACTGGGACACCGGAGGGATGCAAGATTGAGCAGAACCCAGCAGGCTCCTCTGGACACCAAAGCTCTGAGGCTGAGGGAGTCACGTGCAAGGTCCCAACATCCCAGCCCCCCAACCAGTAGTGGGGACCTAGAACCCACAGGAAGCCAGTGCAGTGTCCACCCCATTTCAGTTCCTTTCCACATCTGAGTCTGATTTCTGTGAGATTCATCCACAGCCTTTTAGAGGCCCGCAAGGGTTGTCTGGTATCCTGAATCCCAGAGAAGCAGCAGTTGGGAAGCACAGCTCCCCCAACACCTAGATGGTTTTCTGAAAACGCTCAAGTACATCCTCATAGTCATGTTCAGCCATATCTGCATGAGGGTCCAGGACAGAATGGGGATGTGGCACGTTGTTAGGGTGCCTGCCTACCAAGAGTGGGGCCCTGGATTCAATCCCCAGCACTGCAAAAAGAGAAAGAAAAGTCCAGTCAGTGAGACTCTTTGGCATTAGGCAAGTTCCTTCCCCTCTTTAATTTCCTCACCTGTAACAGGGAAGGAGTTGGCCTGGATGCTTTAAAGTCTTTGCTAGCCTAGAAACCACAATTTGTTCTCTCTGAACACTGCAACCC
This sequence comes from Heterocephalus glaber, assembly GCF_000247695.1. Next base: position 11,729,909 of record NW_004624764.1, on the reverse strand, counting down.
TTTCATTGCCCTGGATGCCGTGGAAAGAGAAGGGTGTTGGGGATTGAACTCATTTCTTTGCCAGCCCTCTGGAGCCCATGGGAGAGAGACTAGAGCCCTTTCCATCTGACCCAGCCTGTTCAGCCTTTCCTTCAAACTGAGATCACAGAAGAGTCTCGGGCAGGACCATCAGAGGCAAAGGGACCAGCAGGGGGCAGGAGAAGGGAGGGAAGAAGCAAGGACAGGGCTGACAGGGCTGAAGGGACTCACCTGGGTCTTGTGTTTGGGGCTTCATGGCCCTGAGGACCTTCTTCTGGGGAGAAATCTTGCCGTATAAGTTCTTGGAGACCTCTGGCAAAGTCTTTGCCTTGGGTTTGGGCGGCAGAGGGGACTGGTGCAGTCCTAAGACTTGAGAAGACTTTGGGAGAAAAGGCAGAAATCAACAAGGTCCCAAGAAAGAGCAGCAGAGTCCATGAAGCATTATTTACCTACAATGTCCCTTCCTCAGCTTCTCTTCTACTTTCTTTTCAGGGTAGGGCTTCTCAGGACCCTGGGTGGTTTTGCTAAAAGCACATGAACTATTCCTTGGCAGGAGAGAAAAAGGTCAGGGTGGGGGATATAGATAGGGTTGAGAGTGCTTGTTTTGGCAGCACATATACTAAAATTAGATAGGGTTGAGGGCTAGAGAGAGGGCATCCCTGGATTCTCCATTTAGGGGCCTGTGAATTTCCTTTAGATCTGTTGCTGAAGCAGGGAAAGAGACACCTCAAGGAAGCATTTACCGTGAGTGTGAAGCCAACCTGAGCTACATAGTGAATTCAAGGCCAGCCTGAACTACATACCAAGACCCTGTCTCAAAGAAAAACAAAAACAAACAAAAAACCACACAAAAATTTAAAAAAAAAAAAAAAAAGAAAGCAGTCACAAAGCCTCCAAACAGAGAGCTAGGGCTCCCAGGAGGAAGAGAAAGTTTCTGGAACTCTTACCACATGCCATGCATGTCTGATCAGTTAATCCTCAAATGACCCTCTGAGGAGGGGTTTTAGTTCCAATTTTCAACATATGAATGAAGAGAGTGTGCCTTATCACACATACCCCATCCCCACCTGGGTGATCCATAACTAGGCTAAGATTTGGGCCCAGGGCCACATCTGAGACCCCTGAGGCCAGTGTCTCCAGCACACCATACTTTAGAAAGCAAAAGGGGCCACTCTCCCGGTCAGCATGGAGAATTGATGCCCAGAGAGAAAAAGGTGCTGTTCAGGGCAACAGCAGTGACTGGATCCAAAGTCACTCCATCTGCAGCCAGGGCTGGGACTGAGGACTCTCAGTTCGTTGTGCTGTGTCCTTTCCTGCATTGTTATGGGCCTGTTTCAGGGCCCCAGCCTGGCAGAAAGTGACTATCCCTTCTACATTCCATGGAGATGAGCTGAAACTGTTCAGGAGTCATCTTTTTAACTTCGATCCCATACTTCTCCCTACACAGTGCTAAATACGGAGTCTCCCAAAGTCACCAAACAGCATGCCTGTGATCATTTATGAAGCTTTTCTATCCAGCACACCCATTCTCAGCAGAGAACAGGCTCCATGGTCAGATTTCAAAGCCTGGACCTGCCACTTCCTAGCTGTGTTAGCACAGATGAATTTTGCCTCTCTCTGCCTGTTTTCTCAGCTGAAAAAAGAGAATATCAATGCCTGATGCCTACCTTGGGGGCACGGTGAGAGGAGCTGGGAGAGCACACACAAGGGGCCTGCTTCAGAAGAAGCACCTAATAGGAAGCAGGAGACACAACAAACGCACATTAGTGAGGTCGCCTCACGATGCACAGATGACAGACGGTGTCTAGAATGTAAACGTGGTCTTTCTGACTCCTGGCTCTTTCCCCACAGCCGTGATTCCTTTTAGCTCAGTTCAGTGGAGCTCACTGGCCTTAGAGCAGGTGGAGTCTCTTCCCACCCAGCTCTTCCTAGTCAGAAAGAGACTAAGCACAACTAACTGAAAATCATGTGCCCGGGCGAGGGACAAGTGCAGTGGGAAGATGGACAGAGAACAGCTCCACAGAGGCTCTGTATGTGCAAGGAGCCAGACAGGAGTCTCGGGACCTGAGGGATCTTCAGGAGCTCCTGTGTGGCTGGAGCAGAGCCTGCAGAGTGAGTAGCAAGAGGTGACCCAGGGAAGACAGCCTGGAGCCAACTCATACAGGACCCTGACACCACGTGGAGCCACTGAAGGTTTCAGCACATGGAGCCAAGGCCCAGCAATGATCAGCTATAGGCAAGAGTTGACTGAAACGGTGTAGGTGAAAAATGCTGAGGCTTAGCTGAGTGCCTTAGCACATCCCTGTGATCCCAGCACCCTGAGAGGCTGAGCCAGGAGGATCACAAGTTCAAGCCCAGCCTGGACAGCTTAGTGAGATCCTTTCTCAAAGTAAAAAAATAAAAGGAGGTGGGGGCTGGGGATGTAGCTCAGTGTGCTGGTCCTGGGTTCAATTCCCAGTACCACCACATACACACACACAAAACAAACAAAAACAAAAATAACAAAAACAAAAGCAACAAACTCAGGGGTAAAAGCAGGGTAGCAGAGAGAAGAAAGGCTCCTCAAACTTGGAATCTGAGATGGAGTCTGGGATGTTTATGCTCAAGTTCAGGCCTCTCACTTACTAACTTGGGACCTTGGATGATTCTTAGGATCTTAGTTCTCATCTTCTCAATCATAAAATAAGGATAATTACACTAACTTGTGGATGGAATACAAATAAAGGATGCGGGCCAGGGATTTAGCTCAGTGGTTCCACTGCTTGCCTTGCAAGCACAAGGACCCAAGTTCGATCTCTGGTACCCCCTCCCCCCCAAAAAAGGACGCAAAGTGGAACTTTATAAACTGCAAGTTCTACACAATTATAAGAGAAACATAACAGACAAAGAAGGACCCACAAGGAGCCCAACATGCCCTCTTCATTTAGGTTAGTACCTTGGGGTCGTCCTCCTTGCAGCTCTGTCTCCTCTGCTCCCTCAGGGCCTGGCTTTTCGGGGGCCTGGGTGGGGGTGCCTGGCTCTCACTGGCTGGTAACTTCCGAAGACTGTAGTAGAAGGTTTCAGACAGCTCCTCCACGGTGGCCACTGGGAGAGGCCCGGCTAGCTGGCCCTGCTGCCCTTTGGCCTCCACCACAGTCAGGTCCAGCCACCGGGGAGGGATCTCGAAGAACCTCCTGGGCTGGGAGTCCAGGCCCACCACCAAGAAGGGTTCTGTGATCTTCTCTTCCAGCCGCAGGCCCGCGAAGAAAACCAGAGGGTCAGCAGGGTGGCCGGTGTCCTTGGCCACTACCTTGACCTCACAGGGCAGTGACAACTGCTGAGTGAGATCTGCTAGGCTGTAGCGCCGGCCATCGTTCATCTCCTCCACGAAGCCGCAGGGGAGGTAGAGGGGCAGCAGAACCTGCTCTTGGTCCTCCTCCACCACTTCGTATTCTTCCTCCTCCTCCCCAGGCCCCTCGGTCAGCCGCACGCACATCAAGACATCTATGTCCTGGCCTTGGGTTCCGAGGATCTGGCCGGGTCCCAACACCTCCAGCCGGTCACCCACAGCCAGGGAAGCCAGCAAAGGGCTCTCGTCCCCTGCCTCACAGTCCTTGGTCACCACCACCCGGAGGGGCCGGCCAGGCTGCAGCGCACCCAGGAGGTCATAGGGTGTGGGGAACTCCCGGGGCCGCCGCCGCAGCCTGCCCTGGTAGGCCCCGGAGACTACGAAGTGTCGGGGCGCCTTCCGGCCCTTGCTGGAGGCCAGGACCCGCCATGGTGGCGAGGCCAGGCCGTAGATGCAGAGCCTCTGGCCCTTCCGCAGCGAGCCCACCCACGGGCTGAGTAGGATGGGGGGCCCCTCCGGAACTTCCAGGATCTCCGCGGGCAGGGGGAAGGGGCCTCCTCGGGCCAAGACCTCGCTCAGCAGCAGCGGTTTGATGAAGTGGACGTGCTGGGAGGTGGCACTGACGTCCTGTACCTCGACTTCCAGAGTGGAGGGGATCCTGACGATGGTCTTGCGCACTGTTGGGGGAGGGATCGGCTCAGGGGTGCATCACGCACTGGGGTGCCCCCCCACCGCCGACAGAGAACACTGGTCAGAGCAGGCTGGCCTCTTTCCTGGTTTTGTTTGACTCGATTGGTTTGCAGCACTCGGGGTTGAACTCAGGGCCTTCACACTTAGCTACATTCCCAGCGCTTTTTTACTTTTTTAATTTTGAGATGGTCTCTCAGTTCTCTGAGTTGCTCAGGTGGCTAAGCTTGAACCTGCAATTCTCCTACCTCAGCCTCCCAGGGGCTGTGACATGTGCCACAACGCTCAGCTCTTTTGTATTTTCATTTTTCTTTCCTTCCAATATTTTCCTATTGTGCTAGATTGTTTACTCACTCTTCCTTCCACTTCTTTTTTTTTTTTTTTTTTTTTTTAGTATATGTGCTGCCGAAATGAGGACTCCACTTTTTAAAAATATATATATATTTTTTTATACAGGTTTTTGATGTGTAGTTCAGGCTGGCCTCGAACTCAAAGTGATCCTCCTGCTTCAGGCTCCTGGGTGCTAGAATTACAGGTGTGCATCACCACAGCCAGCTAAAAATTATTTTTAAATATTCTTAAAATAGCATCCATGCATCCATCACCTAGCTTCGATTTAACTCATGGTCCATCTGCTTTCTTCTGCGGGCCTAACTTGTCCCCTCCCTCCACTGGAGATTCTGAAGCAGAATGATCACACCATCCCATGGGTAACTAGTTCAATGTGAAAGAAAGGATAATTTTAAAAAAGGAATAACCACAGTGTCATTACTGTGTTAATAATTATTCGATAATTCCTGAATACCACCACATATCCAATCAGTTCCACCACTTTAAAATTTTTAATTTAATTTTAAATGTAATTTCATTAACTGCTTTTCCAAACCCTTTCTGGGTTTAAATAGAAAGATAAAACTAAATCAAAAAAAACACTGACTAAATGATCTTGGGCCACTTCCTATCTGGTTATTGATTAAAATCTCAACTGGTGGCCCTAAAACACTATGAGGAAGCTGAGCATGGTGCGTGCCTGTAATTCCAACACTCTATAAGGCTGAGGCAGAAGGATCACAAGTTTCACCCCAGGCTCGGTGACTTAGTGAGACCCTCAAAATTAAAAAATAAATAAATAAAAAGAGCTGGGGATGTATCTCTGTGAGAAAGCGCTGGGTTCAAACCCCAGTACTATTAAAAAAGAAATACTATGAGGTAAAATAGCCTGATTTGCCTCACACCGCATGCAGGCAGGTCATGGAACTCTCCCCATTTCACAAATGACAGCATGGAGGCTGACAAGAGTGGTGACCTCCCTCAGACCACACGGCTGGGAATTTTGCTCAGTGCCAGAAGAGCAGACAATTGAAGCTGGGAGATGTTCACATGGAAGTTCATACTATTGTTCTGGTTTTTCTTCAAAACAGTTGAAGGATTGCCTCAGCTGCCTCATTTTCCAGAGCGGCCCCGGAGCCCCAGCCAGCCCGGAAGCCCTGACTTCCCAGATGTTGTGGTCTCCTGCTACCACTTCCCACAGAGAGGGTCCAGGGCACCGTGGGAAAGAGCTAACTTCAGTTCCTGGGGAGGAAATGTTCAGGAGGAACCTAGAACATGCTACACAGAGGGCAGGGATGCCTGCTCATGCCCACACAGTCCTGTCAAGAGGATTCAGGAACTCACATGAGAAGGCTCCCACTGGCCAAAGCTGAGATAATCTCAGCAACAATAAAAATAACATCAGTGGGTTCTAGCACACTGAAGACATTTCATGTGTGAGTTCAAAATGATTAAAAAAAAAAAATTCTACATTGTCTCCTGGAGAATCCTAAAAAGCCAATTTTTTTTAAATAGGTTCTTATCATGTAGCCCAGGCGGGCCTTCAACTCATGATTGTCCTGCCTCAACCTCCTGAGTGCTGGGATTATAGGCATGGACCCACACACCCAGTGCCAACTCACTATTTTAAAAGCTGGTAAACAAAGAATAGGTTGCTTCTTTTCCCTCAGGACAGGCTGGTGGCAGTGTACAGAACAGGGATAGAGAAACAGGCAGAACCCAGCCAAGGCTTGTGGGTCAGAGGCTAAGTCTGAGCAGAAATAGAATGGGTGTCTGGAGTACTACTCAGCCATAAAGAAGGATAAATGTGAATCATTTGTAGGAAAATAGATTAGTTTTAAAATCAAAATGCTAAGTGAAATAAATCAGACAAAAAGGTTAAACATCACGTAATTTCTCTAATATGAGAAACCCAAAATATAAATAATTTAAAGAGCAAAATAAAAGACAGATGGTAGATAACAGTGAGGGAGACTCTGGAGATGGGAGGGGGATCTGGAGAAGGTGGGAGAGGGAGGTCAGAGGGTGGGAAAGGGGAATAAAAATTAAGATGCAGTATGTGTATGTACCAACTCCCCAAGGTGAATGTAATTATTATGTATCACAAAAAATACTAATTTAAATTTAAAAAAATAACAGGTATCTGACTCTTACAAACAGAACATCCTGCATTAACTGTTATCCCAGAGTATACAAGGGGAAGTTTCAGTGGTAGGGTCCCAGCTAGTGAATGCAGTAGTGACAGCAGGACTAAAATACCACCACTGCAGTTCCTCAAGGAATAACAGATCGAGGCAGTCTTGTCAGCACTGCTTCCCTCATGGCTGGCCCATCATCCTGTCCAGTGATATGCACAGCCAACATGCCAAAGCTGGGCTCCGGGTTGCCAGGATGGATGGGAGGTTATACACCCAGCCAAGCGGGGATTCTCTTCCCCACACCTCACACAGCAGTGAAAAACTGCATCTTGCATTTGCTCCAACCTCGAGTCTAAGCGCCAGAGCCCAGATGTGCAGCACAGTGTTAACACAGCTGGCCTGAGTGTGCTCTCTCATCAACAGCCACTGCCAAAGCTGGCTCTGAGCTGGGATCCAGGAGCTTGGACTTCAGGAAGGTCCCCACCATTCCCTGAAAAGAATGTACCTAGCAGGTGTGGCAGGGATGCCTGTAATCACAGCACTCTGGGAGGCTGAGACAAGAGGATTACAAGTTTGAGGGCAGCCTAGGAAACTTAGCCACTTAGCGAGACCCTGCTTCAAAATAAAAAATAAAAAAGGGCTGTGGATGTCATTCAGTGTGAAGTCTCTGTCACACTGTATATACTGGGCAAGCAGCCTGAACCCCTACTATTCACAGAGCGGAGTATCTCCCACATCAGCAGCTCCAGCCCTCAGCCCCTCCCCAACACCAGGCACTCACTGTGCATGATGGCTTGGACCTCATACTCGGGCCTCAGGACCACAGAGTGCCATGGGAGGGCGGGGCAGGTGAGCGTGAGGTCCTTCAGGGCTGGGTCTTGCAGGACCTGGAGCAGGGTTTGGGGGACTCCAGGCTCCCATGTCCAGAAGGGCCCCTCCTGAGTCAGGGGCAGGTGCAGGACAACCTGCAGGCCCTTGGAGCCCAGGCTACAGCGTGCACAGTGGGTCCCGAGGTGCATTTCCACAGCCTCGAGCATGAGGGGCTGCTCTTCGGGCACTACCCCAGCCTTTGTGACAATGTTCCGAGTGGACATGAAGCAAAGGGGCAGCGGTGTGGCGCTCCGAGTTTTGGCAGAGACCAGCTCCTGCAGGGTCCTGTAGCTCTTCGGGGTGGAGAGGGGGCTGAAGTAGCCTGTGAGGTTCAGCAGAGAGTGGTAGAGTCAGGCCCGGACCCAGACTGGCCACCAACCAGAGTCCACAGGTGTCAAGGGACGTGCCAGCTGCAGGCAGAGGGACAGGGTACGAGTGGACAGTGAAGGGCAGGGGTGGTGACACCAGAGACACAGCCCCCAGAAGACACACAGGCACCTCTCATATCCTCCCACTTCTTGATCCTACCTGCCTCTAACTGCCAGCTTCTCATTCCTCCACTCATCTCGCCATAACTCCAGTCCTGCACACCTAGAACCTGCCACCTCCATCCCTCTCTCCCAAGCTAGAACCCCAGAAGCTATGGTCAGCCACCCTCTGGCCCCTCATCAGCCAGCACTGCCCCACTGCTCTCCCCGGACAGCCATTCTCCTGACACTGTACTGGCCTAAACAACGCTTCCCGATGCAGTGGTTTCCTTCCTTAAACCCACAACCCGAGTCCGATCAAAGAACCATCAAAAATCCTGGATTGAGGGACAGGCTACAGGAGCACTGGTCTGAGGACAGGTGTGGCTTGGTGGCACAGCACACACTTAGCATGTGAGAGGCGCTGGGTTCTAGCCCTAGCACCGCAAAAGAAAGTGCTGGTCTAGATTCTTCAAAAATGTTCATGTCAAGGCAAAGAAAGGCTGAAGAAATATTCTAGCCTGAAGGAAACTAAAGAAAGGAGAGCTGAACATAGTGTTGGACTCAGGGTCAAGAAAAATCCCACTGTAAAGGACAGCATTAGGGCAGTTGATGAAATCTGAATATAGACTGTGAGTTAGATAATAGTATCCCATCAAAACTATGTTTCCTGAATGTTTGAGATTTTGGGGTTTGTTTTTATTCTTGGTACGGGGGATCAAACTCAGGACCTTCCACTTGTGAGGCAGGCAGCAGAACCACTGAGCTAAATCCCCGGCCCCTGTTTTTGATTTTTTGAGACAGGGTCTCACTATGTGTAGTCTAGGCCGGCCTTGAACTCAATATGCAGCCCAGACTGGGCTTGTACTTGTGATCTTCCTGCCTCCTCGGCCTCCTAAGTGCTAGGATTACAGGTAAGTGCCACCATGCCTGCCAAATTTCCTGCATTTGATCAGTGAATTATGTGTAGTTTTTTGAGTGGCTGGCCTTGTGTTTAGGAGATGCACACTCTAGTTCCTGGGGTTAACATTTAAATGAAAAGAGGTACCATGTCTGCAATTTACTCTCAAATGGTTCAGAAAAAAAAGCGTGTGTGTGTGTGTGTGTGTGTGTGTGTGTGTGTGGATATGGTCCAAAAGGGTGAATATTTAATTTTTTAAAATTTATTAAAAATAAATCGCTATTAATTTCCCTCAAAATATTCCTACTTGCATCAAATACATTTATCCCATCATTTTTGCCACTTTCCAAAGCCATTCTGGAAGTGCTCTCTCATGAGTGTTGTGCTGTCCATGGCTACCTTGATGTTCTGAATCAGTTCAAAACATTTACTCTCATGGTCACTTTGATTTCGGAGAGGAACTAGCAGTCACAGGATAAGGCAGATGCAGACACTGCAATGTTTTATGACTCTGCCTGTCTGTTGGATGGCACTAGGGAGCAGTGTTCACTGTGTCTGATCACACCTCCTGAAGACCCTCTCAAAAGAGGACGCTCACGGGGCCGGGGATTTAGCTCAGTGGTTTCACTGCCTGTTGCACAAGTGCAAGGACCAGAGTTCAATCCCTGGTACCAAAAAAAAAAAAAAAGAGGATGCTCAGAACTGCTCCAGGAAGTTGCAAGAACGATGGGATAAATGTGTTTAGAGAAAGGAGGAGTATTTTGAGGGGATTAATGGCAATGGGCCTTACTGTAATCAAGTTTTTACAATTTAAACATTGTGTGTTTCTCTCACACCTGGTGTGTGTGTGTGTGTGTGTGTGTGTGTGTGTATATATATGTACAGAGAAGCTGGGCAGAGAAGGCAAACGTAATGAAGTTTTAACAACTGGTGAATCTGGAGGCTGGGTGTCCAGGAGTTCTAGAAAGTCTTCTGTAAATCTGAAATTATTGCAGAAGAAAAACAAAAACCTCAAAATACAAAATAAGACACCTCATTTGTGTCTTTTAAAACCTTGATGGCTACTCAGTGCCTTCAAAATAGATACCAAACTGTGTCAGCACCACACAGCCCCAGGCGGGCTGGCTCTCACTACCCACAGGCTGCTCCTCCCAGAGCCCTCTTGAAAGCTGGTGCTTACTTGGCCTCCTCTCACAGCCACCTGCACATGCCTGGCCCATGTGGAGCCCCATCGCACCAGACCTCACAGGACTGGGGACACATGGTGTCAGCAGATGTTAGGTGGGTGAATGTGTGAGCACACACAGAGACCGGCCCTGGACAGAGACCTGGAACACAGGCAGATGTGACCAGAGAGACCAACACAGAGAGGGTGCAACCTCACCAGGCTCAGGGTATTTGTCAGACCACTCTGAGGACATCCCTGGCCTCGAGGCTGCAAAGCTGGACAGGTAGGAGTGGATGCTGGGATCGGCAAGCCCTCTGAGCATTCCTGCAGGCTGCCTGGAGGTTGCCAGGCATATGGGGAGCAGGGGGCCTTCCTTACCCTGGAAGTTGGTGGGCAGCTCCAATGTCTGACCTGTGCCTGGGTTCTCACAGACCACCTTCTTCAGGCACACCTGGGTGACCTTCATCAGGTCTCCCGTGGACAGGCAGCACTCATTCCCACAGATCTCATAGACGGAGCCTGCGGAGACATGGACTCAGTTTCCCCATTTGGCAAGGGCCAAGCACCAAGGGACCTGTGCCCTGTTTCTGACAAGCTCTGCTCTGAACACATCCCCTGTGCGCTTCTCTGGCTGGTCCACCTCTGCACTCTGCAGCCAGCATAGGGCTCAGCCTCTGTTCTGAGAATCCCTAAATAACCCAGTGAACTTCAACTCCTTTACTACACAGTTATGAAATTATTCTCAGGCAGGGTCAGTGACTCCCTGCAAGTCACCCAGAGCCAGGTGGGGACCAGCACTCCTAAAGCCCTTTGCTTTCTCCTTCAGATGAGCCACTTTTAAAGGACTCACAGGCAGAAACAGAGGGCCCTGACAGGGTGCTGCCAGTGGGCAAGGTTCTGGCCACCACCTCTGGCCCAGCAGCCCATTTTCCTGATTTAAACAGTAGATGTTCAATAAAGATCTCTCACCAAGAAACTGCACAGGCTCCCTCCCCATCCAGCTGAAGGAGGACAGGAGACTATGGTGTCCTGCCTTGAGGTCACCTCACAACCCCCACCCCCACAGGGCAGCCTCTCTAGGGTCCCTCAAGTCCGCCCTGAGAAGCTGATGAAAACCTCACTTTACCCCCAGGAAAATGCACAGGTCTTATAAAGCACAGTTATGTCTACAACGCAGGATGTGGACCATCTGGTGGGTGAGTGCCACAGCTGCAGAGGTAGATATATATATAGATATATATATATGTACATATATATATATCTATATATATCTATATCTACATATAGATATATATACATACACACACACCTAGCTCAGTGCTAAATACTGCAGGTGCCTCATTGCCTTTACTACCCATGAGTGCCTTTGGGGGACAGACAATTTCCCTTTCCTAAATAATGACAGCAGTTTCTCTTTCTTAAAACTGACACAGCCTCAGAGGTTGAGTGAGTAGCCCAAGATGATCAAATAACAGAAGGCAGAACTGGGGGTCAAGCCCAGGGTGTTTGCCTCTAAAACTGGTGCTCCTGACCAGGTGACAACCCCCTTGGGGTGCCCGTGCCTGACCCTATTGCTATAGCCACCTGTCCTCCACTCACCCCATCTGCACACCCACAGCTGTCAGGTTCTTCTCTAATCATATCACCCCAACGTCTGCTGCTTGCCCCCACCCCATGTCAGGCAGAATGGGGAATCAGGTATTGTGACACTGGCAGGCAAGGGATGTCGATGCTGGGAGGACAGAAGGGCTTGGTCCTGGGCTGGGAGGAGAGAACTCAGGTCCCTGGCACCTGCCTGCAGGAAGCTCCCAGAGGTAGAGTCTGAGCCCAGATCCATGAAAATCCCAAGTGGACTTGGAGAGACACAATGTGAGGTGGAGGCCCCTCTGTGGCCCTCCAAGGGTCTCAGCCTTGGTCTAGGACCCACCTCAGGCTCACAGAACACTTTGCTTGAAGCTGCTGTAGCACAGCAAGTTTACTCCCTCCTGGAGAAGGATGGGCTGGGGTGAGCTGACAGGAAGGAGTCCGAAGGCATCCACAGGGCAGCCCTGGCCCCCACTCCCCTCCCTACCCCTCTCCCTCCCACTGCGTCTCAACCCCTGGCTCTTGCTCTAGTGACTAGGGTCGGCGCCCCTGCAACTTAATCATCTCTGCTGTGATAGGTGGGCTGTGGGCAGGGAGCAAATGTGCTGGGGGAGCAAGGAGCAGCGAGCAGGGAAAGCTTCCAGAGGAAGGGTCATTAAGCTGAGAAGTGAAGATCTGGCCCGATCAAGTGCGGCCTGGTCTAGCAGAGGGCCAAGGAGGGAGAAGGGCGACAGGGGAGGGAAGTAGGGAGGAGAGAGGAGGGGAGGGGAGAGGAAAGAAGGAAGGAAGGAAGCAAGCAAGCAAGCAAGCAAGAAAGAAAGGAGAGAACAGAAGAGAGGGGAGGAGAGGGGAACGGAGGGAATCAAGCCACAGCAAGTTTCGCCTTCCCGGGGCGCTGGTCCCCCAGTCTTGGGCGCTGCCCTCGCCGCCTCCGGTCCCTGCAGTGGGCGGCCAGCGGGCCCCGTCCACGGATGGAAAAACTGAGGTCCAGGGCCGGGGATTTAGCTCAATGGTTCCGCCGCCTGACTCGCAAGCACAAGGTCCTAAGTTCGATCCCCGGTACCAAACAAAACAAAACAAAACAAAACAAAAAACCGAGGTCCCGAGGAGCTGGCCGCGGCCCGGACTTGCACAGCTAGGCGGTGAATGGCTCCAGGTCCCAAGGCCCGGCCCGCACGGGAGGCTGCTCCCGCTCACCCTCGGAGTAGACTCCGGAGTAGACCCGCAGCACGCGCGGCAGGGAGGCGGGGTCCAGGCGGCGCGCGAAGTCCTGCAGCAACACCGGCTCCATGGTCACAGCGGCTCGGCTTGCTCTGCGCGGACCGAGCGGCCCGGAGCCCGGCAGCCCCGCCCCCAAAGCCACGCCCTCCCAGCCAAGCCACGCCCAAGGGAGGGTCGGTGAGAACCGGGCCCCCTAAACCTGGCCCTCTTGGGTAAGGCGCGTCCATCTCCTTGCGTCAGTTTCCTCATCACTGAAGTTATATGAACTTAGGCAAACAGCTTTGGTTTTCTGAACCTCAAGGTTCATCTGTAAATATGGGAATCTTTTCCTAGCTGTTTGTGAGGGTTAAATGAGATGATTCAGTTATTGTCAAAATGCTTTAATTTGTAGTCACTATAAAAGACTTCTACTCAGCCATAATAAAAGTTTAAAATACAAGGCATAAATTCTACTTAAGGAACATTTGACCAAAAAAAAGGGTAGTCTTTTCCACAAACCAAACATATTTACTACTACTAACATTTTGTTGTTCTTTCTAGTCTTTATTCTGTCTGTAAATTTTTTTCAATTTTCAATCTACAGCAAAGTTGCAAAAATTGTAGCGTTTTGCAACTATCATTTATGTAGTTTCTGATGCCCTTAATGTTGCCAATTCACATTACCATGATGCACCGTTAAAGCTAAGAAATCATCTTGGGACATTACTATAACTAAACCACAGGGCTTGTTTGATTTTCTGTGTAGTTTTTCTGCTTCAGAAATTTAGTCATTCGGGCCTGGGATTTAGCTCAGTGGTTTCGCCACCTGCCTGACAAGCTCAAGGATCTGAGTTCGATCCCCGGTACCAAAAAAAAATTAAAAAATAAAAAGAAATTTAGTCATCATGGCTCCTGTCTTGTGTGTTTTTGTTTTCCATGGTTCTTCTTCTGACTTTGACGATCTCGAGGACTACTGGACAGGTACTTCACAGAATGTCCCTCGGTTCTGGTTTGTCTGATTTTTTTTTCTCATAACTAAACTGGGATTATGGATTTTATGGGACATCCTGCAAAACTGAAGTATCTTCTGCGTCACGCCACACTGGGGAGCACAGTACATCCACACGTCACTGTTGATGTGTTAAGCTGTTTGCTTGTTAAGCTGGCGTTTCAAGGTTTCTCCACATTAAAGTTGTGGCGGTCCCTTTCCAGTCTCTCATCTTTGGAAACAAGTGGCTGAAAGCAGCTCACCCTCGTGGGAACTAAGCTTCACTTCCTGGCGGAGGAGCATCTAATAAGTTAACTAGAATTCTCTAAGAAAGAGTTGTCTCTCCTCCCCCATTTATTTATCCATTCATTCACTTAATTATTTATTCAGGTCAGTATAGCATTGTGTATTTATTTTAAACTTTGATTAATAATCTAAAACTACATTATTTATTTTGTGGCACTAATTTCCAGCTTTGGGAGTCCCTTCAGGGTGACTCCAGGACCCTCTGATTTTGTTTTGTTTTGTTGTTTTTTTGTGCACTTTCTTACTCTCTAGTGCTACAAGATGCACCAGGCTCATCTGGACCATTCCTGCCCCAGTCATTTCTCCCAAGAGCCCTAATTCCTTATATTGGAGAATGGTGTCTAAAAAGCCCCCCTGAATGGGAACTTTCAACAGAAAATTCCAAATCCTCCATTTCTCTTATCTCATGAGCATTTTCCCACATGCTAGAAAAAGTGGACTGACCAAAATTAATCAAACACATACTCCAAAAATTGTAGTTATAGGCCAGACATGATGGTGCACACCTGTAATCCTAGCTACTTGGGAAGCTGTAGCAGGACGATCACAAGTTTTTGGTTTTTGGGTTTTTTTTTTAAAGTTTCTTTGAGACAGGGTCTCACTATGTGGCTTAGGCTGGCCTTGAACTCACTATGAACTTGAGGCGATCCTCCTGCCTCAGCCTCCCAAGTGCTGAGATTACAGGCATGCGCCACCATACCCAGCCTAGGAGGATCACAAGTTTAATAAGCCCAGCCTGGGCAACATAGCAAGACTCTGTTTCAGACAGAAGTAAAAGATCTTTAGCTCAGTGCTGAAGGACTTGCCTAGCATGTACAAGGTCCTGGATTCAATCCTAGCACCATGTTAAAAAATAACAGCAATAGTAATAATATGTGGTCATATATTTATTTGTGTGGCTATTTGCTTTTGTCTCTTTAGCAGTTAGTTGGCTCCCAGTGGGCAGAGACCAGGACACACATCTTGCCCCCAGTGTATCATAGGGCCCCCCACATAGTAGGTGGACGATAAACCAATGCTATTGGCAACTGACGGAATGAATGGGTGGAATTTCTGGGTCAAGGAGGTACTTGTTTTCACAGCCCTAAGAGCACGTTTCAGTCATGATGAAAGATCACTGAAGCCTCTAATGGACCCCATGAAATAAAGCAGGGGAAGGACTTTGCAAGAGCCCATAGCAAGGGCACACAGAGGCATGCAGATGGGCAGGGCCCAAGGGGGTGTCAAGCAAGGGTGATAGGTGGAGGGGGCATTTCTGGTGCCAGCAACATCAGTGGGTGTGGGCCATTGAGCACCTGCCTCAGGCAGGCCCTGTACAGCCACTGCTGCTTACCACGCCCTACACAAGAGCAAGTCAGTGAGATGAGAAAACTGAGCCGCAGGAAAGAGGGTTTGCATAAGGCATGCAAAGTAGAGATGCTAAGATTGAAACCCAGCTCTGCCAGGGTTCTCCCACAGGCCAGAGAAAATGACAATTCATCATCTCTTCCCCGTGTGTTTCAGCAGACTGTGGAACCCGCAGCGGATTTCTGCTTACCCCAGTTTTGCCAGGAATTACAGTAGAGGATGAAGATAGGCCCGGGAATTTAGCTCAGTGGCTCCGCCGCCTGCCTCGCAAGCGAAAGGTCCCGAGGATGAAGATAAAAAAGGACAGGCTTTGGTGATGCTCCACCACCTCTTAGCTGTGTCACCTTGGGCCAGTTCCTCAACCTCTCTGGGCCGCATTCCCTTCTGTACAATGAAGATAGGCAGGACCTGGGGGTGTTGGTGAAAATGGTAGTGTTAACACTGACACACAGGAGCACGCCAACTGCCCAGCATCTGTCATTATGCTATTTCCCAAGGGTTTCCGGTGACTCTGATGCTTCTCAGACACGGTCTCATCAACTTTGCTTCTCCCAACAACCCACTGCCTATTTTAGGAAATAAGACTGAGCAGGAAACTGTCTTCTTTGCAGTTGCACAACACAGAAATGGAGAAACATAAAACCTCACATATTCTGGAAACAATGGCGAAAGTGCATCTTTGGTCTTTTATCTCTTTTCTAGACTTTTCCCTAACCCGGTTTGAGAGCTTTTATATTAACAAAGTCAGGGGCTGGGGATTTAGCTCAGTGGTTCCGCCACCTGCCTCGAAAGCCCAAGGTCCCGAGTTCAATCCCCAGTACCAAAAAAAAAAAAAACACACAAAAAAACAAAGGCGAAACCATGGTGCAGATCCTCCGGAGGGGTACCGCCCCTCCACCCCGTAGATGTTCGCTGGGGGCGCCGGTCACCTTGGGCAGGAGCCGTTCACTGAGCAGGCGCCGAGTCCAGCTCGAGGTGGGCGTGTCTGGTTGCTGGCCTCGCCCCATTAGCGCACCCACGCCCTCCCAGCTCTGTGAAGGGGGTGCAGTAGAGGACCCTTCCCCGCCTGGGGCAGGGTGGAAGGTGGGGGCAGGAAGGAGAAGGGGAGGGGTAAGACGAGGAGGCCAAGCGAAGAGAGGTGTGGAGGATCTGAAAAGCGTCCCTGTCTAGCCTCAGGCCCACGGAGCAGACGTGGGGGTGGTCCTCAGGCCCTGGTGAACAGAGGGAAAATCTGAGCGAACTCTCCAGACTTAACTTGTTTCACCTGCTCTTAGTTACTTGCTTTCTACATTTTTTTTCCATTTTGCATTTTGCATTGCTAGGGATAGAGCCCAGGGCTTCCCACACTCAAAATCCTTGCCCTACCACTGAGCTACACCCCCAGCAGTTGCTTTAAAGCGCCAACTTTGGAGGTACAGGTAGTGGTCCCGTGGGTGGGCCATGTGGTAACAGTTGATGAGGTTTGATCGATCATGCCCGCTCAGACCCCTGATTGCTTGCTAACCTCCAACCCCCTTTCCCCACCCCTTGGCCCGTGAGTGGCCTCAAACCCTGTCCTCGGGAGGTGGAATGAGACTTGCTCTCTGTCTCTACACTTGCCTGCCTCACCTTGTAAATAAATTCTTTTCTCTTATTGCAAAACTCAGCTCATCTCTCCCGTGATTGGCATGAATCGGTCTGGTCAGTAACAAGGAAGGCCCAACAAGGAGGGCTCCTCTTGGATCTGGGAGGCCCTGAGCTGCTGAGAAGGGAGGGGCGGAGCTGCTCTGGCCTGGGGACTGCAGGAGGGGCAGAGGAACCCTGATGGAAACCTGTGAACTTGGGCCTGAGGAAGTCAGTTACAGAGAAGGGGGGGGGGGGCGTTTTCCTTCCCTTTTTTACAGTGCCAGGAATCTAATTAGGCCCTCCTGCAGGCTATGCAAATCCCCCCCC
>NW_004624764.1:11653303-11712545 GCF_000247695.1 Heterocephalus glaber | reverse complement strand
CACACACGTTAGAAGCCTTTTGCACCTGTCACTTCCTAACCCAGACTGAATGGCGGATGTTTATCTCAGGGAAGGGATCACAGCCCGGGAGCAGGGTCAGGCCTTGTTCTCCTGACACCACAGCTTCTGGGTAATTTCTGAGCTTTAGCACAGCAGCTATGGTTGTTGTCTCCTTTCAAGTAAAGGTAAATAAAAAGTTATTTCTTAGTCGGGGGTGTGGTGGTGCACTCCTGGGAGCCTCCCAGACCCTGAGGCTGGAGGATCACAAATTTGAGCTCAGCCTCCATAACTTAGTGACTTAGCAAGACCCTGTCTCAAAATAAAAAAAGGGCAGGAGATGTAGCTTAGTGCTAATAATATAGACGGTTAAGTTAGATAGAAGTTAATATGCAGTCGGAGAGGAATTGGGCCCTTGAGAAAGTCAACAGGGAAGATGAGATACAAAGATTCTGGCTGGAGGTGAATCTGAAGGGAGCCAGGGCTCAGAATGGAGACGCAAAAGGCAGGTCTTCGAGTCTCCCTGGAGATAAACAGCAACTTGAGGTTGTTCTGTGATTAGCACCACCTGGTCCAGTGAGCCCAGCTAGGCATCAGACACTTAGGTAAGTGACCAGAACACCCAGACCCACACTCCCATCCTCTTTCCAGAAAAGCCTTTGTTCTTCCCACGTGGCCTTGCTACACACCTCATTTCCCTTTTGGATCAATTTAGCCAAGTGGCTGTACTTGTAATTCTTCTATAAGTTAATGGTGGCAAATATATGGCACCCATGCTGCAGCTGGGTGTTTGTTCTCATTGAACGCTCTAACAGGTTTGCCATCACTCCTACAGGTTAATTGTGGTTTGATTCATGTTGTGATTTTACTCTATAAATTACTCTTTTTTTTTTTTTTGGTACCAGGGATCGAACTTGGGTCCTTGTACTTGTGAGGCAGGCCCTGGAACCACTGAGCTAAATCCCCGGCCCTAAATTACTCTTGACAATAAGCTTTAGTGGCCACCCACTTGGGTGGGACACCTCCTAAAAATCCAGGAGGTATTCTTCTCCTTATTTTTAATAAAACTCTTCTAACTTCCTTCTTTGGTTCATGACTTCATCCCTCAATGTTGTGAGACCACGAACTCAGCACATCTGACATCTAGCAGGTTGGGAGTTATTTTCCCCATTACACTAAGGCCGTGGATTCATTCTCCAGTATCTTCAAAAAATAAAAAATTCTCTCTTAGCTAGGTAGGCCATGGTGACTCACACTTGTAATCCCAGCTACTCAGGAGGTTGAAACAGGAGTATCCTCAAATTCGAGGCTAGCCTGGATAACTGAAGTACTGGCACTGAGCATGGTGGTACATGGCTATAATTCCAGCATTTGGGAGGCTGAAGCAGGAGGATCAATGAGAGTTTGAGGCCAGCCTGGGCTACATAGTGAGTTCAAGACCAGCCTGAACTACATAGACAAGAGCTTGTCTCAAAAAACCAAATAAATAAATAAAAGTGGTAGGGATGTTGCTCAGTGGTAGAGAGCCCCTAGGTTCAATCCCCAGTACCCCAAAAAAATCTTTTTTGAAAAATTAAAAACTGAATTACTATATGATCCAGCAATTTCATTTCTCGGTAGATACTCAAAACAACTGAAAATAGAATCTCAAAGAAACATTTGTACACCCTTGTTTACAACTGCAAAAAAGAGAAGAAACTAAGTGCTCATCCAAAGATGAATGGCTAAAGCATGAGTAAGTAATGTATGCACATGATAGGAAACAATTCTGCCATTAAGAGGAAGGAAATTCTGACACATGCTACAACATGGATTAAACTTGAGGACATTATGCTCAGTGACATAAGCCAAGATGATTTCACTTCCACTCATACATGGGCCTGAGAGCAATAGTCATAGAGACAAAAATAATTTTTTTAAAAATTCATAGAGACAGAGTAAATGTTACCAGCTGCCAAATAAGAGAGGAATAGAGTATTGTTATTTCATGGTAATAGTTTCAGTGTTGCAAAATAAAAATGTTTCGGAGAATTATTGCATAACAACGTGAATATACATACTTAATGCTACTGTATTGTAATTTAACAATGGTTTAGATGGTAAATCTTGTGAGGTCCTGGGTTCTATTCCCAGCACTGTTCAAAAAAAGAAAAGAAGTGTCAATTTAGTGCTATCTGTACTTTGCCACATTAAAAAAAATGATCTGAAACTGTGGAAACTATCTTTTTGGGGATGTTTTGTTTTATTTTGTTGGTACTGGGGATTGAACCCAGAGATGCTCTACCGTTGAGCTACATCCTCAGCTCTTTGTAGTCTGAGACAAAGTCTCAATAAATTTCCCGGGCTGGCCTCAAACCTGCAATCCTCCTGTCTCAGACTCCTGAGTAGCTGGATTACAGATGTGTGCTACTGTGCCAGCTTCAAATTGTTCTTAAATCTAACCCCACCAAGTTAGCCTCTTTCCAAGATGGCTACCAGCCAATCACCCTCTCTTGGGGTCCATCTGAATCTGAATAATTCACCAGCCACTGCAGCCTGCTGCATCCACTGCTCCATTCCACTATGTGCTCATGAATACCATGAAAGAAGTATTAAAGCTAAATAAATCCATAATGAAATTACAGCAGGAATCTTGGGAATTAGAAGAAAAACTACTTGCTTTTAGAAAGAAGAGATTTCATATGTAGAACACTTTTTATTCTTTTATGAATTAAATTAAGCTTCAGAAAGTAAGCTTTTAGAAATACAAACTGAGAAGGGCCGGGGATTTAGCTCAGTGGCACCATGCCTGCCTTGCAAGTGCAAGGTCCTGAGTTTGATCCCTGGTACCAAAAAAAGAAAAAAAGAAAGAAATACAAACTGAGAAAAAGAAATGGAAAGAGGAATTGGCCAGTATGGAAAACTCAGACAAGATAAAGACCATGCAACAAAACCTACAGAAGGAAATACAGATTGCTACAGTTATTCAACATGTGTTCCAGAGCCTCATTTTGGGGAGTAAGTCAACTGGGCAGCAGATCCAACCCTCAAGAAAACTGCTCTGCAGCTTTCAAAGGATCTCACCATGATCTAATAAGAATTCTGTTTTGGGCCTGGTGTGGTGGTAACACACCTGTGATCCCGGCACTTGAGAGGCTGAAGCAGGAGAATCAAGGCCAGCAATGTATTGTATTTCGCATTTTTTAGTTTTTGGTTTTGATATGTCATTTAAATAGCACGTTTCAAGAGAAATGAATTTCCAGTGTTTTTGGAACTATCCTAATGCTATAATTTTTTTTTTTTTTAGCTTGAGTTAACACTATAGCATAGAATTGCTTTTTTTTTTTTTGGTACCAGGGATCAAACTCAGGACTTTGCACTTTCGAGGCAGGCAGCGGAACCACTGAGCTAAATTCCCAGCTGAATCACTCATTTTAAATAGTAGTAAAGTGACTAAATTCTCTAAAGGGGGAAAATCTTACTTGTAGGAAGAAGACATCTAGTCCAACCTCTGATGAATTTGGACATTTCTGGCGGTTGCAGCTTTTATTTGTAATAGTTGTGTTTACTTATGCATTTGTCAATCAAAATACAGAGAAGTATCCAAAGTGTTAAAAAAAAAAATCTAACTCCCCCCAACCCCAAATCTAAACCAAATCTGCCACATTGCTTTGGTCTGTCTGGTGCTGAGGTTCAGGTTGAAAACATGAAACAATGTTCCCTGAAGCATGGCAGTGTGACTCCGTGTGGGACGTCATACTCCAGGGCCCTGTTTGTGAAGGGTGGAGACTGCTGGCTCATCCCTGGAATTCTGACGTGTCCTGTGCTCAGCCATCTGCAGTGCTTTCATTCCTGCTGAATTTTTGTGAATTTTAAATCTGGGTACTCACACTTCCCAGTTCTGTAAACTGTTTCTTTGTGTTTGTTTTCAGACACACCTCCTTTTAGTCAAACATTGGACCTCCTGGAGCAATTCTTCATCCCTTTGCCTTTTTTTTGTTCTACTTTGTAGGAGATTTAGTACTTTTTCTTCCCTGTCCCCCTTCCCCAGTACTGGGGACCAAACCCAGGGCTCATAGGCTAGGCACATGCTGTACCACTGAGCTGCATCTCAGCCTTCTAAAATTTTATTTTTGGGGCAGGGGATTTAGCTCAGTGGTTCTGCCGCCTGCCTCGAAAGCGCAAGGACCCGAGTTTGATCACTGGTACCAAAAAGAAAAAAAATTTTATTTTGAGGCAGTATCTCGCTAAGTTGCCTAGGCTGGCCTCAAACTTGCAATCTTCTTGCCTCAGCCTCCAGAGTGCTGGGATTACTGAAGTGCAGCACCATGCCTTGCTCTAAGTATGTTTCTCCTTTTTTTTCAGGGCTGGGGACTGAACCTAGGATCTTACACATGCTAGACAAGTGCTCTACCTTGAGCTCTACCCCTACCCCTAAATTTCCTGCTTTTCATATATTTTTATCTCTAAAAACTTTTTAACGACTCTTTTTATTACACCCTGTTACTATGTCATGCTTGTAGTATATCATGTAGAGGAGAGTTGTCAAAGATCTGCTTTGACTTGCCTGTCCAGAGAAAAAGCTGAGAAGTAATTAACATATTATGTTAATTTAGCATATTTCCATAGCACAAGTGGAAAATTGCCATCAAACTTATTTTGGGAATCTAAAACTGATTTCCACAAGGAGCTGCATGATGTGAAGTCTGGTTGTCTTTCGGGACTCTCTTGGGCTGGGGGTTCTTCCCCCACAGAGTGTGTAATGGGGCTAACTGGTTTCTCCCACTCATCCTGCAGATGGCCACAATGGGCAGGAAAACAAGTCCAACACAATTGTTCGTGTTTTGACCCCTATTGTATCTGATTTTTTTTTTTTTTGTAGTCCTGGGAATTGAACTCAGGGCATTTCATGTACTCTCCAAGCACTCTACCACTGAGCTATATCCCCAGCCCTTCAACTCATTTTTTTTGGTATCAGGGATCGAACTCAGGACCTTGTGCTTTTGAGGCAGTCAGCTCATTTGATGGAGAATAGTAGATAGTTGTGTTTCTGTAGCTTCTGAGGAAGAGAATAGCTCCTCCTTTCTTCCTGTGTGTGCATTGTGTGTATGTGTATGTGAGTGTCTGTGTGTGTGTGTGTGTGCATGTGCGTGTGTAGTACACACATAGGGACTTAATCCAGGGCCTTTGGACTGAGCTACATCTCCCTCTTTTTAATTTTTTTTTCCTTTTGAGACAGGGACTTAGGGCCAGGGATTTAGTTCAGTGGTTCCAGTGCCTGCCTCACAAGCGCAAGGTCCTGAATTCAATCCCCAGTATCAAAAGAAAACAAAACAAAACAAACATGCCTTGCATGAGACAGGGACTCACTAAGTCAGTAAATTGCCCAGGTTTGTTCTTGAACTTGAAATTCTCCTGCCTCAGCCTCCCAGAGTGCTGGGATTATAGGTGTGCACCACTATGCTGGGCTAACTCCCTTCTGAGACTTGTTTTGCAGTTGTTAACGAACAAGGGAGATTTTATTTCTAGGGCAGGATTGGAATTGCATCAGTTAGCACTATTAAGAAAGAGTGGGCCTGAGGAAGACATTTTTTTAACAGTTCTATTATTTAGCCATGTACTGAAATCAAGAGCATTTGATGTTTTTCTGCGGTGTTGTAGTTTAAGGTCCAAAATACCTTCTTTGATGGGCACTATGGTGCACACCTGAAGCTCTAGCTACTTAGGACACAGAGGCAGCTGGATCACTGCAGCCCAGGAGTTTGAGGCCACCCTGGGCAATACAGTGAGATCCTATACAGTGGACCCTCGAGTTAACACCTGTAGGGAACAGGGAAAAGGGATGTTACTAGAACCTCTGCGGTAAGTCCTAGTCTCCTTCAAGCCATAGCAGCACAAGGTGAATTAACTTATTATGCAGGAAAGGTAGAAAAATGAGACTTGGAGAAGAAGCTGTGCTTTGGGCCTGATCAGTGCTGCTCTGGGCGGCAAAGACGAAAGCCCGCGAGCTTGCCACACCTTATCCAGAACAACAGCAGAAACAAAAGTAGCAACTGACTCAGAGGGAGCAGCCAGCGATGATCCCAGAACAATGAGGAACTATGCAGATGAAGATTTGGTTCTTCCCAGAATGTCTCCAGCTGGTGTGGTCTTGTCCTGGAGCATCACAGCATCACCGGATCATTGAGGTCTCAGTTACTGTGACTGGAGGCCAAAATGGAATTATGTCTCAAAATGCCATAGCTGGCCTGTAGGCAGGAGAACTAGGCCTAATCAAATGGTTTTTCCCTAAAATTATGTAGCATTGCTCCCGACAACCACCAGCCTGACATAATGAACAACTTGGGTTATGACTGGAATTTTAGTTTTAACTTACAAACAAAGTCTTTAGTTACAACCCAAATGCCAGCCACTTGTACTTCCAGATGGTCTCACATACAGATTTAACCCTTAAAGACTTCTGGAAGGAACATTATGACATCCTTTCCTGTGTGGGGTTAATTGAGAAATCTGGGCCAATGTCTCTCTAAGCACACTGAGATCTGCCTGTGTACAGGAGAGAGACTTTGAAGGCTGTGGAGCGGAGCCTGAGCCTTCATTGACCAACTTGAGTTACACCCAGCCCTTGTGAATGAATTGAGTTTGTTAAGTCAAGGGCCCACTGTATCTTAAAAAGTAGGGGCTGGGGATGCAGCGCAGCAGTCCCATGTCTGCCTGACAAGCGCAAGGTCCTGAGTTTGATTCCTGCCACTGGGTGGGGAGGGGAGTAAGAGAGTCCTTTCCTCTGGCTGGCAGCATGGAGGACACATGATGCCTGGAGTTACTGTAAAAGACATAAACCAGCAGGAGTCCATCAGAGAGCTCTGGCAGCCTTCCTCAAAAAGTCCAGGAAGCTGAAAGTCCTCGAATGGGTGGATAGTCAAGCTGGCCAAGCATGAGGAGCTTGCTCACTATGAAGAGAACTTCATGGGAGTTGCTTCCACAGCGCCGCACCTGCACCTCAGGGGGCACTGGGGGTGGCTCCATGACAAAGATCTATGGTGGACATTAAAGAAATGGCCCCAAGCCCAGCCTCTTCAGCCGAGGTTCCAAGAGTGTGGCATGCCAAGTCCTCCAGGGCCTGGAAGGGCTGAAAATGGTGGAAAAGGACCAAAATGAGGGCTGAAAGCTGACACCTCAGAGACAGAGAGATCTGGACAGAATTGATGGACAGGTGGCAGCTGACAACATGAAGCATTAGAACAAAGGATGCTGGGTTAATAAATAGCCTCATTCATTAAAAAAAGATTGAGAGGGCCGGGAATTTAGCTCATTGGTTTCACTGACTGCTGCTCAAGTGCAAGAACCCGAGTTCGATCCCTGGTACCAAAAAAAAAAGATTGAGAGACAGAAAAAGTCTTCCTAGAAGACGAAGTTTCTGTTTCTTGTTCTCTTCAGTGCCTAGGGATGAGTTTGGAGAAGGAAAGGAAAAGAAGAGGCCTGTACACTGCCGCTTGAAAGGGCAGACTTGGGGCCTATGAGCCTAGGCTGTTCTTCTGCCCACCTCAAGACATTCACATACACATTTCCTCCACTGGAATGCATGCCAGCCCTTTCTGGATAACGTGTAGATGGGGGACAGAGGCAGAGACAGATGGAAGGACAGAGAAGGGGAGAGACACAGAGACAGAAAGACAGAGAGATACTGGGGATTAAACTCAGGGCCTTCACACAGAGCTATAGCCCCAACCCCAGTCCTTTATTTCTTTTATTTTTTTTATTTTGAGAGAACGTCTTGCTAAGTCACTAATTTGCCCAAGCTAGGCTCAAACTTATGATCCTCCAGCTTCAGCCTCCCAGAGTGCTGGGATTACAGGCATGTGCCACCATACCCAGCCTTTGGGTAATCTTTTTCATCCTTATAGTACATAAGCATCACACCCCCAAGAAGACTTTCCTGACCCCCGAAAGAGCTCCTCCCTGTCCCACACTTGCACAGTGCCACAGCCTGCTTGTCCACAGCCTGCTTTTCCACAGCCCCTCCCCATCAGTAGCTTGTTACGTATATCTGGGTTTTTTCGGGGGGGTACTGGGGATCAAACTAGGGACCTTGCACTTGCAAGGCAGGTGCTGGAACCACTGAGCTAAATCCCCAGCCCATATGTGTCTTTCTTAACCTCTCTTCCTTCCTCGTCTGTGAGCTCTGGGAGGGCTGGGAGTGTCTTTCTCACTTGTATCCACAGAGTCCAGTGTTTGTTGAATAATTGTATAACAGGACTTAGAGGCTGGGCCTGCGGACCCCCCCAGTGGAAAACAGAATAAAGCTTGACATCTCTGCCTTCCGTTTTTCGTCTGTCATCTTTATACCTTAAAACTTAGGGTCAGATCCTGCTCAGTTCTGCATGTAGGCATGGAAATCACTTGAGTGTCTTTCTAAAAATTAGTAGTACAAGGTTTTTTAATCCTTTTTATTTTTCTTTGAGACAAGGTCTCACCATGCTGGCCTAAACTCGCTATGTAGTCCAGGCCGACCTAGAACTCACAATACTCCTCCTTCAGGCTCCCAAGTGCTAGGATTACAGGGGTGCACCACCATGCTCAGCTATTAGCCCTAAATTTACCTAGCCTATCTCATCCTCCTTCACGACATAGGACACCACTGTGGGTGGTGGCACATGCCTGTAATCTCAGCACTTGGAAAGCAGAGGCAGGAGGATCGCTGTGAGTTTGAGGCCAGCCTGGGCTACATAGTGAGTTCAAGATCAGCCTGGAATGGGCCGGGGATGTAGCTCAGTGGTTCTGGCACCTGCCTCGAAAGTGCAAGGTCCTGAGTTTGATCCCTGGTACCGAAAAAAAAAAAAAAAGAGCCTGGAATACAGAGTGAGACCCTGTTTCATAAAGAAAGAAAAAGACATAAGACACCAAAATAAAAATAACTAATTTTTAGGATTTGCAGGGATGTCCAATTGCCAGCCTTTGTAGCATCCTGTTCTAGAGCCCCTGAAGAGATGCTTAGAAGTCTTCAGTCATTGTCCTAAACCTTCAGTCACCTCGATTCCAGGAAAACAGAGCCTCCCAAACCAGCCCAAAATGAGATTACCCACCTCCTCCCCCCAACCAGGAATAATCATCTCATGGCAATCCCAGCACTTAGAACCCGAGGCAGGAGGATCATGAGTTTGAGGCCAGCTTGGACTACATAGCAAAATCTTGTTTCAAAACCAAAATAAAACAAAACCAAAAAATGCCAGGAGTGGTGGCCTATGCCTGTTATCCCAGGAGTTATCCTAATCCTGGGAGAATGAGGCAGGAGGATTCCAAGTTTGAGCCTAACACAGGCAGTTTATCAAGACTTTGTCTCAAAGTCAAAATAACAAAAGGACTGGGGATGTAGCTTTGTGTGAAGGCCCTGGGTTTCATCCCCAGTATAGAAAAAAAAAAAAGAAGCAATCTTGAGACAATAATTAACCAGACTGCGGCTTGACTTGCCCAGGATTCCCTAAACCTACCTGACGGCTGTGCAGATCCCAACCCTCACTATTGCTCCCCCTTCCTGTAAAACTCCAAGGCTCCTGTCAGTCAGCCCCTGAAGACAGACCCTGAGCCTGTCTGTCCTCAGCGTGGCCATGCAGATTAAAGCTCATTTCCTGCCCTTCTCCACTGCCTGTCCCCTTCACTGGTGTTTTGGGAAAGGTGGCTGAGCCTAGGCTGTTGCCCTAAACCTCCAGTGACAATTAATGGGAGGATTCCAGAATCCAGGGTTTATCTTGCTCCTCCAGTCTCCCCACTTTCCTCCACATTCTTGAAGGTGACCCCTCCTTGGGGCAGAGGGGCATTTCCTGGGAAGTCTGAACTCAGTCTGTTTGCCCAGCTGTGAAGATACAGGATTGAACCTGAAGACAAAACATCCCTCTCCCTCTGTCCCTTAGGATTTTCCAGCCCCAGGGCCCTGTCCCAACACCCACAGGCAGCACATCTGACCATGATGCTGCTTCCTGTCCCCCTCAGCCAGGTCTGTCCCCACCATGGCTGGCCCAGGCATCACACCAACTTGAATCTTCTTATACATGGCTAGTGGGAAGGCTTGGGCCCCGGAAAGCAGAACCTCAATGGCTCATGAAGCACACAGCAAACATGAGATTTGGGTTTTCTAGTTCCTTTTGCTTCGCAGAGAAAAACTGCCACATAGAGGGGCTAAGCAGTGTGCCCCAGGTCCCACAGCTAGGAGGAGGATGAGAACCGGCCTGCTGAGCAGCTTGGGACAGAAGGGCCCCTGGGCAATTTCCTTTCTCAGGCTACCATGCCCTGCCCACAGGAACTCTTTGCTCAGGCCTCTCCTTGCTCTTATTTCTGCTGAGGGTTTGAGAGTTTCAGGGAAACAGTTCAGTTTGGTGGTGTCCCCTCCAGCACCACTGGTTTACTGGGTTCGGGACAGAGATCCCTTGGTGACACAGGTGAAGGGTCACAGCTTGGCCCAGGTTGCTCCTTGAGGCCTGGAGGGAGCTTGGCAATAGCAGCTACCAATGGGCAGGATCCAGGCAAGGAGGAGAGGAGAAAGGAGCCCCCTCAGGTGTATACTATTTCAGGGCCGGCTGTTTGGGGCACAGCATCAGGGTGGCTGGGTAACAGGGGTGACCCTGACAAGTCAGCCCAGTGTGTGAGGATTACTGAAGGACCCTTCCTTCTGCAGGGGCTTTGCCCTTCCTTCTTGGGACATCGGAAGGCTGCTGAGGGCAAGGCGAGTGGAAGATGAAGGGGGTGTAGGGAGAGAGGAGAACAAATGGAAGAACTGAAAGAAATTTCCAGTGAGAAGGGTGACCACTCACACAGGGCTCAATAAGGAGTTTGGCTTTTGTCCCAAGAGCTTTCGGGACAAGCCCCTCACTGATTGGAGTGAGAAGCAATAGCAATGTGACGTAAAGTGCATTTAGCACAACTTTGAGCCAGGTGTGGAAGGCAGCCGGGTGAGCACTGAGGGGTTGGTGAAGTTGTTCAGAGGAGATGCCCTGGGCAGCTGGGAGAGGCCTTCAGGAGGCAGAATGGAGAGAGAGGCATGAAGCCTTTGGCGGCCAGGCTGAGGTGCTGACCCCTCTATCGGTCAGGGCAAGGCTGCCTCAGGCTCTGGGCAGTCTGAGGGCAGCAGTGACTGAGGCCCTGTTACTACAGATGGCTAAGTTAGGCAGAGAGTGACTGGCACCTGTCCCATGGCCCTGCTGTGAGCAGGAGATGGGGACGTGCCCTTGGACTTTGGTGACTGCACATAGCAGCCCTAGTCTTGGCCTGAGTCCCAGTGCCAGGCAGCTGTCTCCTGCAGGAGCATCTGGTTCCAGAGCGGCCACTGCTGCAGCTGTCAGCTGTCCATGCTGGAACCTCTCGTCAACCGTCTGAAGAAGCCCTGAACAGTGAGCAGTTAGGAGACAGAGAGCTGACTCTAGCCATGGGGATAGCAGGGGACAAGCAGACACAGCCTGGAGAGCAGAGACGGAGAAGGGTGGAAGTATTATAGATAGCTAAGTTAGATAAAAATATTACCGGCTTTCAGATAGTGCTAGGCCCTCAAGAGAGTCCAGACAAAATTGAAACACATCACAACCATGGGCAGAAACACATCCATTAGAGATCAGGCCTCAAGATAAAGACAAAGTGACCAGGCCTCTATACTTCCTCAAAAGACAAACACTGGGCCTAATGAAGTCTAGATAGATAGACATCAGTCATCCCGGTGTTGACCAAGACCTCTGGATCCATTTTTCCTAGAAAAAGTCTTTGTTCTTTCCAGGCACCCTTATTATGCGACTTGCTTCCCCATTGGATCACTATTACCTAAATGACAGTACATGTAACCTTACTGGTTAATCATATCTGCAACCCACTTTGTACCCACGTGAGTTTTGCTCTATAAAACTTCCCTGTAAAGTGGGGTCCCCAGCTACCCATTCAGGTTCTCTTCTGCCTCTGAGGAGCAATCGCTCAATAAATGTTTTCCTACTCAACCTCTGCTGTTCCTAGAATTCATTCTTTGATTTGAGAGAACACGAACTTGCCATATCAGACTTCTAACAGGTTGGGAGATATAATATTTTCATATTTTATCTCCTGTATGAGAAGGGGCCCCCTTCCCTGGACTCCTGCACCCCAGGCTCTCCAGTCTATGGCTTCACAGGTAGAAGTCCTCAGCCCCCTGACCCCTTTAATCTGACTCTGTGTCCATCGTCCAAGCCTGTGTCTCTGGCCTGACCTTGAGTCCCAGGCAGACACATATCTGTTCTGACGTCAAACTCAGCCCCTTAAACTGGGCATGGTAGTGCACACCTGTAATCCTAGGACTCGGGAGGTTGAGGCAGGAAGATCACAGTGAGTTTGAGGTCAGCCTGGGATACATAGTGAGTTTGAGGCCAGCCTGAAATACATAGCAAGACACTGTCTCCAAAAAACCCCCCAAAACAAACAAAAAAACCCTCAGCACCTTCCCCATGAGCTGCTCCTCACGTGGGTGCCCAGCCAGAGTACCAGCAGGCTCCAGATTCTCCTCCTCTCTGGACTCACCATCTGCATCCCCAGCATGGCAGAGCAGAGCACGCTGCTGTTCTCCCACCTCCAGCCTCATCTCCATGGCTCTCTCCCCTCCCACCCAGTTGGCCTCCTACAATTTCGCCCTGACATATCACCATCTGCTTAACTATTTCCAGGGCTCCCCCCGGACCCCAGCTGGAGTCTGAGCTGCTGACCTGGGGCTGTGTTAACAGTCCAGCCCCACTGCCGGCTTCCCCTTCAGAGCATCCCAGCCACTTCAGGGCACTTGCAGTCCCTGCATCCTGAGAAACTTCTCAGTTCCCAGACTCTTGGCATGCTCTGTGGCTGGATAACCCCTCTTACCCTTCAGGGCCCAGCCCCACCAGGTGCGGTGGAGTGACTATAATCCTAGCAATTCAGAGGCTGAGGCCCAGGAGTCCAAGCCCAGCCTGGGGAACATAGCAAGATCCATTTCAAAACAACCAAACATACAAACAAAAAAACAAAAGAAAAAAATTCTAGCCAAGGTAGCCCTTCTCTAGGGACACCTTTCTGATGACTAGGTTGGTTAAGAGCTTCCTCAGTTTACTTCTGCCCAGCTCTGACTCTCATTTATTCATTCAACAAATATTTCCTGATCTACCATGTGCCAGGTCCTATTCTCGCCACTTTGAATATACCCGGAAACAAAACATGACAGTCCCAGTGCTGAGCTTATATTCAGGTGGAGGATGGGAAAGACAGACCATAGATAATACATGAGTTCAATGGCACACCGTAGTTGGTGAAATGGTGGGTGCTGTGGCACCGTGCAGTAGGCGGGAGCCTGTAGTGGTAGATGGACTGGTGAGATGGTGGCCTTTAGGCAAAGGCTTTGCCCAATACCCTGCAGCCAAAGCCTGCCGGGAACACACAGGCAGTCAGACATGCTGGGCTGATGACTGACTGGGTTTAGGGCCAGCACACACATGGCAAAGCAAGAAGAGGTGTTGGGAAGGACTTAAAGGATTTGCACTTGGATTAAATGGTTTGAGAGGGCTTTCCTCTGGACTGGAGATGCTGACAGGAAGCAGGAGTAATTCTGAATATCTGAATAAATTTTACCTAGATAAAGGGAAAACTGGACCAAGGCTAACACCCTCATTTGTAAGAAATCACTGTCTCTGTCTGTCTGTCTGTCTGTCTGTCTGTCTGTCTGTCTCTCTCTCTCTCTCTCTGCAGTGGTAGGATTTAAACCCAGGACATCCTATGGTAGGCAAGAACACTACCTCAGAGCTATAGCCTAGAAGCTATCGCTTACCGGCCAGGATAGGACAACCGTATTACTTTCCAAAGGGCTGCTGTAACAAATGACTATAAGTCAGTGGCTTAAAACAACAGAAATGTATCTTCTCACAGTTCTGGAGATAAGCTCCTTCTGACATTCTGAGGGAGAATTCGTCTGCTCCCTGCCTCCCTCCTTGCTTCTGGTGGCTGCCAGCAATCCTCAACATTTCTTGGGTTGCAGACGCCTCACTCGAGTCTCTGCCTCCATCCTCACATGGTTTTCCTCTGTCTCTGGGTTCTTTGGATTTAGGGCCCGCTCTCATGTACGGGATCTCATCCTGAGGTCCTTGCCTTAATTACCTCTGCAAACACCCTGATCCCAAACAAGCTCCTGTTCTGAGGTTCTGGGTGGACATATCTTTGGGGGCCATGGGGCAGAACACTACTGGGATGCTTGGTCCGTGTCATGGCTTGGGCAGTGCTCATGTTTAGTCTGCGTTCAGATGAGAGAGAGAGCTTCTGTTTGTGTCCTGATCTATCATGGGCACAGAGGCTCCGTCTGACGCTGGTGTCTGTGGCTTCTGTTCATGCAGTGCAGTGACACTAGAACCAGCAGAGCACCAGGCTGGCTCCCAGGGCGTGGCCTTGCTTTTCTTCTCACATGGAAGCAGGGGTAAGGGAGATGTGCTGACATCGGGCTGAGGAGAGGCCCAGCCACAGGGGCAGGAGAGGTGTGGAACACCGCTGAACCCCAGGGAGCTACAGGAAAGAGACCGGGGAGAGGAGCACAGAGAGGTAATGGAGCATGTTGAGACGGCTGGCTCTCACTGAGGGAGACTCAGGGCCTTCAGAAGTGAACGGAATTGACAGGTCATTAGTAGGCATAGGTATTTTTGTTATTGGTTTTTCTTTTTCAGTAGTACGGATAGGACTCAGAGGATTAGTGAGCCACATCTAGCCCTTTCATTTTATTTTAAAACAGGATCTTACTAAGTTGTCCAGGTTGGCCTTCAACTTGCAATCCTCCTGCCTCAGCCTCCAGAGTAGCTGGGATCATGGGTGTGTGCCACCTTGCCTGGCTAGGCAGTTTTTTTGGTTTTTGTTTTTGTTTTTCTTTTTGGTACTGGGGATTGAACTCAGGACCTTGCACTTGCAAGGCAGGCACGGTGCCACTGAGCTAAATCCCAGCCCTGGCTAGGCAGATTTAATAGCATGTTGGGGCTGAGCCTGACTAGAGTGGATTTAGCAGGAAATAGAGGAAAAGGAACTGGAGACAGCAATTAGAGCAGAGAAATAAGGAGGAAGCTCAGGTAGCCAGTGGGAGGACAGAGTTAAGAGAGGTTTTCTGCTTTGTTTTCCTTCTGTGAGAACAATTGTGGCCCATTTTAAGTGCTCTGAATGGGCTAGATGACAGGCAAGCGGGGACAGTGAGAGCAGGTGGGAAGAACTCCAGCAGGTGAGAAGGCAGGCTCCACAGAGCTGCAGTGCAGGAATGAGGGCAGTGGGGTGTGGTGAGGCTGAGGCAGGCAGGCAGTGTTCTCTTCTGACAGCTGTCTTTCACATTTCGTAGGTGTGCAGGTTCAGTACTTGAAGC
Source organism: Heterocephalus glaber (assembly GCF_000247695.1). Next base: position 11,697,217 of record NW_004624764.1, on the reverse strand, counting down.
CCTACGTACCACAAAAGGGACCAGAGATGGAGACAGAGGGGCTAGGAAATCAAGTGAGAGAAAAACCAGAAATGGACCAAAATCCAGTCTTTCTCCAACTTCAGGAACAGGCAGGGCAGTGTCCAGAAACAGGGGCTGCCAGGTGCTGTTCATGGTCCCATAGATGAGGGCCATGTTTGAATCCTGCTTTACCATATGTCTGCTATGAGCTTCATCTTGTGGTATGAGCCACAAGTTCTCTGTCTGTAAAACAGGGACACTAAACACTTCTTCTCAAGACTTTTGGGGAAATTGAGAAAGATAACGCCCAGAAAGGGCCCAGGCCCAATGAGTCAGATTCTTTTCCTTCCCTTTCTCCTGGCCTGCAGCCCTGGGAGTCCCCTTCGTTACCATCCTGGCTCCAAGGTTGGGCCCAAGGCCCCACCTGCTGGCAGATTCTGGAACTCCATTTCTGCCTCTGCAAAGCTGGAAGCCTCAGCAGAAGCAAAGATTCCCTCCAGAAAGAGAACTCTGCAGACATCCAAGGACTTTGCACCACCCTGTCACATGCCAAGGGCTTCAATCCACTCCACCCCATCTTTGCTTCTGCTTGGTAGACTCCTTTCCACCATTTGGAGCCATCATATGTAGCTGCTCAGCAGGTTTCTACAACCCTCTCCCCTTCCAGGGGCATTTTCTTTTTCCCCTCCAGGAGCATTTTCTTTTCTCTCCTTTTCTTCTTTTTTCTCCAGGGCTGTTTTCTAGCATCTGAATCTGACCAGTCACGCTTCAAGGAAACCTCCAACTCTGGGTGAGGAAGGTGTATGTGCATGTTTTTCTGGATTTTCCAAAATACATACCCAAGTGTGTCTTTGTGTGTGTAAAAATCCTTCCTAGTACTTTCAAATTACCCAGGAAGAAATACAGAGTGGACCTCTGCCCCCTCCCAGCTGCCTGCCATCTCCATACCAAGCCCTTTACCTGGAAAACTTTGGTCCACACTCCTCAGATACGAAGTTCTTTCTTGTCTTTTAGTGCTCAGCTCAGCTTATGTCAGTCCCCCAGAAGCCTCCCTGACCCTCAAGTCTAGGTCAGGGGCTATCCATCCCTCCACTAGAAGCCTCAGTATCGTCAGCGTGCAGAGCCGCTTCCTTCCAGAAGGTGAGCCCCTTGCGGAAAGGGGGGTTACTCATCCGCATGTTAATCCATTGCAGCTGAATGAAACTCATTACCAAGGTTGGCCCATCCACAAATGAGAGGACTGGACAGGATGTCCCGAGTCTCTTCTCACCCTAGAAGTCTATGATTTTCACACGATGAGCATGTTTTAGGCCAGCAGTCATCACACAGCTGATCCTGAGTGGGGAGCTGAGGGTGCCCTCCCCAGGCTTCTTCTGCCCTGGGGAGAGAAGATGGAGCAGGGCTTCCTTCCTTGGCAGATGACCTGCTAGTATACATGGAACTCTGGGGAAACCAAGTCACTTCTCATCCATGGTGGGCCTGTGTTCCCCTGCAATAGGCCATGTTCCCTAGCAGCATCATGCCCACATGCAAGAGATCATTTGCCAATCCTGGTAGTGAGCAGGAGGGGCTGAGCTATGGCTGTCATGCAGAGCTAGACAAGGTTGGTGACTGAGCCCTCTCCTGGGGTGCTCTTTGGGGTACTTAGCTTTAAGGGGCACTATGGTTTGAATTAAGTCAGAAACAAGGCACCAGTTAAGCCAGATCTACACAAATACTTGTCTCCTTATTCCCTGTAACTACAAAGTGCAGCCAGTCATGCTTGAACTTAAGTATACCGAGTCCTTTTGTGGTGCTGGGGATTGAACCCAGAGGCTTGTACATGCTAGCAGAGTTCTACCATTAAGCTACACCCATAACTCTTTTTACTTTTTTTTTGGACCGGGGATTGAACTCAGGTCCTTGCGCTTGCGCAGCAGGCAGCGAAACCATTGAGCTAAATTCCTGGCCCTTTATTTTTGAATCAATATCTCACTAAATTGCCCGGATGGGCCTTGAACTTGTGATCCTCCTGCCTCAAGCTCCCAAGGAGCTAGGATCACAGCTTCCTGCCACAATGCTGAGGTTAGCTGGATCCTAGAAGTGAGATAAATATCCTCGCAAGTTGGGACTTATAGTTTAGGCTGCCCTCAAACTCAGTGATCCTCTTGCCTTGGCCTCCTGAGCACTGGGATTAAAGGCATGTGCCAGTCGGCCCAGCTTCCAATGCAAATTCTGACACCAAAAATGCATGGCATAGTTCCTCACCAGAAAGGTTGTATTTTACCTAAACTAAATCTAAACCCTTTAGGATACTGTATTACTTCTGATATGTTGTTCAGTTTGGGTTATTTCTTAACTCCAAAACAAACAGGAGAAAATCTAGCCACAGATGAGCCTAATGCAGTGCCAGCCACAGGCCAAGATCTCTCATCTTACCTGACTGGAGACCAAGTAAGTCAGCATATGGGCCCTAGATTCAGGAGAGTTTCACAGTGAAGCTATTTTGTATCTGAGCCTATTTGTGCATAAAAATGGGCTATGAGACTGAAACGGCATGCTGTGTGGCTATGTGGTAGCTGACTGTTCACTCCAGTGAGAGGAAGGTAACAGCCTCCTAAGATGAGGACCCTCGTCTTTACAGAGCCTGTGAAGTCAACTTTTGTAAAGCTGTGATGTCATGGATCTGCTTTTTAGAAGTCTACTCCTGCTTCAAGTCCAAACACTCACACCACCAGAGATTAGAGCTTAGCTGGCATCTTCATCACGAATCCACATGTATCTTGCCCCAAGATGCTCTTACTGCAGATAAGTCAAGGAAGCAGGACACAATCATTCCATGAGAACTCCTGCTGAAAGCCCCTCTAAATTCTCTCAACTTCAATTTCCTTTTGCTCCTGTGCCACTGAGTGGTACTGCACAAATATGAGTGGGTGACCAGGCTTAAACTAGGCTTACCCCAGGCAAATGCCTGATGCCCAGTCTTCTTATGAGACCCCTCCCTGTTCTGTCTTCTGATAGGGGCAACAAGTGCCTTTTAACCCACATTGCTTTGTGAGGCCTCAATCTGGGGACTAAAACCTCTAATCAGAATTACCACACTTATCAGGGGCCATCATTTTGTGGTAATAAAATGGGGATAAAGCATCACCTCCAAGATCGATGGCCATGAGTCTGACAAAGTTCCCTGATGATCAGTGATGGTGACGACGAACTCAAGACTGCACCAGAATGACAAAAGTTACATTTAATTTACAATGTAATAAAGGCTACAGGTAAAAAGCTACACATAAAGCATGAAAAGCCCTATTACACAAATGTACAAATCTCTGTACAAAGCTCGTATCAATGTTTCCTACCTCGGTCTCCTGTTTGTCAGCCAGGTCTTCTCTTGGAGCTCTGAGGAAGCAAAGCTCTCAACTGAGGGGGAAGAGCCTCCAAACCAACAGGTAAAAATGTCCTCTGAGAGACATCAATTGCTTGCAAAGTAAAATATTTTCTTTTTAATTTGAATCGCCCTAATTGGTCATATCCTGAAAAAAAAATTGCCTTCATAACACACTGAAAAAGGAAAGTAATGGCTTAGAGAGGAGAGGACAGTACTTTAGAACTAAATGAGAAAGAAACTTAGGTAAATGAAGTGCTCAAGTTTGACAAGAAAACAGGTAAAGTTAAAACAATACTGCAAGTTAAAAACTTTTATAAACCTGCACTGGTCATAGACAAAGGGAAATCAAAGTGTTCTCATTCCAACAGAAAGGACAAAAGAAAAGCCTAACTATTGGACCTCAAAACCACTGATTTGGGCCAGGGATGTAGCTCAGTGGCACTGCACCTGCCTCGCAAACACAAGGTCCTGAGTTTGATCCCTGGTACCAAAAAAAGAAAAGAAAAAGAAAACCCAACCAAACAAAAAACCACTGACTCAAGAAAACATTTTGGGGTTTAAACCTTAGCTTAACTTTAGAATGCTAACCCTTTTTGATCAACCTGGGATCCATGAGATTTACAAGGATAGTAAATGTAAATGAGGTTGCTGGATCCCCAGGACTGGTGAGGCTACTGCCACCTCCACAGCTCTGGATCCTACCTGGGCTATGCAACGTCACATAAAAATACTAAAGAGAGGGAGAAGGACGAAGGAGGCAATGGAAGGCTGGGAAAGAACCAGAGCAGTCTACTTAAAACAACCTACAAAATCTTTCTCTACACCAGCAGTGTTGTGAAGACAGCTTCATGGGGTATTTCAGCCCACCCCAGTCTAATATACATGGTCAGGACCCCAGGAGACATTCTGAAAGAGATACTGCACACGTGGAAAGTTTTTCTCCCTAGTACATTAGCTCCCTCATCACCCTTCCACCCCACTCCCACCCAATCCCACCCTTCTCCATGACCAAAAATATCAAATCAGTAAGGAAGGTGTGGGCTTCTTGCCCGGCCAAGCCTCTTTTGCATATTTCTTCTTCTTGGGTTCATTAACAGCTTCAGGGTTATAGACTGCAGGGTTTGGTGTGGGGTTCATGTTCACTGCTGATGGCACGACAGGAGTCAAGTCCACATCAGGGGCAAGGTTCGGGTACGGCATGGGCAAGCCACCGATGAGTGCTGTCCCGTGGATGCCATGTGGCTGGGAGCCCGCTTCACTGTGCGTGGGGGGCAGGCCCCCGTAGAGTCCTCCACTGAAGGCAAAGTTCTGTATGCGCCTGCTCCCTGATTCCTCCAGGCCCAGGGAGCCAGGGCCTTCCACCCTCTTCTTCTGTGGTTTGCCAGGGCAGGGGAGAGAGGGAGAGGAGATAAGAGGAAGCACAAGAGCAGTTTTTTTGTTTCTGTTTTCCATCCTAGTCTTAGAAAAATAGCCTTTGGGAAGGATCTTCATCTTCTAGTCCGTTCTTTTCCCCAGACAACCCACTGCACAGTCCTGAAATCTGAGGTCTGAAAATTACACTGACTCCCATAAAGTTTTTAACCATTCTATGTCAAATGAGAAAAATGAAGACAGTATTCTGAGCTCTACATAAAGTAAAATTTATGGAATTGAAATGGCTATTCTTTACATCTTGGATCATACTTCTCTCTCTCACAATGATTTAAGAAACAAGTGATATTTCAGCTATTTTCATTTTGAGGGAGAATATAGAAAGTTGAAACTTCCATGTTGTGCACCTGATTCTCTTTGGAGCTAGGGACTGAACCTAGGGCCCTGTGCATGCCAGGAAAGCATCCTACCACTGAGCTACACACCCAACTTTTTTTTTTAATATAAAAGATAAGGTCTTGCTACATTGTTGAGGCTGGACTACAGTGGCTATTCCAGAGTTCTGACCTTTGATCAGGGTTAGTTTACCTTCCTTAGGCAACTGGTGGTCCTCCACTCCTGGAAAGCCACTGTGTTGATGCCAACTTAGTGCACAGCACACTACAGCTTTGAACTCCTGGGCCCAAGTGACCCTTTTCTAAGTTCCTGGGACTGTTGGAGTGTAACTCTACCCCCAAAAGCTGGATGCCCAATTTTTATTTACTTCTTTTTCTGAGATAAGATCTCACTATGTTACCTAAGGCAGACTCAAATTTATGATCCTTCCACCTTAGCCTCCCAAGTAGCTGTGATTACAGGCATGCACCAGCACATCTGGCTCCAATTCTTCTCATTATTATTTTATTTTTGCAGTACTGGGGATTGAAAGAGGGAGTGCCAAATGGCTTCCCAAGATCTTTTTACTTCTTTATTTTGATACAGTCATGCTAAGTAGCCCAGGCTGGACTCAAACTTGCATTCCCCTGCCTCAGCCTCCTGAGAAGATGGGGTTTAGGCATGTGTGACCAGTCCTGGCTCCATTTCCAATTTCTAAACATTAATCTGAGAGCAAAGCAAATCTGTGGTGAAGACAGTAGTTTGCTAGTGGTCCGGGGCGGAACTGGAGGAAATTGGTTGCAATGGAACATGAGGGAACTTTCTGAGGTTCCTTCAAAGAGATATAATCTATATCCTGATTATAATAGTGATTACACAGGTGTAGCCATATGTTTTGTTTTGCTTTATTTTTGAAACAGGGTTTTGTTATGTAGTCCATGTTAGCCTTGAAGTCACTATGTAGCCCAGGCTGGCCTTGAACTCACAGTGTCACAGGTGTGAGTCACCATGCCCCAGGTGTATCCACATATGAAAACTCAAACCATACACTTAAACATTTGCATTTTATTGTATATAAATTATATCACAATAAAACTGTGGTAGTGGTGTATGCCTGTAATCCAAGCCACTCAGAAGGCTTAGGCAGAGAGATCTCAAGTTCAAGGCCAGCCAGGGTAATTTAAGAGTCTCTGTCCCAGAATAAAAATTTAAAAGGGCTGAGGATTTAGCTCAGTGGTACAGCAATTGTGTACCATGCATGAGGTCTCAGTACTATACCAAAGGGAAAAAAAAACAAAGCTGGGCCGGGGATTTAGCTCAGTGGTTCCGGCGCCTGCCTCGCAAGCGCAAGGTCCCGAGTTCGATCCTCAGTACCAAAAAAAAAAAAAAAAAAAAGACAAAGCTATCTCCTGACTTTGTACATTTGAGCTTTTGATTGATTGATTTTGGTACCGGGGATTGAACTCGGGACCTTGCGCTTTTGAGGCAGGCACCGGAACCACTGAGCTAAATCCCCGGCCCATGACTTTGTACTTTAATAACAGATTACAAAGGAAGAACAAGGAGACAGAGCTCAGGGGGAAATGTGACATATTATGGCACCCTGCAGGCAAAAATAAATCTACCTTCTCATACTGCACTAGAGCTCATAAAAGATGCTTCTCACCCTTTACTGTTTGACTAAATAAAGATGAAGCAGGAACTCTGACTTATCTTGTCAGTTCACTCTAATATACATGGGTTCCAAATTTGAACTCAATCAATTGAAGATAAATATTTGGAAAAAAATTACACTAAATATGTACGGATTCTTTTTTTTTTTTTTTTGTACTGGGGATCGAACTCGGGTCCTTGTGCTTGCACAGCAGGCAGTGAAACCACTGAGCTAAATCCCCGGCCCTGTACAGACTTTTTTTCTTGCCATCAATCTCATAGCAACTATTTACATAGCATCTACATTGTATTAGGTATTATTAGCAATCTAGAGATGATTTAAAGTATACTGGAGGACAAGTGGAGGTTATATGCAAATACTACACCATTTTACATAGGTGACTGGAGCATCCATAGACTCTGGTATTCAAAGGGGTCCCAGAACCAATTCCTCATGGATATCAAGGATGAAATCATTCTAAAGACTTCTTAAAACTAAAACTCCCTATAACATCTCTAATCATGCTCAACTAATCTTTTTTGGGGGGAGGGGCGGCGGGGGGAGACAGGGTTTCTCTCTGGCTGGCTTCAAACTCCCAATCCTCCTGGCTTAGCTTCCTGAATGCCACCACTACAGCCAGTATTGGTTTCCAGTCACTTCTGGATACTGTAATTAACAGGGATTTACTATGATCTTATATGTCCAGGGGCAGTTTGTTCCCTTTTGGATAGTTCCACCCATCAGGAAGTTCCTTCACATGCTGGGAATAAGAGTGTCTCTGTAACTTCCACTTCTTGGTTCTCTAACATACCTTATCTTTAAATCTAATCTAGATCCAGTCTGACATTCCTAACTGTACCTTTCCAGTTCACAAAATAATGGCTTGGCAAAAGCCACAGATGTGCAGTGCTGCACATGCTTCTCCCTCACCTAGATGCTTATTTTGAGTCAAAAGGAAAAGACCAAAGGAAGGGAAGGTGGGCCTCTTTCTGCACTCTTCTGGAAGGTAAACTTACAGATTTACATAGCACATAATTTACATGTTGTATCAAGCTGGTTGGTCACCTGAAGCCTTTCTGTGCTACTCCAGGATTCACTAGACATGAGGGGGTGGAGAGTAACAGTTTCCATAGATGAAAAATGGAGAGGAGCACAGAATGTGTTTTAAAATTATGCACTCATGGGCTGGGGATTTAGCTCAGTGGTTCTGGTGGCTGCCTTGCAAGCACAAGGTCCTGAGTTCGATCTCCGGTACAAAAAATTATGCACTCACTTAATACCTACCCAAATACACCAAAATGTAGTTATGCTGTTGGTGGTGTTTATATTTTGGGGTGCCAGAGATCAAACTGAGGGCCTCACACATGCTGAGCACATACTCTACCACTGAACTACACCTCTACCCCTAATTGGGTTTTGAACCCAGCATTTTAAATACTGTTAAAATGTACTTCCTACCTTGACTGGGACCACTGCAGTTTGGACCATGTTCCGGAAGCGACCAACAGAGGGATCCACATCCTCTGCAAAAAAAGATGAGGGTACAGTTGGATTGGTACTCTATTTGGAGGAGTAAGGGTACAGGGCTCACTGAAAACCAGACACACACAATGACTCATATTCCAATAATAAACCCAACCCCGAAAATGTTTACCAAGTACTGGGCACTGTACTAAATGCTCTCAACAACCCCACAAGATTAAGTTCTACTGCAATCAACATTAGATAGACAGAAAACAGGCTGCAGCTTGGAGAGTAGAGACAGGCCCAATCATCTGATGGAGAGCAGGAGCTAGGAATTGAGTCCTAGTAGCCAGACAGGCCTGCACTCCAGACCACAGTACTGTGCTGCCTTCCCAATGTTCTTTCCCATTCCACACATTTCCTCTTGGGGTGGGGGTGGGGGGTGTTTAAAAATTACCAATCTCACATTATTGATAAAACAATGACAAGAGGTCACATATTTTACATCTTGCTAATACCTGTTTATTGGCAAAGAACAGATTTAAGACTCAAACCCAGGGCTTTAAACTTACTCTGGCCTTTTGACCTGAATAACTTAACTATATATTTTTTGTTTTATTCTGAGATGTAGTCTCATTAAGTTGCCCATGCTGGCCTTGAACTTGATATCCTCCTTCCTCAACATCCCCAGCAACTGAAATTACAGGTGTGCACCATTGTGCCCTGCTTTAAAATGTATATAATCAAAAATTTTTTTGAGACAGGGCCTCAATATGTAGTTCAGGCTCGTCTCGAACTCTCCACAATCCTCCTGCCTCAGCCTCCCTAGTGCTGGGATTACAGGTGCATGCTACCGCTATCATGCCTGGCACAACTTTTTAAAATTTTGAGGCAGAGGTGTCACAAAGTTGCCCAGGCTGCATTTGAACTTATGATCCTTCTGCCTCAGCCTACCAGTGCTGAGATTATAGGTGTGCACCACCACATCTGGCTTACAATCAAGGCTTTTACAATCAAAGATCTGACCTCCTTGCCTAGGGAGGGTGAGAGAGCAGCTCCTTCTTCACAGCTTACTTACATATCACTGTACCCTACAAAGCTCTGGGTTCATTCATTCTGGAGGGAGACAGCACTCTCTCAAGCCTCATGCACTGGTCATAAGGCATGGAAATAAAGAGCAAGATACTGCACTGTCTTTCAGGAGTTCACAGAAACAGAGACAGATAGGTCACAAACACAGAAGCACATCAAGAAGAAAGGGGCCTGGGGATTTAGCTCAGTGGTTCTGCCGTGTGCCTCACAAGCGCAAGGTCCTGAGTTCGATCCCCAGAACCAAAAAAAAAAAAAGGAATAAAGAAGAAAATGGCATTCCTGGAGCATCAAGGGGTGGATGGGCTGTGCTCTTAGGATAGTCTCCTCTCCAAAGGCTGAGCATGTGGAAATGGCAGAAACAGACCTTTCATCACTACTACGGAAAACTACTCCAAGCCTCCTTTAGTTTATATTGTGGTAGACGAGAAACCTTGTTCCCTAATACTTGTTAAATAGTTTTGAATGTACTGAAGTTGCTTGCTATTGAAAAAAGCACTCCTATGAAATCTTTAATTTGAATAATTAGTTCCTGGTTTATGTAAGTCTAGCTTTTCACATATTAAGATGCCCCTGAAGATTATACCTAGGTATACCAATCTTTGTTCACTGAATGGCTGGATATCCTAATGACATGGATACCTCAGGTCATTAGGAAAAAGATACTGTTTCTCAAAAGGCACAATCTTTTCTCTCACCTCTCAGAAACACTGTTCCAACCACATTCCAGCAAGGGCGATGAAGGTTAAATGAAGCACAGGGGAAATGGGGCCCCAGTGGAGTGGGCGACATCCCCCTTTTGTGCAGCAGAGCTAAGTTGCTCCGGGGGCCCACACCCTCTGCGCCTTCTCGCTCAACATTCTAGTCTTAAAGAGAAAGGATATATGGGTCTAGGATATCTGTGCTCCTAAAGACCCAACCCTAACTCCTTGCTAACTCTCTCTGGTGCAGGAATGGTTGCATGGATGAGGCAGATAAGATGGTGATACTGGCTAACAACTTTTAAGGGCTCACTGAGTAATGAACACTAATCTTAAGCATTTTTGCATACATTAACTCATTTAATCTTTCTGCCAGCCCTGTGAAGTCAGCAGTCTGCTAAGTCACTTGGTCAAGCAAAAAGAGCTACTAAGTGGAAAGGGGGAAGGACATCATTCAGACTTCCTGATTTCAAATCCCTTGCTCTTAACCACTATGCTATCTTGCCTGAACACACTGCTTTAATAAAGCCCTAGGGCATCATTTTCAAGAAGAGAAAACCAGCAAATCAGATCCTGCTTCCTGAAAGAGAGTATGAGATTATCTAGTCTAGTAGTACTCAAAACTCCTGGCTATTTATCAATATACAGGAACTTGCTTAAAAATACAAAATTTGGGCCGGGGATTTAGCTCAGTGGTTTCGCTGCCTGCTGCACAAGTGCAAGGACGAGTTTGATCCCTGGTACCAAAAAAAACAAAAACAAAATTAGGGCTGGGGATTTAGCTCAGTGGTTCCATCACCTGCCTTGCAAGCGCAAGGTCCCAAATTCGATCCCTGGTACCGAAAAAAAAAGCACACTAGAAATAAATGTCAGTTTGTGCTTTAAATTATTTTTATTAAAAAAAAATTACAAAATTAAAGTGAGGCACAGTGGCATACACCTATAATCCCAGCTACAATTCTGTAATCCTAGCCATTCAGGAAGCTGAAGCAGGAGGATCACAAACTCAAGGCCAGGCTGAGCAACTTGGTCTCAAATGGGTAGGATGTAGCTAATGATCATGTGCCCGTGGCTTCAGTCCCTCAGTACTAGGAGTGGGGGGAAAAGATCCAGTTTATGGAAACTCTGGTCATCTAGTCCCTGCCTGAACAACTTCCCTTGGGCACTCACTAGTTTGAGAAGGAATCCATTCCACCTCACACACCATCAGAAAGTGAACTTGTAAGTCAGTAGAATGAATGCCCTGATCTCTTTCACAGGAATCTTTTTCAGTCTTCTTCTAAATATAGGCCAGAGATTTGTTAGTTTCTACTTTTTTTTTTAAATGCTGAGTAATACACTTGGTACCTTCTGGCTCTGGTTTTGGCTCTCTTCTTCCTGCCCACCGTGGCCATGTTTCCCCCTTCTTTCCCCAAGCATGGTTCCCTTGCCTCCCCAGCACCCAGGGGTTTGTCTTCTATGGCTGTGAGCCTTCACTCCCCTCAGGACTATGCAATGCAAGTGGGGAGTTCCGGTCAGAACACACACTGGTAGGGTGACTGTCCCCACCAGTCTTCTATGAATTAAAACTTGAATTGCACTTGATTAGTTTCTACATCCCCTGATGACTCAGAACGTATTTTCAATTAACTAAAATCCCTAGGTCTTTTCTTTCCATAGTCTGTCAGTGGAGCAGATCTCCATTTAAATAATTGAGATTTTGAACCTAAATTCAGGATTTACAAGTTGTTTAGCATTTCAATTTGGGAAACAATTATTTCCATCCACTGAAATTTATTGTCGAGCATAGTTATTTATTTTTTTGGTATTGGGGATCAAACTCAGGACCTTGCGCTTGTGAGGCAGATGCCAAAACCACTGAGCTAAATCCCTGGCCCTCAAACATAGTTATTTTTTAAAAATTCTTGAATTCTATCACTGTATAAATTACACGTACCTTCCGCGCATCCATCTCCCAGCACACTTGTGATTTAATATGAGCTTGGTAAATAAATTTTTTTGGGGGGGTACTGGGGATCAAACTCAGAACCTTGTGCTTGCTTGTGAAGCAGGCGCCGGAACCACTGAGTTAAATCCCTGGCCCAAAAAATCTTTTTTTATTGTTGACTATTGGACATAGGGTCTCACTATGTGGTTCAGGCTGGCCTTGGACTCACTATGGAGCCCAAGCTGGCCTTGAACTCATGGTGATACCCCTGCCTCAGTCTCCTGAGTGCTAGGATTACAGGTGTTTGCCACCACACCAGGCAGTAAATCTTGACTGATGCAACAGGTGGCAAATTTAGTGGCCTGCCCTATAAACGGATGCTCTTATCCTGCAGACATTCCCAAACTTATTTGTAAGCAAGGCAAGTCTTCAATGAGATTAGTGGTTGCAGGAAGGTGCTCCACCCTTGGAGTTATCAGTCCTATAGTCAAAACCCTATAAAGACAATGTTCTCTTTTAAGGTGAAGATACTTAAACTTTAATCTTCCACTATGACACAGACATACTGGGTCAGCAGAGGAGAATCACTACCTTGCTTTGTAAACCCAGAGCTTTCTTTCAGCCTTCTCTTTTGCATTGTAACTGGATAATGCTTCAGTGTTAAGGGTACTCTGTGGATGAACTGTACAAGTATCCCCCCTCAAATGAATGCCCCCTCTCCCATCTGAACATTTGCTGAGAAACACTCCAAGTGACCTGTAGGCTGCACACACTACTCCGAGATAATAACTTTTTCATCAGAAGAAACCAGGAAGAGATCTCACCTGGATTGATGATCTCATCATCCTCACTGAAAGTCACCCGTGAGTTCTTCCGCTTCCTCTTTGGTCTCTGAATGTCCAGATTTCCCTCCTCAATGGTGAGGGTAGAAATCCGCTTGTTGTGGGCAGTGTTAAACTCTGTCAGGTTCTAGGCCAGGGTTCACACAGGAAAGACAGAGGTCAGTACACAGGGAATTTGATGAAGAACACACTACTAAATAAATGGCAGGAAGCATTAGGAGCTTACTCTGGCCTGCAAGGCAGATGAAGTTCTTCTGCATTTAGAGAGATTCATATTATTCTTAGATTGGTAACACTAATAAGTCTCACTCAAAAGAACATGGAACATCTTCACAGACCAGTGAAGGAGTGCTATTCAAAAGAAGGTAAAGGGCCTTGAGTGAGAATAGCTCACCTGGGCAAACAGCCTGGAGTTGAGGTACTGTTGCTTTTGTTGTGGTGGTTGTTTTTTTTTTTTTTTTTTTTAGGGGGGGGTTGTTTTTTGGGTACCAGGGATCGAACTTGGGACCTTGCGCTTGCGAGGCAGGCACCAGAACCACTGAGCTAAATTCCCGGCTCTGTTTGTTTTTGAAGGAACACTATATGCATTCATGTAAGAATTAAAGGAAATGTAACAGGGAGGAAATCCAAGAATTCTTTTAAATGAGATGAAAAAGGTCAACTAGCTGCTTCTTTCTCAGGAACTCTCTCCTTTATAACTGTTAAGGTCATTGCCAGTGCAACTTTTTTCTCTTTTAGAACTCTCATTTATTTAATCTTTTTTTTTTTTGGTACCAGGGATCAAACTTGGGACCTTGTGCTTGCAAGGCAGGTGGCGGAAGCACTGAGCTAAATCCCCGACCCAAATGCACTTATTTTTAACATTAATCTTTTGTCATTTCCCTTCATATATCTGGCCTCAGTTCTATTCATAACCGTCAATCTATCTCCATGATTAACCCAGCCTTAATACTGCTGCCTGCCTCTTCCCAATCTGTTCAATTTATTTCAATTGGCATTGCAGTTTGAGACTTTTGGAATGTCTCAGAACGAAGACCCAGAAGATCTAACATACTGAACTAAAAGACAGGGAAGCATGGAAGCAGCTTAGAGGGGAGAGACAAGATCCCTAAATATGGGCCAGGGATTTAGCCCAGTGGCACCATGCCTGCCTCACAAGTCCAAGGTCCTGAGTTTGATCCCCAGTACCACAAAAAAAAAAAAAAAAGAGGAGGAAGATCCCTAAATATGAGGCCACTTCTTCAGAACAAAATGATTTTTTTTTGGTACTGGGAATCGAACTCAAGGCCTCACACTTGCCAAGCTACCTTGCTTGCTGAGCTACATTCCTGGCCCAAGAACAAAATGAATTCTACACTGTAAGATTTCTATTGTGCTTTTCTTCCTAAATGCTAGGAAGTGGTCTTGGTATAGAGGAATAGTAAATATATTTGAACAAAAACAATCTAGAAGCAGTTTGGTTCTATTTAGAAGACTACCGGTGTTTGGACAGCACCAAAAAAGCTACAAGATTGCAAGTGTCTTGCTGGCTGTCCAACAGAGTTTTCTGCACTGGTGCAAATGCAGTCTTCCCTGAGCACCTGAGGGGGACCAGCTCCAGAACTCCCTGTGGATATCAAAACATGAAGATGCTCAAGTTCCTCAAGTAAAATGTATATAACCTATAAACATCATCCCATATACTTTAAATTCTCTCTAAATTCTAATAACTGGTACAATGTAAATGCTATGTAAATATTTGTTACATTGTACAGTTAAGGGCATAATGACAAAAAAGTCTGTATGTGTTCTGTATAAATGTAATTTTTTTCTCCCCGAATATCTCCAATCTGCTGTTGGTTGAATTGGAGAATACAGAACATGCTGATCTGCACGGCTGCCTGTATTCTCTTCTTTGTGCTATCCAACATGGAATCTACAAGTTACATGTGACTACTGAACACAGTAGTAGTTAAAATGTGGTTAATGGGTACTGATTTGGACAACATAGCTCTAAGCTGTCATAAGGACAGAAAAATGTTAATTTCCACCCTTGGCTTCTAAATAGCCAGTAAAACGTTCTAGTGGCAGGGAGGCATAGCTGGCCATAAGGTTCATTACTGGGCTCAAGAGAACCTCTTGGCATTTCAAGCTACACAAAACAGCAACACACTACAAGGACCAGCTTCCCCAAAGACAAAACAATGACATAGACATAGAATTACATCGAGCTCAGTTTCCTCCTCTGGAAGCCCCAATAAGCCCTTGAGTTCATCATCTTCTCCACCCATCTTCTCATCTCCTTTCACAGCTGATGGCAGTGTCTGAGGCTTCTCACGGAGAGTGTACGCCCTTGTGGATGCACCAAATGAGACCGTGGAGTCGATGGGAATTTGCTGAGGCTTGTGAGGTTCCAACCGAATGTGACCTAAGAAAGTGCCATGTGCTGGAAATAACCAAATCAGAATATTAAGGGGAGAAACCAAAAACAGGATGAGTTTTAAAAGGTCTTTACCTCTCTCTCAGGTCAGAGCCTCCCTGAATAAAAGTTTGGGTTTTTTGTTAAAGTTATAGAAAAATTATGACCAGAAAACAAACTTTTTAAAATAAAAATGGCACTGGATCCACTGCACCCTCTGTCACATATTACAGGGAGAAGGAAAACTCCTTCACTGAGCCTTGTATCTCTGGTGGATTTCTTATACAGTGGATTTCTTTTCTTTCTTTTTTTATTTTGTACTTTTTTTTTCTTTTTTGAGCAGGGTTTTGCTACATAGTTCAGGCTGTACTTGAACTCATTATCGTAGCTCAGGCTGGCCGCAAACTCACAGCAATCCTCCTGCCTCAGCCTCCTAGAGTGCTAGGATTACAGGTGTGTCGGCTCTCTTCAGATGATTTTTTTTTTGGAGGGGGGTACTGGGGATTGAATTCAGGACATTGAGCTTGCAAGGCACTGAGCGGCACCACTGAGCTAAATCCCCAGCCCCCCAGTTGATTTCTTATACATCTTCAGATATCTTGCTCCTCCAAGCACGAAACACCACTGTCTGTTCTCTGCTGTTAAGACAGGCTTAACTCCATTCTGGGTCCAGCAGAATTGGCTCCAACCCAGCAGAAGCCATGCCCTCAAGGCAGGAGATGGGCATTGCTGTCTGCCTTCTCCAGGTCCAAGTCTAAGGAACAGAAAAATTGCTGACCTGGTGGCAACTATGCTTACGTTTTCCTCACGATAAGAAAGCAGCTTGACCAAAACAGTTACATTGTCAATGTCAAGGCAGGCCAAAATTCTACGAGATTCTGAACATTTTTCCATGTCAGCATTCTGAATTTTGTGAAATAGAGAGAAGAGATAAGGACTTGTACAACAAGGTTCACCAAGTACTTTATGTAAGCAGACTGGGGAGGTGTATGTGTCTGTGTGTGTTGTTGGGAGAGAGGATTAGCACGTGATGAGGCCAGGAAGCAGGACCTTTTCCTTGCATTTTACACTATATTTATAAATAGGCAAAATGAACAAACTTAAGGGGCCCACACAGTTAAGTCTCAACTGTACAGCTGTGAATTATCTTAGGCAAAGTTTAAAACCTTGTTATGGAGTGAGTTCCTGAAATTAAAATTGATATAATTCATAGCCAAAGCAAAAGGTAGCTGAGAGAAAGAAACTATAGTAGATTAAAATTCGCTCAAACAAGTATCTTTAAAATGTACTGTACAACTGCTCTAGTACATCAATGGAGTTAATCATGGCTTCTGCTTAAACTGAAACACAATTATCATGGCCCCCAAATACCTGAGTACTTACACTCCCTCATTCCAGGGTGCCAGTTTTGCTCTCTAGATATACTTAGTACCTCCCTCAAGAGAGTACTCCCTCAAATCCTCTTCCTTCCACAGTTATCAATTAATTCAGGAAAACCACAAAATAGTGAAGACCTGACTTGAAAATCAAATATAAATATTTTTTCTCTTGACATGCAATAAAACAAGTTTTCCAAACTAAGAACCCAAAGAACATTTTCATACTGACCATCACCAACATGTAAAATGGGAGAGAGATACTTACTACTGTTGAGATCTATCAAGAAAACTCTCTTCAAATGCTTGTGGTAAACCAGTGCAGCGTGGACCCGAGAGCAAGACTGGTGATCAATGGTAAAGTCACACAAATCAGGGTTTCTCCCAAATAAGTAATACTTCTTCTCATCAATAATCAGTTTCTAAATAAATATTAAATTAAATATGAAATTTTATCACAATAGTGCACATAAAAACCTTCCAATTAAATAAGTAGAAGATCTTGAATAGATTAAAATTTCTTGCCAAGAAGAAAAAAAATTTTCTTGTTCTTTTTAAACTATAACTAAGCATGGTAGCACTTGCCTGTAATTCCAGTACTCTCAGAGTCCAAGGCAGGAGGATTGCAAGTTTCAAGCCCAGCCTGTAGAACTTTGTTACTTAGCAAGACTTTGTCTTAAAATAAAATAAATTAAAAGGGCTGGGGATACAGCTCACCATGAGGGCTCTAGGTTCAATCCTAGAGACACAAAAACAAAAATACCTAGGGCACATAAAATCCATTCAGGGACTTGTTTTCTGAAATGATCCCATAGTCTTTCCTGGAGTATATTCCTAAGCAGTCTTCTGAGTCTAATAAGTTATATTTAGATACCAAATGACAACAATCTTTCACATTCCTTACATGTGATTTCCAAATGGTCAAAAATCTATTAAGAAAAACCATTTTGATCCCTTAGTTCACCTACCGGCACCTCAAGGACATTAACAGCTCTATTACAAAAACTGAATATGATCTATGTCTTAAATGATAAACTTCCACAGGGTACCAGACACATCCAAGTTCAGCAAAAACTCTTTCATTAGGGCCAGGGATTTAGCTCAGTGGTTCTGCCACCTGCCTCACAAGTGGAAGGTCCCGAGTTCGATCTCTGGTACCAAAAAAACAAAACAAAACTCTTTCATTGTAGGAACACTGGTTGACCAACTAAGGTCAGGTTATTGAGCAGGAAAATAAAGTCTTTGCCTACTCTACAAGCACTCCTTTCAAGATGCTGACCATCTTGTCTCAGACAGAAGATGCAGATGACCTCAGAAATACTCTACACACAGACCCAGCTACACCTCTGTGTCTTCATTCTTCTTTCCTGATTATAATTTACTAACATTTCTGGGGGATGGATGGCAATTAATCTTCCTAAATATGATGCTCAACTATATAGTGCTGGTATGAAAATAACTTTTCTTAATTTTATAGATGTAAGTGGCCTGTCTCCATGAGATAAAGCATTCTAGTAAGAGTGGCTGTCTTTTTTCTACTGGAGATTTAAAGAGTTTTGGGGGGAGTTTTTTTTTGGTACTAGGGATCGAACCTGGGTCCTTGCGCTTGCGCAGCAGGCGGCGAAACCACTGAGCTAAATCCCTGGCCCAGAAATTTAGTTTTGTTAGTTCTTAATTTCAGATCAAACAGGAAATAAGAAGCACAAAATGTGTCTAGGAAGTATTAAGATTGCTTTTCAGAAAATATACATTCTACTGAAGATCACTACTTGGGTGGAAAAGGAATGGAGCATAAACATTTATCTGTATTCTGATCATGTAGCCATAGCCCCAAAATATATTTGGAATTCTCAAGAACTGATATTACACTAGACATCAATGCATCAGCCCCAAATCCAACTTTATTGTCTCATTTCACTTTGGCAGAAAAAGGTATTATCCTGAGTTAACTCTGAGTGTGTACTATGTCCAAACACAGGGCTACCTCGTATGGCAGACGTTCCAGGTTTTTTTTTTTTGGGGGGGGGGATTAACATTTATCAAAGGGCTATGAATATCAGGCATTTTAAACACTATCTTATCTAAACTAATCCCTAAAAAAACTGTGAACCACATATCACCTTTACTGTTAAAGATGAGGATAGATTCAGAGAGATGAAGTCAGTCATCCAATGTGGTCTGGCAGGTTTAACCAACAGAGCTGAGATTTAAACTCAAGTGTGACTGGCTTGCAATGCTAATATTCTAAACAAGGTGCCACAGATCTGGAATGATTCTAAAAGAATGCCAAATGTTTTCAGATGTTACTGTGTATTGGCAGGAAAAAAAAAATTAAAAACCTGATATCTCTAAGTGTGGTAGTACATGCCTAGAATGCCAGCTACTTGGGAGGCTGAGGCGGGAGAATCATAAGCTCCAGGCAAACATGAGCATCTCAGCAAGACCCTGACTAACAGTAAAAAATGCTGAAAATGAGGGAATATAGCTCAGTGATGAACTTGCCTAGCATGCATGAGGCTCTGGGTTCCACATCCAGTACCAACCCCCCCTAAAAAAGCCCTGAACAATCTATAAAATGCTTCAATATAACAGCAGAATAGGGGTTTTCACAGGCCGGCAAATTGCTGCTTAAAAACTGGAGAAGGGCTTGACATAAGAGTGTTAACTCTTCATTTTGCCTAAATGAGAAACTGTTTTGGTAGTGCTGGGGATCAAACCCAGGGCCTTGCTAGGTAAGCACTCTACCACTATGCTATACCCCGAGCACCAGGACATTAGAACAAAACAAACTGTCACAAGGCTGGGTGTCGTGGCGCATGCCTGCGTCCTAGCAGTTGGGGGGCTGAGGCAGGAGGACTGCCACAAGTTCGAGGCCAGCCTGGACTACATAGTGAATTCAAAGCCATAGCAAGACCCTGGCTCAAAAATAAAACAACAAACAAACAAACAAAAAACCCACACACACAAAAAACCCCTGTCATAGATTAGTATCACCATCATTCTATACAAGAAAGGTCATTTTATCAACAAATGAGTAGGAAGAGCAAGGATGAAGGATGAAAGGATCACTCCCCCTCCCCCACAGTACTGGGGATTGAACTCAGGGCCTCAGCACTCAACTGCAACCCCAGGCCTTTTTTTTATTGTCACAAAGGGTCTTGCTAAGTTGCCTAGGCTGGGCTTGAACCTGTGATCTTCTCCTGACTTAGTTTCTCAAAGTGCTAGGATTAGAGGTACGTCCCACCATACCCAGACCGAAAGACCATTCTTTGAGCTGAATTTAGCTTTATGAAAAACTCACCACCTTGTCCTTTTATTTCTTTTAATTCTGGATCAATAAAGCCTTTGCCACAGTCTGGTTGTAACCAGACTGTCATAGATGAAGGACTAGGCAAAATATTACTAAAACTTCTACTTCTTGCAGTCTACACCATTGCTATATCTAATAATCTAGTTTGGTCACTTAAAGAATAACCTTCATCCACATACACTGTCTTTTTCCTTGAAACACAAGTCATGTTAAGTTCTAGTTCACATTTCACACTATACTTCACTTTCTAAAATCCCTGTGAAGGGGCCAGGGATTTAGCTCAGTGGTTTCACCTCCTGCCTCGCAAGCCTAAGGTCCTGAGTTTGATCCCTGATACCAAATAAAATAAAATGGAATCCCTGTGAAAAGACAGCACAAAGTTGAGAATAGTCAAATTAGTAACAGGCTAGGAATCAACATGCCTCTATCCCTGGGTAGGTCTTCAACTCACAGGAGGCTACTCTATCCTCCCCTATGCTTTAGTCCTCACACCTCATGCAAAGAGACTCAGTACTAACAAAAAAAACTGCTGAGCACTTATATGTCATACACCGTGCTATGAATTTTATGCTATGTCATTTCATGTGAGGACAACCACCAAATGAGGTAGGTAGGAACTATCCTTACTATTTTTATAGGTGACAAAGTTGAAGCATAAAGAAATTAATTAACTGACTCAAGTTTATGGAGCTATCTGTGGGCTGGGTTTAAAAATTCAGATTTTAAAAAAAAATTCAGATTTCCTTGACTTCAGAGTCTAAGCTCTTTTAACCACTACATTATGTATTTTCCTCATTTCACTTACATCAAAAGATGTACCATATGGCAAGGCATATTTTAAAGAGCAAATAAGAACTGTGGGTCACACTTAATTTTTCTTTAAATAACCACTTACCCAGTTTCTTTCAAGCTGAACTTAAAGGTTCAATCAGTTCAAGCTAGCTTGGGTATGTGGGTCACCTCTGGGAAAACCTGAACAACAGTCCCCATCTGTGCTGATAAAGCTTGTTGCAGACCCAAACTATTACAGAGCACCAGGACTTAACAGCCTGGCAGCTCAGTTACCCGCATGTTTGCAATGACCTAAGTTTTAAAACTTCAGTTAAAAATACGACACTGCTTTCAAGTTATAAGACAGCCCTGAAATTTCAACATCTTGTGCTTTCTTGGTAATATTTATTTTTATTTTTTCCTTCTGGCTCCACCTAAACTGTCTTAATGTGCTACAGAGCAGGCCTGTGCTGCTTCAGGCCACGGATGCCTCTCTTGGTAATATTTATTCAATCTGAATCTCACTGCATTTCTCATTCATATTAAAATGCAGATTATGTTTTCACAAACTTAAATTTGTGTTAAATTTGGGTGACAAGGAATATATAAGACCATCAGCTCTTACATTCTAATATAACAATGATCAGATTTCTATGATTCTAGGGTACCAGGGCTATACCAGAGATTGAGGAATTTGAGGGAATAAAAGACAAAGAAAGGGGCTGGGGATTTAGCTCAGTGGTTCCACCACCTGCTTCGTAAGCGCAAGGTCCTGAGTTCAATCTCTGATACCAAAAAAAAAAAAAAAAGACAAAGAAAGGGCTTAACAAAGGCATCCCAATTAAAGAAATGTTAAAATTATAGAATTTTAGTGGAAAACAATATGTCTTCAAATTCAGAAAATGTGCTAACAAGTTAATAAAATAATGCATTGATCTTCCCATAGTCACTATTTTTTTTTTTTGGTACCAGGGATTGAACTCGGGTCCTTGCACTTGCGCAGCAGGCGGCGAAACCACTGAGCTAAATCCCCAGGCCTTTTTTGGATTTTTGAGACAGGATGTCCCTATGTAGTTCAGGCTGACCTTGAACTTATGATGTAGCCCAGGCTGGACTCAAACTCACAGCAATCCTCCTGCCTCAGCCTCCAGAGTGCTGGGATTACAGGCATGCACCACCATGCCTGGCACCATAGTCACTTTTAAGGTTATACTTCTTGACTAGCTAAGGCTAATACAACTATTCAGTTGTGCCTTTGAGTTATAACTCAGAGTGCATCTTTACACAATGGGCTTAATGATCTCATGGCTTCTGTTTTAATATTGCACTTCTTCAACCCAACTATCACAACATATCACAAGCTTTTGATATAAGGCCAGGATATAGATAGCTTGGTTAGTATCAAGTGCAGCTGATCAAGTCTAAATCCTTAAGAACAAAAGCACACTGGGCTGGGGATATAGCTCAGTGGTACAGCATTTGCCTAGCATGCCTGAGGCCCTAGATTCATTCCTTAGCACTGCAAAAACCACACACATACACACACATCCCTCTCAGGTCTATTCCTCTGAAAAACAATATAGTGATGTTTCAGGTGTGCAATCTGACAACTGTGTAGTAACTACACACACTCAGAACACTGAAAGAGAACATTACCAGCTAATGGTAAGCAGTAATCAGAGGAGTGCTGGACAAGTTAGAGTGCTTTGAAAATATAAAATTTTCACAAAATAACATGATGCTATTATTAAGGATAGGCCACCTTGCCTGTTTCTTCCTATTACAAACTAAAGATTAAATTCTAATAATGAAATAGATTTCCATGTCTTCAAGCTTCATGCTGTTCTATTTAACAACAACTATTCTGTATTTGTGGAACCATCTATAGTAAGAGTTTTTACAAATATTTTAAATTATTCCCTTGAATAATCTTTTTTTTTTTTTGAGACAAGGTCTCGCTATATAGTTCAGGCAGGCCTCAAACTCATGGTGATCCTCCTGCCTCAGCCTCCCAAGTGCTAGGATTAGAGGCATGAGCCACCAAGCCTGGTCTTCCTTGAATAATCTTTTTTTTTTTTTGGTACCAGGGACTGAACTCGGGTCCTTCCACTTGTGAGGCAGGTGGTCAAACCACTGAGCTAAATCCCTGGCCCTTCCTTGAATAATCTTGATATTCTGAGTATCTTTAAGGTCAAAGAACACAGCCTGGTACAGTGGCACACATCTGTGATGCCAGCACTTTGGGAGGCTGAAGTGGGATGGCTGGTAGTTTGAATCCCAACTTAGATAGATCCTGTTAAAAAATTAAAAAATAGGGCCAGGGATTTAGCTCAGTGGTTCCACTGCCTGCCTCGCAAGTGCAAGGTCCTGAGTTTGATCCCCGGTACAAAAAACCAAAAAACAATTAAAAAATAAAGGGGTTGGAGATACAGCTCAATGGAAAGGTTCTGGATTTAATGAGAACCTGTGACAAAGGGGCTCTGTGTGATTAGCTGAGAGCATAATGAATTAAAAAGGAGAGCATAATGAATTCTCCTGAATTAATAACAGGAGAATCATAACTCATGCATGGCTTCATATTTTGCAAAATACCTGGTTATCTCTATAACATCCTAAAAGTGACAACAATACGTTTACATGGGATCCTTTAGCAGATTTCACTTGCTTTTCAAGCTAGCAATAATGCAAATAATTTTATTATATACATCAAATAAAAACTGCATTCAATAATAGAGCTTGGAACCTAAATTCTAGTTGAGCAACCAGAGAGCTTAATCTTCATTTCTTTTTTTTTTTCATTTCTTGATAACTAAATAATTCAATATGGGTTTTGTTTCTTTGTTTGTTTTAAACTCAGAAAGAGCCAGGGATTTAGCTCAGTGGTGCCGCCACCTGCCTCACAAGTACAAGGTCCCGAGTTCAATCCCCGGTACCAAAAAAGCAAACAAACAAAAAATAAACTAAACTCGGAAAGAGCCCTGGGTTCCATCCCTAGTACCTAAAAAACAGAAACAAAGCCCGGCGTGGTGGTGCACACCTGTACTCCCAGCACTTGGGAGGCTGAGGCAGAAGGATCACTACAAGTTCAAGCTCAGCTTGGGCTACATAGTGAGTTCAAGACCAGCCTGAACTACAGAGTGGCACTGTCTCAGAAAACGAAAAACAAAAAAACCCCAAAACAACCCTGAAAAATACAATCTGAATAAAAACTCCAGCCAGGCACAGTAGTACATGCCTGTAATCCCAGCACTCAGGAGGCTGAGGCAAGAGGATTGCCATGAGTTCGAGTCCAGCCTGGGCTACACAGTGAGTCCAAGACCAGCCTGGACTACACAGCAAGACCCTGTCTCAAAACAAATAAATAAAAACTTACACAATGTAATAGCTAATCAATATCCATGTTCTCGGCCTGGGGATTTAGTTCAGTGGTTCCCACACCTGCCTCGCAAGCTTAAGGTCTCAAGTTCGATCCCCAGTACCAAAAAAAAAAAAAAAATTCATGTTCTCCTGAAATTTCACATGGTATTTACTCTAAAGGACTGTATAAAACCTGGAATTCTGCTAAACTTTTCCTTTATAGTATTTATTTCAATTTTAATTATTTAATTCTGTCTCTCTATTGGATGACTTGAGGACAGGAACCATGTTTTGCCCTGTGTTGTAACCTCCTCTGCTGAGTTGACTAGCACAATAAATGTTTTCAATAAATGAATGAATTTTACCACTATAATATTTTTTTTGAGTAAGTGGCTTAGTTTACCATACTTGAATGAGATAGACTTAAATTTCTTAGAAGCAACTTAAAAGTCAAGCTCAATCTACATAATTCTTTTTCATCAGGTATTGCATACCTTATGCCATCCATGGAACCAATTCCACATACTTGGAGAGGAAATTCATCAAGTTAAAGAGCTTCCAGTGTGGGGACCATGAAACCATGACCTATTAAAAATTCTTCATTTGGAAGGTGAGAGAAGTCACAAAAAAACTGAGTGTCTATGGGAGATATGAGCCCTGAATGTGTTATATCATCATGAGCTTTTAATAGAAAAAAAACCAGGATGAACAAAAGTAGCATTGCTAGAAAACAAAGCACTGGAGGGGGTGGAAAAGTGAGTCACTGGGAAAAACTTTAGAATGGGGAGAAAAATGGGAAGATATGTATTTCCATACCTCAATTAGTTTGTCTCCTTTGACTACGTCCAGATGTAAACCAGGTGGGGGTTTACCTGCCCTGAGAAAGAACAGTGAAAAAAGCATTTTCAGAATGAGTGTATAAGTGTTATTTGCAATCATTGTTCCATTCAACACTGCAGCTCTCCCATCAGCCTATAATTAGTTCATGTTCACACAGAAATGTCATCTATTTCACCATTATAGCTCTTTTCTACGTTTGACACTTCCCAAGGGATTCAACTGCTCTAAAACAGATTTTAGTGGATCTGTATTTAGAGAAGCACCAAAGAAATCTATTATTTGAACTGGATACTCACTTCTGAGAGAAAGCTGCATAATGTTTGCAAGTACTATAGTTGGGATAGTCTGGTCATCTGGAGTTTAAATCTAAATTTGCTACTACCCCAATATTATATAAAGGTAGAAAAAACCAGTTGGTGTTTTAGGCTGGTCAAAAGTAATCTCATCACAAAATAAGCAGAAGGTTTTGGTGTGAACTCTACTTCAAAGAGATGGTCCTGAACCTCTTACAAACAAATCAGAGATGTATAATTAGGGAACTGGGGAACTCAAAATCATGTCCCAAATGAATACAGGAGGAATGTTTTCCTTAAACAGGTCTCTCTACAACAGCATGATTAAGCAAACCTCTCTATATTCTGGCTTATCTTTCAAGGAAGATACACATATGCCTGGTACCCAACAGAATCTGGGGAAACGGTAGTTGATCTCAAAGAGTCTCTTCCTATGTTTACTGTCCTGACCTAAATTTGAAACCGATTGAGCTAGGAAGTAAACTGGACATAGAATTTGTAAACTGAAGCAATTTTTATGTCACAAAAGTGTAAAGGAACCCTAAAAATAGCCACACTTGTTTCCTAGGTTTGCTTATTTGATGCTTCAGCCCCTACATTTGCACATGAAAAAAAAAATGTATCCTAACTGAAGATGCAACACAGTTATCTCACAATCCTGCTCCAACCTTTCCGTGGCAGTGCATTGGACAAAAGCTCATTTAGCCCAGAAACAGGGAAAGGAATGTTTATCCAAAACATACTTTCCAAACTCCTAATATGCGCCTGCCCGGCTCAGGGGGAGAAGCAGAGAATACAAAGATACAACGGTCTTTGCCCTTGAAGATCTTAATATAATGGGAGACAGAGACAAGTTACATGTTAATAGACTGTTAATAGCAGAAGCTCTAACTAGGATGCATCTCCCTGCAAGTCAATTCATACTTATTCATCTTGTAGCCTACTCAAAGACTGAATTAAATTATCCCACTATTCCTAAGAACTTCCTAAGAGATGCAAAGGGTTTATTCCAACAACTACTGATGCCATTTTGCCAGGCTTCAGGCTGGTCATTGAGAATAAGGCGGTAGGTCAGCGCCAGCCCTGCCCTCAAGGAGCTACTAGTCTGCGGAGACAGGCAAGTACCACATGCGACATGCGGCAACGGGAGCGGGATGCAGGATTCTGAGGTTGGACTGGGGTCGGGAAGCCGGCTTGTTTGCGCTCGGGACGTGCAGCAGGGACGCAGTGCACCGCGAGAGCACCAGGCAGTCAGGAGTTGGGGTAAGTTCGGGGCCAAGGCCCCGAAGCACCCCACAGGGCAGCTGATCCCCCAAACGGCTGCCTAAATGAGTTCTTTTGAGCGCCCAACTCCGAGCTTTCTCAATTTCTGGGCCCCGGCTCCAGGCTCCCAGCTTCTCCACACGTCTCCCAGCCCCTCACAGCGGAGTTTTCCCTCAACCATTCCACGGTCTTTAAGCGAAAAATGAGCTGCGCTTCCAGGTCAGACTAGCTAAAACCAGGCCACTCAGTCCCGACCGCCCCGTCGCCACTCACCAGGTCGGGCAGTCGAAAAGCGGGAGGCTAGAGCCGGAGTTCACGGCTACCGCCATCTTGAGTCTCCCCCTCCCATTTGGCGGGCCCGAAGCACGCCGGGAAACTGGAAGACCGGGAGAAGAGGCGGCTTCCCAGGAGCCTTTGCGCACGCGCATGTGCATGCACAGATGCCTGCGGGGCGGTGCCTCTACTGGCGCTCCGCGGCTGACTTTAAACTGGTTTTTAGTCAGCGTTGGCTTCTGGGACCTTGCAGAGGTTAAGGGTTTTTCTTGCCTGAAAGGTGTCAGAGGAAAAGGAGCATGTAGGGAGGGATGTTAGTCTTCCCCTACGGTTCCCCAGGGTTTGCACTGTCAGCCTTTTGCCTTCAATCTAGAGAAAAACTAGAGGCCAAAACTCAGGGGATTGAAGTTAACTCATTCTGTTTCTCCTCTCCCTCTCCTCCTCCGGAAAGCTGCATTCTACTCACCTACCCTTTATAATATCTGGGCCTTGGGCCGGGGATTTAGCTCAGTGGTTCCACTGCTTGCCTCGCAAGCATAAGGACCCGAGTTCGATCCCCGGTACCAAATATATATATAAAATCTGAGGGCTATGTGCATTACGACTACTCTACTCTCCTTATGATCATATCCAGTTTGAAGACAGGTGTACAGATCTTCACTGTGCATAGGCCAGATGGTGAAGTTGTGGCCCCTTGATTTTTGGTCATAGTGACAACTGTGCAAGGCAGTATTGGGACTGCAGTCTTGTCCTAGGCCACTAGCAGGGCCTCTGGTTATAATGACTTTGTCTCTGGAGGTGTACGTATCTGGGCGATTTTTTTTGGTTTTGGTTTTGTTTTGGTTTTTTTGAGTCAAAGTCTCACTCTAATTGAGGCTGGCCTTGAACTCACTGTGTAGCTCTGGCTGGCCCCAAACTTGCAGTGCTCCTTCTGCCTCAGGCCCCCAAGTGTGGGATTGCAGGCATTCACCGCCACACGCAGCAGTTATGTATTTCACATGGATCATCTCATTTGATACTCACAATGCTCAAAATAGCAATTATGACCCTTGAGGAAAGTCTGAGACATGAGTTGCCCAGCTTCACCCTGCAACAAGTGGGTGTTATTAAAACCTGAGTCTGTGAAAAGACAAAGGCCATACTCATTAATCACACTGCCTCACATTTTTATGTTAATACAACCATATTTGCATGCATGCAACTGATACTCCTTTTTCATTTTGCAGAAAACCTGGGAGGATTATCTGACCTGCAGCTTTTAAAAAATTTTTTAGACAAGGTCACACTATATAGCTCAGGCTGGCTTTTGAACTCTCAGCCATCCTGCTGGGATTACAGGTGTGCATCACCACCTCCTCCTCCCTAATTCTAAACTTGATTTTAAGAAAACAAATAAGGTATGGCTCCTTCCTTTCAGCACAAGGACGGTTATTTTTTAGAAACAATGAAATACTCTCAAAGTGTTTGAGGGTAACAGAAAAGAGTAAGATACTGTTACATATAGAGATTGTGTGGGCCTTTGAGTTCCTTGCAGGCACTAGTGGTGTTAAAGCCATTTCTAGCTACCAGCGGCCTGATTAAATCTTATGTTTATTTTGCCTTTCAATTTGTGATCCTTCTAGTGTCATCCATACAACTAGTAACCCTAAAAGCTACACTTTTTTTTTTGAGACAGGGTCTTGCTATGTAGCCCCAGCTAGCCTTGAACTCATGATGATCCTCTTTCCTCAGCCTCCTGATTGCTGGGATTACAGGCGTGCACCACCATGCCCAGCACTTTTTGTTTTTTAAGACAGGATCTCACTATGTAGTTTAGGCTGACCTCGAACTCACAGCCATCCTCCTGACTCAGGCTCCCGAGTGCTAGAACTACAGGCATGCACCACCATAACCAGTTTAAAAGCTACATTTTTACTGTTATAATCCTTTACTCCTCAGCCATGTTCCCTGTTTTCAGACAGCTGATATTTTGAGGTACCAACGATGTCAGTATAGGCCAGCAAACAAGGGCAGCGATGTAGGCCCTTAACCTTCTGAAATGGAGACTACTTGGCTAGCTGCCTTAGATTCTGGTATCTCAACAAAGAGAAGTTAACCTTTTAATCTTTGACAGATTTCCTTAGAATAGAATTTAAATCCATTAGGAACATATAAATATCAAAAAACTTTCTTAAAATATCTTCGTTATGATTTATAAATGATCAGACAGACACTGAATAAAACTGTGTTTTCAGATAATATACATAGGAGGCTTCTGGGGTTTGTTTGTTTGAGACAAGGTCTGGTTATGTAGTTCAGGCTAGCCTTGAACTCACTATGTAGCCCAGGCTGACCTTGAACTCATGGCAACCCTGCTTCAGCCTCCTAAGTGCTGGAATTATAGGCATGTACCACGATGCCTGGCCACAGGAGGCTTTTTAGCAAGTAAGTGTACAGGTGCAGATGGAAGAAAAGATGTTCATTAAAAGTTGGGCAATGGCCAGGGATTTAGCTCAGTGGTTCCGCTGCCTTGCAAGTGCAAGGTCCTGAGTTCAATCCCCCCCCCAAAAAAAGTTGGGTAGAAATTGCCACTTCTCCAGATTTTTAGGGAAAGCTTCCTGGCAGAGGTAGTAAGCAGGACATTTTGTATCCATGATGTATGGACATGGTGTATAGTGTCTAAAAATGTGGTTTTGAAGTGCATGTGCTTGAGATCAAATCCTGGCTCCATCACTAATAAGTTGTGTGACCATGGACAGGTTACTTATTATGGCTCTGCTTCCTGATCCATTAAAAAGAGAAAGAAGAAAAATACATCTCCTAGATGGCTTTATGAGTATGAGATAATAAATACAGAACTTTTAACATAGTAGCCTGCTGGGAGTAAGGGCTCAAATAGTGTACAAACGACCATTCACATGCAGTGTACCTCCCTAAACCTTTAAATTCCTGTATGAGACTGCCATTCTTGCCTTGTTTCTTTTGCTGTAAAATAATGAGGCTAATCTAGATGAATGGTTAATAAATTTTAGAGATGTCATGGGCCAGAAAAAGAAATAATGTAAGGGGTGTCAAATTTTATTTTGCCAACTAAGAGATTTAAAAATGAAGTCTGAGCTAGGCATGGTGGTTATAATCTCAGCACTCTGGGAGGCTGAGGCAGGAAGACCACAAGTTCAAGATCAGCCTGAGGAACTTAGCAAGACCATGTCTCCAAATAAAAAATAAAAAGAGGGCTGAAAATGTAATTCAGCAGGACAGCACTAGATTCAAGCCTCTGTACAAAAAGAAAGAAAGAAAGAAAGAAAGAAAGAAAAAGAAAGAAAAAGAAAGAGAAAGAAAGAGAGAAAGAAAAAAAAAACATTAAAAAGTCTGGCTGGGTGTTGTGGCACACACCTGTAATTGAAGCTACTCAGAGACGGCAAGAAGATGACGAGTTCGAGGTCAGCCTGAACAACTTAGAGAGACCATGTATCAAAATAAACGTAAAAAGGGCTGGTGCTAAAGCTCAACGAGAGGTTCAATCCCCATTACATTCTACAGTACAATTTTAATTAATTTGAAAAGACTGCTAGAGCATTCACATTACTCCTAGAACAAATTCAATCAAGGAAATAGGAGATGAGAAAAGGCAAAGAATATAGAGCCAAACATACAATTTATATGGTCAGACTAAAAATCTCTGATATCTTTAGAGTCGAAGAATTCTATAGCTAGAAAAGAGTTACTGAGAAAATTTGGGACCTACAGGTTAAGTGACTTCTCTAAATATTCTCAGCAAGTTAACGGCAGAGCTAAGATCATCTAGGTCTTTTTTTTTTTTGGATACTGGGGATCAAACTCAGGACCTTGTGCTTGTGAGGCAGGTGTCGGAACCACTGAACTAAATCCCCAACTCAATCCCCTAGGTCTTTTGCACTCCAGGAGTATTTGGCATCCATACTAATAGTTCTCAACCAAGACTGTGTGTAAGAATCACCTGGGGCTTTAAGAGAATCATATGTCCAAGGGCCTGGGATTTAGCTCAGTGGCGCTGCAACTGCCTCGCAAGCTCAAGGTCCCGAGTTCGATCCCTAGTACTGAAGAAAAAGAAAAAAAAGAATTCATGTGTCCAAGCGACACTCCAGACTAATGAAATTAGAATCTTGCAGGAGAGGCCAAGGTATCAGTATTTTTTAAAAGTTTCTAATGTGTTTTCATGGTTAAGAACCACTGTCCTAGACCATGGTGCCCCCAAAGGTAATCAAGGCAGAGATAAGGAAGATTCTGTGAAACAGGTATATCAGGACCATCAACAGAATCTTTTTGGCAACTGCCACCAATTCTAGCCAAATTCCTGTTAGCGCTCCTTGATCACCACTATAATCACCGCTAGCACACAGAATTACAGAATAGAACTAGTCACTTTATTTTACCCCAAATTAGAATATTTTATGCAATCAATACTTTTTTCTTGCCTGCAGTGTTACTAATGATATAGCAAAGTCAACTGTGATTTGGAGCTAAAAGGACAGTGACCAGAATCAGGGAATCATCTCTGAGGCTGCTGTTTAGGCCACTGTGCCACCCCAATGCCTTTGCCCTGTTTTTCAAAGAAAGGGAGCACCCATCAATCCTGTTCCACCCCTCAACCAATCCTCATCCAGTCTCCAGTCTTCTTGCAAATCTCCATTTTTTCCATGACAGTAGATTACCTGATACCTCATTAGACTGTTAATTCATAAAAACTTACTACAAAAGCTTTTCAAATGTTTATTGTATTAAGTAGGTGGAATGGTGCAAAAGTGCAAAGAAACGTATGCATTTGGGCCCTTGTTTCCCTACTGTTCACATTAGCTTTTACAAGAAGATCAAGAAACATTAAGGGGAATTGAAGAAATGAATATAAATATACCTAAAGTAGCCAAATCCTCTAATTCATTACAGGATGAACTAAAATTTTTGGCCCAGTTCATATTATGTAATAGCCTAAATAAATGTTCCTTTTAACTATTCTAGGCCTGTGAAAAACTGAAGTAGAAAACATTTATATTACAAGACAGCAATCTTTTATTGAAACCTTTTTTGTCTAAAACTATGCATGAAGAGATTAACCTCTTGTTCATAAATTAGGATGACTCTAACATCACTATTCCAAACCAGTCTTATTTACAACAGTGAACGTTTTTCTTGACTTTATCATCAGGTTCACTGGACTAAGTTTTAAACCCAACTTCAGTCTAACTTAATCTTCCTGCCATCAAATGCCCTGTAGGGTAGAGGACAGATAGCCTTTTATAATGGCAACATTCATCATTCACCAGGAATGTAGAGCCACAAGCAAACAACAACAACAAAAGATTAAATCATTCCAAACAATTCCTATTTGCTTTCCAAAAGCATGCTATGTCTAATTCTCCCTTTCTATGCAACAGGCGGGAGAGGGACCCCCTAGGATATAGTAACATTAATTAAATTAATCTCTTTAAAAAGGGAGCTCTTGCTTAGTGTAAGGATAAACTGCTATGGACAACACTAGCAGATAATAGAGTAAACTTTAAACTCAGATTATAGCACATACCCCAGCAACTGATCAGCTCAAATAGATATTTCTCACTTAATCTCAATTACATGTATAATTTTTTTACTTTCCAGTTAAATATGTCAAAGTCTTGCAAAACAGAAAACAGACTTCTTAGAAATTTAAAGTAAACTGTTAAATAATAAAAACTGTTGGCTTATTTTACAGTTTCTGACAGGCTCCATACGCTGGGTGCCAGAAAATAATTAATCTCAGTTACTAGTAAAAAGGTAAATTTCATATACACATAAAAAGACAGTATTATGATAGTGTAGTGTCACCTGTCAGAAAGAATATCTATAATGGAATTTTCAGGAAATGCTTGGGATGAAGGTCCCAAAAAATCAAAATTCAAGAGAAAGCAAAATCCATGTAAATTAATTCCTAATTTGAGAAATAAATAAAGTATATACATAAACTGATAAATACTGTCTCCATAGGTCACTAATTCCAAGGACTAGTTAGTAGTTAGTTTCTAACTAAATTATTACAGGATGTTCTGGTGAACGCTTTCTTCTTGTGATCAGTTTGTTCTGGCAAGAGTCCAACCAGCACTTGCCCTTGAAAACAACTCAGCAAAAGAAGGCTCTGAGGCACTCACACTTCATTAGAAATTAGCCAGATAATAAATGCCAAGACTGAAATCATCACTGACAGGACAAGCACCAGGATACATATCTTCTTGCGAGATTTTTTCTAAGGAAAGAAATACATAAAGAAGATACTCATGAAATAAGTAAAACTTTTTCTCTCGACTCCAAGAGTGCTTCATAAATCCACCTCCTTGTAACTCAGTTTTCTATCCATGCATATATATGCAGTGACCATCCCCAAAATCTCAGCAGTCACCAGGACAAGGCAGTGGTGCAGGCTTCACTTGTTCCCAAATAGTTTTGCAAAGGAGATATACTCTATGCTGCTAGGCATTATTTGTAATAAAATTAGTTTTTTGTGCATATGTATTTTATTTATTTATTTTTGCAGTGCTGGGACTCAAACCTAAGGCTTTGCATGTGGCAGGCAATCACTCTACCACTGAGCCACAATCTCAGCCCTGTGTGTATGTATTTTTTATTTATTTATTTTTTTGGTACCAGGGATCGAACTCAGGACCTTGTGCCTGCAAGGCAGGTGGAGGCACCACTGAGCCCTGCCCAAACCCTGTGTGTATGTATTTTAGGAAAAGTTTTATATATATTAAAAATTTTTGTGTTCATTTTAAAAATAAGGCAAGCAGAAAGAGAAAACAATCATCTACAGATATAATTGTTAACACTTTGTATTTTCTTCTGATGTCTTATCTATGTACATTGCTATCTGACATTGCATCATAGTTTTTCTCACTTAATGTTTATCATAAACATTTTTCTAATATTCTAAATCCTTCTTGTTTTTTTGTTTTTTTTTTTTCTTTCTTTGAGACAGGGTCACACTACATAGTCCAGGCTGGCTGTGAACTCACTTCATAGCCCAGGCTAGCATCAAACTTGTGACTGAATGACTAAAATACTATTTATTTCTAAAAATCCATGCAATACCAAATTGAGGGGAAATGATTAGGCCAAAATGTTAACAAAAAATAAATCTGGATAACGGTATAAAGGAGTATTTTGTATTTTTATTTTTGCAACTTTTTATAAATGAGATTGTTCCTCTATAAAGTGTCAATATTTGTATACTGAGATAAACACCCAGAAAAGTTGTAAAACCAGAGTTTCAACTAATATGTAGAAGACTTTCACCTTACAGGTACAGTTTTGTTATGACTAATCTCTATTCATATGTACTAGCTCTCATAGTTGGTCCTATGTCCATCCTCTGTGGCAACAGTCAACGTACAGTATCTATAAAATCCTGTTTTACCTGTACCTCTCACTGAACTAAAACACATTTCAGCTGTTTAGGATATACGATTAGTCTTACACTATATGTAGGTATCATGTTAGCTTATGGGCTTAGGTTTGTAGCTAAGAAGCTTCTGGGTAAGTTTATTCAAGATTTGATGATTTTGTAGCTCTCTCTTCAAAGAGAAACACTAAAAACGAACTGGTACTGCAATTATGACTTCTTGTCTCCAGCTTGAGCCTATGAAAGAGGCTGCAGCTATTCTCAGTGTGTCAGCATGTCCTGATGCCCATGAACTCTGCAGCACAGAATGACTTTTTTGCTACCTGCTTTTACCTGATAGTAAGCAGCTCGCTGTAACTGATCAGTGGCTCTTTCCACGTGCACTTCTGAGCTTTCCACATTGGCTTCTATGCTATCTGCAAAAAACACAGTGGATATTTTAGCATGCTCAGATGTTTCAAGACTGCACACTGAAGAGATTTCTGATGTTATGGGTCCCATCACCATTCTAACCAAATAGCCACAAAATCAAGTTACTTTTTTTTTTTTTTTAATTGAGACAGGGTCTCGCTCTGTAGTTCAGGCTGGCCTTGAACTCTTGGCAATCTACCTGCCTCAGCCTCAAAAGTTACTATCTTGATAAGAGAATATCCCTATTTTTTGAAAATACTACTAAAGTTTTTAGGGGTAGAGGGTTATAAAGCAATCTACCTATAAATAGTACAGAAAACATTTTATATATATACACCTACACTCACAAAACACACAGAAAGAGTGAGAGAACCTCACAAAACAAACAGGGCAGAATGTTAACAAATATAAATCTGAATAAGGGTATAAAGGAATGCCTTATATTTTTATTTTTGCAATTTTTTTTTTTCCAGAACTGGGGATCAAACTCAGGACCTTGTGCTTGCCAGGAAGGTGCAGCACCACTGAGCTAAATCCCTGGCCCCTTTTGCAATTTTTTTAGTATATGTGCTGCCAAAGTGAGCACAATAATTTTTTTTTTTTTTTTTTTTGGTACTGGCGATCAAACTCGCGTCCTTGTGCTTACACAACAGGCAGCGAAACCACTGAGCTAAATCCCCGGCCCACCTTTTGCAATTTTTTATAAATGAGATTGTTCCCACATAAAAGTGTTAAAAAAAGTTATTGACATCATAATTGTACAAATTTCTGGAGATAAAAGCTAGGAGGCTAACAACTATTTCTCTAAACAAAGACTTCCCCAAAGGATATGACAAGCAAATGGGAGTAAGTATCCAAAGAGACTTCATTTTGACTTCTGTATTTGAGAATATAAGAGACTTGCAAAGAAAATGAATCAATAATTTTTAAATGATATTTTCTAACTTTAAGTCTGTAGGTGACATGTCTCACCAATTTCTTTGTACACAGATACTTTTAACTCACCTTGAGGTTAAAGGTATCAATAATACATACCAATCAGATCACCTTGGTCATGAATCATCATAGCCAAATCTTTAAATATCTGATTGACATCCAAAATGTCAGCCTAAAGAAGAAAGAAAAACAAGCAACATGTTAGAAGATTCCTTTTCTCTACTTACGTATTATCATAACACAATGTTTTTGTCTGTTTGTATTTTGCGGTGCTAGGATTTGAACCCAGAATTTCGTGCATGCATACCTCTGAGCTACGCCTACAGCCCCACATATGTTTTTAAACCTCTATAAAACATACTTTCTCTATAAACAGAAAATCTATCTACCTAATATTATTAAATAAAAGACACGTAAAGATGCCCATTAAACAATTTTTTGTGTGTGGTGGGAGAGACTGAACCTAGGGCCATGCTGGACAAGTACTCTATCACTGAAATACATTTTCAGCCCTTTTTTATTTTGAGACAGGGTCTTGCTAAATCATAAATTGCCTAGGCTGGTCTTGAACTTTTCCTGCTACCTCAGCCTCCTGAGGAGCTAGGATTACAGGTGTGTGCCACCATCCCAGCATCCATCAAGCGTTATTAACTGGACATGTCAAACGAGAACCAGTAAGATCACCCAAGCCCAAATGACAATAGAAGAGAGTGTGCTGGGGTGGGCAAATTCTTGGTGCCATAGCTCCATGTGGAGCTTAAACTGGGCCTATGGCAAAAGTCTGTGAGTGCCTCCCAACAGTGACATCTACTGGGACTTGGGGCTAGAGAATTGAAATGGTTGCTACAGGATCCTGCTCCTGGGGAATGAAAGGAGGTATTTACAGGCAGGAAGCCTCTTTGCCCCCAGGACTGACTGTGGAACTATGTGAGGTGCTGCTGAGTCATACCATCACTTGGACAGTGCCCTATAAACAGCTCTCAACTCATCAACAAAGAGCTCTTTAGTTTGTGAAAGGATGGCATCCCATTTGTAAGGCTGCTACTCTGAATGAATAAGGTAAAAGCAAATCAGCTTGGGGGGCTGAACTGAATGTTATTTTCCTAGCAGCGATGCAAGTAAAATCCCAGTTGGATTTTGACTCACACTGGCAGTAGCCAATGACCCAGACATATGGACAGACAGAAGGACAATGGAAACTTAGCCTATGAAATGTTGCTCATAAGGGGCCTTTCCTTAGCTCTGTATCTCTCACTGTCCTCCCTGCTGTAACAGTATTTCTAATCAATAATTAGCAGCATTAGGTGAAAGAAGACAGTAAAGGAAAGATGATCCTCAGCACTGCAAGAAGGAAGGAAGGAAGGAAGGAGGGAAGGAGGGAAGGAGGGAAGGAGGGAAGGAGGGAAGGACAGATATCTTTGAAGGCAACAAAAGGCTTAACTGAAGATAAACTGTCCCATGTAAAAATAGACACTGATAGCTCTTAGAGGGGGGCTCAATCCTGGCCATACATTATAATCACCTGGGGCTTTAAAATATTCACACTCAGGTTCTCACTCCTATGATTTAATTTATTCAGCTGAACCATAAGAGAGTGGATGGTTACCATTTTAAACCTACAAAACTAGGAATTTCACATAATCCAATCTAATAATTAGTGCTGAGAGAGGAGACCTGGGGTATTTTAATTTTTTTTCCAGGTGATTCTAATGTGCAGTGTTCAGAACCATTGCTATAGATGAATGTCAAGGAGGAGCTAGCATTCTCTCCACTGCCATCCTCTCCTCCCTCTGCTGCAGGGATGCAGTTGTCTTCCATCTTCCTCCTCAGGGTTAAGGATTTTACTGGGCACTGTGCAGAAGTCCAAGTGGAGCTTGAGCAAGAAAGGTCTACAGACTTTTCCTTCAACCCTCACCTCAAAAACTATTCCCACTGCTCGGACCCACTGCAGTGATAAGATTTCCAACTTGGAACTGGACTTTAGAATATAGAAAACTGGATAAGACTTCTGATGTGTTTTTAATCCTAAACTACTCACTCTAAGCAACGGGCTCTTCAAAGACCTCTGCCTAACCTAGACATGTTCTTGTTTTGCTTTTGTTCTCCATGCATATATCTCAAGGAAACCATATAAAATTTAAGGAAAGGATTTGGGTATTCCTAGGTGTCAAGGCCAGTATCATCACAGCTGTTCAAAATCACCAGGACTAAATTGAGACATAATACACAAACACACAATGACTCATTTCATGCTTCATTATAACTGCGAGAAAATCCAGACTAGAAAGTCCAGATACCTGCAGACAAAATGAGTCAAACAAGAACATGACCTGCCTCTCACCTCCAACTGCCGAATCGTCGTTTCCCTCTCTTTGATAAGCTCCAGGTCCTGCTCAGTGATGGCTGCCTCATCCTCCTGGCTCTGCATCTGGTTCCACTCCTCATGGCTGCAGGGAGACAAGCACAGTAGCTGAATCCACCTGTCTAAGGTATGATGAGCTACATCGATACCTTTGCTGCCAGCAGAACCTATGCAAAGACATGGCTAGGGCCCCAATTCATCTGCGATTCAATGTCCTAAGGGCCACAGTGTTCCATATGCAGAGGCAAAGAACTGATAGACCAGGAAGTCTCAGCCTCCATGGGCAAAACTGAGAAGCAGAACTATGGAGGATAGGGCTCCTTGCTTTTTCTACTTAGGGGGACACCCTCCAATCTTATAAATTCTACAATTTGAACTCAGTGAATTACACTGACTCCATCCTCTCTCAAGCTACTCTCGAAGGGCAAGCTGTGTTGGTAGAGTCTATGTGACCTGTCAGTGCTTCACCAATTCATTTAATTTATTTTGTTTATTATTACTGTTGTTTTATTTTGTTTTTTGAGACAGGGTGTCATTATGTAGCCCAGGGCCAGAATTTGTGGCAATCCTTCTGCCTCAGCCTCCCAGGTTCTGGGATTACAGATGGGTACCACCCATGCCCAGCTTCACCAGTTTATTTAAAAGAACCAAAACTCCTGGTTTTGGGGGATTTCCTTGAGGTTATAGTGTATACCTCATAACAGAAAACCAAAGTAAAACCAGTGAAACGTAACTCTTAAATATTTAGAAGAAAGGTGTATTACTTATTGTACTAGACCAAACACCTAGAAAATCCAGTATTAGCTTCCCATAGTAGCACACATCTGTAATCCCAGGCCTCAGGAAGCAGAGGCAGAAGGGTTGCAGTGAGTTCAAGGCCCGCCTGGGCTGCAAAGTGAGTATAGTTTATAAGACCAGCTTGGGCTACACAGCAAGACCCTGTCTGAAAAAGTTGTTTTTTTTTTTGGTACCAGAGATCGAACTCGGGTCCTTGTGCTTGCAAGGCAAGCAGTGGAGCCACTGAGCTAAATCCCTGGCCCTCAAAAAGTTTTTTTAAAAAAATCAAGTTTTGGGCCGGGGATTTAGCTCAGGGGTTCCGCCACCTGCCTCGAAAGCACAAGGACCTGAGTTCGATCCCCGGTACCCCCCAAAAATAAAAAGATTTTTTAAAAAAATCCAATTTTATGCATTTTTGCAAAGTATGTATAAATCATACATTATCTCCACAACATTTATTTACTTAGTTTTTTTGTTTGTTTGTTTTTGAGAAGGTCTCGTTATGTAGTTCAGGCTGGCTTTGAACTCACTATGGAGCCCAAGCTGGCCTCAAACTCACAGCAATCCTCCTGTCTCAGCCTCCTAAGTGTTGAGATTACAGGCATCTGCCACCAGGCCTGGCTTATTTAGGTTTTTGGAGACAGGGTCTTATTATACAGCCCAGGCTTGCCTTAAACTCATGTAGCCCAGGCTGAACTCAAACTCACAATCCTCCTGCTTCGGTCTCCCAAGCACTACAATTACAGGTATGTGCCATCACACTCAGCTCCACAACATTTGAAAGATGTCCTCCCTGTCCTGGAGATACATAACTAAGTAAGACAGAGCCCCCTAGGCCTGTGTGATGTTCATATGGTAGTGGGGGCTAATGGACAGATATCTATGATAAGACATTTTTAAGTTCCAAACTTATAACATGAACATATATCTGTGGGTTAGACTAGACAAGGGAAATGTCTTTTGGACACAAATTGTCTGCTTTTCCTCTTAATGTTCCCAGGGATGAATTGGCCTCATTTTAGAGGTAAATAAACAGAGACCCAACAATGCTGAAGAATTTATATCTGGATTACACGTAAAATAACCAAGACTTCCTAATCTGTAGATTTGTGGGATCGTACTTACTCCTGGAAAGTCAAGCTTTCTTCCTCACACAGACAGTGATTGGGAGTTCTTAGAAGTTTTCAACCACTTTTTTTTTTTTTTTTTTGGTACGGGGGATAGAACTTGGGTCGTTGCGCTTGCACAGCAGGCGGCGAAACCACTGAGCTAAATCCCCGGCCCAGTTGCTTAGAATTTTTATTTACCTTGAAATTATCCATCCGATAATTCAAAGACCTTAGAAAAGTCTATAATTTTTGACTTTTTCATTTTATTTTTTGGATGACAAATTTTCCCTGGTCCATCTTTATTTTTTCCTCACTGATACTTTTAAATTAAAAATAAAAATATAAGGGGCTGGGGATTTAGCTCAGTAGCAGTGTGCCTGCCTTGCAAGCGCAAGGTCCTGAGTTCAATCCCCAGAACCAGAAGAAAAAAAAAAGATATAGACACCCATTGTCTACCCATCAGGTTGAATGAATAATCCTTTACCTGTCAAATGAGACGAGCTGTTCCTCTCTTTGCCTCTCTTCCACCTAGAAAGCAGATGACATTATTAGTGCTGTTATCCAGAAATGTGTCGCAGACAGACACACAAAACAAGGGCTTCCTTAGCCACAGCATAGAGAAGCGACATCCCTTGGCTCCAACAGGATCCATGAGGTGATACAGGACTCTGGCAATCGGTCTCCACTAAGAAGTGGGTCTGAAGGGGTTCACAGCAAGTCTGTAGTCCAGTTGGGCTCAGAACAGAAATGGAGAGGATGAGCAGGATGGAGAGAAGGAAATGAGGAAAAGAGGGAATAATAATGGTGATAATGATGATTGCCTATTTTAAAATTTGGAGGAAGGTAAAGGAAAGGATTGAAAACTTGCCAGAAAAAAATTTCAGAACCTGTAAAGTTTTTTTAAATGGACATTTATAGCATATTAGGTACTGAAGTGGTACACTAACTTCAAAGATCAGTTTAATGCATGTCTGACATTTGTAATTTTTTTTTTTTTTTTGGTAGCAGGGATCAAACTCGGGTCCTTCCGCTTGCAAGGCAGCCAGCGGAACCACTGAGCTAAATCCCCGGCCCCTGAC
This sequence comes from Heterocephalus glaber, assembly GCF_000247695.1. Next base: position 11,656,485 of record NW_004624764.1, on the reverse strand, counting down.
ATTTGTAATTTAAAAACAAATGAAGATTTTTTTAAAAGCTCAACTTGCTTTCATTTTTTAAGGTTTATCTTTTTTTTTTTTTTCTTGAGACAGGGTCTCACTGTGTAGTTCAGGCTGCCTTGAACTCACTATGAGGCCAAGGTTGGCCTCAAACAATCCTCCTGCCTCAGCCTCCAAGTGCTCGGATTACAGGCATCCACCACCATGCCCAGGGCTCAAGGCTCACCATTTTTTTTTTTTTTGGTACTGGGGATCAGACTCAGGACCTTGTGCTTGTGAGGCAGGTGCAGTGCCACTGAGCTAGATCCCCAGCCTATGGCTCATCCTTTTTATACAGTAATAGAGGATAAACAAAATTAAAATTAAAAATTCTACCCATCCCACATGAACACTGTTGGTGTTTTGTTTTGTTTTTGAGACAGGATCTTGCTATATATTCCAGGCTGGCCTTAAACTCACTATGTAGCACAGTCTGGCCTCGAATTCATGGCAATTCTCCTGCCTCCGCCTCCCAAGAGCTAGAGGTGTGTGCCACATTTGACATTTTTTTTAAATGTGAAGGTTTATTTTGTTTTCTTTTCTTTTGAGTTGGGGATCTTACTATATTGCCCAGGTTGGCCTCAAACTCCTGGATTCACCAACCCTTCTGCCTCAACCTCCTGAATAGCAGGGACTACAGACACCTGGTCACTGAGTCCTAGGCTTTTTGTTTTCTTTTTTGGTGGTACTGGGGCTTTCATGGTAAACTACATCCTTGCCCCGCTTTTTGAGATGTCACAATGTATTTATCTGTTCTATTGTTCAAAGATAGCTGGGTAGGGCTGGGGATGTAGCTCGGTGGTGCTGCGCCTGCCTGGCAAGTGCAAGGACCTGAGTTCAATCCCCAGTACAGAGAAAAAAAAGACATCTGGGTGTTTCCATGTGAGTGTGTGTGTGTGTGTGTGTGTGTGTGTGTGTGTGTGACCAGGAATAGAAACCAGGGCCTCATGTATGCAAGGTAAGTGCTCTACCACTATACTATATACCCTCAGCCTGAATATTTTCTTTTTTTTTTAATGTTTCCAGTTTTTGACTATTACAAGTAATGCTGCTATAAACATTCTTGTACATCTATCCTGGTACACAGATATTTGGGTTTCTCTATGGTAGAACTGCTGGGTCATAGGTATGCCTATCTCTGAAAATACAGCTAAAATATTTTCCAAAGTGGTTGCTCCAATTTATGCTACCCTGGGCCAGACAGAAAGGTTCCTGATACATCATATCCATAACAATCGTACCCAGTGTTCACAAAATTTTAAACTTCTCCCCTCCCTGTGAACAAGTATTTCATCTTTGTTTTCATCTAGAGAGTCCATGACTACTAAGAAGTTGAATACTAAGCCAAGTGTGGAGGTGCACATCTATAATCTGGCACTCTGGGAGGCCGAGGCAGGAGGATTGAAAGTTCAAGCCCACCCTGACAACTTAAGAGACTCAGCAAGACCCTGTCTCAAACAAATAAAAAAAATTTTAGAAAGGCTGGGGAAAGAGCTCACTGCAAAGGCCCTGGGTACTATCCCCAGTACCACCAAAAAAAAAAAAAAAATTTCAGTACCTTTTCATTTGTTTGACCGCTATTTAAAATAATACAAATCTTTTCACTTGCCTTTTTCATTGTATTAACATTTGCACTCATGGACAAAAGCAATGGTGGAGATGATGGCTCAAGGCCATCACCACTAGCACCAAACTACACCAGAATCACTGTCTTCTTCACCATGCACTCATGGTGAAAAAAGAAAAGTTAGATGTGGTGGCACATGCCTGTAGTCCCAGCACTGTGGGGCTGAGGCAGGAGGATCATAAATTCAAGTCTACTCTACGGAATTTAGAGGCTTAGTGAGACCATCTCAAAATTGAAAATAAGGGGCCGGCGATTTAGCACAGTGGTTCTGCTGCCTGCCTCGCAAGCACAAGGACCCAAGTTCGATCCCCAGTACCAAAAAAAAAAAAAAAATGAAAATAAAAAAGGAGCTGGGGATGTAGCTTAGTGCAAAGGCCCCAGGTTCAACTGCTAACAATGCATAAAAATTGCTAGTTTTTCTTTGATAAAGTTGTACTATTAATTAAATTTCAACCCTTTATACACATCTTTTTAATATTCTGCATGGTGAAATAGGATTTATACATATGCTTCTGTTCTATACAGAAATATGATGTTTGTTTCCAGGAAAAGTATTTGTACAATTGAGTTGCAGGCTGAATTACCCATATTTTTAGGAAATATCATTTTTATTTATTTTTTGGTTTGAGACAGGGTCTCACTATGAAGTTCAGGCTGGCCTTGAGCTCTATGTAGCCCATGCTGGTCTTGAACTTGTGGAGATCCTCCTGCCTCAGCCTCCCAAGTGCTGGGATCACAGGCATGGACCACCATACCCAGCAAGGACAGTATTTGTTGTTTATGATAAAAATGTAAATTTCAAGAAAACAGAATTTGGAAAACTTAGGACTATAACAGTTTCTCAATATTTTAAGACTTTTGTGACGAAAATGATAGTGATATCACATTTAGAAGACCTGCATAACTCAGGGAGCCAGTATTTTCCAAATGACAAATACACAAAAATCATGATGCTACAAAAATCATGTATGGATAAAAAATCAAATCAAGTACGTAAATGTAACCATGGAAAAGTGATCAAGTGTTTTAGATTATTTAATTATCTAGATTAATGAAATAAACTTTTGTCAAGGTATTTTTTTGTTTTAATCCATTTTTTAATATTTTATTTTGAGACAGGATCTTGCTAAATCACTCTAGCTGGCTTAGAACTTGGGATCCTCCTACCTCACCCTCCTGAGTAGCCAAGATTACAGGTGTGCACCACTGTGCCCAGCTTTTGTCAAGTTCTGAAGTGTCAAAGAGCATCAACTATGATCTTAAAAGCTTGTTAAAATATTCCTTTCCCTTCCAATTATCTATCTCTGTGAGACTGGATTTTCTTCAGGTACGTCAACCAGTACAACATATCACAAGAGAGTGAATAAGAAGCAGATATGACCTCAGACGAAAGCTGAGGGCACTCATCACAACTGGAGCTGTTTTTTTTTTTTCCCTTAGACTCTTTTTTTTGGTACCGGGGATCGAACTCGGGACCTTGAGCTTGCGAGGCAGGGACTGGAACCACTGAGCTAAA